>FR997806.1:6403445-7099259 GCA_905475355.2 Clostera curtula | reverse complement strand
GGCAGGTTCAGCAGTGGTTATTTGAGCTGATAGATAGATACTCTTCCACTACTCAGCCTATAACTGCTGGCCTCCTCCTCCCAACACAGGGAGGTTAATTAACCTACTGTGCCACGCTGGCCAGACGGGTTGGCACAGCGTTTCGTATCAAGTTTTCCTTCTCTAGGTTTTCGGTCTAGTCAATTCCTTCTGTCAGCTCTTACGGCACCCTAAGAATGGAGTCATCATCATTAGCATTAGCCAAAAGACGTCCACTGCTGGACATAGGCCTCCCCCAAGGATTTCCACAAAGGCCAGTTTCCAAATTTTTGCTTAAATACAGCTGTTGGCTATTTACGCAGAATCTTCGGCATAGATCCGAAGAAAAATTACTTCCTCTTGAAATTAGGTGCTACTTACAATTTGATGCATAATACCGCACCACGTAAAGGTGAGATGCAAACAACCTTTGGCTCTTGGCAACGTACTTGGCAAACTTTGCAAACGTGACTTGAATACGAAGTTCCACCGTGCAGCGAGATCTTGCGACTTGTGACATTGTATATTTGAGGTTGCACCGAGATGCCGCCACTTCTATAGCGCGTGATTTGAATGAAGCAATTGAGTTCATTCGGCTTTTTTAATAAAATGTTTGTGACATCTGCGTTTTCAATAGTTGAAGGAGTTTCCCCGTTCCATTCTTGTGCCGACGACCTGGTTAATGACGCCGAAACGCGATGGATGGCTCAGGCCCGGCCTTCATTGAAATTCTTGGGGGAGGCCTTTGTCCAGCAGTGGACGTCTTTTGGCTAATGCTAATGATGATGACTCCATTCTTAGGGTGCCGTAAGAGCTGACAGAAGGAATTGACTAGACCGAAAACCTAGAGAAGGAAAACTTGATACGAAACGCTGTGCCAACCCGTCTGGCCAGCGTGGCACAGTAGGTTAATTAACCTCCCTGTGTTGGGAGGAGGAGGCCAGCAGTTATAGGCTGAGTAGTGGAAGAGTATCTATCTATCAGCTCAAATAACCACTGCTGAACCTGCCCCTATAAATCGCCACAAATTACGATCTCGTGCAGACCGTATCCACTGAC
The DNA here is from genome assembly GCA_905475355.2 of Clostera curtula. Classification (NCBI taxonomy): domain Eukaryota; kingdom Metazoa; phylum Arthropoda; class Insecta; order Lepidoptera; family Notodontidae; genus Clostera; species Clostera curtula. The sequence goes on along the minus strand of FR997806.1, from coordinate 7,098,182 downwards.
ACCAAGCGACCTTTTTACGGTGGTCCATCCATCTGGTTGAAGGTCACCCGATATTTTAGTTTCCCAAACGTGGCTAAATTACGAATGAACTTTGGGGCAAAAAAGTCCTGGAAACTTACTAATTACAATAAATTACTTTCCTGTCCATATGGTGACTGATTTAGAATACAAAATGCCGCCAACCTATACCACACTGAGGGTGTCGGAAGAGGCGACTAAAGGAACCCAAGAGGCAAATCACGCGGCAATTGTGGCTAGCAAATGAAGGAAAACTTGACACAAACCAGCGTGGCACAGTAGGCTAATTTCCCTCCTTGTACTTGGAGGAGGCTCGACTAAGTAGTGGCTTATTGTTAAGCTTAAGTGATGACGATGATGACGTACTCCATTTTAGTAAATAATACAAGTTCATTTAAATAAATACACACAAAGTCTTTGTATTTCTGCTCAGAAATAACAAGGGTTCAGCAAAAAATAATACAAATTATTCACCTCACGTTTCATAATCAAACACAAATTATATCAGGACCCTTCGCTGTAACGCAGTAACATTCCTACGTGTTTCCTCTTCTATAAAATGATAGTCTTGTACGTTGGATGCGTCTGTCTCTGGCACCATAGCAACAGAAAGGATAAAGCGAAAATTAAGAGATGGCCAGTGGGTCTATGTGATGACGGAACTTAAATTATACGATAACCTATACCATCCTGAGGGTTTCGTAAGACCTGACAAACGGAAATGACAAGGCCAATAATCTAGCTGTAAGGGAAAGGATAAGAAAGATTCTGTTCTGTTTCTGAAAGGTTATAATTTTTTTTTAAAGTATTATAAAATATTTTTAAGATCCTGATATTCTGTTAGTCTAGTCATACCAGCTCAGGGCCATTCATGCTTGGCGGGTCCACGGAGAGAGGGCAGGCGAAAAGCAACACACGATGTCATGGTGGGTTTGGTTTCAGAGACTTATCTGTCTAGCGGGCGGGGTGCTCTGGCCCGACAATAAGGCCGATAGAGACGGATCCCCAACCAACAACAAGCGCAGAGGGGTGACCAGGCGTGAGGGCCAGGGCCACCACCGCCAGCAGCAGCTAAGTGCTGTGCTTGATCAAGCTCCATCACATCCAGCGCCATGAAAAGGAGTGTCCAGAGCTCGCCATCAAAGCCTGAAGCAAGCTTTAAGTATGCCAAGGCCCGTCTGGGTCGCGACGCCAATTCCCACACTGGCGAGCGAAACCTGTTTCGTGCAGTCGAGAAATCATCATCATCATTTCAGCCAAAAGACGTCCACTGCTGGACATAGGCCTCCCCCAAGGATCTCCACAAAGGCCGGTCCTGGGCCGCACGCATCCACTGCTTTCCGGCGACCTTAACCAGGTCGTCGGTCCACCGTGTGGGAGGCCTACCAGCACTGCGCCTTCCGGAACGCGGTCGCCACTCGAGGACTTTTCTACCGCATCGGGCGTCGGTCCTGCGAACTACCTATGTACCCTGCCCACTGCCACTTAAGTTTGGCAATCCGGTGGGCTATGTCGGTGACCCTGGTTTGCCTGCGTATCTCCTCATTTCTGATTCGATCTCGCACGGAAACTCCGAGCATAGCCCTCTCCATTGCCCTTTGGGCGACTTTGAGCCTTCTGATGGAGCCCATAGTGAGCGACTACGTCTCTGTTCCATAAGTCATAAGTCTAGAAATACCGGGTGCAAATTACCATCTTTCCGCCCCCTGTAGTCCCACATAACCCGGCTGTCCCCTGTCCGAGTATCCATGAGGATTGACAACTAAATAAAACTGTTTCGAGTAGCTTCATGAGTTGTGAGCCAGGATAAAATGTACAATATCGTATGACGATCCAGCACATCACTTAGCTGCTGCTGGCGGTGGTGGCCCTGGCCCTCACGCCTGGCCACCACTCTGCGCTTGTTGTTGGTGGGGGATCCGTCTTATCGGCCTTATTGCCGGGCCAGAGCACCCCTCTCTGAAACCAAACCCACCATGACATTGTGTGTCGCTTTTCGCCTGCCCTCTCTCCGTGAACCCGCCAAGCATGAATGACCCTGAGCTGGTATGACTAGACTAACATAACATAGGGTAAAGCCGAGATAGATGCCCCAGTGGGATAGATGCCTCATATTCTAAAAACCTAACTTCGCGAACTCGCGACTTAGAGTTAATTATATAAATATGAGCCACAGGCACCCCCTACCTTAGTTACCCATGGACAGTCGTGTAGGAAGATGCGTTTCGCTGGCGTATGAAATTATCTCCGCGGCGTCATTCACGAACACGTCAAAGTTTTAAACGTTAGTATTTTGGGTTTTATAACTTTATAATTATTAATAAATTCCGTTATATTTTTTCATATGTCAATATAAGGGTTCATTAAGTCTGCATCTAGGTGTAAATAATTGCTATTTAGTTTAATTTTAATATTTAAAAAGTACTTAGGCATCTATCCCCATCACAAAGGATAGTTGCCCCGATTTTTCAAGGTATAGGTGCCCTTAGGGGCATCTATCCCTCCATACACTGCTATTTAAAATTATAGTAGAACTATGCCACGAAACGGAAGGATAACCCTAAATATACAAGTAAAATAGGATTTGCATTGAATATTTTGAAAGAAAAACACGAAATCGATGTCCAACTGGATTCAATATGTCAGAACTGGCTAAATAAATCCTGTACACTTTTCAGAAATTATTACACAATATGTGGAAAATTATTTATATAACAATTAAGTATTTATATATTTGTTGAATAAAAGCATAAAAAATAATTCAACAAAGAATATGATAATGCTTGTTGAAACTTAATAATTTATTTTAGATAAACAAACGCTGTAAAAATACTTTAACTTTTCATTATTAACACCCATGTTTCGTTTTAGGACTTGAAATACCTAATATTTGGGCTAGGTTTTTAGTTTACACAGTATAAAGAACACCTATCCTGCACTGCAGGCATCTATCCTTCTCAGTATTTTCATGGTGGGGCAACTATCCATACAGGTAGGCATCTATCCACAAAAAAGATATGTTACGAAAAGGTAATTTGTGCATAATCTGTATTTGATAGGTTGAATATTAATAATAATAATTCAGCATTAAGGATTGGGCTAGCTACATTAATAGAAATTATTCGTATACTAGTGGCCCGCCCCGGCTTCGCCCGTGCAAAGCCGGGGTGGGTTATACATATAAACCTTCCCCTTAAATCAATCTATCTATTTAAAAAAACCGCTTCAAAATCCGTTTCGTAGTTTTAAAGATTTATGCATACATAGGGACGGACAGAAGAATGCGACTTTGTTTTATACTATGTAGTGATAGTGAAGCCGCATATTTTTAAAAATGGGTGGCTTTTTCTAAAAGTGGGGCATCTATCCCGGTTTTACCCTAATGATCTTCTTTAAACATATTTTATAATACACTCAATTAAGATGTCTTTTAAAAAAAAAAAAAAAATTGTAGTTTAACCTTTCAGAAACAGAACAGAACCTTTCTTATCCTTTCCCTTGCAGCTAGATTATTGGCCTTGTCATTTCCTTTTGTCAGCTCTTACGACACCCTAAGGATGGACACCGTATTATATAATTTCCATCATCACCTCTTTTTTATCAACTTTGGCTTACTGGAACGCCTGGCCATTCGCATTTTGGATATAGAACATAATATAAACATTTAAAACCTCCCTGTACTACGATGAGCACGAAAAGCCAAATATAACTACACAAGCTTTGTACCATGAACAAGATTGGTCTAATTATAGAAATGCCAGTAGTCTCACTGTAAAGGTCTAAAATAGTTGATTGCATTCGTTCCGTGCAAAAATCTACCAGTGAAACCAAGTTAGGCCGATTGACGACGCCACTAAAATTTGCTAGACATTTTTAGCAGCAATTTCAGACGAGAATACGATAAATTTCAAAGGCGAGAAACAGCCCCTTGCAGTTCGCATTATTAGAATGCCACGCGCGCTTTTATTCGACCAATATGACAAAAATGTTTGCGTCGTCTGCGCTCTGAATACGTGAGTGTGGTGATTTTGAATTTTACATTTTATTATGTCACATAAGGGAATAAAATTCTTATTCAAGTGTCTGGAAAAGTTGTAATGTACACGCATTAATATATACAGGATGTATCAAAATGGGATTTTAGGGTAACAGCATACCTATTTATTGTGATAGGGATTTGTAGCTATCCCATATATATTTATGGGATAGCTACAAATCCCTATCATATATAATAATTGGTTAAAGAGCAATCACGTAAGAATCGATAGTACCTACTAATGATATAAACTACTAAAATTATGAACTTATAATGTGTGAAAATTTTCAGGAAAAACAAAGCCACGAATATTCTAGAAGTTTTATTTACCAGCTGTTGACGAAAGTGTCTAAATTGGAGTAATAAGCACCGAGAACCCAGAAAACATCAAGGAACTTGGATTACTAAGTTTGTAGGATAATAATGACGTCGCTAATTGGTAGAATTTCAGTGCAACCCATGTTGTATGGTAAAGATGAGGTTTAGAAACGCCAAAATATAAAATTAACTTCACTTTGTAAAATTGAGTAAACAGCTTAGGCTACTTTAATTTATTTAAGCATGGCAACTGAGCTATTTGTCTGTTTAAAGTTTCATCAAAGTCGGCAAATATACAGTAAGATAAACAGATACCGACTGAAAAAATAATATGAATGTCTTTTGGTATTAATACCGTATGTAGTGTCATAGACGACTAGGAAAAAAGTGAAATATTTCATTTAAATCTAAATATTTAGATCAAAGTGGCATAATATTACTTTCACACAGGGTAATTTTTGAATAGACTACCTTCGATTTAGAAACGAAAATAAACATAATATACTTTTTGAAAATGTGTGTTCGTGTAATGTCCGTATCAATCGCAGAATTTCAAAGAGAATAAAATGCCACAATTGTGAAATAAATTCGAGAAATAAACCATCGGGATAGATCTACGATTTAATTTTTACATTTTCTATTGAATGTTTTCTGAAACATGTTTTAGAGATTGACAATAATAATGTGGTTTTTTTATAACCTAAAATCCTTATATTTTCTTTATGGGCGTTTTTTAGAAAATCATCCTGTATATGTAATATAAAAATATGGATATACAAGTAGATATGAAATAAAAGACTACAACAAAAACATTACACAGTAATACCAAGTCTCCAGTGGCTACCCTTAAGAGAAATGGGCAAGAATAGGCCTTTCATACATCAACATGAAATGAATCAAAGCTAAGAACCGAAAATTGCATTTGCCTCCAGAGAGAGAAAAACAGTGAGTGAATTCTATGGAATTTCTGTTTTATCAGTAGGAACTCCTTTATTGGGTCACCAGAGAGCTGTCGGATACTCTGGGCTATACGCTGCCCAGAGTAGAGCCTCGCCGTACAGGTAATGTTGCCAGCATTTTCGCAGGACACCCTCCTAAAGGCAGCAGCCTGGATGATGTTTTTTCATAATTTCACTTGTATATATTTGTATGCTTTAGTTTTCCCTGACCCTTCCGTACGGATTTAGAATACATAGTGTCACCACCCCATTCCTTCCTGAGGGCGTCGTAAGAGCCGACAAAAGCAAATGCCAAGGCTGAAAACCCAGACGCAAGTGAAGTAAAATTTAATACCAAATCCTGTGCAAACCCGTCTGGCCAGCGTGGCACAGTAGGCTAATTACCCTCCCTGTGATGAGAGGAGGCCCGACTCAGCAGTGAGTCATTAGTGGGCTGAGTCATTAGTGGGCTGAGTCATTAGTGGGCTGAGTCATTAGTGGGCTGAGTCATTAGTGGGCTGAGTAGCTAAGCCCATAAAAAACCCAAAGCTGAGCTCCTCCTAAAATTAATAACCTGGAAGGCAATTAATTTACTGTGCCCCTTTGCTTTGGCATGTGTTCTGTTTAAAGGTTTTGTTTTATCGCGGCTCGGATTTTTGCCTTGTAATTTCCTGTACTCGGCCCTTCCGACACCGTCAAGATGGAACGAGATAGTGAGACTATACTATACTCGTGTAACAGTCTCAGGATGATAAAAAACGTTGACGTGTCTTACGTCCCTTGGAAGTATATTTTTTTATTTCTACTTTATGTTAGCTTTTTTTATGTGCACACGTACCAACATAACAAAATCATTTAGTTGCGTTGTGTAAGCTACATTGCGATGAGACGAGGCATGAATGATGGTAGAGAACAACGTCGTTGGCGCTTGTATATTTATTTACAAGCAGGCAAACGCCGTGAGAAAAATATAAAGAATGGGTATAATGCTGTATAATTTTAGTGCGCTTTTATTAGCTTCAGACGTATGTAACGGAATCTTTGAACATGATTTTGACCCACTTCACACACAAAGTCGTATTTTTTTTGTTTTTATATAAAAACGAAACCCCTGCACACACGAACTCGTACTTTGGCATACTTATTAAGGACCAATGACAATTCAATATTTTAAACTCAGATTTTACTCTATTAAACTCTTATTATTTTATTTATTTATGTACATAACAAGTAAAATTAAATAAATAAATATCCTTGGACATTTCACACAACGCCATCTAATCCCAAGCTAAGCAACTTAATGCTTGTGTTATGGTAACGAGATGGATGATAAACTACTTATATATTTTTTTGTAAATACATACATATTATAGACAGTAAACACCGGACCCGGAACAAATACTTGTAGGTCGTACAAATATTTCTTCCGTGCGGGAATCGAACCCGCGACATGCTGCGCAGCAGTCGATCTACCTTTATATTTGACTGTCTTGTTGGTCTAAGGGATGCATGAGTCGCCTTTGGATCACGGGTCAGGCAAGTGTAAGTAAACCAGAGATACTTGCTGCGGGTCCGGGTTACATTTGTGCTTGTGAATTACATGTTTGTAAACAGTCCCCCTTAAGTAATACCTAGAAAGGGAAGATTGTTCTTTTTTTAATAAAAAAAATATTGGGTTAATTTTTAATACATAGTCACCACCATCCTCAGTCCATCCTTAAGGTGTAGTCGAAAGGTTTTTTTTAACGTAACCCCTTCAGTAGGTTAACACAGGCTAACCGGCTAAAGACGGGGGCTGTTTACAAACATGAAATTCACGAACACAAATGACACCCAGACTCAGAGCAAGTGCCTCTGGCTTACACAAAGACACTTACTTGCGCGGTTCGTCCTTCGCAGATCGTCGCTCCATCTAGCAGAGGGCCGTCCCACACTACGCTTGCCAATTGTATGTAGTAATAGTAAATAAACAATTTCTGCTCTTAAGTGTATATTGAAACAATCATTTTATTCATGCAGATACACGTATTGTGTTTATTTTTCTCCAAATATCATCCATGCTTCAAACGATCCTAATGTAAAACCACTACATCAAAGGTTTAAGGGACTGCGTTCACTCCGGTAAATTTCATAATACAAAATCCAAACATCTCTCAGATGAAAGTAAACAAGACCATTGTTACACCACTCGAGGGAGTTCGCCTAAAACGATGTACACGCAATTTCCTCAACATCCCTCGTTATTGTGGTATACTGTGACATATACATTCATAGCCACGTGGCCATCATTGTTTCCTAATTCAAACAGATACTCTACCTCATCATCATCATTTCAGCCTTTATATGACCCACTATTGAGTTGGGCCTCCTCCTAATTTGTGGAGGGAAATTAGCCTACTGTGCCACCAGTAATCTACCAGTATTTATAAAAAGAAAATGTTTTTACTCTACCTACTAGTATTTGCAAAAATTTATGCGATATTTACTTGAAGTTTACTTTGATTACTCTAATATTCAGTGATATAAGAAGTGGAAGTGGAAGACACAGTGTCACCACCCCATTCCATACTCAGGGTGTCGTAAAGGAGCGCAAAAGGCAAATCACCTAGCCATATGAGAAGGAAAACTTGATGCAAACCCTGTGCCAACCCGTCTTGCCAGCGTGGCACAGTAGGCTAATTCCCTCCATGAGTTTGGAGGAGGCCCGACTTAGTAGTGGGTCAGTTACGGGCTGTAATGACGAATGATGACTTTAATATTCACGATTCAGTCAGTGACGCGTTTCGGACTCAAAAATAACATTTTTCTTACAGAAAAAAATACTTTGCTGAAGACATTGTACGATTAGCGTAAAAAACTATCCCTGATTTATTTATGATATTACAACTTAATTAAAATGTGGCTTTAAATTCCCCGTGGAGATACAGCTTCTTGTCGATGGTCGCGTTCCGATCTGGTCAAATAATTTTCATTGTTTATTGTTTGTTGTTATGTTGTACGTGTACATTGTGTACTCTTTACAAAATAATCAATTTCACTTTGTCTTTGACATCATCAAGTCAGCCCCTGGCCAGCCTGGCATAGAATACTAATTCTCCCTCCATATTATTTGAGGAGGCCCGACTTAGCAGTGGACCTTTTATGGGCTGAGAGGGATAGGTATTAACATCACACAAATGTCAGTAAAAAGCTAAACAAGTTCAGAAGATTTTCAATGGAAATTATTTTGTTTTAATGTAACAATAACAAAACAAAACGAACAAAGGTACAACTCAATAATAAATAAAAATGGGACCCTTCCTATATAAAAAAAAACTTCAAAACGCTAAGCTCCTTTAGTAAATGGGCTATTGGCCGTCCTTTAGAGCCAAACCTATAGAGTATAAGCAATTTGCTTTGTGCGGGGCCATCATGCTACTAAAAGTATTGGGGGCAGATAAGGAAAAAGACTCCCGATAATTAACCCCTAAAACGCTTGGGGTCAGATTTTTAACCCCACAAACGTTCTGTTAAAATACGAATTGAGGCGCACCCGATAAAATGCTGAAATGAAATATGTATTTATTTTAGACTCAACAATACGATGTTTCGTTTTTGAAGCATATTTTCGCGGAATTGAATTTATCATTCGCTTCTTCTCGGATGTTTTATTATATCTTTATTGTAGAACTGTCGGTTTTTGTGTCACATTAGACATTTATATCTACCAATTTATATAATTAAATTATTTATATTATTATTCAATTTATTTAATTTTTATGAGATTATCCGACAGAGAACCAAAGTCACCGACATAGCTCAGAGAATTAGCAGACTGAAGTGGCAGTGGGCTGGTCACATCTGTAGAAGAACCGACAACCGCTGGGGTAGACGAGTTCTTGAGTGGAGACCACGAATCGGCAAGCGTAGTGTAGGACGGCCCTCTGCTAGATGGAGCGACGATCTGCGAAAGGCTGCGGGCAGCAGCTGGGTGCGTCAAGCTGAAGACAGGGCTAATGTGGGCTGATGATGATGATGATGATGAATTATTTATATCAATATTTCTCTACACTCAAAAGGTTTCCGAGGCACCGATTTCAAATGGTTGTTAAACTTACGCATTTTAGCGCCTGTTTTGGTAGACGTGTGTGTGAATTCGGTGGATTTTTTTGCTAAAGATAGAGTTTACATTCTTAGGTCTTGTGAGCAAAATTATTGTGTTATTTGTAAAGGATTACAACAAAAACGTCTAACTATTGTATACAAATTTTTCCTTTTAACAAATCTGATTTGATGACTAATTTCAAATACTGCCAAAACTACTGAAATGATTTCGATAAAATTTTATCATCATCATAATTCACGAAGACAAATGTCAAGAACCACTTGAGCAAGCCTAGTAGGTATAGCCTCTAGTTTTCACAATGACACTTGCGCGACTCCGAAATCAAACCTGGTTGGCAGAGGGTTTTATTTCACGATATCCATTTCTTACGGGTAGGTTTTCTGCCATGTAGATTTCCTTTAGTCACCCTCTTACGGCTCTCGATAAAATGTATATGGGACCAAACAACAAAGGAATGAAAATGGATGTTTCGAATCACCTTATAAATGTCGGAGTTATGCGGGAACAAACATAAAAAGAACACATAGCGTAATTGAAATTCACCTCCATTTGGAAGTCGGTTGAAAATTTAAATTAAGGCAGACCCGATATTATACGTTGAAATTAATTATTTATTTTGGATTCCTTAAAATAATAAAAACGTTAGCCGAATGGAATTTTCTGCAATGAGAAATAATTATAATTATCATTTGTCTATTCCTGAAAATTATATTATTATACTGTTATTCCAACTCAAGCGGAACTTTATTTACGTTGGTTTTATCACAAAACTCTTATAAATGGTCATATTTAAAATTACTATTATAATTATCATCAGTCTCCATATACACCTATCAGTCGTCATATCTACATTCACAAACAATTCCTCATTCTTACAATCCATCAAACTCTTTTGATCATTGCGTCTGACAATCATGTTGAAACTACCCCCGGGTCGGAATGCTGATCTACAGAGAAAAGCAGGCAAGAAACACTGTAGTAGCTTTTTTCAAATTATTAGTCTTGTTTACAAAAATCACTAAACAGAGGAAGTTTGAAGAAAAATACGGTACACGCTTACGCAATGATTGAGGAATAGGAATGAAGAAGGATGAATGTGGAAGAATTATTTTTGTCGTGTAAAACGACGTGGCACCTACTTAAGGATGGCGTTAACATATTTGAAGAACATAAGAAATACGGCCTCGCAGAAGGAGGCTCGTCAGCCCTCAGCTGACGCCAACCCGACGACGTTGGTGCAGTGCCCCAATCCACTGCGGCGCTGGGTGCCGCTCTTCGTCTCACCTCTCCCCGTGGGCCCGCCCGGCATGGGAGGCCCTGGCTGGTATGGCCCCACGGATCATTGAGGCACGGTAAGGTGGCAGCACAGTCAAGGGGGTTGATACGAAGCCCTGCCAACCCGTGCGTGGTACAGTAGGCTAATTAAACTTTATATAAATGGAGGAGGCCTTACTCAACAGTGGGTCAAATATGGGTTATGTAGCAGTAGTAGTAGTCATATTAACAAAATATAGCCATCCGAAGTGGGGATAGAACTATTAAAAGTAGAAGTTCTGCATTTAAAATGGTAAGGCAATTATTATTGCCCATTTTTTTTTAACTTAGTATGATTATAAGATGCATAGCCTTTCGTTGTAGGTATAGGTTTAGTTACACGGTGTAAAAAAACATAATTAGATCAGTTTCCAAATCCACGCGAGTGAGGATGCCAATTTGTTTATAACAAACAAAATACAAACGAAAATAATTGAGCAACATCGTAAATCGTACAGAATGGACGACTGCGTAAAAAGCCAGACATTTTGATTTATTTGATCCAGTGTAATCTGTCAACGAAGTTTCTTGTTCACCGCAAATCGACGGCGTGATCAATCTGTCGGGGTCTCAGCCTTTTGGTTTTATTCCGTTTCTTGTCTGAGACGTTTCAATTTTAGACCCTTTCGTCTTTGCGGTAAATTAATACGGATTGATCTATTTTGATTTGAGGATCGAACTTCTTGAATTCTATTTCAAGACACCGAAGAAACGAGACTTTGTTAAGTTTGGTAAATTAGACGTTTGTATGTTCTCCTAGTACACTGTAACTCAAGAACGGATCAAGCAAGTGATGGACAAATGACACAATTCTTATATATCATTGAGGAAACTCTAACCGAGCGGTTAGTGCGGAGCGTAATCAATCTACCGATTATACTGCATTTGGGTGTCCATCATGCTACACCTGCCTCCGTGCTTCAGAAGACACGCTTAGTCGTCAGTCTGGTCGTGCACGACACTTTGCTGATGATCATTACATGATCAAATGCATAGTTTACAATTCTATAAAGGATATACAGACAAATATTCATTTTTAAATGTATAGATAGTCATACGTGTGACCTCAATCTCGCTTGATGGAAGGCAAAGATGAGGCCTAAGATGGTACACGTTTGCCTAGAAGGTGTCCGTTCACTTTCGCCTTAAAGAGGTCCAGATTATAGTGTTCAGGCAGAAAGTTCCACTCCTTAGCCGTCTGCGTAATGTAAGAAGAGGCAAACCGCTTCTTGTGTAATTAAGGAATGTCTACAACATAAGGGTGAAATGCTTGCTTGTCGGCAGTGATGCATAACCTAATACTTCCCGTATTAGGTTATGCCAAACCTCCTCACACACACCGGATTGTAACCGAGGGGCAGGCCACTCGTCTACGGTGTTCGAAGCTCGGAAGATTTGCCTCCAAGAGTGTGTAACCTATGATCCTCTTTGCTTAGCGCTCCAACGAGTCCATAGCATCTAGCTAATACCTAGCAGACCCATCCCAGAGGAGCAGTATTCTATACAAGAGCGAACTTGAGGTCTTTATAAAAAATATCTCAATATACTTTATACTGAAAACAGGAAATTGAATATTTCAAACATTACTAGTAATTTACCATCGTAAATGAGTTTCGGGGAAATTGAACGATCCCATAGGAAATGATCCGGCAATCAATTCCGCAAATATTGATACTGGCACCACAATTATGGGAAGACGTATTTATTTAATTTTGATTTACTGTTGTAATGATTTCTCATTTTAAGTAAATCAAGTAGGAGTTGTGTAAAACCCCGCAACCGTGCTGCCAATTTGCTTTACCAGCTCCGTGTGGTGGTGGGTATGGTCCTTGGGACCATGCCCAAAGCCCGGTTTCGAGCAGTTGAGAGACACCGTTGGTTATAGGCCTACCCCCTATCAACAACATTTGAGGGAACTGCCCACCGCATACAACCATCCATCCGGCCAACAATGTGTACAAGCCTAACACTAACATCCCTAACATCAGCTATTCCAAATTGGATATTACTCAAATAACCAACAAATTACTAGTAATGGGCCAAATGCGGTTAGAACCGAATTAAAAGTTCCAAACTACTACTCAGTCCATACATGATCCAATCCTGAGTCGGACCTCCTCCAATAACATGGAGGGTAATATCCCACTGTGCTACGCTGGCCAGCCGTGAAACCTCTGCATTAGGCATAACTTGTATCGCGGGGGCAGTTTACAAATATTTCACACAAATTCACGAACACAATTGAGACCCAGACTCAGTGCCTCTGGTTTACAAAAAGACTGGCCCGGCCCCGGAATCAAACTGGGGATCGAAAGGCACATCTAACCTCTAGTCCAACATGGCAGTAGAATACTGTACCTTATCATCATCTCAGAAACCTAGAAAGACAGTATCTCTGATTCAGCTGATTATTTTCTAGCTGTATCAGGGATCTTCAGAGGTGTCAATTTGATTTATGAAACACGGTATTCCACGTTCCAAATTAATTCTGCAGGACCTCCTGAACTTATTTGTCCTTGATCTCACAGACTTTACTCTCTGCATGTCTTGATTAATTGCGTCCTCTGTCTTTTTCTGATTGATTACATTGTAATCTTGTGGCCAGACTGATGTAGCCATTGTACTGTCTTGTTCCTTATATTTTTCGGTCGGATCATTAGCGCTCGTTGGGAATTGGCAGTAACAGGATAATTTGTAGGGATGGTCGAACTTCGGTTATAATTCAGTTTAACCAAACTTCAATGTTCAGCCGAACTTCGGCAAATTTAGGTTTATATATAAAAAAAAGTGAGTGCATCAGTCCAGGTTTTATTAGCTTTGAATAAACTAAACATATACGTATACGTTATGAAGTAACGGAAAATTATTTTTAAGACACTCGTACTGGTTGTACAAACTCACTTGTTTCATAAACAGTTCAATAAATATGCGAACTCGCGCAAGGCGTTGTTAATGATCCTGCTTACATGTTTGTGAAATTTCGTGTTGCAGGAGAATTACATTATCATAAAAAGTGGTTTTGTTTCATACAATTGCAGTGACGCATAAGCATTAGGCATGGTAAGGGGTTAAGGTCGGCTATTAACAAGGAGCAGAGGATGTATGGTTTCTTTCAGCGGCTAAAACCATGATTTGCCCGATAGAGCTCTGGCGATCTTCATCACTTACAGGAACACTACACTATCCAAGGGAAATGTTATGTGGCTGCTGTATTCTACAAGGTGGAGCCAGTTGGACCCAAAATATTACCCAAGGTGTATAATCTTTAGCTATAAAACATTAATCATCGCATCCTCTTTGGAAACTATTAACGACTGTTACCGATTTTTGAACACGACGCAGTTTTGACAAATGAATTGAATATTTGTCTTTGTCTTTCCTTCAAATATATTTTAGTTAGTGGCGTAGCAATGGTCGCAGGGTACAGCGATATTATATTTTACTATCCACCCGTAAAAGAAATTGTCAAATGTAAAAGCCGAAAGAAATCACCTATGCCCCACATAAAAAATTCGAACCTAACGTACACCGATCTGCACTTAAGTCAAGTGACCTGTGAACTAGACTACCAAACCAAGATAAATGACTATACATTAACAATAGAATGAAAACCTTCTTAAATTTATTGTGGCCTTTTCAGCGAGCAAATCAGGTTTGGTTTGCTTCAGAGTCCCAAATTTCCAAATTCAATAAAACCAAAATCGACAAAATAAGGTAGAGGTACTATTGTGTGTCGACTTTGATAAACTCAAATTCAAATTATTTATTTTGCTTATATTACTATCTACACTTATAAATTGACTGCCTTGATGGTCTAGGGGTTGGATTTGGTTCACGGGGTCCCGGGTTAGATTCCGGTGGCGGGCAAGTGACTTGGGTAGTGTAAAAAAATATTGATAACATTTATATAATACAAAGTACGACAGTTTACCATCTGTATGGTCACTGATGAGAAGAACTGGCATGAAACTTAGAGGGCTTCTACTTTTACATTTTTGGCCCAGTATAGCCTGTGTGGTCACCAACCCGTTTCATCCCGATGGTGTGCCAATCTACCTGAGCCAGCGTCACACGGTCAACTAATTTACCTCCAAAAACTTAGAGGAGGACTGAGTGAGCAGTGAGTAATTAACTGCGATTATATCAATCAAAAGGCGATGGACCGTGTGGTGACTATTTAAAATACATAGTGTCACCACACCATTAAATCCTGAGGGTGTCGTAAGTCAAAAGACCAATAACTTAGTCAGGACCGACGGCTTTACAAGCTCCCCAAAGCACGGAGGTCAGATAATACATTTTGTTTCTTCCGATTTGATGGAATGAAATTCACTGATTGTACCAAATTAGACACAATGAAGCCAACATACAAAAACATCCGACGATATGCCGTTGACAATAATAATCTTTTTACGTCCCAAAGGACCATTGTCAAGCCCCATTACGTATAAGGATTACATAGAGGATGTATTGCTTCCAATATGAATGATATTAGCTTTGCTTGGGTAACAATATTGATTTTAGTGCAGTAATGACATACACTCCGTGTATTGATGGGTTTAGAATACATTGTCACTATCCTATCCTATACTGAGGGTGTCGTAAGAGCCGACTAAAGGAAATTCAAGGCAGACAATCTAGCCGTAAGAGAAGGAAAACTTGAAAATTATAAATTACTAGCGACCCGCCCCGGCTTCGCATAGGTGCAATGATGAACATCTAAATTTATCAGTGTTTCTCTACTATATTATACATGTATTATACATATAAACCTTCCTATTGAATCACTCTATCTATTAAAAAAAAACCGATTCAAAATCAGTTGCGTAGTTTTAAAGATTTAAGCATACATAGGGTCGGACAGACGACAGCGACTTTGTTTTATACTATGTAGTGATATGCTCTGCCCACAGGCACTGGTTCACCTGCGTACCTCCTCATTTAAGATTCGATCTCGCGGAGAAACTCCGAGCAAAGCCCTCTATTGCCTATGGGTTTACACTGCGCCTTTTAATAGAGCCAATAGTTACCGACCACGCTGTCGTCACCATACGTCATCCCTGTTAACAAGTTGGTTGATGTTGCTGAAATCTGTTGGATACGGGCAACTCAGGACCAGCCTTAGCGTAAATCCTTTGTCCAACAGTAGAATTGTCGCCGCTGATGATGATGACTCATAGTAGCGGGCAGCTGTTGGCATTGAAGAGCTTTTTTATACCACTACAGCGACGCTCAAGCGTACAGCCCATATGGGATGCAGTGATTAGCCATTATAATACAGAAAATTGCTCTTTCAGACGCTTCGAACTGACAGCCCTATCACAGTATATCGTGATGCTAGTATACTCAATCAATATCAACTCCCATGGTCGGATCTCGGACGTGTGTGAATCCTACTTAAAAGCTATTGGATCCCAGAAATGAAGGCGATCGAGCAAATTGTGCCGAATGTGTTAGATAAGTGAAATTTATGTGTAACAATATCGACTCTTGGCCTTTCTATCTCCATGTTTGGTTCGATAGCGGAGCCAGATACAACTCTAATTTATAGAGGTTGACATGAAGTATTTTCTGTTTGTACGACACGATTTTAATATTGCTAGCAATATCGGAATTTGATATTATTATATTAATATTACAATATGAATATGCTTGAGTAGTCGTTTTAAATTGTTGATAAAAATGGTGGGGTATAGGATAGAAGATTTTATTTGGTACTATACATATAAGTCATCAATACAACCCTCCAAGCTCATAAAGGTGCAAGAAAAACTTTTTCAAGTTCAAAGTTATTATTGCACCTTTATGAGCTTGGAGGGTTGTATTGATGAGTTTGATGATTATAACTCTGTAACTACATACGTCTTACAGCCGCGAATCAAATGTTCATCATCATGCAACCTAGCACTGGCCTGCAAATTGCAAAAAACGTAAAAAAAATTAATTTCGCTGTCTACCCTGGAACATTCACCTTAAGCACTAATTAGCTATTGGGTAACAACCATTGGAAAACATTTATTTATATCAAAATTAGCCTAGCAAAGTTTTGAATATTCTTTCTTACGTCAACATATAAATACTCTCCCGATGGTTGATGGTAAATACATAATAAATTTTTAATTTTAATTAGAACATTCCGACGTTTACTTTATTGTTCGAATTAAAAAAAAAACTTGGTTAAATGAGTTTTGATTTCGATTTTTAAATAGGTATCTATGTCCTCACTTCGTAAAACAACCTCATGCAAATTGTAAATTGCCAGTATCGTATCGCCAGTAAAAAAGGTTCTAATTCAAATTAAATTGACCAGATAATGTAGAGAGTAAATCTTGCGTGTATTTTGGTTTGTTTACTGCTGGTCGTGTAAACTACACTATAAACAGACCTACTCAGACCGTAATTAGTTAAAATATGGCGTCGCCGTGTTTTATCCTGGTCTAGTGGTTAGATGTGCCGCCTTTGGATCAACGGGTCCCGGGTTCGATTCCGGGGTCGGGCAAGTGTCTTTGTCTAAACCAGAGGCACTGGCTCGGAGTCTGGGTGTCATTTCTATCTATAATATGTATGTATTTACAAAAAAAAAATGTATATAAGTAGTTTATCATCCATCTCGTTACCATAACACAAGCATTAAGTTGCTTAGCTTGGGACGAGATGGCGTTGTGTGAAATGTCCAAGGATATTTATTATTATTATTATACAGATTTTAAGTTTTGATTTAGCATTGATTTTATACCATTCGTCCGTGTAGTGACAGATTTTGAAGACATAGTATCAACACCCCATTCCATCCTAAGGGTATGCTAAGAGTCGACAAAATGGAATGACACGACAGAAAATCTAGCCATAAGAAAAGGAAGACTTGATATGAACGCATTTTTTTTTTCGTCGGAAATCCTAATGGATGCCCGGCCGTTGGGGACTGGCCGGGTTATATTGGACTCCGGGGCGCGTGGAGATTGTCAGTTGCGCCCCAACTTACCCACAAAAACCGACGGCGACCTTCGACTGCCCGAAACAGGGCCACGGGTTTCGCTCCCCCGTTGGGAGCATGCTCCGCGATTTATATGAAACTATAAGCCAACCTGTCTGGTCAGCGTGACATAGCCAAAGTTAAACCATTTATTTTATATATGTCGTGGATAACGATATCGTTTTATTAAGTTTCTCAATTGATTGTTAACACAGTAGTGCGGCAAACGCGGTGACGTCAGTTGTTTTGCAATGGCGGCACGTGGACAGAGTCGTAATGGAAAGTGAGGTTGGCTCGATCAGTCAGTCGACGTTGGGACACGGACCGAGACACTTCTCCGTTGCGAACCTGTCGGTTTGTCTATCTAAGTGTGTTAACTGAACATTGTTATTTATACTGTGGTTAATATTGTGAATTATAAAGTTACAAGTAATAAACCTCGTACCAAGTCAAGATGATGACGACTCTATCGCTCAGCCGTCGCTATCTCCGACATCAGAAGTGGTATGTAACTCAGTCAGCCCACGTGGAGAAAACAGTGTAGTGATAATGTGTGTACTTCTGTACGCGATGGAAATAACCGATAATGGCGATTCATTGTCACTATAAAGGAGACATTAAGCTACATGAAGATTGTTCTGAACTGAAGATCACAAGCGGCAGTCATAGTGCGGCGATTAACCAAGTGGGGATCACTTGCTTTCATTGTGATGGACAAGGACACTACGCGTCTAACTGCCCTGAGCGGAGCAGCAGGAAGGCGAGCAACAGTACTGTGGTCAGCCAGGTCAAAGAATAGTGAGTGGATCTGTAGTAAGCGCACCAGCTGCAATTTTACGTCACTCCGGTGAGCAGTTTCCATTTTATTACTCGGGTATATTGTATGGTATACGAATTTACGATAGTGTGACTTTGACCGGTGTAAGAAAATGTTATTTGAGGTTCTTTTGCGTGTTTACCTGTTAATTACTTGCGATACGAAGTTTAGATTGCTGTGCTGGTTTAGCTTGACAGTTCATCGGTCTGGCGTCGTATTTTCGCCAGTTTATAGCAAAGTTTTCCAAGATTATGGCGCCATTGTATGCCTTGATTTGCATCGGTAAGGTAGCCTAAACATGAGGCGATAGGACAGCAGATCCAGATTTCAAGCGATCGGGTTTTCGGTCGGCAACTGTGGAATGTCGCAGCTGCGGTGGAATGGGTCGCCGAGCATCAGATTGGCGGTGAAAGGCAAGGCAGCTAGTGCTGCCACTTCAGCGTCAGGCTCTGCGGGGCCGCGGCCGCGGTTGGACTTAGTCTGTTTCAGGTGCGGCAGCGCTGGACATTTGGCAGCGAGGTGTCCACGTGGCAACAACGTGGCAACAGCGGAGGAGCTGGCGCGGCGGTAGGCGCAGGCGGTTCGGAGCGGCGCCTGCGGCGGCGGCGAGTAACGAGATACATGTGGAAGTTTGCTATGTTAGCAATCCCAGCGGTACGCTGATGAACGCTTGTGAGTCGTATCCATTTTATTCTGATTCTGGTGCCGAGTGCTCTCTCATCAAACATTGTTGCGTCGAAGCCAAGTGGAAAGAGTTATGAGCACTCTCAAAAATGTTGACTGTTGTAGAAGTTAGTCCAAATAGGTCATGGCAAGATGCGTTAGATGATGTCCAACTTGCTAAAATAGCACGATTCATAGGGTAACTAAGGCAAGTCCATTAGAATTGTTAGTAGGTAGAGTAGCTAGGCCTCTAAATTTATTAACTATTGACGATCATGAGGTTGAGATAAATTTGAGAGATTAGGGAACAAGCTGACAAATTAATGGAAAATAATGCACAGCTTGATAAATTAAGATTCGATAAAAATAAGGCAAATGTGAATAGATTTGTTAAGCCAGGGTTCTAACTCAGAACTTCTGAACTACAAGTCGGAGTACTGAACCACTAGGCCATTGAGACTTATGATACGAAAGATGGTCCGTATCGAGTCTAGTCCCTTCTGAGAGTGAGAGTCGCCTCTTACGACGCCCACGTGAAAAGATGGGGTGGCACTATTCTCTGGAGCGGTATGTTTGAAGTATGGTGGGTCGTGGTAATAGCGTGGTGGCTTGTGGGCCATATGCAAAACATCTTAACAGTGCTGCGGTAAACGTATCTAAATGGCGAGGTGGCCATCTAGATATTTAAACAGGATTTATGTGAAGGGCGAGGTGGCCAAATATACAGTCAAGGGCGAGGTGGCTCTATGAAGTATTGTAAACTATCTCAATCGCAATCAGGTCGCCCACAGGCGGGACTTCATCCAATTCCTAAGATTAGTATCCCGTGGCATATTGTGCACGTTGACTTAACTGGCAAATTAAGTGGAAAAGCGATTGCAAGGAGTACGTCATAGTTTTAATTGATGCGGTCACAAAATTTGTTCCCTTATATCATACCCTGAGAATAGATTTGGCTAGAACAATTAAATCCCTTAAATCAAGCGTCTTTAGTTGGAGCTCCAGTTAGTTATGGCAGATCTGGGACGATGCTTTGCCAACAAAGAATTCAAAGTTTTTTTGTCAGTGTCACGGTGTTTCTTTACGTTTGATAGCTACGGGTTCAAGTCGCGCTAATTGCCAAGTAGAAAGAACAATGAGCGCGTTAAAAAGTATGCTGACCGCGGTAGAAGCGTCTGATAGGTCCCGGCATGAAGCATTAGAAGACGTGCAATTAGTTTTGAATTCCTCTGTCCACCGTGTAATACAAGCGAGTCCACTCGAGTTTCTGATAGGACGTTTAACTAGACCATTTAACCTATTAACTTTGAATGATTCCGGACCGGCAGTAGACATTAGTAAGACAAGAGAGCAAGCGGCCACGTACATAGAAAAGAGTGCCAGTTACGAAAACGTAAAATTTGATAAAACGAAGTTAAAGTGGTAAAGTTTGATGTTGGTAATTTAGTTTAAATTCAGAACGAAGAGAAACCAAACTAAATTAGACGCAAAATACAAGGGACCGTTAAAAATTGTGGAGTTACTTGATGGTGATCGTTATTTGCTGAAATCTTTGACCGGTAATAGAACATAAAAATACGCTCACGACTGTATAAGGAGATTCCACTAAGCAGTGTGCCCGTTGAGTTAAATTTGTCTGATGAAGATGGTGAGGAGGTTGCCTCCAACAGTAAAAAAGAACACATACCTTGGCTAGGTCGCACTACATGCACTAGTCTGTAGTCGTAACTGCAACTCTGGGAGTTGTACAGAGCGCGATGGGCAGCTAGTGGTGTGGCGGGGACCCGGGTCTCGAGAGAGACTATTTGTATGGTCCTGTGTACTGGGAGTCGTGAACTCTAGTTAAAGTGTTGGTCGTATCGCTTGGAGCGATGACGATATGGGTGACATGTGAATTGTCACTAGCTGCTGGGACAGCTGGGCCATGTGTTGTGTAATTATTACTTTAAACCTACTGTTTTAAAGTATCAGTATTGAGATTTAAAGATTATGGGCTTAGAGGAATCTTTCGTGTTAAAGTTGTTAAAATTATTTGTATGCTAACGTGATCTCTGTTAACTTGATTCTTAAGATACGATTACGGAACATTACCGTCAGGTTGGCCGAACGTAAATGTGCCTCAGTTGGTTATTTTGTTACAAGTACACACGAGGACGTGTGCTTCGTCAGGCTGGCCGTGTCGTGGATAACGATATCGTTTTATTAAGTTTCTCAATTGATTGTTAACACAGTAGTGCGGCAAACGCGGTGACGTCAGTTGTTTTGCAATGGCGGCACGTGGACAGAGTCGTAATGGAAAGTGAGGTTGGCTCGATCAGTCAGTCGACGTTGGGACACGGACCGAGACACTTCTCCGTTGCGAACCTGTCGGTTTGTCTATCTAAGTGTGTTAACTGAACATTGTTATTTATACTGTGGTTAATATTGTGAATTATAAAGTTACAAGTAATAAACCTCGTACCAAGTCAAGATGATGACGACTCTATCGCTCAGCCGTCGCTATCTCCGACATATATATAGAGCACAATCGATACCCACAAAAACTCTCCCACACGGTCGACCGACAACCTGGTTAAGGTCGCCGGAAAACGACAGATTGGAGCGGCACAGGACCGGCCTTCGTGAAAATCCTTGGGGGAGGCCTATGTCCAACAATGGACGTCTTTTGGCTGCAATGCTGACGATGAATCAAGTAATCAATATTCCATCAAGTGTCAAACCTTAACAGCCAAACAATGAGGCTACTTCACAACTCTATCAAAAGCGGGGATAATCCAAAACCCGCGCAGTGGAGCGGCGAATATCCTCATAAGCATTATCATGATTAATGATAAACCGACTTTGGATAGCGTCCAAATAAAGGATTTATCCATGCAGATTATAATAATTGTTGTTGGAAGACCATAATTGTAATTGGAAGAGATAGGAATCGGCTTTTGTTGTAAACATTTCTAAGAACTAGTGGTCGCCCAGCGGTTGAAATTCGACCTTAATTAATCGAAATTATTGTTCTAAAAATATAGTTGTACATATTTTCAATTTAAGTACAGGCTTCAATAATAAACAAAGGAGTATAATATAATATGTGTGTGCATATATATAAATGGAGGAGAAATTCTCCGCCTTATATGTTTTTTATTGTTAAATTTTTTGGTATGTTTTTTTAATGTCATAGTATGCTAAGTTAAAGAGTAAATGTATTGTAAAGGAATCGCAAAACGTAATTCAATTCTCCAACTACCCTTCATGTACTTGGAGGAGGCCTAACTCAGCAGTGGGTAATTTATGGGCTGAGAAGAAGAAGAATTCAATTCTTGAAATATCTCATGCATATCGTCATGTACGGAAACGACTCGTCCAAAAATATCCAATTTGGATTTCTAATAATTTATACTACGAACTAACTACTAACTCAGCCCTTAAAAGACATACTGCTGAGTGGACTCTCCTCCAATTACATGGAGGGCAATAAGCCTACTGTGCCACGCTGGCCAGACGGGTTGGCACAGGGTTTGTATGTATCAAGTTTTCCTTCTCTTGGGACGAGGTGATGTGCCTCTTACGTTCCATTAGTCGCCTCTTACGACACCCTCAGGATTAAATGAAGTGGTGGCACTATGTATTCTAAATCAGTCACCACATCCGATCCGTCACCGATCCGGACCGAATAATCTGTGTTTATCACTTATTTTAATATTTATAAAAAACTACTGAACCGAAAGGAAGATATACATACAACAAAACATACAGTTGAATTGGACAACTTACTAATAACTTCTTTTTTGAAATCGGGTAAAAATAGTCAACCACAAGATGAAAGCAGAAATCGAATTGTTAACGCTGATTTTGAATTTTAACCAACGTTTTAATTAACACTGTAATTTTAATGGTGTAACACAATAACTTTTGTTTTAGTAGGCTTGCCCTGTTGCTAAGGGTTTTATTGGAAACAAGAGAAACATACAGTTAATTAATGCCGTGGGTAAATTTAAAGCGATAGAATATTTTGACGTCCCGTTTATTCTCCGATGTAAACACGATGTGGTTTTACTGATATTCATTTTTAAATGAAGCCTCTATTTTTTGTTCGGTTGTCCGTGTGGCGACGGATTTAGAATGCATAGTGTCACCAACCCATTCCATCCTGAGAGTCTCATAAGAACCGACTAAAGGAAATGACAAGGTAAAACCTAGCCGCAAGAAAAGTAAAACTTGACACGAAACTTCGTAGCAACCCGCCTGAAGTTGTGAAGGATAAGACCCTCCGTAATATGGGAGGAGGCCAGACTCAGCAGTGGGCCATTTATGGGCTGAGTAACATCCTGCCTCCCCCCCCCCCCCCAGCCACCATCCATGGCACGGGTCAGCCGGAGCTCCCTCCTTTGCCGCCTCACCGCCGCGCCGCCTTCTGTGACAGAACGGCGTCGCAGAAGAAAAGAACATCAGCCCTCGGCTTAACGAGCAACCAGGTTGACCGATAACCCAGGGTCCACTGGCACCGCAGCGGTTTAGGGCTCGCAGGGCAAATCTGAGGACAGAGAAGTCCCCGGACTACCCGTTACGATACCGTGTGCTGCTCTTCGACTAGCCTCACTCCGTGGGTATATCTAACCCATACACTAACAAGGCATAATACTACTACTACTACTAATACTACTCAGCCCATAAATCACCTCCGCTGAGTCGGACCTCCTCCCATCATAGGAAGGGTAATATATAAATATATAATATAAATATCCTTGGACATTTCACACAACGCCATCTCGTCCCAAGCTAAGAAACTTAATGCTTGTGTTATGGTAACGAGATGGATGATAAACTACTTATATAATTTTTGTGAATACATACATATTATAGATAGAAATGACACCCAGACTCCGAGCCAGTGCCTCTGGTTTACACAAAGACACTTGCCCGACCCCGGAATCGAACCCGGGACCCGTTGATCCAACGGCGACACATCTAACCACTAGACCAACGAGGCAGTCAACAATTAGCCTACTGTGCCACGCTGGCCAGACGGTTTGGTATCAAGTTTTCCTTCTCTTGCGGCTAGGTTTTTTTTTAATTTATTCTGTTACAACACCACTGTCTTGTAGTCCGTGTTCTTTTTAGCAATGAATGGTAGTTATTTGCTCTTTTTTTTTCCTTCGTCTGTCGTACCCTGCGCCTTGGCACCTGGGACATTGGTGTTTCATTTAACCTACTCTCAGTAGGTGCTTCCTTAGCTTTATGTTTGCTAATAGCTATTTGTGCGGTTAGGTTAACGGCCTTTTCATTTTCTTTAGGATGGAATGCACTATTTATTCTAAATCCAGAACCACACGGAAGGGAAAATACAATATGACATAATACAAATTGATGTTGATTGATTGATTTCTTATTCATGCTTATCAATATTTTTATTCTTAGGCGTTCTCTTCAATAACATTTCAAACAGACAAAAGAAGCCTTTGCCGTTTACGTCGATTGAATCAACGACATTGATGAAAAAAATGGAAGGAAGATAAAAACGGGTTTCTTAGTTTTTGTATTACTTCAGATTTTGGTTGCCTGTAAGAAATCTCACTATTAATGTTCTCTACCATTTACTAGAGTTGTATTAAATGTTTTGTTTTCAACGATGTATTCGTGTAATATTGTTTTGAAGTCAAATTCTTCAGAATCCCTATCAGTGCAAACAACCAACGATAACTGGTCTGCCACCAAACCTTGTTTTGGTGTTAAATAAAGTGTGGGTATATCTATCTATATAACTAAATTAAATCAAATCAAAAACATATTCGTTCAAGTTGGCTCATCTGAGTTAGGTCGGCTGCTGTACAGAGAAGATCCGTCAAGAAACTCTGTAGTTGTTTTTTTTTTTAAATCGCCATTTTTGTACACAATGTCTAATAAGACGGATTTGTTAGAGCTTGCCTACGTAATAGTCACAAAGGGACAAACATCAGCAGTATTTTGCCAGTATTTAGAACTGCATACCTGTCCGTGACGGATTTAGAATACACAATGTCACCACCCACACTATCCTGAGGGTGTCGTAAGAGGCGACTAAAGGATCGTAAGAGGCAGCGGTATGAGAAGGAAAACTTGATACAAACCCTGTGCCAACCCGTCTTGCCAGCATGGCACAGAAGGCTTATTTCCCTCCATGAATTTGGAGGAGGCCCGGCTCAGTAGTGGGTCATTTATGGGCTGAAACGACGAAACCACGACCTGAATTGACCGACCGCCAGGAAAGGCACGTATTCATTTCATACTGCAGAGAAGAGGATAACTTGCCACAAGACGCTACCACAACCATGAGTCTTTATATGAGCACGACAACTCTGACATCAAATAGCTGAAACGACAAACGACGAACGACATTATGTACATTATTCAGCGAAAGTGATGGATTTCGTATGCAGGATAAATTAATGAACTTCGAATTTAAAATAACTTTTGCCATTGATTTTTTAAAGTATATCCGAAGAACTTATTGAGAAACTTTACCACGGAACCATTTAAGTTAATTATAACTTTATGACAACATTAAAATGCGGATGACGTAAAGGTAACGATGTTTTGGAAGGTAATTGCCACGAGTCCAAATATTAATTAGAAACAACCACTGCAATATTTCTTGTAAACCAAATCTTTTGAACAACTTAAATCAATTTTCAGAGTAACAAAATGCTTGCAACTTATTTATTAAATAGCAAGTTGAAAAACTAAAAAAAAAGAAAATTTTAAGATTTTGGAAGAATGCAATTCCTTTCAAACGATAGTAATCCGTGTAAACATTTAGTAGACAACGTTTGCATCACACTTACAATCTAGCTTTTGACTCCAAAACATTAAAGAAGGATTTGAAGTGATTGCAGCTAGAAATAACTATAAACATTCATAAACATTTAATTTTACTTTTTATAAGTATTTCGGATTTTTTTTTCTGTTTAGCAATAAAATATGCTATTTGTTTAATTGTATTCAGGGTTAGAAATTATCATTAAGCTCTAAAATTAAGGAAACAGTTGGTAATAAAAAAAAAATAAAACATCTCTTAATATTCACGTGTCTGGCTAGGAATAAGTTCTGAACAGATTAACTAACCCCGCATCCATCGTTTTGATGCGGTGCCAAAACGATGGATGCGGGCGGCCAAGAACCGGCCTTTGTGGAAATCGTTGGGGGAGGCATATGTCCAGCAGTGGACGTCTTTTGGCTGAAATGATGAATAATGATGATGAGATTAACTAATCTTGGTAATTATTTATTTGTTTGAAAGTGGTGTATATCGAGTGCTGAAGTTAGCATTTTCTGTTGATTGTTGTTTTGATTAAATAATAAATATCCTTGGACATTTTACACAACGCCATCTCGTCCCAAGCTAAGCAACTTAATGCTTGTGTTATGGTAACGAGATGGATGATAAACTACTTATATACATTTTTTTTTGTAAATACATACATATTATAGATAGAAATGACACCCAGACTCCGAGCCAGTGCCTCTGGTTTAGACAAAGACACTTGCCCGACCCCGGAATCGAACCCGGGACCCGTTGATCCAAAGGCGGCACATCTAACCACTAGACCAACGAGGCAATCTACTACTACTCAGCCCATATATCACCCACTGCTGAGTCGGACCTCCTCTAGTGACATAGAGGGAAATTGGCCTACTTTGCCACGCTGGCCAGACGGGATGGCACAGGGTTTCGTATCAAGTTTTCCTTCATTTGCGGCTAGCCGTCATTTACTTTGGTCGGGTCTTACGACACCCTCAGGATGGAATGGGATGGTTGGTTATAAATGGTTGTTGTATTCTAAATCCGTCACCATACGGACATTTGATTAAAAGTTTTTATTTCAATGTCTAAATGATAACTCACACTTTTATTTTAACTGGCAAAAAAACTGTTTCGTCTATTTTTTGATGCTACAACAATAGAGCAGTGCTCATTTATAAATTAAAATGAATTTGGCTGTGAAACCGGGACACTGTGCGTTGCACCAGGATTCTGCATTTCCATCTTATTGTTAGCTGTCCTCGTTGGGATGCAAATATTGTATAGCTGAGCCCAAGCGGGCCGTCCCGCTTTTTAGTTCATTTCCTTACCTGTAATTTGCTTTCACAATGTTTTCGCTTTTTCCACGACGATTATTTCAATTTAAAATGAGAACAATACCAGAATTCTGTTTACATTGCTCGTGAGCGGATTATAGCATTTATTATAAATGTAGCATAATTTAATTTTGCATAACAGATTTATTAAAGCTTTTGGCTGCCGAATATTAAGTCTCTGTTTGTGGTTTAAAGTTTTGTATGAGTATACAGGGTGTAACAAAAACCCTATAGTCATTACGACAGGTTCCATAGCAGCAGTACTACTACTACTCAGCCCATAAATAACCCACTACTGACGGGTGGGTTATTATGGGCGGCGTCGGGCTTTTTTTTACGTCGGAGATCCTCATGGATTCCCGGCTGTTGGGACTAGCCGGGATATGTGGGACTCCGGGGCGCGTAGAGATGGTAAATTGCGCCCCGACCTACCTACTAAAACCGACGGCGATCCTCGAATGTACGAACCAGGGCCACGGGATACACTCCCCGATAGGAGAGCATGCTCCGGGACCCTGGGGACCTGCGTCGGGCATCCTCTAACTATATGGACGGTAATTAACCTACTGTGCTACGTTGGCAAGACGGGTTGATAGCAGTACGGGTAATTATTAAAAAAAACACAGAAACCCTAAGAAACCTTGTGGAGCTCAGGCAACTAAACTTGTAGCATACTATAACTAAAGCTAGTTCCTTAGTTTTCGCTGGAACCAATATTATGTGACAAAAAGCAGGTTCAGAAAAACATTGATATCTCACTCATACTTCAAGACAGAAAAAGATTTCGCAACACACAACTGCTGCTATTGATAAGATCTATGTCCTCATTTCGGATGAGTAGAGAATTTTCGTTACATTTTGTATGCCGAGTGAACATACGAAAAGGGATATTTATCAATATCCTTTTTCCGCAGTCTGCCAATTAAATTCTTCTTCTTCCTCACGTTTTTCCAATAATTGGATTGGTTGGATTGGCGCCTGTTTAACAAACTATATTATACACGGAGCTCAGTAGAAAACTTCCACAAGTGAAAGTAAATATTAAAATGAAACAATGAGCTAAAGCAAATTTAAAAAAAAACTTAGGCGGAAAAATCATGAATTCCGGTGACGGATTTTGAATAAATAAATAAATATCCTTGGACATTTCACACAACGCCATCTCGTCCCAAGTTAAGAAACTTAATGCTTGTGTTATGGTAACGAGATGGATGATAAACTACTTAGAAACATTTTTTTTTGTAAATACATACTTATAATAGATAGAAATGACACCCAGACTCCGAGCCAGTGCCTCTGGTTTAGACAAAGACACTTGCCCGACCCCGGAATCGAACCCGGGACCCTTTGATCCAAAGGCGGCACATCTAACCACTAGACCAACGAGGCAGAACACAAAGTGTCACCACGCCATTTCGTCCTAAACGTGTCGCAAGTGCTGACAAAAGCATTAAATACGGTCGAAAACCTAGCCGCAAGAAAAAGAAAACTTGATACGAAACCCTATGCTAACCAGTCTGACCAGCGAGGCACAGTAGGCTCGTTGGTCTAGTGTTCAGATGTGCTGCTTTTGGATCAACGGGTCCCGGGTTCGATTCCGGGGTCGGGCCAGTGTCTTTGTCTAAACCAGAGGCACTGGCTCGGAGTCTGGGTGTCATTTCTATCTATAATATGTATGTATTTACAAAAAAAAAATGTATATAAGTAGTTTATCATCCATCTCGTTACCATAACACAAGCATTAAGTTGCTTAACTTGGGACGAGATGGCGTTGTGTGAAATGTCCTAGGATATTATTATTATATTATTCCACTCCATGGAGGAAGCGTGACTCAGCAGTGGGGCATTTTTTAACGGAACCCCATTGTTTTTTTTTAGTGGGACGGGGCTGGGGTATGTGGGAGTCCCGGTCGCGTTAAGATGGTGAGTTTTGCGAACCGGTTTACCCACTAAAACCTACCACTGTTGTCACCGCGTGTCATTCTGGCGTACGGGAAACTACATAGCCTTTCCGTGTTACATAGCCTTTCCGTGTTTTAACGAAACCCCTGCATTACGTATAACCTTTATGTGTAGTTTAAAAACATGAAATTCACGAACACAAATAACACCCAGACTCAGAGCAAGTGCCTCTGGGTTACACAAAGACACTTGCCCGGCCCCGGAAAGGAAGAAGAAGAATCATCGAAAGGAAGAAGAAGACTGAGTCGCGCCTCCTCCAAATTCATGGAGGGACATTAATCTACTGTGCCACGCTGGCAAGACGGGTTAGCACAGCGTTTTTATCAAGTTTTTCTTCTCATACGGCTTGGTGATCTGCCTCTTGCGCTCTTTTAGTCGCCTCTTACGACACCGTCAGGATAGTGTGGGGTGGTGACACTGTGTACTCTAAATCCGTCACCAAATAGACAAAAGAAGTTGAAATGACGATAATATCATAACAAAACAGGTTACTCAAATCGTGATTGTTGCCTCGAAATATACGTTGCGTATTCACACGTATTCAACACGCGTGAAATGTTCAACAAGAGGGAAAACTTCATATTAATTTATCAATTCTGGCACGTTCCCGCGGAACTGAGGAACATTTGTGTTTGGAATACGGATAATATGATCCGAGACGACTAAATTACGTGGCTCCCCTCGGGAAACTGGTAATAAAAAATTTGCCTGCCATGTACATTGCGTTGAATTTAATAGAAGCAAATATTTACCAGTACCGTGACTCTTGACGGCTCCTCTCTGTAAAGCAGCTATCTGAATCGGCTGTAGTTCTAGTACGAATGTGAAGGGACGTCAGAGTTGTGGGAGACTCAAAAAGAGACGGATGGTGTGAATGAAGACATTTTGTGTGTGTTTGTGACACCTAGCGTGAGGACAAGGACTGGAAGTTGATGTTGGTAGTTTAAAACATGATGATTTATAAAGTTTTGAGATTAATCCGACATAATTAAAAAAATGTTCTGTGTTTTATTACCCGACCCCGGAATCGAACCGAAGACCCGTTGTCTAAAGGCGGCACATCTGACTTCTAGACCAACAAGGCAGTGGCAAGGTTAGACCAGCTATCAGTTGTTGCGCTAAGACTACGCCTACTGTCATTTAAACAATAACACCCATCTAACATGCAGCGGAGTCAGAAGTCGCTTTAGGTCGGTTGCGTTTCGCGCTATCCGCTAGTTAACGACCTCCTTGAAATGTATACAGGTTTTATACCTAATATATTTTCTTAATATTTGTTTATCACTTTTTTGTACATTAATACTAAAGCATAAAACATAGTTAGAACGTAACAACTAAAGTACATTTAGGCGACCTTATCGCTAATCAGCGATCTCTACCAGTCAACCATAATATGGCGAAAGTAGCAATATTATTACACTGCTAATACAATTTTGCATAAAAAAACAGTACCAATGATATTCATTGCGTATTTCCTACATAAATTCATGAGTATTTCACTCGAGAAGGGCTGTTTTGAAGATGGTTAATTTATATACAGAAGTTTCAATTATAGAAATCACAAATAAATTTCCATAACCGGGCTTCGTCTATTCGTAAAATCGAACAATTTAGGCTACGTGATAGTTACTTGTGATCGTTTTGGAAATCTACTATACAAAAGTGTCAGCTCGGAACCTTGGTCACGTGATTTTGACTTAGAACTTACTAGAATTTAGCAGATTACGATTTTTTCTTCTTCTTACAGAGCCTCTCCAGTACTGGAGGTTGGCCGTCACTTTAGAAAGTTTCGTCCCATCCTTGGCTATCTGGAATAGGTGTTCTGAATTGTGTATTCCAGTCCATTCCCTATTTTTTTTAGTCTTGGTTTTTGATGACATGTCTTTCAATGAAATGCCGCCTATCTTGCCCATCACATCATTATTAACTGAAGCGGTGATATCTATCGCGTCGAAGAACGCGTTCAATATGTTGCAATTTACGTCTTTTAATAATTAGTGTTCGTATTGGTGTCTTATTACAATGTTAGAGAACCCTGTCATTGTTGACTTTCATCCTGACATCTCGAACGCATCAAGGCGTTTCTCGCAACCGTACATAACCACGGGCCAGTGTAGAAGACGTATTGTGAGCATAAGTTTAATTTGCCGACAGCACAAAAACTAACAATTGTTTTGCATCGTGGGTGATGAAAATATCAACAGTAATCTTCAAGCCCGGTTTTCAAGTTGGAATGTGCTGCTTTTACATTAAAAGTTTTCCTTCTCTTGCGTCTTGTCATTTATTTTTGTCGGCTCTTATGACATCCTCGGGATGGAATATGGTGGAATATTGTGTATTCATAATCCGTCAACACATGGATGACATGAATTTATTCAATAAAACCTTCGCAGCCACCGCATCACTGCGCATTTTGGCGACTGTCCCAGTCATTAGAAATACTGCAGAGATGTCTGACATCAAAGCAATAAAACGAGGGGATAAAGGAAAAAACATAAAAGTAGAAAGATTGAGTTTCGGATCCAACATTCATACAATTTATATAGCTACGAGTTTAGAGTAAAACATCATCATAACATTCCATACATGACCCTCTACTGTGTCGGATTTCCTCCAAATTCATGGAGGATAAAAAGCCTACCATGCCATGCTGGCCAGACTAAGCCATTCCATCCTGAGGGTGTCGTAAGAGCTGGCAAAAAGGAATGACAAGGCCGATAACTTTGCCACAGGAGAAGGAAAATTTGATACGAAATCCTGTGCCAACCCATCTGGCCAGTGTGGCACAGAAGGTTAATTAACCTCCATGTAATTAGAGGAGATCCGACTCAGCAGTGGGTAGTTTATGGGCTGAGAAGTAAGTTATTGTATGAAATATTTGTACGACCTACGAATATAGTATTTGTTCCGGGTCTGGGTGTTTTCTATCTATAATATGTACCTACGTAATTATAAAAAGAAAATAGTTTATTATCCATCTCGTTACCATAACACAAGCATTAAGTTGCTTAGCTTGGGACGAGATGGCGTTGTGTGAAATGTCCAAGGATATTCATTTTATACCATATGGTAAGAAGGGTTTTATCAATATGACTGTGGATAGATAAAGTATTGTGAGATATAGGTATATTCTTATTTCAAATCTTTTTTTGATCGCTTCAGCCCATAATTGACCCACTACTGAGTCGGGCCTCCTCCAAATTCATGGAGGGAAATAAGCCTACTGTGCCACGCTGGCAAGATGGTTTGGTACAGGGTTAAAAATAAGTGTACGCCATACACACGAATGTTAAAACAACAACAATAGATTTCTTACAGGTAACCAAAATCTGAAGTAATGGTTGGCACAGGGTTTGTGTCAAGTTATCTTTCTCATACGGCTAGATGATCTGCCTCTTGCGGTCCTTTAGTCGCCTCTTACGACCCCCTCAGGATAGTGTGGGTTGGTGACATTGTGTATTCTAAATCCGTCACCACACGGACAATTTTTTTGATCAAATTCTACTAATTAAGGTATGCTTACACTTCACTCTGGTTATATAAAAGAAGATTAATAAGATGCATCAAACAAAAGAACAACTAAATAAAAATGTATTTAACTAATCTGAGGTTAGAATTGATGTGGCGCTTCGCTTCCGTAACTCGCAGGGATGTTCACTGATGCACGTATTGACTGCTTTTGCCACCCGATGCATGATGCCACCCGTCTGGCACAGGGTTTCGTTAGAAGTTGTTCTTCTATTACGTCTAGGTTTTCGGCCTTGTCATTTCGTTTTGTCAGCTGTTACGACACCTTCAGGATGAAATGGTATGGTGACATTGTGTACTCTAAATCCGCCTTACTTTACTAATATTTTGAGCATTAATACTTTAATATTATTAGAAAATCATCGAGTCTTAGAGGAAACAATTAAGAAAAGAACAATTTGTCTTTTCAGTTATCTTCCGGCATTTTACGCAACATTTGTCACGTGACGGATCTCGTTATCTTTGGGTATTAGCGAAAATACCTTTAGTAGGCAGAAGTAATTAATTTCAACATAAAGGCGACTCAAAGACGACCAAGACAAAATGGTTCGCTGAAATGGATATATGGACGTCCGCCGAAATAAAAGAAGTCGTCTAACTTGATCGCTATTCGTGCGTGCTTTTTCATAGTTCCTCGATGTCGAAATTTGAAAATAATCATCATCATAATCACTATCACTACCTAATAAAAAACAAAGTCGCTGTCGTCGGTCCGTCCCTTTAAATGCTTAAATCTTTAAAACTACGCAACGGATTTTGAAGCGGTGTTTTTACGGCGAGAGAGGTTAACTACTCGCTGGGACTGCTGGAGCTGTTCAAATGGTGAACGACCGATAAAATACAGCATGTTTTTTTAACATTGACTTGAATGCCTTTGACTCTAGGATCGCGTGATGGAAAGCAACGCCAAGATCTAAGATAGAGCAGGAAATTCAAGGAAATGCCCTGTCGGGCACCGGCTTTCACATTACTACTGCTCAGTCCACAAATGGCCCACAGCTGAGTTGGGCCGCCTCCCATTACAGGGCCAATAGCCTACTCTGCCACGCTGGCCAAACGGCTTGGCACAGGATTTCGTTTCAACTTTTCCGTCTCTTACAGATAGTTTTTCGGGCTTGTCATTTCCTTTTGTCGACTCTTACAACACCCTCAGGATGGATTGGGTGGTGTCACTATGTATTCTAAATCCGTCACCACACGACGAAACACAGTAAAACTGTTTAGCGCACTTAGATTTGAGGGTGGTAGCTAGCCGGGCGGACCATTAGATCCTACCACCAAGCGTGCTGGGTTTTGTTGTCTTTTACAACACGCGTCATTTCCCAGCATGCGGTGGTTTACATTCTGCCCCGTCCCCACACGGGGCATGTAGAGTAATACTACAAACACAACAGAGACAAAGGTCTTTCAATTTGCGAGCTACTAAAGATCTTAATCTTATCTTCTTCTTCTTTTAGGGGAGGCCTATGTCCAGCAGTGGACTAATGTGGGCTGATGATGATGATGATGATGAAAGATCTTAATACCATTTGTAAAACAACTTGCATTGTTGAGCCATTTTCAACCTCCGTGACTATGGTAAGTAGGCAGCTTACCTTGTTACGCATCGGGTGAATTTGAGCATTTTTATGAAGCCTCACATAAGCCACCACGGATTTAGAAACCATCGCTCTGATCTCATTTTATTGTGGAGGCAGATACAAAATTAAATAAACAGTAATAAATCTACAAGAGAAAGTAATTTCAATGGATTATTTTATCTTTTATCATCATTTCAGTCTATAAATAACACAGTACTAATTCGGGCCTCCTCCAATGTAATGGGAGGGAAATTAGTCTACAGCGCCACCCTAGCAAGACGTGTTGGCACATGGTTTGTATCAAGTCTTCGTTTGATAATATTAGAAACCTTTAAAAAATGCTTTGAGAATAATCTAACATTATACACTCTGGCAAGGTGAATTACACGTGTGTAACAGTAATTGTGATTTAGAAGATGTAGTGTCACCACCCCATCCCATGCTGAGGGTGTCGTAAGAACCGACTTAAGGAAGCAAGGCAGAATATCGAACCGCAAGAGAAGAAAATCTTGAAACTAGATCCTGTGCCGCCTGGCCATTAGAGGATAATTTCACTCAATTCACATATTTCACATAATTCACCAATGTTATTTTAATTTTTAAGACATAATATTGTACACCGTCTAGTACGGTATATCACAGCGATCTGTTCACTATGTTAAGACCTCTGTATATGTTTTTATGCACCTGTGATAACAATAAATAATTTCTATTCTATTCTATTCTATTCTATTATTTGGAGAATACTGAACTCAGCAGTACGTCTTATACAGGTTGAGAGGTAAGAAGAATTTTACAATAATGTAGCTCATACATCAGAAAAAACTACACATATTACGCTACTTAACCGATGTTAATCAAATTTGCACAACGTGTGCAGTTTCATCCACCTTGAAAGATAGGATAACTGACATCTCAATTTAGGGCCTCGGCGCATTATGCGGCGAGGCCGCGCGGCCAAGTCGCTGCGGCCAACTAATTCTTCTACGATGTATATAGCTGCGGCGCGCATTACGCGGCCAGGCCGCGCGGCCAATTTTCGGTCGCGCGGCCAACGAAAAACATCGCGTCAAGTACCTATGCGGCTTATAGGCCGCCGCGACCAATCCGCGCATTATGCGCCTAAATGCGCGGGGGCCCTTATAGTGGCAATATTATTTTTTGCAAATGTTTAGTATATTATTTGACTGTCACAATTATCTGTTAGCGCCAATCGATTCTAACAGATGGCGTTATCTGTTGAATAGATTGAGTAAGTATTCAATAGATGGCGCTATGTTGAAAGATAAATTAATGTATGTTAATGTTAAATGTCCTATATTCCTATGGCCTATGGCCTGTTCTGCTAGTACTAGAAGACTATAACTTTTTAAAGCTAGTCGAATATAAACAAAAATAATTATTATTTATCACGTAAAGATAAATCTAGTCAATAAAATCTTTAAAGATTAACCAATCTAAAAGATCTATTATTATTATAAAATACATTTCTAAATGTATGTTGAATGCAAACACACAGATTAAAATGAAAGACAATCCAATTTACTCGTGACAAATATGCAATATTTCCTGGAGCTCGGATCTATGCGCGGCTCCAATCATACGGAAGGAAGGAAAAGTATGAAGATAGATCACGTTATTTACATTCGATTAATCATAAAGTTCTTTAGGTACCTAATAGTGTTACGTTAATGTACTACCACAGGAAACATCCATGTGGTGACAGATTTCGTATAAAGAGTCACCATTCTGAGACCGTAAGATCCGACTTTAGGAAATGACAAGGCACAAAACCTTTTGCCAAGAAAACAAACAATTGATTTACAACACTGTGCCAACCCGTCTTGCCAGCGCAGTTCAGTAGGCCGATATCCCTCCATGTAAATGGAGTGAGGCCCGACTAAAGAGTGGGTTTTTACCCGCCGAGGTGATGACTGTTTTAATATTAATGAATTTTAGTACAAACAAATGTTAACTTTCTAAAGCAGCCGAACTTTCATACAAATCAATATATTTTACTTATTTCAAATTGAATACCAAATCAATTTAGATAAAACCTGGTCAGTCAACATTTGTCTAGTCGTTTCAAATATTTATTGTAAGAAACAGACAAATAAATGGAAAAACATTTAGAAAAAAGATTTTCATTAATAAATTTAACTACTTCTACTATATCGCAGTCCATAAAGGACCCACTGCTAATTCGGACCTCCTCCAGTTACATAGAAGCTGGTTGGCAGAGGGATTTCTATCAAGCTTTCTTTCTCTTGCAGCTAGGTTTTCAACCTGGTTGGGAAGCAATGGCCTCCTTCTGCAAGGACGTAATGTGGCAGAAGGAGGCGACGAGTGAGTCAGAGAGGAGTGTGCTCTAGCTGACTCGATAGTAGCTCGTCGGGGTGTCACAATGGAATGAGTTTACGCGAACCTGTGGCGCCCCAAGCGTTGTGTGAGGGTAACCGTGTCCCACGTAATTATCGACCCCACCGCCGAGGGGCGGCGGTATGCATAAAGCATATCCCCACGGATCCCAAAAAAAATAAAAATATAAACGGCCTTGTGATTTCATTCTGTCGGCTCTTACGACACCCTGAGGGTGGGCTGAGGTGGTGACACTACGTATTTTAAATCTGTCACCACGCGGATGGACCGAATAACATACAACATGTCGCGGGTTCGATCCCCGCACGGAAGAAATATTTGTACGACCAACAAGTATTTGTTCCGGGTCTGGGTGTTTTTCTATCTATAATATGTATATGTCAACGGAAAACAACAAGAACCGGTAATTTATAAATTTCCTAGGAAATTTATAAACGGCCGTAGGATTCCAAACGAGTTTGTATTATTTTACGCCCACATTTTCGGAAATTTATAAAGTTTTTTTAAGTTAAATACTTATTTTATTGTGTTTAATTTGTTACATGTTTTTAAGCATTTTTTTATTACTTAGCGTCTATTTGGCAATTCGCATGAAGCCAACGGATTTTTTTGAAATTAAAATTTATAGTGTTTGTTTTTTTTAGTAGAAGGCCGGGTTTATTGTTTTTATTTTTATAAACCTCTTTGACTTCGCATCACACGATTTCTTTTGTTTTATTTTGGTAGAGTGAAGTAGGGGTCATTAGCATATTATGTAAAACAGTAACCCTGTATTATAGGTACTTACCTAGTTTTAACGTAAAAATACTGTTAGGTACTTATAAAGTATAGTTAGGTAGTTTGGCAAGTCTAATTGTACCTATGTCTATGGACACAAGCATGCCGCTATCAACATCCACCAATTAGAGAACAGTGTGTTATTTGCCGTATCATAGAGAAGCGTAAAATTAAAAGCTCTATTGTCATTGGTCGAACCGTTTAGAATCTTACGAATGGATATCCGTCAGTTTATAAATTTACGACGAGACGTCGTAAGTTTATAAATTTACGAAAATGTGGGCGTAAAATAATACAATTTATCTCTCGTTTGGAAACCTACTTTCCTAGGAATTTTTTTATTATATTAATTCCTAAATTTCCTAGAAAATTTATAAATTCCCGGTTCTTGTTGTTTTCCGTTCACATGTATATTTACAAAAAAAATATGTATATAAGTAGTTTATCATCCATCTCGTTACCATAACACAAGCATTATGTTGCTTAACTTGGGACGAGATGGCGTTATGTGAAATGTCCAAGGATATTTATTTATTATTTAACTAGCTGACCCGTCGAACTTTGTTCCGCATTATATATATTTAAAACAAAATGAAAGTTGGACATAGGATACCTGAGATTTTTATCCCGTCCGTATAAAACCTACTTTAACAAAACGCAACTGACAGCGAAACGTTATGTTGTCTATAGTTTAATATGGCCGAAAATTTGACAGTTAGAAATTTTTAATTCGACTATTTTATATTGTTGTAATTCACATTATATCTTTATAACTTGTAGCCGATGTGTTATTCTGATGTATAAGCTATATTATTGTAAAGTTTCATTAAAATCCATTCAGTAGTTTTTACGTGAAAGAGTAACAAACATCCATCCATCCATCCATCCATACTTACAAACTTTCACGTTTATAATATTAGTAAGATATTAGTAAGATAATATTTATTTATTGTATATACAGAAGATTAATGAAGTAGTTTATCTATAAATTCCGTTTGAAATACTGACCGAATGCAGGAATGGTATATAACAAAAAAAAAAACAGTTTTAAAACTAGTTATAAAACTGTCGAGGCGATAAGTTGAGTTAGTTAGCTGCACGAGTGGTTCGGGAAATATTGATTGCCCCCAAGTCTGTATTAACGACGCAGCATGGTGGAAAGTTATGATGAAAGAAAGAACCTAACTTATCCATGCAATAATATTGAAGAAAAATTTTGACAGCATTAGATTATGTCGAATGTTTAACTGTAACCAATACATGCACTCGGTAGTAGTATTGAAGCTAGATTTTTAGATTTTTTATAGGTATCAATTTGTCTTAAAATATCATATCTAAGATGCCATAACCAACAAGCCATAAAAAACTAAACATAATACAAGATTTAGCGCCTTATTTGAAAATTACTACTACTACTAAGCAGATACATGACTACGAGTCAGGCCTCTTTCAATAACATAGAGGGTAATTAGCAGACTGTGCCACGCTGGCCAGACGGGTTTCGTTACAAGTTTTCCTTCTATTGCGGCCAGGCTTTCGGCCTTGTCATATCCACCTGCCGGCTCTTACGACACCCTCATGGTGGAATAGGGTGGTGACACCATGTATTCTTAATGCTTTACCACCCGGACCTACAATTGTCAGCTGAATTTGAAAATTATGTCACTAGAATATTATACTTGAAACGTTACAATAATGACTACATTTCCTTAAATTTGAAAAAGGTTGAAATTTGTATGGTAATGTATTCAGGCTTGACTATTAGACGAATTGACCAACAGTAACAATAAAATAACCCAACTGTAGGTATAAAAATATACTGAAATGTTAAACATATCAACACAATGTTATGTTATGTTAAAGTTTATTTGTAACGAAATATAGAAATACCCTTTTAGCAAAACAATTCCAAGAATAACATAGAAGAAAGTAAAGCGAATTCAGAAAGATAGTATTGTTATAAAAAGTAAATAAAATGAGTAACTTAAGTTTCCGCCTTTATAAATCATTATGAACAACACTTAATAAATTTGATCGTCTCGATATAAAAGTGGCTAACTTTGTAGAACAAGAACCTGTTCATCATCTATTATTTAAACACAATTTATATTCAAAAAAGTTTTCAATTTATTTGTCTCCGATGTCTTTGTGTGAGCCAGATATACTTGGCCTTGGTCTGCGTGTCATTTGTATTCGTGAATCTGTAAATAGCCTACGTAATACATGGTATACACAAGGCAGTCTTTAAAAATAGAGTTGATTTCAACGGTTAAGATTCTTTTACTTTCTGGAATACACATTTTGAAGTGACGTACTTTACTAACGCGTATACAACTAGAGCAAATATAGCAACTGCTGCTATAATTATTGAAAGTAAAGTGAGAATAAGATTTAATTCTAAGTAATCAGCTAGAGAGGCGTTGCAACTAGGTGCCCGCAAATGTTCCGCACCACCATGGCGAAGGACAAACTCAGCCCACCAAACAGCCCGGTCCAGTGGTGTCTGGGGCTGATCGTTCATCAAGTCGCGTAGCTTCTTGATGTTCCGAGAGTAACTGAAACAGATTTATATTGCGATAAATCTTAAATAACTACTGGGCTTAATACAAAAAAATTATATACAATTTAGACTAAAATACGTACGTAACTAAAAATAATGAGCATATCTACGAGTAATAAGCTATTTGAAGTCTGTGTACATTCACAATAGCCCGACTGTATAAGTTTTTGTATTGAGACTCTCAAAGAACTATACTAAAAAACGACTACAAAAATGCAAATAAAAACAACGTCTAGATTGACCTTCTGATGTTTTCCATTAAAGAACATAACTACAGAACCTAACTGGATAAAAAATACACCGGGCCAGTCCAAACCATCTAAACAAAAAATGTTAGTTACAAACATGAAAAACTACTTTGTTTGCCCTAAAAACTTTTAACTTATGCTTTATAAAAAGTGTGGTGCAGTAAAATTTGTGCAGTAGTTTAGACTCAGACGTATACTCTGCTATTTTATAATAACGTAATACATACCTGTCATCGCCAATAACCGTTTCAATAGCATTTCTAAAACCATCTTCTTCTAGTATACTCATGTCAAGTTTCACGCCAATTTTAAAATGTACGTACTTCTCTACGTTATACCATTGATCACCCAGCATAGGGATACCAATAAGTGGCACTCCAGCAGTTATAGCCTCATCAGTAGATTGCGTACCACCTTGGGTGATGAACAGTTTAACATTGGGATGTTCTGAAATTAATATGGACAAGCGATCTCATTTGAATGTTAAATAATTTAATTAAATATTGAACAAATCTTAATATTCTTTTCTGATTGTTTAGCTACCTCAATGTGAACAAGGATACCAAAGAAGCTAACATAGTTATAATAAGTTAGGCTTATATCTGCAGGCTGCAACGAAAACCCTATAGCCGTAACGAAAGGATTGCTGAGGTTTTCACGATCTTTGCACATTTCGTGATAAGAAAAATCTAGCCCTGGGATTTTTTCCCCAGATATCTTACTGTAGTAGTTTAAAAAACTTGTATCCATAGACGAATGCAAACTCCAGAATTGGTTTAATCTA
This sequence comes from Clostera curtula, assembly GCA_905475355.2. NCBI lineage: Eukaryota > Metazoa > Arthropoda > Insecta > Lepidoptera > Notodontidae > Clostera > Clostera curtula. The sequence continues at coordinate 7,057,073 of FR997806.1, read as the reverse complement.
AAATATGTTTTTTTTTATATATTCAACCGACCACAAAATGTTTCTAAATTTGGGTGTATGTTTTAATTTTATTTTTAGGACGTAGGTGGATTTTAATCTATAATTAATAGTCTGCAACGAGGTGACCTCGACCTTTGAAATTTAGAAACAGGTAGACTTCATTAGTATTCATACTACTTATAAACATATTTGATAGGCCATTAAATCAAGAAACACTAATATACAAGACAGAGTTGTTGTGAATAGCTGGGTGCACACCTGACGATCCATCGCGCTTCGATCAAAATAGCTGGGTCTACACCTAACCGAACGATCCGTTTTGGATTGCAGATGCACATTAGCTGGGTCCACACCGGACGATCCGTTTTGGATCAGTGATCCCGCGATCTGCGATCCAGCATCACTGAACGTGGATTATGGATCGTATTAAACCGATCCAGTTTTGGAAACTAGCGATCCTAAGGCGATCCGACAGTCTAACTCTTTTAAACCGCCTTTTTTTCTTTAGGTCTTCTATTGTATAGGTTCCCATAAACATTTAAATTCTTTATATAATGATATCAGAGGGCGACTTTGCGAGATGACCATGGTATGGTGGATCGCGCGAACCATACACAACCGTCCACACCGAGCGTGCCACGCAGCTGAGGCACCTTTGAGGCTGGCCAAAAAACCGACAATGTACGGATCGGGTGCACCAGGGAGCTCGCGCTCCAATATGTGCGCATGGATCGCGCGCGGCACGTCCACACCGCCTGCACATTTGGATCGTGCTCCTGCCGCGCGATCGTTGTGCGATGTATCGTTCGGTGTGGACCCAGCTATTCACAATTAAAGAAAGGGATAGGTTTATCGATGGTGTGATTACATAAATACTCACTAAGTAAGTCCGACTGAGGTAGCCATTTGGCTATTTTGATGTTATCTGTAAGGCCAGGCAGCACATCTTCATCCCATTTCCAAAGCACGTTGTAAGGTAGCTGAGAGAAAACCCTCACCAGTTTCTGCACCTTTTCTTTCGATAACATCCTTGTGTCAACATTTGTACCGAAACTAATGTATATGACTCCGTTTCTCGAAGAATCCAAGTAAGCTTTAAGTTCCTGCGTAAATCAATGAAATATATAATTGTGAAAATGGTAAACTAGGGGATTTTTCTGCAGTTGAGTAGTTTTGATGACCTTGAGACGGCTGACCTAATTTAGATAAAACATAAGCTAGAAATTCCGTTTTCAACCTAAAATCACGTCATAATCAGTCCACAAACAAACTTATCCTTCTTTTTCTCGGGGTTTAACAATCAAATAAAGAGTTGAGTTAAAACTTACTTCAACTTTTCTACTCCCTTAAAAAGACAATTTTTAATTTCAATTACCTTATACAACAATTAATCTTTACTGTAAAAATACTTCTTCGTCGCCCTGGCCAATTTTAATGAGATCGGCGTTACTCTAAATTGATTTATAAAACACAATCAAATTTTATGACTATACTCGGCCGATAGATGACCCACTTTTGATTCGGACCTCCTCCAAATCCAATCCAATACTTTAATTAATTAGCTCCGCTGACTAGACGGCTTGTAATTTCCTTTTGACGACTCTGCCAACACCGTCAGGACGAATGGGGTGGTGACACAATGTATTCTAAATCCGTCACCAGGCGGACAAGTGTCACGACCGGTAACCAGTTTTCAAGATACTGGTTAAGTGTATCGACTATCATAGGAATTGCAGCCGGGGCTCGATATTACGTGCCCTCCGAAGGAGGTCAGGTAATATAGATGGACACCATTCCTGCAGATCTATTACGTTCTAAACTACACGTACCGTTGGTAGTTCTTTATTCGGTTTTTGTGGTAAGCCTCCCATGTAAACGACTCCGGGAGGAACTGGGCGGTTCCCTTCAAAAATTGGATTTATATTCAGAAATAGCATTTGCACATTATTAGTTAGCTGTTCAATCTTGGGAATATCACTGAAATATTTAGCAAAGTGATTGTTAACTTCATCTTCGTGTCTCGCATACATACGATTAATTTGATAATGATTGTATAGGATCTTCACTTTTTCCCACATTGAAAGGTTATAGAGCCTCTGGTTCAATACAGTTGGGAACATGATCGGCTGCACAGGCGCACCGATGTATTCATAGTTTCCAGGCGTGGATCCTAATGAGCTAACTTGTATAACTGGAGCTTTAAAAATATGTGAATAGACTAGTGCGGGCTGTACAACTGCTTCAAGTAGCAACAAATCGAAGTTCTCCTTATTTCTGATGAGTTCTTGGACTTCTGAATTTTTCAATTGCTCCTCCACGATTGGTATGATTAGATCTACATATGCTTGGAGTTGACCACGCAAATTGTCTTCCGCACCCACTCCAGTATTTGACATAAATCCTTTTCTCCATAGTTTATATGAAATATCATGAACATCAATTTCGGTTAAGTTCGCAGGCGTTTTTCCTTTTGGGAATGCTGGGTCTGGTGTTATGACAACTACTTCGTGTCCTTGCTTGGCTAATGCTTGCGTGAGCGGACGGAACACAACTTGATGACTTATGGAGGGCACTGGAAACACAGCCAATATTCTTGCGCCCTCATTTATCACAAGTACACCTGAACACAGAATAATAAACAAATACGGAGACATAGTACACGCTATGTTCCAAAATTATAAAACTGAGACTAGATAAGGCGTCGCGCTTTAAATGAACTACGTATCTATTATCATTCACGTTCCGTGATTTTTAGGGGTCTGATTTAAAATGAATAAATAAATAAATATCCTTGGACATTGGACAACTGCTTTTCTTCGGCAACATTCGGCAGTCGATGGGTAGTTGAAATGTCTCGCTGGATCATGTTGTGTCGAGGGCTATAATAATTTGATGGTATGGTATTTATCTGCACATGTAGGGACGAGTCACAATATTACACTTCCCCACCGCACACTGGGAAAAAATGCATGCTGTAAAAGTCAACACAACCCAGTACGATAGCTGGTAGGATCTAATGGTCCACCCCGCTATCTACCACCCTCACATCTAAATCCGGCGCCAAGCAGTTTTACACAGTTTCGTCGTGTGTATGTGAGAGCCGGTGCCCCGGGCATTTCATTGAATTGCCTGCTCCAGCTTAGGCCCCGGCGTTGCTTTTCATCACGCAAGCGTAGTGTCAACGGCATTCAAGTAAATGACAAAAAATAGAAAATATAGCAACAAACGGTAACATTCAAAATTGTATTGTGTATTTTCTGTAAACACGAGTAAAAAAACGAATTAGGTGTGATTGACATTGAATGAGTGGTACGAATTCTTTTAAAATACAAGTATCTAAGTAAAATAGAGTACCTTTGCTAACTATAAATAGCAAAATCAGTGTAGACTGGTACAAGTCTACATATTTATACATAACAGCTTAGATCCCAAGCAAATCGGAAGAAAGACCAAGAAAAATGTGCGAAACCCTTTATAAAATAGCAAGCTTACGCTTAATCAATGTCTACATATCTTGCTCTTGTTGCGTAACGTGTGTATTTATTTATTAAGATACAATAAAAAATTCTAATCTCTTGCGCATTATTTTATCTTGCATAAATGTGTGTTTATACATAGTAAAACGATAATAAAATATTAATTTGAATACTTATCGTCAGCGTGAACTGACATATTTTGCATTTATTTTTTACTAGCTGCACCTCGCGGCTATACCCGCGTGGTGATGGAATTTATTTTTACATCAGATTTTCTTTCTATTCTCTTGACATAATGGACAAAATGGAAAATTCACACAATGTTTTTATAAATTGTAGCCTATGTGTTATTCTGATGTATAAGCTATATTATTGTAAGATTTTACGTGAAAGAGTAACAAACATCCATCCACCCATACTTATAAACTTTCGCTTATAAAATGTTAGTAGGAAGTAGGATATAGGGCACTTGTACTTATCTTAACATTGTTGGTTAATCAGTCAGGCGAATATTTCCTTACGGACGCGCGTGCATAGGGGCTTGTGTGTGTGATATATTTTAACTGTCCTTTTTACTTGTACTTTTCTAAGCACTGTTGGTCTATTCAGTCAAGTGCAAATTTTCTATTACAAGCAGAGGTCGGAGTAGGTAGATTGATTTAAGGTTGTTGACGCCAAACGTAGAGGATAATATAGATATGCCTCCAAAATACCGGAACTTCACATTTATTGTGATATTTGTTCCGGAATTTCGAAATTAGCACCAATTTGTGTTTAAGGTGAAAAAAGTATTAATAATATCAATCTTCGCTGCCAGTGTTAACTAATGGTGAAAGAAATCAGTATTTTATTTTATACAAAAATACCTTGGAATAGTTACACCGTATTTCGTCCCTTACTGTTGAATTAGAAATGACGCTTGACAGTATGAGACACAACTTAGACAAAAAATAGAAAATATAGCAACAAACGGTAACAGTCCTTTTGTTTCTTTATCTCATGTTCAACTATGTTCACAACGCATTGACCGCACGCAACGACCAATCAGAAGCAAGTATCCTGTATGACTCATCGGGTGTTTGTTAGAACAATTCGCCCGCGCTGTGTTCCAGGTATCTCACTCGGTTCGTAGAGTGCGCTACTAATTTGTGAAATTCCTGTATTGTGTAAATAATAATCTCACACTGGCTTGGTCTGTATGTTTTGTATCTATATGTTTTTATTTTATTTTAATCCATAATTCCAATCCTGATACTTTTTCCGGTACTCCCTGCACATTATGGATAAAATGGCATGTCCATATTATAATATCTAGACGCAAATGTATAAAATCAATCTACCTCTAGTTATCATTATTTACTAATAAAAATTAAATTAAAAATTTAAATAAACCCCCGACACAATAACCTTTAAAAAGTAAAAAATAAATACTTCGTGTTGGGGGACCACTCCCACTTATTTATTACCTGACCCCTGGTCCCCCAACGGGAAGTATTTATTTTTTACTTTTTAAAGGTTATTGTGTCGGGGGTTTATTTAAATTTTTAATTTAATTTTTATTTTATACTTTTTATAGGTACATACTTAATATAATGTAGATTTTGTTAAATTGCACGTGATGCGCTTTCATTTGAGACCCCACTCGATTATATTTGCAGACATTTGGTTATGCTTCCCCACTTTCATCCCTCATAACTTTTAAACGGCTCACCCGATTTTCATCAAACATGTCTAAGAACACTCGCCCGTAACTCACCTTTCATACAAAAAAAACTTTATTGAAATCGCTTCATCCGTTCGCGAGCTACGGTGCCACAGACAGACAGACAGACAGACAGACAGACAGACAGACCGACAGACAGACACACAGACAGACAGACACGTGAAACTTATAACACCCCTCTTTTTGCGTCGGGGGTTAAAAAGAAAATTTAAGATGATGTTTAGGTAAAGTTACGTCTTTGAATATGCACATAAGGCTGTGTGCTCAATCAGTTCTCAAAGCAGTCAAAGGATACGGTCTACGGGACGAAACCTGCTACTCGTTATCTTTCCGAACTTCTTGATAGTCGTAATGTAAGTTACCTGGCTTGCTAAAAAGAAAAAATAAATATAAATATATTTCTAGAAACTGAAAACATTGTTGAAGATTGTTGAACAATATTATTTTTAAAGACCAACTAAAACTACTACTACTCAGCCCATAAATTACCCACTGCTGAGTCAGGACTCCTCCAGTTACGTGGGGGGATATCAGCTTACAGCGCCACACTGGCCAGACAGGTTGGCACAGGGTTTCGTATCAAGTATTCCGTCTCTTGCGGCTAGGTTATAACCCTTGTCAGCTCTTACTACACCCACAGGATGGAATGGGGTGGTAACACCATGTATTCTAAATCCATGCGGACAACCAAGGCTGTTTGGTATTAAATTTATATGTAACTAGCTTTTGCGCGCGGCTTCGCCCGCGTGGTTTTCGAACCCGTGCTTATCTCTATGCATATTTTTTATGAACATAAAAGTGGATATTGTGACTAAACTATGATAGTTAGATATGTGCTCCCGCGTTTGTAGATCTTTATAAGACCTACAAACCCGTAGTACATCATTTTGTTCTATTGTCAATAGTTTTTGCAGCGCACGCATAAATACGTTTTCTTTTTTACACCTTGGTTTACAAAATCACAAATTTCATATGGATCCCTAATTCTTTTGAAAATAAAATAAAGCCTATAACCTTCCTCGATAAATGGACTATCTAACACTGAAAGATTTTTTGAAATCGGACCACTAGTTCCTGAGATTAGCGCGTTCAAACAAACAAACAAACTCTGCAGCTTTATACTCGTATATTAGTATAGATAACCCGTGTGGGGACCGGTCAGAATATTACACTTCCCCACCGCACTCTGGGAAAAAACGCGTAAAAGTCGACAAAACCCAGTACCTAAGCTTGGTGGTAGGATCTAATGGTCCGCCTGGCTAGCTACCACCCTCACATCTAAGTCGCTAAGCCGTTTTACTGTGTTTCGTCGTGTGTATGTCACATTTCATTGAATTGCCTGCTCCATCTTAGACCCTCGCGTTCCTTTCCATCACGCAAGCAAAAAGCTGAGGGTAAGGTAAGTTTACAATAATGTAGTAGAAAAAATCTACACATCATCACTACATATTATAACACAAAGTCGCTGTCGTCTGTCCGTCCCTATGTATGCTTAAATCTTCAAAATACCAACTCGATCCTCTTGACTCCAAAGACGTGCTGTTCGAATCGTCGGGGATCCCAATCTCACGGACAAATTGGGGACGTTGGAGCAACGGAGAGACTTTGGATCTCTCTGCGTGCTCTACCGTGTGTTCATTAGATTATGTTAAATGTTTGAATGTAACACACTACCGTATTCAAGACTTTCTTTTGTTGGCTCCTTCCTTCGACACCCTCAAGATGGAATGGGGTGGTCACACAATGTATTCTAAATCTGTAACCACATGCACCCACAATGGTTACCTAGATTTGAAAATTATGACACCAGAATATGCTATTTGACAAGTTAACAATAAAGAGAAAAAGGTAGGGCTATACTCTTAAATGTATCCAGGCTTGACTATTATGTGGATTGACCTACAACAACAAACAAATAACCCAAATATAGGTATAAAAAATATAATAGAATGTTAAACATATCAAAACAATGTGATTAATATAGAAACAATTCCACGAATAAGATAGATCAAAGCAAAGCGAATTCATATGATAGTATTGTTAAAAAAAGTAAATGCAACGAGTAACTTAAGTTTCCGTCTTTATTGATCAATATGAACAACACATAATAAATTTGATCATCTTGATATAAAAGACAAACACAACCATTGTAGAACCTTTGTAGAACAAGAACCTGTTAATCATGTATTAATTAAACGCAATTTTTATTCAGGGAAGTTTTCAATTGATTCGTTTCCGATGTCTTTGCGTGAGCCAGATGTACTTGTACTTGAGTCTTGGTCTGCGTATCATATTTTGTATTTGTGAACAGTGTAATATGGTATACACAGGGCAATGGAATGAAATCGATTTCAAAGGTTATGAGTCTTTTGCTTTCTGAAATACTAATTTTGAAGTGACGTAGTTTACTAACGCGTATACAACTAGAGCAAATATAGCAACTGCTGCTATAACTATTGATAGTAAAGTGAGAATAAGATTTAATTCTAAGTAGTCAGCTAGAGTGGCGTTGCAACTAGGTGCCCGCAAATGTTCCGCACCGCCATGGCGAAGGACATACTCAATCCACCAAACAGCCCGGTCCAGTGGTGTCTGGGGCTGATCGTTCATCAGGTCGCGTAGCTTCTTGATGTTCCGAGAGTAACTGAAACAGATTTATATTGCGATAAATCTTAAATAACTACTGGGCTTGGTAAAAAAAGCAATTAAGACAAAAATACGTACGGAATTAAAAATAACTTTATATAGATATATGGCGAACTTAAGCTTATTACTTATTACGCGAACGCGATAGCCCAACTGTATATGTTTTTGTATTGTTAAGACTCAAAGAACTATGCAAACAAAACTTGCTACAAAAAATGCAAATAAAAACTACATCTATATTGACCGTCTGATGTTTTCCATTTATTTCAACTTAAATAACAAATTAATGAACATATCTTGTATATATATAAAAAGTCACGCGATTTCTGCGTGCACAGGGAACGTTATCAATAAAACAAAATTATAGGCGGTAGATTTTAACTGTTTCTTTGTACTTTTGAAGACAACTGTCATCTAATCTAACGACGACGGCTGCAAAATATTCGAAACGTCGGGAATTAAATAATGGTTATACACGCGATAAATACGTTAAAAAGTGTTTAATTTCAATGTGTAATAATCTCCAAAACCTAAGAAAACATTATTGAAAACTACTTTGTTTTCCATAAATACTTTTAACCTTTATTTTATAAAAAGTGTGCAGCAATAAATTTTGCTATTTTCACTATTTTATATTGAAGCAGTACATACCTGTCATCGCCAGTAACCGTTTCAATTGCATTTCTAAAATCATCTTCGTGTAGTGTATTCATGTCAAGTTTCACGCCAATTTTAAAATGTACGTACTTCTCTACGTTATACCATTGATCACCTAGCATAGGGATACCAATAAGTGGCACTCCAGCAGTTATAGCCTCATCAGTAGATTGCGTACCACCTTGGGTGATGAACAGTTTAACATTGGGATGTTCTGAAATTAATATAGACAAGTGATCTCATTTGAATGTTATATAATTTTAATAAATATTGAACATAACTATATTATCTTATGATTCTTTTCTGATTCTATAACCCTTACTTTAGCTGCCTCATTGTTTTGAAGTTGTTTATTCAATAAATTTTACAAAAGAATTACAATGCATCCTTCTGCCAAACTGCTTAACAGTTTGTCGGCACAATAAATATTTGTTTCTAACTAAATAAGATTATAAAAGTAATGGATTCTTTATTAAAAAAATAAAGTTTAGACATGAGACCACAGTTACCCGGGCTCGCAATGCCGAATAGTAGTCTGAATTAAGGACACATAGATAAATAATGCTTTAAGCTATTCCTTGAAGATTTAATTTCTTCATCTATTTTAATTTCCGCCGGTAATTCATTCATATAAGTTGGTGTTATCCACTGTCGCGTTCTCTTTCCATAATAGTTATTAGTTTTTGGAACATCATATTTTTTTGTGTGTGACATTTTACGGATTGGTTGATAATGTAATCTTTTTTTCTTATATTTGTTTCTTTTATTCTGTTCTTTTTTATCTATAGGCAGCATTTTACAAATTTTAAGTAATCTATCGTAATCTATCATATTCTTTGTTTAAGCTGTCTTTAGTTTTCTTATTGACTAATAATTTTAACAATTTAATTTGCAACGCTTTAATTTTTCTTACATGTACCAGGAATGTCAGTCCGTAACCACCCAAACCATAATTAATGTTTGCATCAGCTAGAGCATAATATAGCATAAACATTATTCATCCATTGATTATATATTTCAAGTTATTAAGTTTGCCGAGTATAGTACGCAATCTATTACATATGTTGTTTATGTGTACATGCCAGCTGAATCTGCAATCAACAGTTATTCCTAAATACTTGTAGGTTAACACTCGTCCAATTAAATCACACTGACAATTATTTTTTTCATTGTGTAGGCATTCATATGAGTGACCCTTTAGTGTAATACAAACGTTCTTTACACCTTGGTTGTATGGGGACGATATTAAAATACATTTTGTTTTATTTGTATTAATGATAACTCCATTGTCATGTGCCCATTTAACTACATTATCAAAATTCTCTTGCATCACCGATTGCATCTGTCGACAGTCACGACCGCCGTATACCAGACACGTATCGTACGCATACATATATATGTTACAGTGTTTAATAACATTGACCATACTGTTGACGTGCATGATGGGTACATCATGCATCGGACGAAAGATTATCAAAGTAGCTACAGAAGCAACTTTATATCTGCAGGTTGAAACAAAACACCCTAGAGCCGTAACGAAAGAATTGATAGTAATATGCTACTACATATTATAAATTCTCTCAACTCAAATTACAGGAAATACTTTTTTTTCTTACATAATTTGGTCACCAGCTTGTGACAAATATGCTTTATCTAGATAAATGTACACATAATATACGAGGGTGAATCAAAAAGTTCTTAGAAGTGCATATATATGAAACCTTTTTGGATCAAGTTCGATATTCAAATTAAAGAGTGTCTATCACACTATATTTATGCAGACTGTCACTTGTTTTTGTCAGTTCGTTCGCATGTAATAAATTTTTTTGTGCAACGAGTTGCTAAAAAGTCAAAATTATGGATAAAAGTGAGTTACGTGCGGTGATAAAATATCTCAGTTTGAAAAAAATGTCTACGAAGGAAATTTTTTTGGACATTCAGCAGACATTAGGGGGTGATGCTGTACCCTATTCTACGGTTGCGTACTGGGTGGCTGAATTTAAAAGAGGTAGATCAAGCTGTAAAGATGACCCGCGTTCTGGGCGGCCTTCAACCTCCGTTACAGAAGAAAATGTCAAAAAGGTTGAGAATCTGGTTTTGGAAGACAGAAGAATGACTATAAAACATATAGCTGAGATCCTAAAGATATCTTTTGGTAGCGTTCAATCCATTTTAATTGATTCACTGGGGTTCAAAAAAGTGTCTGCAAGATGGGTGCCACGAATGTTAACCGACGAAAACAAAAAGCGACGTTTGGAAATTTCCAAGCGTAATCTCGAAATGTTCCAGCGTGATTCGGATAATTTTTGCCGTCGTCTTGTCACCATGGATGAAACGTGGGTCCACCATTTTGATCCTGAAACTAAAAGACAAAGCATGTCTTGGAAACGACCATCCTCTCCATCCATTAAGAAATTTCGAGTTGCTCCTTCCGCTGGCAAAGTTATGGCCTCTGTGTTCTGGGATAGTGAAGGAATCCTTTTTATTGATTACATGCCAAAAGGCCAGACGATAACTGGACCCTATTATGCAAATTTAATCCCGAAAGTGCGTGAAGCGATTAAAGAAAAACGTCGTGGAAAACTGTCGTTGGGCGTGTTGTTCCTTCAAGATAACGCTCCTGCCCATCGATCGGAAGTTGCGCTCAACGCAATCCGCTGTGCTGGCTTCAATCTCCTTGACCACCCACCATATTCTCCGGACTTAGCCCCAAGTGATTTTCACTTATTTCCAAAATTAAAAGAGGAAATTCGTGGAACAAAATTTCACGATAATGACGCGGTTATAGCTGCCGTAGAGGACTTTTTCGAGAGTCAAGAAAATATTTTTTTTTCACAAGGAATAAGGAAGTTAGAAACGCGTTATTCTAAATGCATTGCATTGGAGGGAGATTATGTAGAAAAATAAAATATTATTATTTAAATCTTTGCATTTTTTAATACTGATTCCAAGAATTTTTTGATTCACCCTCGTAAGTTATGAAGACCATGGGGTAAATTTTCATAATCGCTAGACCATTTTCCTTGGAACACTCATTATGTGATACAAATTGGTTCACATAAACCTATGTTTCTATATCATACTCATAAATAGTTAAATACCAAACTACTTTTTATCTTCTATGTCCTCACTAGGCTTCCTTTTTTCACATCCTGTACTTTTATTGTTCCTTCATATTCAGGCATTTGGTAAATTATTTTCACTTTAGATTTTAAATTTATTTATTTATTTAACAATTTATGTACACATACAAAAACATAGATAGAAAACTTGGAAACATAGGACACATTAGTGCAAAGGCACAGCTTATTTCTAAAGAAATCTCTTCCAGCAGGCCCGGGAGTGGAAACATTGAAATAGAACATTAGGCGTGTAGTGTATACATACATATATATATATATATATATATATATATAAATATTAATAAATAATATGATAATTAAAACAATTTCAATCAGTGACATATATTATTTAAAAGGGTTCTTTGAATTTTAAGTGTGTAATGGCGAGCCCGTCATTTTAGAAGGTAGTATGGTTACTTCAAATGTTTTAATCTATGAAGTTAGGAAATCTAATAAAACCGCAGGGGCCCCCCCTCCGGTCTGGGGCAGAAAAAACCAGCCTATCGTATTGTAGTAGGTTTATAAAACTTGTATCCATAGATTGCAAACTCCAGAATTGCTTAAAACTAAAATGTGTTTTATTTCTATTTTCAACCGACTTCAAAAAGGTTCTGAATTCGAGTGTATGTTTTAATTTTATTTTCAGAACATGGATGGATTGTAATAAAATGTAAAAGGACAAGGTGTCCTCGAACTTTGAAATTTAAAAACAGGTTGACTTCATTAAGCGCCATACTACTTGTAAACATATTGGATATGGCATTAAATCAAGCAACACAAATATACAAGACAGAGTTGTGGTGATTCACAATTAAAGGAAAGGATTATCGATGGTGTGAATACATAAATACTCACTAAGTAAGTCCGACTGAGGTAGCCATTTGGCTATTTTGATGTTATCTGTAAGGCCAGGCAGCACATCTTCATCCCATTTCCAAAGGACGTTGTAAGGTAGCTGAGAGAAAACCCTCACCAGCGTCTGCACCTTGTCTTTCGATAACACCCTTGTGTCGACATTTGTACCGAAACTAATGTATATGACCCCGTTTCTCGAAGAATCCAAGTAAGCTTTAAGTTCCTGTGTAGATCAGTGAAATACAAAAATGTAGAAATGGTAAACTATAGGATTTTTTTGCAGTAGAATACTGTTGATGACCTTGAGACGGCTGATCTGATTTTGATAAAACATAAGCCAGAAAACCCGCTTTCAACCAAAAATCACATCATGATTATGATGCATCCATCATCAGTCCATTCATTTAGGAGCCACGAATCCACAGACAGACACACAGACTTATAATATACATCTTTTATTCGGAGCTTAACGATAAAATAAAGAGTAACTGTTGAGTAACTTCAATTTTTCTATTCTCTTTAAAATAAAATTTCATTTTTTATAATTAGGTACCATGCAACAAATAATAATCTATACTCGAAACATACTCCTTCTTCGCCCTGTACCAATTTTAATGAGGTCGGCGTTACTCTAATTTGAATTCTATGAAGCAATATACATTTAAAATTATCGTTTACCCTCCAACATCTAGCGTGAATCCTCTACTCAGCCGTCTCTTGATTTGGACCTCCTCCAATTACATGGAGTAATTAATTAGCTCATTCTGCCCCGCTGGCTAGACGGTTTGCCTTCTCTTCCGACGAGGTTTTCGAGCTTGTAATTTCCTTTTGACGACTCTCACAACACCCTCAGGATGGAATGGGGTGGTTACACTATGTATTCTACATCCATCACCACATGGACAAGTGTCACGACTGGTAATAATTTGATTAGACCAGTTTTCAAGATTTACAGCCAGGTCTGACGACTTACGTGCCCTCCGAAGGAGGTCAGGTATATAAATGTTGGACACTATTCCAGCAACTAGCAGATCCAGACGTAGCTTAACCTGCAGATCGATTACGTCCTAAAATACACATACCGTTGGTAGTTCTTTATTGGGTTTTTCTGGTAAGCCTCCCATGTAAACGACGCCAGGAGGAACCGGGCGGTTCCCTTCAAAAATTGGGTTTATATTCAGAAATAACATTTGCACATTATTGATTAGCTGTTCGGTCTTGGGAATATCACTGAAACATTTAGCTAACATATTATTAACTTCATCGTCGTGTCTCGCAAACTGGCGATTAACTTGATAATAATTGTATAGATTGTTCACTTTTTCCCACATTGAAAGATTGTAGAGCCTTTGGGTCAATACAGTTGGGAACATGATCGGCTGCATAGGTGCACCGATGTATTCATAGTTTCCGGGCATGGACCCGAATGAGCTAATTTGTATAACTGGCGCTTTAAAAATATGGGAATAGACTAATGCGGGACGCACAACAGCTTCAAGTAGCAACAAATCGAATTTCTCCTTATTGTTGATGAGTTCTTGGACTTCTGAATTTTTCAATTGCTCCTCTGCGATTGGTATGATTATATCGAAATATGCTTGGAGTTGACTTCGCAAATTGTCTTCCGCACCCACTCTAGTATTTGACTTAAATCCTTTTCTCCATAGTTGATATGAAATATCATGAACATCAATTTCGGTTAAGTTCGCAGGCGTTTTTCCTTTTGGGAATGCTGGGTCTGGTGTTATGACAACTACTTCGTGTCCTTGCTTGGCCAATGCTTGCGTGAGCGGACGGAACACAACTTGATGACTTATGGAGGGCACTGGAAACACAGCTAATATTCTTGCGCCCTCATTTATCACAAGTACACCTAAACACAGAATAATAAACAAATACGGAGACATAGTACACGCTATGTTTCAAAATTATAAAACTGAGACTAGCTAAGGCGTCGCGATTTAAATGAACTACGTGTCTATGATTCCCGTTCCGTGATTTTTAGGGTTCTGCAGTAAAATGAATAAATAAAACAAGATAAGGAATTCTACTTAATAATTTTATTGGTTGATGTAACAAAATATTAAAATACTAGCTTTTGCGCGCGGCTTCGCCCGCGTGGGCTTCGAACCCGTGCATATTTTTTATGAACATAAAATCGGTTATTGTGACTAAACTATGATAGTTAGATATGTGCTCTCGCGCTCTCGCTCTCGCTCTCGGACTTTTTTGTAGTAATAAATAGGTTATCGATTCTACACCTTGGTTTACAAAATCGCAATTTTCATACGGATCCCTAATTCTTTTGAAAATAAAATATAGCCTATAACCTTCCTCGATAAATGGACTATCTAACACTGAAAGATTTTTTGAAATCGGACCACTAGTTCCTGAGATTAGCGCGTTCAAACAAACAAACAAACTCTGCAGCTTTATATATTAGTATAGAGTATAGATTTATCACCTCTGTTAATAGCATAAATAAACAAACTTTCATTCGGCAGTCGCTATGTAGTTACAATGTCTCGCTGGACCATGTTAAGTCTAAGACTTTCTTAATTTGATGGTATGGTATACTACTACTACAATTCCCCACCGCACGCTTTGCAAAAATGCGTGTTGTATGAATAAAAAATATTGCGACCAACGGTAACATTCAAAACTAAATTGTGTATTTTCTGTGAACACGAGTAAAAAACTAATGAGTGATTGTCATTGAATTAGTGGTTCTAATTCTTTTAAAATACAAGTCGCTTGGTTGTAATGCAATGGTTGTAACGAGTACCTTTGCTAACTATAAATAGCAAAATCAGTCTAGACTGGTACCAGTCTACATTTTATACATACTCGTAACAGTTTAGATCCCAAGCAAATCGGAAGAAAAACCAAGAAAAATGTGGGGAACCCTTTTAACAATAGCAAGCTTACGCTTAATCAACATCTATATATCTCGCTCTTGTTACGTAACATGTGTATTTATTGAATAATATACAATAAAAAATTCTAATCTCGTGCGCATTATTTTATCTTGCATAAATGTATGTTTACATATAGTAAAGAGATATAATACAAGTATTAATTTGAATACTTATCGTCAGCGTGAACTGACATATTTTGCATTTATTTTTTACTAGCTGCATCCCGCGGCTTTAACCGCGTGGTGATGTAGTTTATGTTTTCATCAGTGTTTTTTTTTTCTAAGCACTTGACACTTATTGTTATATGTTGGAAAATTCACACAATATATTAAAAAAATGTAGCCTATGTGTTATTCTGTATAAGCTATATTATTGTAGTTTTCTTACTATTACATTCATTTACTATTGTGTGATTAAAAATTTTCAACTAATACTAAATTATATTTCTTATGTGATACTAAGAGTAACTAAATAAAGCAAATAATTACTTAAAAATATATATTTTTTTCATTCGGCGCAATTTCTATCCTGTTTTAGTTATCCACTATTCGGCTTGATAGTATTAAGGCCGCCGGATAGGCCGGATAGTTACCGGATATCCGTTTCATCTGTAGTATATACACAGCATGTGAGAGCATCGTAACGCGTTATTATTATTACTTTTTTTAAGTATTTAGTTCCTTGGTGCTCTAGTCATCATGCTCACTTTAAGACTCATGCATGGCAGCGGTGGTGTGGCGGGTCGTTCTCTTCCCTGCGATATGTTTATGTTATCGTCATCGTTTTGAGATAACACATAATTGTGACTTGTTGACACAAATTATTTGTCAATTATTTGATATAATAGACAAATAATTTCATTAACATCATCATAATTTCAGTCAAAAGACGTCCACTGCTGGACATAGGCCTCCCCCAAGGATTTCCACAAAGGCCGGTCCTGAGCTACCAGCTTTGCGTTTTTTGGAACGCGGAATAATTTGCAATAAAATAATATTGCAACTATAATTTGAGATAAATAAGCTATCCTTCCTACCTTTCTTTTGGATCAAACTGCACACGGTGTGCAAATTTAATTAAAATAGGTTAAGTAGTTTAGGAGGCCATCGCGAACAAACAACGTGACACGTAATTTATACATATTTATTCAGATATTAATTTATATAGCTACACATTTATGTAGGACTAGCTTTTGCGCGCGGCTTCGCCCGCGTGGGCTTCGAACCCGTGCATATTTTTTATGAACATATAATCGGTTATTGTGACTAAACTATGATAGTTAGATATGTGCTCTCGCCGACTTTTTTGTAGATCTTTATAAAACCTACAAACCCATAGTACATCATTTTGTTCTATTGTCAATAGTTTTTGCAGCGCACGCATAAATAGGTTTTCGATTCTACACCTTGGTTTACAAAATCGAAATTTTCATACTGATCCCTAATTCTTTTGAAAATAAAATATACAGCCTAAAACTTCGATAAATGGACTATCTAACACTGAAAGATTTTTTGAAATCGGGCCAGTAGTTCCTGAGATTAGCGCGTTCAAACAAACAAACAAACTCTGCAGCTTTATACACCGTGAAATTGAAATGGATGTTTTCCCGCAGGGAAATGATTTCCTCCCGGTAGTACAAACGATTTATAACAACAAATAATTTAATTATTAATAAATGTCGGATTTACAGTTGTGAAAAACAAAACTCGAAAGCGACGTCCTACCTATAGTAAGGGCAGCGCGCGGCGGGGATCTTTGCGCTATCAGCTGATGCTTAATACCTTCCGTAGTAAGCTGTAGCACGAGGGCTTGTGTTAACGAAACACAAAACATAATTACCTAAAAGTTTTGCAATTTTTCCTTCATACTTTAACGGGCTTAGGACCGTCATAAATACTTCATTACCACACAGTCTTTCACACGCTAATCAGCCGGTGAAATGTAAAAAAACATCATAAAAATAAACACCTACAATAGGTGTCGGCATTTTAACAGACGCTATTGTTACAACAACACAAAAGAAACTAACGTGGGAAACAAAAGCCTTTGTTTACTCCCCAGTACTTTCGGGAACCCTGAGCCATAGCTTTCGGTACGGAATGCGATTCTTGAATTCACTCATTAGCGGCGTAACAATACTTTTTACCTTCAACTAACTAAATACGAAACTACTAACAAGTTTAATACAATACAAAAAATATTTGTATTATTGAAGTATTTAGGGCGTATTAAAAAAATTGGAATCAACATATTTACAATGATTTTAATTAACTAACCTACGTACTATGATTTTTTTGCTATTTACAAAGTAATTAATTACACTCACCGGTACCGAAGTAATTGTTCGAAGTGCAACCCATTTCGTTGAATGCACAA
Organism: Clostera curtula; assembly: GCA_905475355.2. Lineage (NCBI taxonomy): Eukaryota > Metazoa > Arthropoda > Insecta > Lepidoptera > Notodontidae > Clostera > Clostera curtula. Next base: position 7,039,300 of record FR997806.1, on the reverse strand, counting down.
TTGAGCACGTTTCATTTGATTGTCTTTCAATTTCACTAGAGTGTCTCTGTCACTTCTTACGATATTATTAAAAGCGTCCACTATCGCAGTTATCAACGCGTCGCGCGTTTCGTGTTCTTCCCGATACACTAGTTGCTTAAGCTCTGACCTCAAATAAAAGTCACGTTACATAAAAGTTACGTTAAACCTAGCCGCAGCCATACGCGTACTCCGTCGAGGATCCCGTTCGAAGAATTCGATAATTTGTTCATCGAGCTCTGGCAAATAAACGGCCAATCGACCTCTGCCCTGTGCATGCGCTGGTGTCTCAAACTGTCCATGATCGAGTAGTCGCTGTGTTGCCGCTACGATTGTCCGGGCCTGTGGGACTTGGGGGTTCAAAATCCCGCAAAGACGGAGCGACTCCAAGTGTTGCGGCTCCGCATAAAGCCGCTGGGCAGCGTGGGAGTCATAATCAGCCCGAGCGTACAGTTGCACCATAGCGACGTACTCTAAGTTAGAATATTTGTAGTGCCGATTCATTTTTGCACTCAAACGCCACTACACGAAAACACAATGCGTGTGCGACGACAGTCGCCAATTCGCCACTAACTGAGGCGGCGCGGTTATAGCGGGTATAGGGGGTGGCGAGGGAGGGGAGGCTTTCACTGTGGTCGGCGGTGGTATCTCGTATGTAGATACCTAATTTAATATTATGTTTGATGAATTACTGTTGCTTCTCACGCTTTCGAGTTCATGTAATATTTTTTTTGATATTTGAAAAAAAAAACCTTTTATTTTTTTAATTTATCGCTATCAATCGATAGTACTACTAATAGCAAATCGATCTGCCGCGGGAAAACAATGGGAAAAAAATCACCGTGTATATTAGTATAGATATGCCGTTCAGGTATTTTTCTCGAATTTCGACAACTTGGCGATTTCTAGTCATATTTATTATAGAAAACTGTTAAGCAGTTTGGCAGAAGAATGCATTGTGGTACATTATGTAAAATAATTAAAAAAAAAATTAAGTACGTGTACATTCCGTTTTTATTTTTTAAATTGTGACATATTTTATTTGTTTCAAATGTCAAGGTTTTGCTTAAATATTTTATCCTTAATTATTTATCAGTATACATACTCGTATTATCAGCTAGTTAATATTCTAATAAAGACTAGCTGTTACAAGCGACTTCATCCGCGTGGTATTTAACAATATAGAAAAGTCCGTAATTGTGGGATCCTAAAAATGAGTTACCTCGACTATTTGACCGTGAAAGTCCCGTCAAATTCGAGCCAGCCATTTCAGAGATTAGCCGAAACAAACAGACAGATAGACAAACATTTTTTAAATGTTTTTTTGGATTATGTACTAAATGAACTTAGTAAAAAGCGGATATTTTAATATTACAAAAGATCGCTCCACTTTTATTTATTTGTATAGATTTGGACAAATTAGCTGTGGTTTAAAGGTCTATAATGGAACGGGCAAATGAATAGGCACGGTCCACAGAAGCCAAAATCGTGAGCCTAATGGCGAATGGAACAAACGACTGGCCTGGCCGCAAACGATTAAACCACCCCCGTTCTGACGCCTTTGTTGAGATCAATGCTAAATTGTGATTGCAATAAGACTCACTTTCTTGTTGTCAAATTATTTCTAAACGGTTCAGTATCTTTACTTAGAGGCGAGAAGGTAAACGGATGAAAACTAGGCGAAAAATATCACAACTATGTTTCTTTTCTTTTTTTTTCAAAACAATAGCAATTAATCTATACATCTATACAAATAAATAAAATTTGAGTGTCTGTTTGTAATAATAAAATAACCACTTTTTACTAAATGTGTAAGTATGTATACAGAGTACATTGTACAAAATAACTTTTTTAAATTTTTGGCTGCACCGATTTTGACGAGACTTACAATGATAGGTAGCTGATGATAGCTGACTAGCTTCTCCCCGCGGGTAACATCGTACCCGTGTGAAGCCGGGACGGCCGCAAGTATGAAATATAAATAGCTACGAGTACTACTACTTTTCAGCCCATTTATGACCCACTGCTGAGTCGGGCATCTCCCAGTTAGACGGAGGGTCATGAGCCTACTGTGCCACGCTGGCCAGACGAGTTTTCAAGTCGATGAGTCAATTTCTCTAATTGAAGAGAAGACCTTTTTGCTTAGATGAAAAGGATCGCTAGAGGTAGACGGAAAGCCTCAAGAGAAGTAAATGTTGACATAAGCCCTGTACCAACCCGGCCGGCTCAAGAATGTGTTTTTGAGATGATGATGAACGTTGAAGACGACTGAATAAAATTAAACTTTTGTTGCGTAGTCCAACAACTTGACTTTACATAATCCAACATTTAAAGAGAACAAGATAAAAGAACAGATAAAAGAGAGAGGAATATTTTGCTTCCCCGAAAATGAATTCGAATATCAGAAAGCAAACGAATTAGACGACCGTTGTGTCGTGGATTCTTATTAATGCACCATTTAAATGCATTGCTTCGTTTGCACATGTCCTCTGCGGGCGGTGTACGCTGTGGACATAAATTTTCACACGTCTCTGCATTCTTTGTACCCAACTGTATATTTTAAATGCACAATATTAGCATTCCCCTTCTTTATAAACAACCTGTCTTATGACATTCTATATCTCAAGGACATGATTGACACCATATCAAAGAATTAAATGGCTATGCATTATGTTTCAGTTTATGTTTTTTGTTTAATTCCCGACGTTTCGAATGCTTTGCAGCAGTCTTGGTCGCGGGAGATACAAGATGGCAGTTGTCTTCATAATTACAAAGAAACGCAGAAATCCCTCACTGTGTCCAGAGGTCTTGCAGATGAGTGTTGAGCTTGAGATTTGATCAAGTTAATGACTTGATCCAATGAAGTTGGTACCTGCCAACCATCCTGTCTATTGAAATTTGGATCTTTTTTAATCTCAATAGCCTCACGGATCATTCATGGAATGTAATGATTTTCTTTGGCAAGGATTTAAGGTCTATCAAAGTGAATGTAGTGGTGGGTCTTGTTAATTTAGTGTGCTCACAAACTGCAGACTTGGTCGAGCGTCTGCGTTTTCAGCGTTTTTTTCGTTTCAGCGTATTTCATGTCAGATAAATGTTCTTTTATGCAGATACCAACACTTCTCCTTGTTTGTCGAATGTATGATAATCCACACTCACAGTCAAGTTTATACACACCGGAATCTAGTAGGTGGATGTTAGACTTCTCTTGTCTTAAAAGTTGGCTGATATTCCTGTGTTGCTAGAAGTAAGTTTGACAAATCCTCCTAAATCCACAATCATATCTATGAAGAAGTCTTTGTCTTACATTGTGGCGATCTATGGCAGATGAATATGTTTAGCAGTAGTAAGTGTGTAGCTGATAGATAGACATGCATACAATTTTTCACGGTCCTTACCCTTTCTTTCGTTGGAAATCCTCATGGATACCCGGCCGTTGGGGACTAGCCGTGGTATGCGGGACTCTGGGGGCGGAAACATGCTAATTAGACCGTATTTATGCAAAATGGAACCATAAGACAAGTGCGTGTTTACTGGGTGGTCCCTTTTTGCATAAATACGGAGAATTAGCGCCCCGACCTACCCTCTAAAACCAACGGGGTTTATCGACTGCACGTTTCAAGGACACGGGTTAGGCTTCGCAATGGGTCCTTACCCTAGTAAATGGTACATTGATACGCCAGTTACATAAATAAACAGGATACTTTGTAGGCAAATTAAAAACAATATCTCATGTATACTAAATCTTTCGTGGGTGTTGCACATTTTGAATGAGAAACCGGATTCACTCGTGCAAAAAAATCTATTAATTCCGACTATAATTTCGGAACCATTGGGTTTTACAAGCGCCGCCGCGTCCACTTCTCTTATAACTAATATCTCAATGCCCATTTTAGTAAAAGAATTAAAAATAAATATAACTAAAACACGTGTCTCTTTACGAGAAAAACTGAAAGTAATTCGACAACAATTTTTAGAATAAACCTTTGTCACGTATTTTTAGCATCTCTCGAACAGTCAAGGTACCAAGCTCGTTACAAATGTTTAAATGGGAATCTTTGAAGTCAACACAGTACCTTAACAGGAAAAAGTATTATATAGATATTAAAGTATGAGTATATAAAACCTTGCTCGGAATCAATATCATTATAAATTAAAAGAGCTTTTAGGCTAGGATATATTTTTGGTCTCATTAGATAAAACTATTGCAATGGCTATGGCTATGCTCGGAGTTTCCCTGCGAGATCGAATCAGAAATGAAGAGATACGCAGGAAAACCAGGGTCACCGACATACCCACAGGATTGCCAAACTTAGCGCGCAGGACTGACGCCTGATGGGGCAGAAAAGTCCTCGAATGGCGACCGCATTCCGGAAGGCGCAGTGCTGGTAGGCCTCCCACACGGTGGAACGACGACCTGGTTAAGGTCGCCGGAAAGCAGTGGTTGCGGTCGGCCCAGGACCGGCTTTTGTGCATCCTTGGGGGAGGCCTATGTCCAGCAGTGGACGTCTTTTGGCTAAAATGATGATGATGATGATGATGATTGCAATAAATAATAATCCATGAGAGAATTCACAAATCATTAAGTAAAAAATGTAAATACATTCAGGACCACTTTTAGGAAGCTGCTGCTTGACAGACAGAAATCCAGCGCATAACTTAGGACATTCAAATTACGTAAATAAAATTAATATTAAATATATATATACATACATTATAATACCCCAGTATATTTACACTCCTTGACTTTGGACTTAACACTCCTAGCGGACACAAATAGTAATAATAAAATAGTAATAATAAATAATTTACCTACTTCAGAATTGCCTACTGCTGTCTTCTTGTTTTCTTCGAAATATCAAATAATAGTACCTATTTTTTTATTTATCTATTAGTCCGGGGTCCCCCGTACATTGATTTCACTTGATTACTATCAAGCTAATTTTTCGTGAGTAGCTTCATTTTGACGAGACGCCCAACATTTTCTTGTCGACAACTCTTGATTGTGGTAGCTAACAGAGGTAGCAAGGATGAAATATGTTGATTTTATGATTCTAAAAAAATTATTACTAACCGGTTGATTTTTGGTATATCTGATGATAATTAACTAAATTATTCGAAAATGTATTTGTCCTACAAAATGTATGGTTTGATCAATGAGTCCTCCACTTCCAATATGTATCGATAACGAGGTCATCAAAAATGATTACTAACCAGCTGGTTTTTTTTTATTTACTTAACAAATATGTATATTATTTAACGGTCATATTGTCCTACAAGTTGCGTGGTACGTTATCCCAGTCCTACACTCAAAAATTGTTCTACAGATCCTAGAAAAAATTTTATTACTATCAAGCTGAATCTTTGTGAATAGCTTTGTTTTGATGAGACGCCCAACATTTTCTTGTCGACATCTCTTGATTGTGGTAGCTAACAGAGGTAGCAAAGGTTAAATATGTTGATTTAATGATTCTAACAAAATTATTACTAACCGGGTGATTTTTGGTTTATCTGGTGAGAATTATCTAAATTATTCGAAAATGTATTTGTCCTACAAAATGTATGGTTTGATCAAAGAGTCCCCCACGTCCAATATGTATCGATAACAAAGTCATCAAAAAAGATTTCATTTCATTAAACATGTCGGTGGATGTCGTTGTATAGCGGGATCCGTATATGTACTTTAAAAAAAGTTTCGTACACTATAAAACGAAGTGGATTCATTTTATGTTAAAAATACTTAATTTTTTACGTATTACAGTCAGATGACGAGGAAAATGAAATAGATGAAAATGACAGTGATGATACTGAAAATTTATCACATGAATCTGATGAATATATTTTTTTATATGTAAATAATATTTTTTTTGTACTACTTTAGTAAATTTTTTTTATTAACTTAACATTTTTTTTTACTAAAGTAGTACAAAAAAATATTATTTAAGTTAATAAAAAAGATGTTATCACTGTATCATAAATTATAAGTAGGAAAACGAAAAAATTACAATTTTTGTCGGACTCGTGTTACATACCTGTTTTCTTGTAGGACATTGTATCATTTGGGCAGAGAATACACTAACCTATCATGTAAAATTATTGTCCTACAGTTAGTGATGACAAAATGGGTCTTGTGGTTTTAACAACTTTGGAGCGTAGGACCGGGATAACGTACCACGCAACTTGTAGGACAATATGACGGTTAAATAACATAAATATTTAATAAGTAAATAAAAAAAAACCAGCTGGTTAGTAATCATTTTTTATGACCTCGTTATCCATACATATTGGAAGTGGAGGACTCTTTGATCAAACCATACATTTTGTAGGACAAATACATTTTCGAATAATTTAGATAATTATCATCAGATATACCAAAAAGCACCCGGTTAGTAATAATTTTTTTAGAATCATAAAATCAGCATATTTCACCCTTGCTACCTCTGTTAGCTACCACAATCAAGAGTTGTCGACAAGAAAATGTTGGGCGTCTCATAAAAATGAAGCTACTCACGAAAAATTAGCTTGATAGTAATCAAGTGAAAACAATGTACCGGGGATCCCGGACTATATACAAATTTCAATTAACAATTAAAATAAATATTAATATATGAACAGACTTGTTTACAGAGTTATCGTATCACAATAATCTCAGAAAGATACACGGAATTAATAACGCCAATCAGCTACCTGCGGTCTGTGGCTTCAGCTGAAAATCAGCGCTGCAGATATACAGATATCTGCAGCAGCTGCGGCCTTTTGAACGCACAATTCCACACCAAGCCTACCGTATGTGAATATTATATTTAAGTAGTAAGTAGTAGTTTTATTTGTATTTGTCTTTGTATTTGCCTTGTCTTTGTTTTACAATAATTATATAATGTCTTGTGTGGATTGTTTGGGTTCAATAAATTTACTTTCTTTCTTCTTTCTTAAGTTTTAAGTTATGTTAAGTTATTATCGTAAAAAGAGTTTTTTTTTAAAAATAACCAGTTCGTTCGCGTAGTTTTATTCGCAATGTCATTTCCGTATTCATATTTAGACGAATCTGAATCACTGTTAAGACTACTCACCTCGAACTTAATTTTTACTCTGCCGTTTTATCATTTGCCCATCAAAGACGAGTTAAATATTCATCATCGGTGTCAGCAAGAGGTTCTGCACACGTTAAATATTAGTCAGGTATTGCTATGCTATCCCCCTTTGGTGGAGGCCTATGTCCAGCAGTGGACGTTTTGTGGCTGAAATGATGATGATGATGTTTGCTGCTGGCGATCTTCAAACGGTTGAAAAGGGCCCCTGAAAATTACATTGCCATGACATAGTTCATCTGTCCCTGCCTATCTCCTTGATTTAATTTTTTAATGCAGCATAAGACGTAATTCTTGGATACATCTATAAGTCCCCGGGGGATTCACAAAAACAGTTCAAAAGATTAATTTCTCAGCGCAATCTGATCTGAAATGAGGAGAAACACAAGTTGCCCGTGTAGCCTTTTTGCGGGAGATAAATCCTTTATGGCCTATTCACACCAGCCTAGGGATTTACCAGTGTGGGGGGTGTGGAATTCTGGTTCGCCAATCAGTGATATGAACGTCCCCATACCCACTAAACATCCCCCCCCCCCGGTGCACCGTCCCACGCCGTCTGCCTCGTGGGTCCCGACTGTGTCTCCGTGGGGAAGTTCCCATGTATCCTACATGACTGCAAAACCTTAATTAGCAGTGGGCAGTGGACGAATCGCCAATAGTGCAGTAAGGTTCTCAAGTGGCGACCAAGTACTGAAAATCGCAGTGCTGGTAGACCTCCAAACGATGAATCAACGACCAGGCTACGTTCAACGGAATCTGATGTATTCGTCAGCTCAGGTTGTTGTGGAGATGTGGAAAGCGTATGTACAGCTGTGGATTATAAAAGTAAATATTAAAAAAAACAGTATCTAGTTTGAGTCATTCACAGATAGGATTGAATATAAGCATTGACGAAACGGGTGTGTCTATTAATATTTATGAATATACCCTTGAAATTGTTTACGTGGTTATAACCTGATACAAGTGGTCCAATTAAGGTAATTGCGACTTACCAAGAGATCAATCGTCAAACCTACCTGAATAGGAAGCGCTGGGCGATTTTCGTCAAACGTTATCGTCAAAAATATCTTAGCACTTGAAGGGTGTGTATTTCCAGTGATAGTATACAGGGTTGATACAACATAGGGACAATTGCCTATAGTAGGTATCATTTCCAGGCTCTGTACCAAAAATCAATTAAATTGGAGCAATAGTTTAGCCGCAAATGACTTTTTAAAATTTTTGCCTCATTTGAACTTGATGTATCTTTCGTAACAGATGTTTATGCCTAACGCATCGTTTATTAACCTTAGGGGCTGTCCATTAATCACGTGATGTTTTTTTAACATTTTTTAACCCCTCCCTCCCCCTTGGTGATACCTGGTGAGGTTTAAGACTACCCCTCCAGCCCCCATGAAAAATCACGTGTATTTTTTTGTACCGTTTCGAATTCATACTAATCACATATAGTATACATAGTGTAATTTAATGCCCCTCTGTCATATCAACTCTGTATGAATATGGGTATAGTCATCTATACATACAAATAAATAAAATTGGAGTGTCTGTTTATAATAATAAAATAACCCCCTTTTACTAAATGCGTAAGTATTTAAACACAGTCTTCGTCGTTTCAGCCCATGAGTGACCCACTACTGAGTCATGCCTCCTCCAAATTCATGGAGGGAAATTAGCCAACTGCGCTAAGCTGGCAAGACGGGTTAGCACAGTGTTTGTTTCTAGTTTTCCTTCTCTTGCGTCTACGTTAAATTTCCGTTAAATAATCCGGCTAATCCCTGGAACGGCTAGACCGATTTTGACGGAACTTTCACTGATAGGAAGCTGATGATATAGGGAGTAACTTAGTCTACTTTTTTTTTACTAGCTTCACCCCACGGCGTCACCCGCGTGTAACATCGTACCCGTGCGAAGCCGCTAGTCTATAATAAGAGTGTTAAGGCATCACTGAAATTGAGATATAGAGACAGATTGCCGTGCAAGCCGGGTCTGTGTAGGGATGGATTTAGAGGGCATAGTGTCACCACCCTATTACATCTTGAGGGTGTCGTAAGAGCCGACAAAAGTAAATGACAAGGCCGATAACCTAGCTATAGGAGAAGGTAAACTAAATACGAAACCCTGCGCCAACCGGTCTGGCCTACGTGGTACAAGGCTAACTACCCCCCATGTAATTAGAGGAGGTCTGATTTAGCAGTGGGTCCTAAAAGGGCTGAGTACCTAGTTTATGTAGTATTCTGCGCAATGCTGTGTTTTTGTGACAAATGCGGGTAGCTTATCTTCAATCGTGGGCGTAAGTAGATAGAGTCGTATTTTATAAAATAAAAAGTCATCCTTACTCAAGTTAATTTAAATATAATATATTGCTCATTCTATTTTATCATTCATTGATTGGTTATCAATGAATGATAAAATATGGTCTATCTAAACTAATATATAAAGCTGCAGAGTTTGTTTGTTTGTGTTTGTTTGTTTGTTTGTTTGTTTGAACGCGCTAATCTATACTTTCTATATCTATACTCTATACTAATATATAAAGCTGCAGAATTTGTTTGTTTGTGTGTTTGTTTGTTTGTTTGTTTGAACGCGCTAATCTCAGGAACTACTGGTCCGATTTCAAAAAATCTTTCTGTGTTTGATAGTCCATTTATCGAGGAAGGTTATAGGCTATATTTTATTTTCAAAAGAATAAGGAATCCGAATGAAAATTGCGATTTTGTAAACCAAGGTGCAAAATCGAAAACCTATTTATGCGTGCGCTGCAAAACTTATTGGCAATAGAACAAAATGATGTACTACGGGTTTGTAGGTCTTATAAAGATCTACAAAGAAGTTCTCGAGAGCACATATCTAACTATCATAGTTTAGTCACAATAACCGATTTTATGTTCATAAAAAATATGCACGGGTTCAAAGCCCACGCGGGCGAAGCCGCGCGCAAAAGCTACTTAAATATAAAATTCAATGTGTAAAGAGTGACAGAGTTGTTTACTTGTGATCGATACTTGATTCGAGGCAAATAAAACAGACAATCATTCTCGTAAATTACTTATAATGCTGATTTGTATAAAAACAATTTTATTTATCACGTAGCTCTTATACAGAGTTGATATGACAGAGGGCATTAAATTACACTACGTATACTATATGTGATTAGTATGAATTCGAACGGTACAAAAAAAATACACGAGATTTTTCATGGGGGGTGGAGGGGTAGTCTTAAACCTCACCAGGGGAGGGGTTAAAAATGTTAAAAAAACATCACAACAACAGGTTAATAAACGATGCGTTAGGCATAAACATATGTTAGGAAACTACTGTTTAAATGAGGCAAAAATTAAAAAAAAACATTTGCGGCTTAGCCTGGAAATGACACCTAGTATAGGCAGTTAAAAATGCCCCTATGTCGTATCAACCCTGTATATTTATCTAGTATAGTATCTTTCTTTATTTATCTAGTTCACAGAAATACAGAAAGAACTCGAGATTTCGTTGATTTAAAAAAAAATCTACCCGTTCTTTGATTTTTTCTTTATTTAAAACTTTAATTACATTCCTAATCTCACGAAATGTAAATGGAAATCACTCCTGAAAACGTCTAAGATCCTTTTCAGGTTCGTAGCCGTGCAAAAAGTGGAGAGTATATAACGATTATACACCACTACTTTTTAATTATCAAAAAATAAACGGATAATATTTATTAAAACGTAAATATTCAGTCAAAATTTTTTTACTCAAAAAAGACAGAGTAATAACTTTTTTTTTTATACTTGATAGGCTTACGCTTGATCGCCAGTTCACCTGATGTTAAGCGACACTGCGACCTAGGATGGAGCGCGATTTTTTTTTTTTCTATTCGCTCATGATTTACTCCCAGATTATACCTATCGGGGAAGACCCACTCGGGAAGCGCATTCCACATTTCCGCGGTACGCATGATAAATGTGGACTTGAAGTGTTTCGTTCAGATTTTCGGAATACCCACCATGAATTGATGCCGGTTGTCTGTGCTCCTGGTCGTCCGATAGTAGAAAGGGCAAGGGGGGATAAGATCGTGGAGATCTGACGCACACTCATGACATGACCACTATTGCCTACCGCGTTTTTCTAGGATAATTTCTGGAGGTTGATTTTCGGTTTTTGTTTCATAGATTTATTGATTAGTATTGTCAAATATTTAACAAATAATAATTTTAATTATCCAAAAGACCAAAGAAGACTTTTTGAAATGATGTGATAAGTTTATGACTAAAAGTATGTCTCAAATTATTAAATGACAAATAGATGTAAACCAACTATTGTGTATTTATTTAAATCCTCCTGTGCCAACCCTGTAAGAATAGGTAACAATTTTGCTCACTCTTTAGAAGGTTCCACTCTGTATTACTCTGTGACGGAAGTAAGCCTACTGTGCCACGCTGGCCAGACAGGTTGGCACAGGTTTTTGCCTCGATGGTCTAGTGGTCACATGTGCCGCCTTTGGATCAACGGGTCCCGGGCCAGTGTCTTTGTCTAAACCAGAGGCACTGGCTCGGAGTCTGGATGTAATTTCTATCTATAATATGTATGTATTTACAAAAAAAATATGTATATAAGTAGTTTATCATCCATCTCGTTACCATAACACAAGCATTAAGTTGCTTAACTTGGGACGAGATGGCGTTGTGTGAAATGTCCAAGGTTTTTTTTTTTTTTATTAATATTTCCTTCTCTTATAGCTTAGTTATCGGCCTTGGTATTTCCATTTACGATACCTGAAGGATCGAATTCATCAACACACAGACTAAATATCCCAGAAAGCCAGTTATCAATGCGTTTCAATCATAATTGCCTTCTAATCAATCAAGACCCCTAAAACTTTTTCGTCAGTCCCCAAATCCCTGCCTGCCAGCACAGGCTGTCAGTGAATTACGCGTAAATCTTCGACATTCCGTCGATCTTTAACATCTTATTGTTTGTTAATTGTTTTACACAATAGATTGACGCGATCTTACAAAAAAAAAGATATAGTGGAGAAGAACTGACGCGGTAATAGAGTCGATTTTAGCGTGGACCGATGTTTTAGACTAGATGGTTTCACCACCCCTTTCAACGCTGAAGGTGTCGTACGAACCGACGAAAGACGAGAACGTAGGTATAATAAAATCAAATGTCGATGGGCTCTAGCGAGGTCAATTCCAACATTTAAAATTTAGTAACAGTTACACAGATATAGAAAACATAGTGCCACCACCTCATTACATCCTGAGGGTGTCGTTAGAACCGACAAAAGGAAATGAATGACAAGGCCGAAAACCTAGCCACAAGAGAAGGAAATCTTGATACTAAACCCTGTGCCAACACGTTTGCTTGCTTCACGTATTAATGTATAGACTCTGAGAATGTGTATAAGTTCCAAAACCAAATTACAGTTTTTTTTTAATCTCGGATATTTTTTGGTCGGACAGCTTCAACGAGCGGCTGGTAACCCGTTATGGGGCACGCGTAAACAATATCTAATCACATTTATAGGTGTAGCCATAACCAGGGGCGTAGCTACCGCCGTACCAGCCGTATCAATTATACGGGGCCCCCGGGCCACGGGGGCCCCCAACGTGCGTAAGCAAAAATTAATAAAAACTTCAGTCAACTGTCAGACCTGTCACTATTGTCCATAGAGGCAGAAACTTTAGAAAGACTAAAGTCATCATCAGCTATAAATCATTTAATAAATCAGTTTACCGGAAAAAAAGGCCAAATTTTGGAGGAAGTGACAGATAGATAATTATGATGAATAAATATTTCTATGAATTTTATGCACACATTTTTTTTTCTTTTTTTACCATTTTAAATACCATACCATTATAAATTTTTACCATTCATAAGGGCCCGCAAATATTTCGTTATACGGGGCCCCACCAAGGCACGCTACGCCCCTGGCCATAACACTACTAAATCTATCGCCCTGATCGTAATCGAGGACCCGCAGTGGTCAGAAACGTAATTATCGCGACCCACCTGGGTCTAATAGCGTGAACGCTGGCTTGTACCTTTCCCTGATTATTCGTGGGTGTCCCCAGAACTCAATAGGCAACATCACAGTCTCATTTCCTTGTTTTTATTCGTCAGATAATTGTTCCGCCGACTTGTTATCGTAGGTACGGGCGGGTGTATACAAGATCAAACAAAAACCCAACGTAAATATCAAATAAACGAGGAATAGCTTTGTTTGTTTTTCTATTAGGCAACAAAATGGTACAATCGATTCAGAATTATTTCACCAGATGTATGCTCGTATTTTTTATTGTGAAACATTGTGAATGTTTTTAAAACTAGAAATTAGTCACAACTCCAACGAGAATCGCCAGGTTAGGTTAGGGTGGGTTGGGATCGTGTATCACACCAGATGGCGGAACATTGTAGGTGCGCATTGGACCCTCATCGCTCCCCACTAGAAAGGGAAGTTGGAGGAGTTTTAGTGAGTAGGGAGGACGCCCTCGTTAATTGCAGGGCGCCTTCGAGTCTCCACATATCCCATATACCGGGAAACCGTAAAAAGGGTTTCTCCTCCACAAAAAAAAAACATCTTAGAATTTAGGACCAAAAATTGAGCTTTTAGAGACAGAGGCCTCCGTCGAGTACTTACAGCTCAGAAGAGTTGGCTGGTTTCGGAGTCGGACCACCGAGGAGTTCTAGTGGATAAGGAGAGCGCCTATCTCTTTACAGATGTGGTGCTACCAAGTCCAAATATCCGGTCACGGCTGCTCAAGCCATGAATCGCGGGCAGCAGCCAAAGGTGGTTTTGTTGATTTTTACCGGCCGTAAGTTTTTTAGTACAGTTAAATACACAATATCACCTACACATCCCATCCTGAGTTTACATAACTGAGAAGCAGAAAGGTGACCAAGAAAGGTTACATAACTTGATACAAACTCCTTTTTTTTGTTGTCGCTGGGAAATTCTTTTTGCATACCACCATGAAGTCGGTGAATATGTGGGACTCCGACAAGGGTCGTCTACCCAAGAGTCGTCTACCCACTAAAACTCCAGCGGTATACTCTCATACGGCGCGATTGGAGCGCCACAGGTTCACGCAAGCGCAATCAACAGTGACACGTTGACCAGCGTGGTACCCGCAACGCGGGCAAGCGACTGTCAGTGAGGGCGTCCCGGGCAACTGGGACGCCCTCTGTCAACGAGGCCTTTGTCGGTGCCGGTTCCGCGGACCGCTTGTTTTAAGTTTCTTTCGCCCAGAGGGGTCAGTGATATTTTACAAATCTGAATTTACAAATCTATTGTATGAATAAGTCGTTTTAACTTTATCTCTCTAATTTCTATAAGTATTCAGCTTATAGAACACCAAGCAAGAATAAACGGCGTGTCTAAGGATCTTGATGAATATGGCCATTTTATATGGACTTGGCACACGGATATTGTTCTCAGTAATTGCAATCTTAGTATAGTTTATTATTCCAAGGAATTAATTAGTTCCTGTAGTTTGCAAGCAGTATTGCTTTGTGCCAATAAAAAAATCTCTATACATTAAAAGTGAAAACCAAAAATATTAGTATATGTTGATGGGAAGTAAAATGGAAAAATGTTAACTGTCTTCAAAATAGGCACTATAGACCGAAAAAGAAACAACCATTTGAAAAGTGCCTTGTACAACACGCGCACGCTTGTGTTTGTGTGTGTGTGTGTGTGATTTATAAAATGTGTTTTCACTTTAATGGCCATGTGATATTATGGTCCGTGTGGTGACGAATTTAGAATACAAAGTGTCACCACCCCATTCCATCCTGTGGGTGTCGTAAGCGCCGACAAAAGTAAATGATAAGGCCGATAACCTATCCACAAGAGAAGGAAGATATAATACGAAACCCTGTGCAAACCCGTCTGCCCAGTCTTGCGCAGTAGGCTAATTACCCTCCGTGTAATTGGAGGAGGCCCGACTCAGAAGTGCATTTATGGGCTAAATAGTTTTTTTTTTTAATAAATATATTTGGACATTTCACACAACGCCATCTCGTCCCAAGCTAAGCAACTTAATGCTTGTGTTATGGTAACGAGATGGATGATAAACTACTTACATTTTATTTATTTTGTATATACATACCTATTATAGAAAGAAAACACCCAGACCCGGAACAAATACTTGTAGGTCGTACAAATATTTCTTCCGTGCGGGAATCGAACCCGCGACATGCTGCGCAGCAGTCGATCGCTCAACCACTGCGCCAACCGTGTCGTCATTCTGAGGTTGCTGTAAAAGGGGACTTAAAGGATTATGGAAACCTGTCCTACCCGTCTGGCCAACAAGGGGCTTTCGGTTAATTTATCCTCAATGGATTTGAAGGAGACTCGGTAGTAGATCAACATTTCAGTTGTTTTGATGATGATTTTTATTATTCAATAGGAAGCTAGTAGCTCCTATATTTACATTGTGCCGCTTAGAATTTCGAGATCCTGAAAAGTTATTAAGATTCTTTTGATAAGGACACCTTGGGATTAAGAAATTGCCTTTCTTTTGCATCTTTAAGACCTTTACCTGTCTTAAAGAAGCAAAAGAAAGGCGCAGATATTTTTCTGTCTTCTAAAAATAGCTAGAATGGAGAAACGGCAAATATTCCTTTTAATTGGAAGCCATACGATATAGATAGTACTGATGAATTTCCGAGAAGGTTCAATCTTAAATTAATATGAAATTCTGCTCTTAAATGAAAACGTGCTTGGGCTGAACATGACCGAACCTTTAAACCGACTTCAAAAAGGAAGACACTTAATTTGCGTTGAGTTTATCACCAAACTCTACGTCATATTTTAAACTACCATCATCATCTTTCGACCCCTGTCCCACGATTACTCAGACGATTTAGATTGCAATTTAAGAAATTATAGTCGTCTCATACGACACCCTCAAAATTGTATCGTCCTTTCAGCCCATAAATGACCCACTACTGGGTCGGGCCTCTTCCAGATTCGTTGACGAAAATTAGCCTTCTGTGCCACGCTGGCTAGACGGGTTATTATGGAGGAGGTCCGACTCAGAATAATAATAAATGAGAATTTTTAATATTATATTTGAATTCTGACAAATTTCCAATAACAGGCACATCATCACAAATCAATGACAAAGGAAGACAAAGTTATTCCGAATTGCTATGCAAAATGTGGATATTTCGCATTTACTATACTGGGATTTAGAGATTTGTGACTTTATTTGTATTTAAATTATCTATTCTATCTATTTTTATTATATGTTTTTAACTATTTTGATGTAGGTTTTATCACAAAAGCCTTCATGTTTATTTCTATCTTCATATTTGCAACGCATTTCGTTATTCACACAACCATCCATAGTGAAAGTGGACGACACAAAACAACGAAACAAGTATGTAAGGATCGTAGCAAGTGGAAAGAAGTGGTCTCTGCCTAACCCTACGGGAAAGCGCGTGATTATATGTATTTTACGTCCCTCCATATTCATACGGAAGCTACCAAACTATTTGACAATAACATATCCGATGGATCATAGCCAACGGAAAAGAGAGTGTTCGAGGTTTCATATCAAGTCCCCATTCCATTCTGAAGATGCCGTTAAGGCCTGACAAGGCCAATAACCAAGTGGTTATTGTAGTGTACTGGCCGTTTCGGTTCGATGACGATCTTACAGCAGTCATATTTTTGTGGTGGTCAATTAAATATTTTACAAAATGATGAACGTGTTTTCTATAATTCTTACATATATCAGCGGATAATTATATTAGTGGCGCTGAGGACAGGATAGTTATTGCAAGGTGTCCTTAAGAAAACTGGAGGCTTTCAGAGTGGATTCCGGGGACTGGTCGCAATATGTTGAGCGTTTGGAGATGTATTTTAAATTTAACGGCGTGGAGAAGCCTACGCTTATTACCGTGATGGGTGAGCAATGTTACGCACTTTTAAGCAGTTTAGCCTGTCCTGGAAAACCGACGGAATTGTCATAGGACATGGCCGTGGATACTATGGAAACGACATTTGCCACCTCGATTTTCGATTACCGCTGAGAGGTATAGTATCATTTCTGGAAAACTTGTCAAAATTTTGTATGTTTGGGTGTTCCTTGGAGGAAAATTTACGCAACCAAATGGTTTGCGGCATCTATTGGCCTCCTGGACGGTCATTTTAATGTGATGAATCCGAGTCCTAAAGGTGAGGAGAGTTCACATGCTAGTGAAAAATTAAATGATAATTGCACGGCGTGCGGGTCGGCAGAGCATACCATCAAGAGCCGTCCATGAAAGAGTGTAATGTGTAGTAGATGCCAAGCAAGAGGCCATGTGAGGAAAATGCGTCCTCGTAAATGGAAGCTGTATGTTGAAACTGAGCCAGATTACCAGCAAGATTCAAGCTGTGAGGTTGAGTCTCGTGTAGGCAGTAGGCCTGATGTGTTGGAGGAGGAAGTCCACCATGTTAGCTTCAGTAGCTACTAGCCGGTGAGTTTGACAAGATTCAAGCTGTGAGGTTCAATCTCGTGTAGGCAGTAGGCCTGAAGTGTTGGAGGAGGAAGTCAACCATGTTAGCTTCAGTAGCTACTAGCCGGTGAGTTTGACAAGATTCAAGCTGTGAGGTTCAATCTCGTGTAGGCAGTAGGCCTGAAGTGTTGGAGGAGGAAGTCAACCATGTTAGCTTCAGTAGCTACTAGCCGGTGAGTTTGACAAGATTCAAGCTGTGAGGTTCAATCTCGTGTAGGCAGTATGCCTGAAGTGTTGGAGGAGGAAGTCCACCATGTTAGCTTCAGTAGCTACTAGCCGGTGAATTTGAATATGATTGTTTGCGGTGTGCTACTTGAAATGGAAATTGACACTGGTTCGGCGTTTCTTGTACCAGCTTAGAGGCATTTAAAGGACATATTTCCGCGTTGTCGCTGCAAACGGAACATAAAATGGTATATAAATTTTCGGACACTTATTGTTTAAAATCTATCCGCCTAGATATAAGTTTTGATATTTATTTTGTTATTTTGTATTTTCTCGTTTATGGGTTTCTACATTTGTAAGGGGGGGATAATGTAGAATAATGGCCGTTTTGGTTCGATGACGATTTTACAGCTGTCATATTTTTGTGGTTGTTAATTATTGTCCAAAACATGAAACGTGTTTTCTATATTTCCTACATATATCAGCGGATATATTAGTTATTAAGTACCACACTACTCGTATTCCACCACACTATTCCTTCTCTTACCAAGTAAGAGAAGGAAAACTTGATATAAAACATTGTGCCAACCCGTCTGGTCAGCGTGGCACAGTTGGCTAGCTGAAAGATGCCAGACTCAGTTGTGGGGTACGTATGGGCTGAATAGAACTATAGTAGAGATAAGGCATGCCAAATAACCATCCGCTTACTAAAGCTGGCCGTTGCGAGGGTAGCATTTAAGGTATAGAATAGAATAGAAAAATGCTTTATTGTATAAAATAATTATGACGTTCACAATCGTCATCGGATACATCATCATTTTATAATACAGGTCGGAACGCGGCACCAACTGAGAAGACCTAGCGGAAGAAACTCGGTGAGCTTGTCTTTTTTTTAAACGCCACATTACAATGATCTTGTACATATAGCTAATTTTGTTTGGTTTCGAAAGGCACTCAACTGAAATATGAATTTTATAATAAAAAAAGATAGAATAATTGAAAATGAAATTATAAGTCTTGAATCCAGTGAGCCGACCAACCCCAAACAGCCGCACCTGTTCACAAGCATAACGCATGTAGCAGCCATCGATCTCCTCAACCACACCACACGTCACATTCTGAACTAGAATATATGAATCGAAAGTTTGTGAAGATCGTAAAGTAGAAGTAGAGAGAGAAGAAGAAGTGACCAATTTATATTTCCTGAACTTTAACAGTGTCAATGAACTATACTGATAGATTCACTATGTTTTACAATAATATAAGCGCATTCTTTCCTTCATTTAGCATCAAGCTCTGAGCAATGCCTTCAAATTATTCATACCGTATCCCTTTCACGTTTATTTGGTTTGTTCACTCGAATACAGACAAGTTCCAGATGAAATGAAAGCTAAAGACACTCTCAACGCGGTTTTACTTTTAAAGATATTATTTTGGCGAGGAAAATTCTGCGGGAAGTTGCTTGAAAAATTTATTAATATTCTTGAAAGATAACCGTATAAGACTCTTTACAGGAGTGCAATGCTATTTGTGGTACAGTGGGAGGAAAAATAACGTTTTTGAAAAAGAAAAACTTGTGACAGAACAGAGTTTAGTCAGAAGTTTTGTGGTCGAGATTCATCCAATTAATTCGCGTACTTTTCAAAATAGCTGCATCGGCAGACGGAAAGTCGATACACTAAGAGCCTGTCCGCACTGCGATATTTCACCGCGCGTTTATTTTCTCGCAATTCTGTAACACATTGAATATTAAAGGAGTATCCGCACTGGCGGTAAAAAAATCGCGTACTGGTCTGATTCCGATCGCAGAATTTAATTACTTAAAGCAATAAAAACCGCGCGGTGAAAAATCGCTGTGCGGACAGGACCTAACTATGGAGTGCTCATTACCCTCAGTGTGAGGTTCACTTGTAAAAATCCAGGCCTATTTTGAAAAACTTTTATAAATGGCACATGGCTAAAATTATCTCTATATTTCTCAATTACAAAAATATTCTAATTAGTTACCATTCGCAATTCACGCTTCGCCAATTAAAATTCTACATTCCACCATTCACCAGCATTTGGTATACGCCATTCGATATTCACCATATGAAATTCGGCATTCAGTTTTCGGATTTCGGCATTCGTCTTCCAGGATTCGGCGTTCAGCATTCCGCCTTCGGTATTCGGCAATCGGCAGTCGGCATTTGACATTTGTTAGCGTTCGGCATTCGGCTATCCCTATTTCGAACTGCTCATAAGTTTATTCTGAGCGGTTATATGATTCACATGTTACACGTGCCATATTCTTACAAAGTTGTTCGGAAGATAACTAGTGCCAGCTTTGATCTCGCCGCTCGCTCCTTTGGTCGCTTTGAGAGTTGATTGAGCGTACTACCCTCTGTGAATACAAAAATCAGGCGTCTTTGCACAATTTTAAATTACTTTTTCAATCGAATTTTATGTGTATCTATTGAAGATGGAATCGAAATTAGCACCTAATAGTTATTTTAATATAAATATGCGTTCAAATGTTTTGCTATATTACTTAGTACCTCGCAGCCCATATATAACCCACTGCTGAGTCAGGCCTCCTCCAGTTCGTCGTCGTTTCAGCCCATAAATGCCCTACTACTGAGTCGGGCCTCTTCCAGTTACATGGGAGGTAATTAGCCTTCTGTGTCACGCTGGCCAGACGTGTCGGCCCAGATCTTCGTATCTAGTTTTCCATCTCTTACGGCGCATTTACTTTTGTCGGCTCTTACGACACCCTCAAGATGGAATGGGATGGTGACACGATGTATTCTAAATGTGGATTACTTATTGACACCTAAACCTCTTTCTATTAATTGGAGTGGGAGCTAAGTGTTTACCTATTTCTTATGTGTCTTCATCAACGCAATCCATCCATCAACCACTTTTTTCCCAAATCGGATACTATTCATGTCTTCTGATGAATATGGTTTGTCAATTTAAACTAAGACTACGTTGTCCGGGTGGTCACGGATTTAGAATACACAATGTCACTAACCCACACTATTTGAAGGTGTCGTAAGAGGCGACTAAAGAAGCGCAAGTCAGATCACCTACCCATATGATAAGGAAAACTTGATTAGACCCTTTTTGTCCTTTTTTTGGTTTCGCTGGGGTAATTATTTATGCATGCATACCGGCTCCCCTCGGGGGTGGGGTTGGCGACGATGTGTGTCTCCGGAAACTAATCGTCTACCCACTAAAACCCCAGCGGTATACCCTCCAATAACACGCCACAAGTTCGCGTAAGCGCATTCCACTGTGATGCCCCGAAGTTGGTAAAACCCTGTACCAACCCAACAGTAACTACTTTTCCCTATGAATTTGGAGGAGGCCGGACTCAGTCGTGGGTAATATATGGGCCGAAACAACTAAGACTATCCGGAGTGAACCAGCAATATGAGGGGAAGTGACAACGGAGCCAGCTAATGAGTTATGTTGACAACACCCCACATTGTAACGTTTACACAGTTACCTGACATTGTTTTCATCCCGGATTCCCTTTTGTTGACAGCCTTGCATGTCGAACGGTGTCGCTCATTTCCTTTATTATGCTACTCCACGTGACTTTATGAGCCGCAATATTGAGCAATGACGAGGAACATTTCCGTCAAAATGTCGTAAATATTACGTCGCGAACCCCCATTATTATCCTCTGTACATCTTTGGATGTTCATACAATGGATGGGGTAATAATTACTTCATCATCATCGTCGTCATCGACGCTTATATTCATCCTCCCTCGATGGTCTAGGGGTTAGATGTGCCGCCTTTAGGTCAACGGATTCCGGGTTCGATTCCGGGGTCGGGCAAGTGTCTTTATCTAAACCAGCGGCTGGGTGTCATTTGTTTTCGTGAACTACTACTACTACTACTACTCAGCCCATAAATGACCCACAGCTGAGTCGGGCCTCCTCCTATCACAGGGAGGGAAAATAGCCTAGTGTGCCACGCTGGCCAGACGGGTTGGCACAGGATTTCGTTTCAAGTTTTCCTTCTCTTACGGCTAGGCTATCGGCCTTGTTATTTCCTTTTGTCGGCTCTTACGACTCCCGCAGGATAGAATGGGATGGTGACACTATGTATTCTAAATCCTGGTTGGCACAGGGTTTCGTATAAAGTCCCCCTCGACTGTGCTGCCACCTTGCTGTGGGGAGGGGGCTTGAGTGCCTCAATGATCCGTGGGGCCATACCGGCCAGGGCCTCCCATGCCGGGCGGGCCCACGGGGAGAGGTGAGACGAAGAGCGGCACCCAGCGTCGTGGCGGGTTGCGGCTCCGGGGACTCCTCTGTCCTCAGAGCTGCCTTGCGAGTCGTAAACCGCTGCGGCGCACCATGAGGTCCTCGGGTTGGCGCTCAACTTAGTTGGCCGTCAAACCGAGTCCTCACTCAACTTCCTCGAGTTGGCGCCGGCCGAGGGCTGACGGGCCTCCTCTGCGAGGCCGTATGTCGCAGTAGGGGGCTGCGGGACGGATCGCTGGTGCGCTGCGGTAGATTGGGGCTGCGGGGACTTGGGTGGATGGGGACCCTGTCCCCAGTGTCTCGCTGCGAGCCCTGGACGGGGGCTCCGGGGACCTGGGTAGACGGTGGACCCTGTCCTAAGGGTTTCCCTGCGGGCCCTGGACGGCTGCGGTGTCCTCTGGTTGGCGCCGGCCCGAGGGCTGACGGGCCTCCTTCTGCGGGGCCGATGTCGCAGAAGGGGGCAGCGGGGCGGGTCGCAAGGGAGGGAGCTCCGGGTGACCCGCGCCGCGGACGGAGGCGGGGGTGGAGGGGGGTTCGTGACGATGCGGGCCCCTTCTGCCCTCGCCTAGGAGGCCGGTGGAGGTTCGGGGGAGCCACCACCGACGAAAGCCTCGATGACTGAGGCCGTCCCAGTATACCGGGACGCCCTCTCTGATAGTCGCTTACCCGCGTTGCGGGCACCACGCCGGGGCGTCACAGTAGAATGCGTTTACGCGAACTTGTGGCGCCCCAAGCGCGTCGTGTGAGGGTATGCCGCTGGGGTTTTAGTGGGTAAACGACTCTTGGGTAGACGACCCTTGTCGGAGTCCCACATAATCACCGACCTTTCCCCCGGGGTGCGGTGGTATGCATAAAGCAGTTCCCCAGCGAAACCAAAAAAAAAAAAAAAAGGGTTTCGTATAAAGTTTTCTTTTTGCGGCTTCAGCCTCGTTCTATTCTTTAGTTGGCTCTTAAGACACTCGCTGGATGAACTGAGGTGTTGACATCGTGTATTCTAAGCCCGCTACCAGATGGTGACGAAGACCATAATTGAATGTCAATGAATATCTGAGTACCAATTTACAATATTCGACTGCCTCGTTGGTCTAGTGGTTAGATGTGCCGCCTAAGGATCAACGGGTCCCGGGTTCGATTCCGGGGTCGGGCAAGTGTCTATGTCTAAACCAGAGACACTGGCTCGGAGTCTGGGTGTCATTTCTATCTATAATATGTATGTATTTACAAAAAAAAATGTATATAAGTAGTTTATCATCCATCTCGTTACCATAACACAAGCATTTAATTGCTTAGCTTGGGACGAGATGGCGTTGTGTGAAATGTCCAAGGATATTTATTTATTTATAAAAAATATATATATATTGTCGTTTGGTAATAAAAATATTTATGATATAAAGTTGGGAGTTTGTTTTCATTTCACGTATTTGGGAGGCATATTATGTACGCACAGCGAGCCAAATGTAAATAATCTACGAGTGTTGCGGAAGTTATAATCAAATGTATATAAATAAGAGGTTAATATAATCTTTGACTTGACTGCCTCCTATAATCTTTGACTGGTTACATGTGCCCCCTTGGGTCAACGGGTACCGGGTTCAATTCCGGTCGGGCAAGTGTCTTTGTCTAAACCAGAGGCAATTTGTGTTCGTGAATTACATGTTTAAACTACCCCCGCGATACAGGTTAAATGAAGTTAAATCCTTGCACCCCTTTTTACGGAAATTGCGCGGTCAGAGGAGTAAGAAATTTCCCACACTTACAGTATAATATAAAGAAGGAGTGCAGAATGATAATATTGTTTTTTAAATCATGCGTAAAACTTCATCAATTTGTTAAATTCTGTGGTCAAATTGTGAATATAACTGTAGCGACCACATGCTACATACTTTACACAGTTTACCCGAAAAATCTGAACTAATTGCATCAAGAAATATCGCCTACAAATGCGAGAATTACCAAAAAGTCCTACACCGCGATAGCGAAATTTCAAGAGCAATTCGCAAGTTAAGAATTCCCCAACTACAACTATCGGGGGGAATAGGCGCTACGACCCCTAGCCAGACATCACACCACGTCTGGCTGGATGATCATCCCTTTGCGCCTTTATTCCTACAATTCAGCCTCCTAAATTGGGCTTCCTCCAATTACATGGAGGGTAATTACCCTACTGTGCTGTACTAAAAAGGCCGAAAACCTAGGTATTCGGCCTTGTCATTTCCTTTTGGTGGCTCTTACGACACCCTCAGGATGAAATGGGGTGGTGACACTATGTTTGTTTAAATCTGTCACTACACTGATCGAAACGGTATAATTGAAAGACAAATTGTCGTTGTTAACTGTCCGTAGACCACATACTATCTTAAACTACTAGCCACGTTAGAGGTATAAAATAGGTTTAGAATGCCTTTCAGCAATCGTGGTCATATGAGAGATGTAACTGTAACTTTATATCACCACAAAAATTGTGTTCTATAGATGTGAAATTCATGCCATATAACGGTGAGATTCATTTGTGATAATACAAGTATGTTCTACCCGGGAGTTGTCTATAGCCCACAGAATAGGGAGAATACGAAAATAAACAATGTTAACGAGGAAATACAAGGAACATTTCAATCGCAACTCCCGAGGGAAACACAATAAGCCTGGTATAGCGCTAATCTTCCCAAATGATTCTCGCGAAGAAATTTTATCGCAAATTGTTGTCATAAATTCGTATGAATTGCGAATTGTTTTGATACCTTACGGATTTCTTGACTTGTTTACACTGGTAAGGAAACTAGTAATTTAATTTAGTCGTAAGTTTTATGTTAGTAGGTGTGCGTGCGAGTCTGTGTGTGTATTTAGGCTAAAGACGTATTATTTACAAGTTATTGTAAAGAAAAATAAATTGCGTTTATAGTACTCATGTCAAAAGTGAAACATACAATTACATTTATTTTGAAATTAAAATTTAGAAGAGGAAAAAAATCATAATGTACGAAAAATAGTATATTACCTTTATTATTAAATGACAATATTTGTAAATACTAAAACTTTCTAACCTTTAGACGAATTAGCGTAAGAAACGTTGCATGTCTACGTGACGCATAACGATCCAATTTCGTTTCATCCGTAAAAATATTACCCCTCATGCGCCTTAAATAAGAAAAGAAAGAAAATTTAAAGAAAGAAAAAAGTTAAAGAATTTCTCTTCAAAAATACAGTCTAACTATGTATCTTTTTCGGTTTGCCAACAGAGGGTATGTCTAAAGCTAGAAAAAAATCTAAATGCCCTCAATATTTAAAGAATATACAATATTTATGTCAAATGAGTTATTTGGTACAGATTAAAAATTCATTTGGGCAAGGCCGTCGGTAAAGGCTTGATTTTACTATATAGAATTCAATTTCATTCACTTTCTAAGTACACTTGAATGTTACCAAATGCCACTTATATTCAACGAAATAAGAACCTTTTACAGTCACCGATGCGACTCGGCTAACCATCTTCAATCAATCACCGCCCACATCTATACTTTCGCATCAATCACACACACACGTATCGCAATAATTTCCTAAAAGGTGTTTCTCTCCTTTCCGCGATGCTTACAGTCGAAATGACTTTGATAAATTATTTTGAACGATTCTGAATGAACTACTCTAACGGGCTTTTGTAATTTTGAGAGTGCACATATTTTATACCAGAAAAGCAGTGCAATTATAGTCGGTTTGATTGTAAATGGATAGTAGAGTCGGTGGGCGTGGCGTTCTTCTTCTTATGCTTTTAGTACCTCTCCAACTAGTGAAGGTTGGCAGTCAGCTCTATATATTTTTCTCTGTCTTTGCCTAGGCGAAAAATTTCAGCCTCTCTCTTGATCTCAGTGCATTCTCTAATGTTACGCAGCCGTGACTTTTTCCTTTAGCTAACGGTCCTCTTACTGGCACCTTTCCCATTATAGTGAGATGCAAGAGATCGTGTCTAACAACATGTCTTAGATATGCAACTTTGCTGTTTAACATGTGCGTGGGAATAAACATTCCGTCACATCTACATATTATGAGTCTTATGGTGATGGTGATGAATTTAGAATACAAAGAGTTACTATGCCATTTCATTCTAATTCAAACAACCCCATATCTTCACCCTTCTATCACTAACCCCTATTTTGTAATAGCCATATTAGTGATTTAATCATTTTTCTGTCTGTGTGGTGACGGATTTAGAATACACAATGTCACCAACCCATACCATATTTAGGGTGTCGTAAGAGGCGACTAAAAAAGCATGAGGCAGATCACCTTGCCCCAAGAGAAGGAAAACTTGATACAAACCCTGTGCCAACCCGCCTTCCGCCAGTAGGCTTATTTCCCTCCATGAATTTGGCGGAGGTCTGACCTAGTAGTGGGTCATTTAAACATTCAATTCAATCGTTTTTAACACTGGTCTGTCTACTCTGCTAGGTGGAGCGACGATCTGCGGAAGGTTGCGGGCAGCAGTTGGATGCGTCAAGCAGAAGACAGGGCGCTATGGCGGTATAGGGGAGGCCTATGTCCAGCAGTGGACTAATGTGGGCTGTTAATGAGAATTACTGGTCGATATTTGATCAATCATCACTAGATCAGTTATCCTCACCAGGCGTCCATTAATTTATATGGCAAAACAAGATTTGCCAGGTCAGGTAGTTCTAATATAAAAGAAAATATATATCAACCAGTATTTTTCGTCTATTTTTGGATAATTAAGAAATGGGTTCGCTTCTTACTCGCTTCGTTTGAGTTAAAAGCCAGCAACTTTTAGAAACAAAGCGGCCGAAGCCTAATAGGGTTAAGAGCTATTAATTGTTTCGGAACTCTTTAGTAATTTTCACAGAATTTTCTCCCAAAATTATACAGTGATTGATCATCACCTCAGTCCATAAATGACCCACTTCCGAGTCGGACCTCCTCCAAGGCCCCACAAGAATATCCTCAAAGAATAGTCCTGAGCCGATTTGCTTGCCTAGCTCAGTCCACTCTATGAACGCTTCACCAGCACCGGCGTTTCCGATACGAAGTCGCCGCTCACAGACTTTTGTGCCCCATGAGTATACTGTAGAATTATTATATCTGTGCCCATGGGCCATCCATCTAGCGAGGTATCGTCATTTTAGCCCATAAATGACCCACTGCTGAGACCTCCTACAAATTCATCGCGGGAAATTAGCCTAATGTGTCACGCTGGCAAGACGGATTGGCAAAGGGTTTGTATCAAGTTTTCCTTCTCTTGCGAGGTGATCTGCCTCTTGCGTTCGTTTAGTCAACTCCTACGATACCCTCAGGATCGTATGGGCTACCTTGTGTATTCTAAATCCGACACCCTACGGACCTTGCGAGATATAACATTATGTTTGGGTTAGACTTTTAAATAAAGAATTGTTTTAAGTGCAAGTTCCAAATACAAAATTATCTTTTTACAATTAATTCTGGTTGTGATGAAATAAATAAATAAATATCCTTGGACATTTCACACAACGCCATCTCGTCCCAAGCTAAGCAACTTAATGCTCGTGTTATGGTAACGAGATGGATGATAAACTACTTATATAAATTTTTTTTTGTAAATACATACATATTATATATATAAATGATACCCAGACTCCGAGCCAGTGCCTCTGGTTTAGACAAAAACACTTGCCCGACCCCGGAATCGAACCCGGGACCCGTTGATCCAAAGGCGGCACATCTAACCACTAGACCAACGAGGCAGTATAAAATGTCACCAGCACCGCTTGTTCACGCCGAGTTAAGCGCTTGTTAGCGTGTACCGAGGTGCCTGCGGTCTCATTAATTGCTCATACCATTCCGTTTTACCACTGGGTTACGTGACGATTTATCTTACCGCGTCCTGGGCCCTCGTTAATGGTAACATCTAAATATATAAAGCACAGTTCTATACAGGATGAACGAAAACCCCAAAATAACCGTAAATAAAGACTACTAATACTATTCAAAAGAACCGTAACTAAAGACTACTAATATCATTCATACATTATAGATGACCCACTGTTGAGTCGGGCCTCCTCCAGATACATGGAGGGTAATTGGCCTACTGTGCCAGGGCCAGGGCACAGGGTTTCATATCAAGTTTTCCTTCTCTTGCAGCTAGGTTTTCGGCCTTGTTTCCTTTTGTACGCTCTTACGACATCCTCAGGATGGAATGGGGTGGTGTGACACTGTGTGTTCTAAATCAATCACCACACGGACAACTAAAGACTAGAATTATCTATTTATCTGCTACAGACGTCAATTGTTGACCATTCTGCTTCATAGATCTATTACCTTCCTAAACACAGTAGACCGCATCCACAGGACTACCAACGCCCAGTTCGCGGCCTATCCATTACCATTTCAACTATGCAATCTTTATGCAATCATTATGTAGGGATGAGGCAGAATATTACACTTCCGCACCGCACTTTGGGAACGCTTGGTGGTCGGATCTAATGGTCCAACGGCTAGCTATCACCCTCACATCTAAGTCCGGCGCCAAGCAGTTTTACTGTGTTTCGTCGTATGTGAGAGCCGGTGCCCGACAGGGCATTTCCTTGAACTGCCTGCTCCATCTTAGACTTGTCGTTGCTTTCCATCACGCAAGCCTAGGGACAAAGGCATTCAAGACATTGATGAAAAGAAAAAAAACATTTTTACATTATAGATTCTCTTTGTCCATTTGTATGTTTGCGTGTGTGCATAATTATCTAGGGTGTTCTGTAGCTGCAGGTATTTCCTATATCTTACATATGTCTCAAATTCCTTTATATATTCGTATTTAAACACCCTCTCATGAGCATAATCCATAAACTGTACGATAGTCTGTAAGGCAGTAAAATCTTAAGCGTAAATCCAAAGTTGTCTCAACAGCAAATAGCAGCGCACGGCGCTGACTCAATCTGCATAAATTTGCGATCTAGTCTGCTATTACTATACGTACAATTTCATGCTTGCGACAAATTTTATGTCGTTTCCCTGCGAACTGCTTCGGAATGACCCGGGAAGTGCCAACTCTGCCAAAAATCTGTCGCGATAAGCAATCTCTAATGAATAATAATAAAACATTAGAATATTTACGCAAATGCAATGAGAATATTTTAAAAGCCTAGTGCTTTTGTTGGTCACGGTCGTTCGTGTCGCGTTACGAGTGCTATCAATACACGCCACATATGACGTTACTGATATTATAAACGGCCTAACTGAAAAGGACGTTGAAGATCGGGCAAAGTGGAGGAAGCTTAGTCGGAAGGCGGACCCTGGCAATAGCCGGGACTAACGCCAGGCAGAACAAGAAGAATAACTATTATAAACGTGACATTTTCTAAGAATGTGTGCTTGTTAATCTTTCACGCAAAAACTACTTTAAAACACATAGCGTAACTGTAACAGATTTTAGTATTTTTTCTTAAATACCCGTGCGAAGCCATGGTGGGCCCTGAGTACTGGGGCAGAAATGTCCTCGAGTGGCGATGGTTCCAGAAATCGCAGTGCTGGTAGACATCCACGGTGAACTGATGACCTGGATAAGGTCGCCGAAAAACGAGGGTAGTCCAGGACCGGCCTTCATGGAAATCCTTGGGAGAAGCCTATGTCCAGCAGAGGACGTCTTTTGGTTGAAATGAAACATGAAATAAGTTTATTCTTAGGGTTGTGTTTCTTAGGGTTATTCTTAGGGTTGGGATTGGTTTGCCTATTCGAGAATTTATAAAATTATGTAAAATATATTGCGCGTATTTGATTCAAACTTAGGGCCAATGATGATTCAAATTCCGAATACAGATTTCGTAACTTAGATGTAGAGAAAGCTTTATTCTTATCTAGTGCTACATATCTTGCGGAAAGGAGCAGTGAAGTGGGGTCTGATTAACTTAAGCTCTTCAAACTTCGTACTGGAGAAGAGGAATTCGGAAATTACATGTGAACTGAGAAACTAGATTATGAGAATAGTTGTGTAATTCTGAGGATACGCACAATTTGCGATCGATGTAAAAGTTAGGTACCGATAACCTCTAAAGTCCTATAAGTGTTCTACGACTTTTGTCAATTATGTTGAAGTCGTCTCCATGCAATTGGAAGAGGCCCGACTCAGCAATGGGTCGTGTATGGGCTGAATAGTAGAAGTAGTAGTATATATTTTTTTTAATTATTTGCCTACTTGTTTTTAAGGAGCTAAGACGAATGTTTGTTGTTGTTATCGACTCCTAAGATTATTGTCCCTAGTATACACTATCCGCATTGACGCTTTAGTTTGTTATGACTTATGATAATTGCAGGAAATGATCCCTTCACGGTTATGATCGTTTTATTTTATTTTATTCCCAACGTTTCAGACACTTTGCAGTGTCCGTGGACATTAAATAAAATAAAGCGATCATAACCGTAAAGAGAACATTTCCTGCAATGTGTAAAGATCGTGATAACCTAAGACATCATTACATATTATGATAATTTTATTATCTTTTATTAAGAGGTTATCCTTATGACAATGACAACAAATGTTTCCGGATTTAACATGGCAAGCCATTAATCTAAGAAGTGGAGTATGATAAAAATGTTATGTAAAGTTGTTTTGCCTATTAGTCAACACTAATATTTTATAGAGGAATGATTTGCATTTTTATCCATATGTATGTTACAAACAAACATAAAGATAATAAATGTTATGTTGTAATTAAATAAACATGAAATCTACTAGACTGTTTAAAAAATGTTTCTCCATTAGTAGAATTCTAAATTGTCCCTGAGTAACACAATTTTGCCCGTGTGGTGACGCATTTAGAATACGCAGTATTACCAACCCATACCATCCCAAGGATGTCGTAATAGACGAATAAGGGAAAGCAAGAGGCTAACCTAAACTAACCTAGCCACAAGAGAAGGGAATTTGATAGAAAACCTGTGCCAACCTGTCTTGCCAGTGTGGCACAGTAGGCTAATTTCCCTCCATGAATTTGGAGGAAGCCCGACTCATCCATGGGCTGAAACGACGACGAACACAAGTTATATACGAATCCGAATTATAAAGCCGCGTGCATTGGCTAGTGTTAATATATTATTCACTGCAGTGGTGCAGTTAAGTTTCGTGAAGTCTGGTTAGTAATGGTGCAGTGCAGCAGAGTGTAGTGTGCGTCGACAGTCGACACCAACCTTGTCTTGTCATTTCCTTTTGTCTTGTAAATTAAATCGACTCTATGTATTCTAAATCCTTCACCTTCATGCTTCACGACACGGAAAGTTAGAATATTATTTATGAATACCCAACCTACAAATGGTCGAGCCAACGTTTCTTATCCCGCAGAACACTAGGGCTGTATACCTTTTTTTTATAGTGGGGGAAACCTTTTATAGGTCCCCAGCCAAATTGGGACGAGTCTGGGGTATGTGGGAGTCCCCGGTCGCGTTGAGATGGTGAGCTGCGACCGGTATACCCACTAAAACCTACCACTGTTGTCAACGCGTGACATTCTGCCGTTCGGGAAACTTCGTAGTCTATCCGTGTTGGCACTGACATCAAGTGTTTGAGCTAAGCTCCCCTGGAGCTTAGCTCAAACACTTGATGTTAATACCTTTCTGACGCCTGAACCGTTCCTCTACTCTGAGACTTTTGCTGTGGGGGGTAGGATGTCCCTGCCCTACTCCCAGTCTCATTGCGCATCGTGTGTGAACACGCCGCAATCCTGTTCGGCCCAAGGGCCTCGGTGCAAAGACCGACCGTCGCGGGAACTCCTATCTGCTCCTAAGGGCGGGGGTGTTCCCTGTGCCCCCGCCAGGAGGGCTGTATACCTAGGCTACAATATCTTGGAGCAAGTAATGAAAAAAAGCCATTGCCAAAATGCAAGGTGAAACCCGAGTAAAATAATAAGTAATTTAAATTTGAATGATGTCAAAGAAATTATTACACTCCACAAGTCACTGCGTTAAGACATCGTGGAAATGTAAATATGATATTTCGAAGCGAAATATTTTCTCCTCGCACTTTTCCCCAGTAGAAATGCGAGATCAAACAATAAAATTGTAAATGGAAAATAAAATTTCATACCAACATCCAATGCAAGGATAATGAGCAAGAAATTGGGCACGATTCCTTTTTAAATACCGGACGGCAAAAAAAAACGATTTTCTTCATCAGATCTACACTTGGCACATTAGGCTAGCAATGTTCCCTCCAAGAAATTGGAGGAGGGCTGACACAGTAGTGGATCCTTTATGAGTTGAAACGTCGACCCGTGACCCCATGGGCCTTCCCAATAGTCGTTGTCGTTTTCAGCCCACAAATGACCCACTACTGAGTCGGACCTCCTCCAAATTCATGGTGGGAAATTAGCCTATAGCATCCCAACAGTGAATACATACATATATGTAATTCACGGACAACAACAGGATTGTTTAAACATTATGAATAACGCCTAGGATGAATATTTCGTTACATTACACATCGAAAACGTTAGATGTGTGGCCAGCGAAAAGTAAGGTAAGAGTGAAGTCTACTCATCTGTCTACACGCCTAGGCTTGCCTTCTGTTGAAACACCCTTACATGTTATTTGACGGATATAGTTTCTCATAAATAGCGGAGCGAAGAGATTATTCTTGCATTATATACGTTTTTATGATTATTACATACACCGTCAGTTCAGCGTTGTATACCTTCGCCGGCTAGTGACGAAGGAAAAAGGAAAGATTGGAAGAAGGATAGATATATCTGTTTCTTCGTACTTCTAACGACAACTATCGTCTAGTCTCTCACGTGACCAAGACTGCTGCAAAGCATTCGAAACTTCGGAAATTAAATAATGTACACGCGATAAATCCGTTAAAAACTCTTTAATTAAAAAAAATATTAGAACCAATAATAACAAAGTGTCTGCGTCACTGTTTTCAAATAGTTTTTATAATTATTTAAATAATATGTTAATAATTCGTAACTAATATGAAAACACGATTCGATGTATTTAGTTATTTAAATAAGCCTGCCCTAGAAACAGTGTCTTTACGACGGTCACATTGTTTCGTAAATGAAAACTAATAGAAACATCTATTTCTGTCTCAAATAAAGATAAACTAACTACATAACGCAAAACCAACAACACCGAAAACGTACGCATAGCTTGGCGTATAAAGAAAACATAAAATGCTCTTCACATGATCCGGTGTAGTGCACGTGAACGTTATACGACATCTTCACTTTAGCCAAAAGAAGCCCACTGCTGAACAAAAACCCTGGCCATGCAACGTGTTCCGTTACACTATATTCAGGCGACCGTACCCAAGTCGTCGTTTATGTTGAGGAAATGCTTAATACAGTCCTCGCCATTAAAGATTGGCCGCTCTAAATGTAGCCGTCTGTACAAACTTGTGCATCGTACATTTCTTAACCAATACGAACGCAGGTAGCGAGGACGCTTGCGGGTGAAAAACGGCGCACGTGGGCATACCCTGCCTCCCTGCCCAACGTACGTCCCGCTGATACCTGATTTTGTGTTGTGCGCAGCGTAATGCGGCAACATTCAGAGCGGTCATTAAGATCGGTCATTCAGGCGAGGACTGGACATGCCAAGACTTCTGATTGCATTCACAGAGTTAATCAGTCCTTAAAGCCTAAATGGAAGGTTATTAAAGGTAATAAGGGAAAAAACTAGAATCCCGCCGCAACTGCGGAACGTGTTCGAGTTGAGGAATGTTAGTTAAATGGATGTCCAATAAATGCATCATACCAAGCTAGCCGCAAGTCGCAAACTTGATATTGCGCCAGGCCAATAGACACAATACGAACAAATTAATTCTTTCCATGAACTTTTGGCCAGAGATATATTTTTTTTTGGAATATCGAAACCCCTTCCCTATGTATAACCTGTATTGCGAGGACAAAAAAAACATGAATTTGACGAATACAACGGACACCCTGGTTTATACAAACATATTTTGCCCAACCCCGGAATCGAGCTGAGGAGCCGTGAACCAAAGGCATCTGAACCAAATCAACGAAGAAGATGCCAAAGTCACGGAGCATGCTCCCACTTTGGGAATGAATCCCGTGGCGTTGGTTAGGGCAGTCGGGAATCGCCGTCGGTTAGTGGGTACAACGGGAGGATTGTCGACTGAATAAAAATCTAATGATAATTCCAAACCGTACTTCTTTGAATAATGTTTTTAAAGGACAATTGACGAGTGATTAAATGCCAAAATATTGGATGTAGTCGTTATAAAACGCTTTTCGTCTGGAAATGGTCTAATATGGCGCTAACGACACTTGAGAAAACAAGGGACGTGAAAATAGAGCTTCTGGGCTAGGACGGAGGTAAATAAGGTAATTAGTGAGAGAGACTACACGCGTACATAGTAGGTGTTTGTGTCCAGTAATGGATTTAGGTTCTAACACGATCATAGTAACATTTCAAATAGTGAATTGTTGAATTTACGCGACAAATATCTTTTTTATTTATGGCTTTTTAAATGCTGTAACGCAGGGGATTATTAAAAATATGTAATTCAAGGACAAAAATTACATAGACACATTCTTTATTGTGGCAAGAGACAAAAATCTTAAAATTAAAATAGACCTCAGCTGTATAAGGCATTTGTTCCGCCACAGAATCGAACCAGGGACTAAAGCCCCACTTAACTTAGTTTATTGTACCTTATAATTATCTTACCTTATAAATTACTTATAAACCCAATCTCGCGGGAATAAGATGCTTCCGCCATCAAAAGTCGGGAATTCTCATTTTAAGCCAAGTCAATAAATAAATCTTCGAAAGGAAACAATTACATAACACGTTTGGAGTAATGAATTAATTTGTTAGTTGTCCTTCGCGACAGGAGAAAGACCTTAAAGAATACCAAAGCATCATATCAGAGGAATCTACGTTCTCTCTGATACCAGCATCATAGTCCAGCTTCTTACTGGGTCGCAGACACATTAGTAACATCTTTGGTGTTATAAACGTATCTGACGGTTTACGTTTCCAATAAAAAACTGTCCATATGGTGACGGATTTAGAATACATAGTGTCATCACCCCATTTAATCCTAAGGGTGTCGTAAGAGCCGGCAAAAGGAATTGATAAGGCCAAGGACAAAGCTCTAGGGGCTGGATGTACCGACCTTGGATCACGGGTCCACGATACGATTCCGGGGTTGGCCAAGTGTCTTTGTAAACCAGCGGCCCTTGCTGTCTGGGAGTCATTTGTGTTCGTCATGTTTATAAACCTTCCCCGCGATACAGGTTATACAGGACATATCACTATCACTACATAGTATAAAACAAAGTCGCTGTCGTCTGTCCGTCCCTATGTATGCTTAAATCTTTAAAACTACGCAACGGTTTTTTTTAATAGATAGAGTGATTCAAGAGTAAGGTTGTTATGTACAATACATGCACAATCGCATCCGTGCGAAAGGGTGGGTGGGTCGATAGTTTCTTTATTAAATAAAACGAAAAAACATAATTGGAATAATATACAGCTGGTGACGGATTTAGAATACACAATGTCACCAATCCAAATCATCCTGTGGGTGTCGTAAGAGGCGACTATAGGAACGCAAGAGGCAGATCACCTAGCCGCAAGAGAAGGAGACTTGACACAAACCCTGTGCCAATCCGTTTTGCCAGCGTGGCACAGTAGGCTAATTTCCCTCCACGAATTTAGAGGAGGCCCGACTTAGTAGTGGGTCATTTATGGGCTGCGGATGATGATGACAGCTTATGAGCTTACGAATTATAATGGGGGATAATAATAATACGATTTTTATATAAGCACTTGACCACTCATCAAGTATTGTTTACGTTACTTTTTTCAAAAACAATAAATTTAAAAATATTTCATCGAATATCATTGGACAGTTATTTTTTTTGAAGAGAATTTGAACATGGAAGAATTATATAAGACACTGCTCGAAAAGCCACGATTTGTTTCTACTATCTGTTGAGTTATTTGATGAGTTCCACGATGGAGCTCTAGCGCGAGTGTTTCCATTTGAAACATTTCCTAAATGGAATTACTTTTACACCTTATTCGTAAGTGAGGATGAAATAACAAACGATGTTAAATTTAGCACCTTTCTATGAGCGTTAACACCATTTGCAGACCTGTCTTCTGTAGAATGGAGGTCTTTTTAGAAATTCATTCGAATTTAACACTGGTGCTCTGTGAACAAATATTATATTTTTGCAGGTTTCTTTATCAGCCATCTATTGCCTCGAATCTATCAACACTCCGAGCTTTATTACATGTGCATAACATACTTCATCATAATATACAGGGCGTTCCAAAAAATTTTTTCAAGCGGAAGTTCAGAGATAGAGCAACCCTTGAGGTACCCGAATCACCCCATGTATGTTCTGCGATTTTTCATAGATTTCGCGTTATGATTTTTTTTCTGAATTTTCGACCTAAAACACTTAAATTCATTTATTTTAAGTAGAAGACTTTTAATTTTTGTTTCTTTCTATAACTGTATCATGATGATACTATCATCTTTAATCAAAATTCTGAAAATATTGGTGTAAAGCCAAACATTTAAAATTAAAAAAAAAATAACCCGAAAACTATGAAAAATCGCGGAACATACATGGGGGTGATTGGGGTACCCCAAGTGAGGTTATATCTCTGGACTTACCTTTGACACTATTTTTTGGGACATCCCAATAACCTGTAGTTCGGTTTTCAAGCATGCGTGGATGACCAAAATTGAAACCACGTCACCAACCCAATTTATCCTGAGGGTGTATTTGGGAGCCATCCCGTGTACCTAACTAACCTATATGCTTTATGGAGTTCGACTCAACAGTGGGACATTCATGGTGTGAAAAGCAAATGACCTGGAAATTGGCTAAAATTGGTTTTGATAACCTGCTTTCAAATTAACG
Source organism: Clostera curtula (assembly GCA_905475355.2). Lineage (NCBI taxonomy): Eukaryota > Metazoa > Arthropoda > Insecta > Lepidoptera > Notodontidae > Clostera > Clostera curtula. Next base: position 7,002,406 of record FR997806.1, on the reverse strand, counting down.
AAACAAATCTTAATCGATCCATTCGTTTAAGCGCCAGGCGTTTCTACATAGAGACACGATAAATTTATAACACACTTTCTTTTGTAAAGGTTTTTATAAGTCTTAATTTATACCTCTTTTACATAAAAGACAATGTGTAAGTAACGCCTTTTTTAAGCCAGGATCTCATTAAACTGGCCCTTTTGAATATAAAATAGAAAAGAATTTACGGGTGAACCAAGAGAAAACAGCAATTCTGAACAACTTCCAGGAGTACCAAGCGATAAAGACTTTTACTTTTATTTTCGTTGGGTTTTATTTAAAACGGTTAAGTTAAATGACATCGAATGGATCACCTATTTAGACGTCGGAGTCATGCGAATGCTAAATAGATTTGAATTCAAAACGGCCTTTGGCGGTGGCCCAATTCTGGGGAATACCACTAAACATTCCATGTGCGAAAATATAACCTTGAAAATCTAACGGTTTTAGATTTGTTCTAATCGGAATGCAGGAAGTGTATTATTAAGGCAAGATATTTGTAGGGAACGGTGTGGCATAAGAATGTATTCCCTAAGGAAAGATTTCAGTTACGTCAGTGGTGACGGACTTAGAATACATAGTGTTACCGCCCTCTGCATCCTACGCATTCGAAAACCTAGCCGCAAGAGACTCAGCAGTGGGTATTTAGGGTGGTAGACATGTTTCATCTACCGTTAGGGTCATATTGGCTCAGGGTCACCCATACCGCCTCGTGGTGCAGAGTCTGGGCCCACGAGGCGGATCCTGCGCGGGATTGTACATCCTGCGTTGTTTCGTGGGTATGCCCCCAGTGGGGGAGAGTCCCACACGCCCCTCGTCGGTCCTCCCCGGGACCAACGGGGATAGTCCATAAAGGGTTTTACCCCGGGCACAAAAAAAAATGGGTCACCCATACACGGCCGGCCACGGGGAGTAGCTAGACGAAAAGCGGCACGCAGTGTTCGGTGTGATTTGGCGTCGGGGATTTTCTGTCCTCAGAGTTGCCTAAGAGCCTCGTTTACTAGCACAGATTGGCGTAGAGGCCAGGGTAGCCAGCACCAACGGTACTACTAACGGTGGTGCCATCACATCCTGCACCTGAAACCGAATTTCCCTCTGCGTGCGAACTAGGTGGCCCTTAGCTTCTCCTTCCACACGCAAGTCTTTCCATCACAGCAAGGTAGCAGCACATTTGAGGATTCTTCTTAGCCTTGTCCATCACCGTCCCAACTATCTAACACGGGCTTAAAAGAAGATGTAGTGACAAAAATTGAAGAAGATGTAGTGACAAAAATTGAGAAAGGTATGCTGAGATGGTTTGGCCATGTCGAGAGAATGAATGAAGAACGATTGACGAAAAAAGTGTATAAGGCGAGTGTGAATGAAAGTGTTGGAAGGGGAAGACCTAGGCGGACGTTTCAAGACCAAATCAGGGACGTCTTGAAACAAGGCCAGGTCAAGAGTACCCTAAACCGAAGAGCATGTATGAAGGGAATAATGAAAGTGGACGAAGCGAAACAAGTATGTAAGGATCGTAGCAAGTGGAAAGAAGTGGTCTCTGCCTACCCCTACGGGAAAGAGGCGTGATTATATGTATGTATGTATATGTCGTGGATAACGATATCGTTTTATTAAGTTTCTCAATTGATTGTTAACACAGTAGTGCGGCAAACGCGGTGACGTCAGTTGTTTTGCAATGGCGGCACGTGGACAGAGTCGTAATGGAAAGTGAGGTTGGCTCGATCAGTCAGTCGACGTTGGGACACGGACCGAGACACTTCTCCGTTGCGAACCTGTCGGTTTGTCTATCTAAGTGTGTTAACTGAACATTGTTATTTATACTGTGGTTAATATTGTGAATTATAAAGTTACAAGTAATAAACCTCGTACCAAGTCAAGATGATGACGACTCTATCGCTCAGCCGTCGCTATCTCCGACATCAGAAGTGGTATGTAACTCAGTCAGCCCACGTGGAGAAAACAGTGTAGTGATAATGTGTGTACTTCTGTACGCGATGGAAATAACCGATAATGGCGATTCATTGTCACTATAAAGGAGACATTAAGCTACATGAAGATTGTTCTGAACTGAAGATCACAAGCGGCAGTCATAGTGCGGCGATTAACCAAGTGGGGATCACTTGCTTTCATTGTGATGGACAAGGACACTACGCGTCTAACTGCCCTGGGCGGAGCAGCAGGAAGGCGAGCAACAGTACTGTGGTCAGCCAGGTCAAAGAATAGTGAGTGGATCTGTAGTAAGCGCACCAGCTGCAATTTTACGTCACTCCGGTGAGCAGTTTCCATTTTATTACTCGGGTATATTGTATGGTATACGAATTTACGATAGTGTGATTTTGACCGGTGTAAGAAAATATTATTTGAGGTTCTTTTGCGTGTTTACCTGTTAATTACTTGCGATACGAAGTTTAGATTGCTGTGCTTGTTTAGCTTGACGGTTCATCGGTCTGGCGTCGTATTTTCGCCAGTTTATAGCAAAGTTTTCCAAGATTATGGAGCCATTGTATGCCTTGATTTGCATCGGTAAGGTAGCCTAAACGTGAGGCGATAGGACAGCAGATCCAGATTTCAAGCGATCGGGTTTTCGGTCGGCAACTGTGGAATATCACAGCTGCGGTGGAATGGGTCACCGAGCATCAAATTGGCGGTGAAAGGCAAGGCAGCTAGTGCTGCCACTGCACACTTCAGCGTCAGGCTCTGCGGGGCCGCGGCCGCGGTCGGACTTAGTCTGTTTCAGGTGCGGCAGCGCCGGACATTTGGCAGCGAGATGTCCACGTGGCAACAACGTGGCAACAGCGGAGGAGCTGGCGCGGCGGTAGGCGCAGGCGGTTCGGAGCGGCGCCTGCGGCGGCGGCGAGTCACGAGAGGCATGTGGAAGCTTGCTATGTTAGCAATCCCAGCGGTGCGCTGATGAACGCTTGTGAGTCGTATCCATTTTATTCTGATTCTGGTGCAGAGTGCTCTCTCATCAAACATTGTGTTGCGCCGAAGCCAAGTGGAAAGAGTTATGAGCACCCTCAAAAATATGTTGACTGTTGTAGAAGTTAGTCCAAATATACAGTCAAGGGCGAGGTGGCTCTATGAACTATAAAGGGCGAGGTGGCCAAATATACAGTCAAGGGCGAGGTGGCTCTGTGAACTATAAAGGGCGAGGTGGCCAAATATACAGGGTTGATCACTATTGGTTCGAGCACATGGCTAAGTGCGTTCGTAAGTTTGTCTATGGTTGTATTACTTGTAAACTATCTCAATCGCAATCAGGTCGCCCACAAGCGGGACTTCATCCAATTCCTAAGATTAGTATCCCGTGGCATACTGTGCACGTTGACTTAACTGGCAAATTAAGTGGAAAAGCGATTGCAAGGAGTACGTCATAGTTTTAATTGATGCGGTCACAAAATTTGTTCCCTTGTATCATACCCTGAGAATAGATTTGGCTAGAACAATTAAATCCCTTAAATCAAGCGTCTTTAGTTGGAGCTCCAGTAAGTAATTGCAGATCTGGGACGATGCTTTGCCAACAAAGAATTCAGTTTTTTTGTCAGTTTCATTACGTTTGATAGCTACGGGTTCAAGTCGCGCTAATTGCCAAGTAGAAAGAACAATGAGCGCGTTAAAAAGTATGCTGACCGCGATAGAAGCGTCTGATAGGTCCCGGCATGAAGCGTTAGAAGACGTGCAATTAGTTTTGAATTCCTCTGTCCACCGTGTAATACAAGCGAGTCCACTCGAGTTTCTGATAGGACCTTTAGCTAGACCATTTAACCTATTAACTTTGAATGATTCCGGACCGGCAGTAGACATTAGTAAGAGAACAAGCGGCCACATACATAGAAAATAGTGCCAGTTACGAAAAAGTAAAATTTGATAAAACTACAAGTTAAAGTGGTAAAGTTTGATGTTGGTAATTTAGTTTAAATTCAGAACGAAGAGAAACCAAACTAAATTAGACGCGAAATACAAGGGACCGTTAAAAATTGTGGAGTTACTTGATGGTGATCGTTATTTGCTGAAATCTTTGACCGGTAATAGAACATAAAAATACGCTCACGACTGTATAAGGAGATTCCACTAAGCAGTGTGCCCGTTGAGTTAAATTTGTCTGATGAAGATGGTGAGGAGGTTGCCTCCAACAGTAAATAAGAACACATACCTTGGCTAGGTCGCACTACACGCACTAGTCTGTAGTCGTAACTGCAACTCTGGGAGTTGTACAGAGCGCGATGGGCAGCTAGTGGTGTGGCGGGGACCCGGGTCTCGAGAGAGACTATTTGTATGGTCCTGTGTACTGGGAGTCGTGAACTCTAGTTAAAGTGTTGGTCGTATCGCTTGGAGCGATGACGATATGGGTGACATGTGAATTGTCACTAGCTGCTGGGACAGCTGGGCCATGTGTTGTGTAATTATTACTTTAAACCTACTGTTTTAAAGTATCAGTATTGAGATTTAAAGATTATGGGCTTAGAGGAATCTTTCGTGTTAAAGTTGTTAAAATTATTTGTATGCTAACGTGATCTCTGTTAACTTGATTCTTAAGATACGATTACGGAACATTACCGTCAGGTTGGCCGAACGTGAAAATGTGCCTCAGTTGGTTATTTTGTTACAAGTACACACGAGGACGTGTGCTTCGTCAGGCTGGCCGTGTCGTGGATAACGATATCGTTTTATTAAGTTTCTCAATTGATTGTTAACACAGTAGTGCGGCAAACGCGGTGACGTCAGTTGTTTTGCAATGGCGGCACGTGGACAGAGTCGTAATGGAAAGTGAGGTTGGCTCGATCAGTCAGTCGACGTTGGGACACGGACCGAGACACTTCTCCGTTGCGAACCTGTCGGTTTGTCTATCTAAGTGTGTTAACTGAACATTGTTATTTATACTGTGGTTAATATTGTGAATTATAAAGTTACAAGTAATAAACCTCGTACCAAGTCAAGATGATGACGACTCTATCGCTCAGCCGTCGCTATCTCCGACATATATTTGATACGAATTTAAGCCTTGTTTGTCTAGGGGTTGGACTTTGGATCACGGGGTCCCGGGTTCGATTCCGGGGTCGGGCAAGTGTCATATGTATTCGTGAATTTCATGTTTGTAAACTGCCCCCGCGATACATGTATGCGTAGAACAAAAGCTACGATTTTTTTTAAAGGAAGAAAAAATTTTTAAGCAAAAAAACATTTTTTGACACTCACGCTCCACTTTTTGACACTCACGCTCCACTGAGGCCAGTACGGGTGAGGCGGCCTCCAGCCCCTTGGATTACTACGGGTGTACGTATGGCCATGCGACGTAGAGACAGGGCCTTTAGGAGATATAGAAGAGATCGTAGTGAAGAGAACTGGCGCCTGTATAAGACAGCTAGAAATCGTTGTAACCAGATGGTGAGAGCTGCCAAACGCCGATACATTTGTGAAAATGTTCTTGATTGTTCTTCGGCTGATATATGGAAGTTTCTTAAAACTCTTGGCATTTGTAAATCTCCCAGTAATTTTATTCCTTCCAACTTATCGTTGAATACTCTTAACTCCCACTTTTCCTCGTCAGCCTCTGTTCACGATCGGGTGAAATCAGAGACGCTACGTTATATAACTTCCATGCCAATATTACCCCTAGATTATTTTTCCTTCGCTCCCGTGACATCTGACGAGATCCTCACAACGTTCAACTCCATTAAGTCGAAGGCAGTAGGCTGCGACGGTGTTAGCAGGGTAATGTTATCTCTTATCATGGATAGCATACTTCCTACTTTCACTCACATAGTAAATTTTTCTCTACAGACTGGACAGTATCCCCTTCTTTGGCGTAAAGCTTACATCATCCCGCTTCCTAAAGTCACCAATCCGTGTCTTGTTAATCATTACAGGCCGATTTCAATACTTCCTTTTCAATCCAAAATCCTAGAATCAATTGCCTATAAACAATTTTCAAATCACGTGTACAGTAAGTCTCTTCTCTCGCCTTACCAATCTGGTTTCCGCCCTGGACACAGCACAAGTACGGCTTTACTAAAAATCACAGAAGATGTTAGGGCAGGCATGGAGGACTCGAAGTTGACGGTGCTAGTTTTAATTGACTTCTCCAACGCTTTTAACGCCGTTGACCACGACATCCTTCTTGCCCTCCTTTCCCAAACGGGGATCTCGTCATCTGCATGGGATTGGTTTTCCTCTTATCTTCGTGGTCGCCAGCAAGCGATTCGAGTGGGTCAGGAGTTATCTGACTGGTGCAACTTAGCCTCTGGCGTGCCACAAGGCGGTATATTATCTCCTCTATTGTTTTCATTGTTTATAAATTCTGTCACTTGTCTACTTAAATGCTCTTATCATCTGTATGCAGACGATTTACAGCTGTACTCTCAAGCCGCTTTTGACAATCTAAATACTTGTGTATCTAATATTAACACCGATCTTAGTACTATCTCCGAGTGGACTCGCAAATTCGGACTAGACGTGAATGTCAGCAAATGCCAAGCTGTTCTCATTGGTAGTGCTTTTTTTCTTCGTAATATAGACCCTAATCTCCTTTCTCCAATTACCTTTGACAACACATCAATTGCTCTAAGGCCACATGTAAAAGATCTGGGCCTATACATCGACGAGCGTTTAAATTGGAACAATCATGTGAGTCATATAAGTAAGAGCGTCACCTCTATACTACGATCTCTCTATAGATTCAAGAACTTTCTCCCATCTAGTACCAAAACCTTGTTAGTTCAAGCTATTGTGCTCCCTGTGATTGATTATGCAGATGTTTGTAGCTCAGACTTATCTCAAGATCTTCTTAACAAATTGGATCGTCTTCTCAACAATTGTATTCGCTTCATTTTCGGTCTGCGTAAATATGATCATATTTCCTCTTTCCGAACTCAGCTTAAATGGCTTCCCATACGCCAGAGACGATCCCTCAGATATCTCTGCTTGCTTTATTCCATAATTAACGATCCTCGTACTCCAGATTACCTAAAAAGTTACTTTCAAGTCTTGGGTGGGTCCCACTGCCGTGATCTTCGCTCCGCTGACAACTTGGTCCTTGAAATTCCTTCGCACCGTACCGGTTTCATCTCGCATTCGTTCGCTCTTACAGCGATAAAACTCTGGAACGCGCTGCCTCTTGACATTAGGAAATTCCAAACTAAACTCTCTTTCAAGCGTAAATTAAGACACCACTTTTTACAACCTCAGCTTCAAATTTAAAAATCGATTGACTCCTTTCTTATGTACTTTACATGTCATCATCAGGATATATGTATTAATGTATAATTTTTATTTATATATATATTTATGTATATGTATCTTATTAGTATATATTTTATAAAGTATTTATGTAAGTAAATTTTAGTTTATTTTTCTATCGTAGGTACCCCATTTATTCTCTCTCTCTAACCCGAAGGTAGACTGGTAGAGAATGCCGCAAGGCATTAAGTCCGCCTTATGTACCCTGCTGCTGTACATGAAGAATAAATAAATTTCATCTTGTAGCTTTAAGTGTTTACTAAAACCGACTCGGATTTTCCGCCTATTGTATGTAGCCATAGAATGCTGTAAGTTCGTAGATTGGAATGTCGTTTTCCTTTCTGGTCTTATTTTCAGCTTACAAACAAACATTTATTTCGAACTCATAAATATTTCCAAGTGTTATTTAAACAGGTCCCGCTGGAGTCTCTAGGGTTTTTAAACGCTGCTTTTCGGGCGGAAAAGAATACAAAGGACGAAAAGTTAATTAAAAACAATGAATATAATTGTTTTGTTTTATTAAATGCCTTAATATTTTTCCGTGTGGTGACGGATTTACAATAGAAAGTGTCACCACCCCATTCCTATCTATGGGTATCGTAAGTGCCGCCGAAAACCTATCAAGAAAACTTGATACAAAACCCGGTGCCAACCAGCGTGGCACAGTAGGCTAATAACCCTGCATACTACTGGAGGAAGCCTGACTCAGCAGTGGGTCATTGGGCTGAAGAGTGGAGTAGTAGTATTAAAAGCCATAAACCAACAGAGAGGTAAAATCAAGCAACATCCTACAGTCTGCAGGTTACGCAACATCTGGCTTACTTGGTTGTCAGATCTTGTCCTCCGTGAATTGGGGGCACCACTGCACGCTAAGAAATAACGCGTGTTGTAAAAGTCAACAAAACCCAGCACGCTTGGTGGTAGGAACTAATAGTCCGCCCGGCTAGCTATCGCCCTCGCATCTAAAGCTTGTAAACTTGGGCTTGTAAACGGGCTATATAAATTGCATCTTGCCGGTTATTTTTCTTATTTATTTATTTATTTTAAGGTATCTACAGCTTCTTAAAGATGTTACATATACCTTACAGTAATCTAAGCCAATTACAGACTTCCACGACGGTGCAATATGAGGTAGAAATATAATAAATTATCAAATAACATTGACACTTAAAAACAAAAAAAAAACATAGAAGAGAAAAAGGACCTTAGTCCTGTGAAACTGTAACTTAAGAAACTATGACATAACTAAATAAAAAGCATATTAGTAAAAGGGTATTAGTAACAGGAATTTTCCATCAGAATTCGAATGATGTTATTTTTGAAACTATTTTTGGTCAACAAGAAGATATCGATTTCACTAAATCTGTTGTTATATGTCCGAAGTAGCCGCGCTACAACAGAGTTGCTGCCATAATTTGTGCGGTGATGAGGCACTGAGAACAAAGTAGTGATCCGAGTTCGAGTTATAGGTGTGTTAAATTGAACCGCAGATAATAGCTCGGGACAATCAATCCCACCTCGTAATACATCAAACAGGAAACACATATCTAGCAAGATGCGTCTGTCAGCAAGAGGTAGCAGTTTATAGTGTCGGCAATCCTTCGCGTAATTGTCGTGGCGCTTATGCGTCTTGAAGTTCCGATACTTTAAAAAACGTTTTTGAATGCGTTCAATTTGTTCAGTGTAGATGTTGTACTGAGGGTACTGAGGGGGCAGGTATGAATATCGTACAGATACGCACAGTAAAAAAGAGGACCTAGGTGTGATCCTTGTGGAACACCGGAGGGAACACCAATGAAGTCAGATTTGAAACCGCCTAAGACTACTGCCTGTGAGCGATTCGAAAGATAAGACCGGATCCATCGAAGCAAATCGCCACGAATACCTAGGGTTTGAAGTTTAGCTAAAAGTATAACGTGATCGACGCGGTCAAATGCCTTTTCAAAATCAGTATTAAAAGCATCTACCTGGCCCGAAATTTCCATCTCACAAAGGGTATAGTGAGAAAATGTCGCCAGATTTGAGGTAGTGGAACGCCTCTTTAGGAAACCATGTTGATTTTGAGGAATACCAGCTGATATTACGGGATAAATATTGTTGTATATAATTTTTTCAAATAGTTTACCTAGTGTGCTAAGGATAGATATAGGCCGATAGTTTTTTATATCTGTTTTGGAACCTTTTTTATGAACTGGTAGGTATAATGTGTGCTTTTTTCCACATATGCGGGAAAACAACCTCTTGCATTGATTTATTAAAGAGCAGCGTGACAGGATGGGCTAAACTCTTTGCGCAGTTATATAAAAATATCGCTGGTACTTCGTCAGAACCGGGGCCTTTTGATCTATCTAGTGAGAGCAATAACTTCTTAACAGTGTTTTCAGTTATATCCACTTTAGTTATGACATTACACGTGCCAGTAGGCTGCTCAACATTTATTCCACAATGCGTTATTTGAAGGTTGAGAGAACACACTTTGGAAGAAGTTATTAAATGCAGTGCTTATACTACTTCCATCATTGTAAGACACACCATCTAAACTGAAATGCTTAGGATAATGGCTTCCCCTCGTTTAGACTTAACATAGGTCCAAAATGTTTTGGGTTGTCGATAATATACCTCAGTATATTTGCAACTGTACCCTTGCTGCAATTTTATTTTGCTATACATTGTCCTTCAAGATTCGGCAAGTGGATTGCCGAAGAGTTTTGCTCGTACACGGGGGGCATATTGCGGCTAGATCTTTCACTTTAGCTTTTACAGTACTGAGCGCGTATAACTTATAATTGCTATTGAAAAAAAAGAAAAAGCCACGTCAAAGGAGATGGTAGATGACGACGCATCGCATCGCATAGAACACGCTATCGCTTTTTGTTGATAAAATTCAAAATCTTTTCGTTTGACCACTCGGCCATGACGAACAGAATATAAACAACAACGGACGGATTCAAAACAACTTCACTAATCGCAGAACACGTGGTGAACTGTTTGGCGAGTCAGGCGAGTGCATGCTTGTGCGACGAGACAGCAGCGACGAGGCGGGGGGAGGCGAGCGACAGAAAAGAGATGGACCTATACATCGGAGCTGAGACGATATACGGCAATATTGCAGTAAAGTCAAAGCGGGGTAAATCATTTGCAATATAGCCGGCTAGACATTAAATAATTGCAACTATAATGAAATATATTGACAATATCGCCAGGCTATACAGCAATATTGCTGCAATTGTTGCACTGTGTTGAGATATATAATCAGGAACTTGACGGCTATGATATTGCAGCAAGAAATTGCCAAAAAACTAGCCCGTTTACGAGCCCCTTAAGGCGCATATAATACATACACTCCTATGGTTCGTCATATCCACATTCACACCTATCAAACACATTTCCTCATTCTTACAATCTATCTATCTATCTCTCTTGGTCTTCCGTGCATCCACCGTGCGTGTGCTTTACAGAGAAAAGTTGGTAAGAAACTCTGTAGTTCCCTTCGCCTTTTACAGCGTGAAACTCTATAGACCTCAGAATTAAGGGCGTAGATTAATCAATAGAAATATTTCTAGGTTTAATATATTTTTTTTATCTTGCAATATAGGTGAGATATCGATATTTTTCTGTATCTCATTTTCATTCTATTACATGGTATCAGTCAAAACCAACAAACAATGTACTTATCGTTATTAAGCCCGTACATTAGTTATCTAGGCTTCACAAGGTTTCTGTGCTTAATTCTCTTGTTAAAGTCTTAAAATCTTAAGACCATAGAGCTTAATTTTCTGATATGTTGCAGACAGTATCTATGTATGTAGTACTATCGATTCATTCATTATGGGTAAAAGCTTTATTTTGCACCCTTTAAACATCTGCGACATCTGGCCGTTTGCGAAATCAGTTTAGACTTGTTGATGACCTCAATGGAAATGAGAAGAGGTGCTTGTTTCTACTACCTCTCAGCTCATAAATTACCCACTGCTGAGTCGTGTCTCCTCCAGCTACATGGAGTGTAATTCATGTACTATGCCACGTTGGCCAGACCGGTTGGCGCAGGGTTTAGTATCAAGTTTTCCCTTTTTACGGCAGGGTTTTCGGCCTTGTCATTTCCTATTGTCGCCTCTTACGACGCCTTACGGTGGACCTGGTTAAGGTCGCCGGAAAACGATGGATGCGGGCGGCCGAGGACCGACCTTTGTGGGATCCTTGGGGTAGGCCTATGTCTAGCAGTGGACGTCTTTTGGCTGAAATGATGAAGACGATGACGACACCTTTAGGTTGAAATGGGGTGGTGACACAATATATTGTAAATCCGTTACCATCACGTTTGTTTATTTCACGTGAATTTATTTGGGAAGTTTCCAGCACAAATTCAATAACGATTGACGCGTTGCTTAAAAAAACACATAAAAAAAAATCCAACGCTAACGATAGCCTAAAGCGTCGCTCTGAAACGTAAAAAACGTACGTAGGCAGGCCATGGAAATTGTGTAAAAGTTTATGGCAATATTTAGGATTTTGCCAATGGCACGTTGTGATGAGATTTTAAAACGTTCTGATCCGGACACTGATACAATCGAAAAGACTTCATAAAAGAAAACTAAACAAGTAAAATAAAAACTTTGTAACAATAAATATTAATCGACTTCAAAATAGGCACTGAAAGCGAAAAATTGACAACCATTTGAAGTTGGTGCCTTCGGCATACCTTTATCCTAATAAACGTCGGTCGGTGTTAATTTAAATTGGCACTTAAAGGGACCAATCTGGAACAAATACCAATTGAAATTAATGCGAAATAAAACTTCACTTCGGTTTTCAATTAAGGGAGTTATGCGGGAACAAACATAAAAAAAACTTGCAACCTCATCTAGAACCACCTCCTTTTTAAATCGCTTGAGAATCAAAGTAAAATAATTTACTAACTGGCAAAAGTTTATTATTTAAAAATAAAGATATTAGATACTATTCTAGAGTGAAACAAAAAAGAGAAGGAAAACTTATAACTAAAACCAAACCCTGCGCCAAGTAGGTTAATTGCCCTCCATGTCATTCGAGCCTCCACCGACCCATCAATGGGTATTTTATTAGCTGCGATGCGGACAGTATCATTAGAATGAAGGATAAAACTAAACCGTTCCCCAATCGGCTAGCGAGGAAATCGATATGTGTTATGATTAAAAATCAACATCATCAGCCCACATTAGTCCACTGCTGGACATAGGCCTCCCCTATAGAGCACCATAGCGCCCTGTCTTCTGCTTGACGCATCCAGCTGCTGCCCGCAACCATTCGCGGTTCGTCGCTCCATCTAGCAGAGGGCCGTCGTATACTACGCTTGAGTTGCTGTTATTTAAATGGCTGCAAGTCAAGTCTATCCGTGTGGTGATGGATTCAAAATACACAATGTCACCATCCCAAACCGTCCTGCGGGTGTCGTAAGAGGCGGCTAAAGACAAGCAAGAGGCTGGTTACCTAGCCGCAGGAACCTGATACAAACCCTGTGCCAAACCGTCTTGCCAGCGTGGCAGAGTAGGCTAATTTCCTTCCATGAATTTGGAGAAGGTCCGACTCCGTAGTGGATGACTGCTTAGTGATGATGAACTCAGAAGCAACTAACTTAGTAAACTAAAGGGAAATCGAGAGCTATTCAAGGGAAACGTGTGAATGATTAAACTTGGTAACTTAACGTAACTTGGATTATCGAAGTTACTAAGGTGCTAACTTCACAAAATTGACTTGCAACACGTTATTCCAAGGGCTAACATGTTTTGATCCTAATTACTATAATGAATTATTTTTTGAAAAAACAAGATAAGGTCGCCCAATGTACACTGTATGCTAAGAATATTTTATATTCTGTATCTTTCTTGTTCTAGTGTGCAATAGAGTTTAAAAATAAATAAAGTATGTAAAGAACGCATGACGAACTCCTATGATGTTGAGACAAGGCCAGCAAAAACAATTGCAAGAGATTGAGTGCTTGTTACTTATTTTCCTGATTTTAAAGAAAACTGTACTAATCTATTTTCATGACAATATAGGCTTATGAAAAACTAGCGCCCCGCCCCGGCATCGCACGGGTGCAAAGATGAACCTCTATATCAGTGTTTCTCTACAATATTATGGATGTATTATACGTATAAACATTCCTCTTGAATCACACTATCTATTAAAAAAAACCGCTTCAAAATCCTTTGTGTAGTTTTAAAGATTTAAGCATACATAGGGTCGGACAGACGACAGCGACTTTGTTTTATATTATGTAGTGATAGTGAAACCGCCAATTTATGTTAGAACAAACGAGTATTACATTGCATTTCAAAAACTAACCACGTTGGTGGGCTTAGTCAAATCCCCAGGCATGAAACTACTAACAAGGTTTAACACCGCCTGTCCTAACACTCGTAATTGATACAAGTGGGACCATACCGAAGTAAACTGTACTAAATATAAAATAAATTTACACCTATTTTACTGATCCAAAGCAATATCAAAATCTTTGTAGATCTTTAATTGCGTATGTTGTGTGATTTGAGGTTATGAATGTATATATAAACTATAGGGGTTCATTTCAGCGTATTACCGAGTCGGATCACCCACGGTCCACGAGTTTATGGAGGGAAATTAGCCTACCGTCCCACGTTGGCAAGACGGGCTGGCATAGGGTTTGTATCAAGTATTCCTTCTTTGGTGGCTAGGTTGTTTGCCTATTGCATTTTAGTTAGTTGCCTCACGACACCCTCAGGACATTTTGTCCCGGAGCATGTTCCCATTCGGGAGCGCAAGCCTCGGCCCTGAAGCGGCTAGTCAAGGAAACCCGTTGGTTTTAGTGGGTAGCTTGGGGCGTTAATCAATATTTTTGCGCGCCCCGGAGTCCAACATACGCCGCCTAGTCCCCATTGGGTATTCAACGAAAGAAACTAGGGGTTGACATTTTGTATACTAAATCCGCAACCACGCGTATAATGGTTTAAAATCTTATCCTTAGCCGCATTTATATATGAGTAAAAATACTCAGACGTACGGCTAGTCATATGAATTGTAAATCGAAGAAACAAAGAAAAACTGTGTCGACGAGAACTTTAAATTATTATTTTTGTTTTTCATTGAACTCGTTCTCAAGTTCATTGACTAGATAGGGATGAATTTTGAATAGAGACAGCGTTAAGTTACTATTACTACTCTTTACTACTTTCTACTTCTACTTAACGTCTACTTTTCAGCAATTAAAGAGCCCAACTACGGAGTCAGACCCCCACCACACATAATATGTTTCAGTTTTTCAGCATACTGGGCTCTTAAAGAATCATACCAGCATGATTTGATGGTAAAGATAAAACTTCAATATAAATAAAGGCTGTGTAGTAACTTAACCGGTGCGTGTGGTGAAGAATTTAGAATATATAGTGTCACCAGACCATCAATACTGAGGGTGTTACAAGAGCCGACTGAAGGAACGCGAGAGGCAGATCACTTTCCCGCAAGAGAGGGAAACCTTGATGCAAACCCTGTACCAAACCGTCTTGCCAGTGTGGCGCAGTAGACTCATTACCCTCTCTGTAATGGGGGAGGCCCAACTCAGCAGTGGGTCACTTAAGGGGTGAATAGCAGTGTTTATCTTTTATAAGCTTTTATGTCGTCATATTTAATTTATAAGTACGAACGAAGATTAATTGCTTTGAGAGAACTTTATCTCAACGGAGTCTAACAAAGGGCTTAACTTACTTATTTTAATCATTGTTACTTTGGGACTTTATACATTTTTACTGAGAGCATTGAAGAGTGAACTGAATTGATTTTCTATTTCAGTGAATTCTATAAATAATTCTGTGTGATAGAAGGGTTCCCGTAAGTAGACGGGGAATGTCGAATACGATCGTCATTGGAAATAGATGAAGTTTGTGTAAAACTTTCGGGCTTACATCGTTGATGCTGCCAGCGAGTTTTTTTTTTTAAATTTAATTTACTATTGATTTTCCTTTGTATCCACGAGTTCGCTTTGCGTGTAACCAGCCATATTCATAACTAAGGGATGCATAGTAGTACTAATACAAAATAAATAAATAAAATATTCGAATAAATTCTTGCGAATGCTTTCATAAAGTCAAAACATATATCGATCGACTGCTGCGCAGCATGTCGCGGGTTCGATCCCCGCACGGATGAAATATTTGTACGACCTACAAGTATTTGTTCCGGGTCTGGGTGTTTTCTATCTATAATATGTATGTATTTACAAAAAAAAAAATATATAAGTAGTTTATCATCCATCTCGTTACCATAACACAAGCATTAAGTTGCTTAGCTTGTTACGAGATGGCGTTGTGTGAAATGTCCAAGGATATTTATTTATTATTATTATTAATCCAAATTTAAAAATTTTAATGTCAATCATTTAGTTTTTACCACAGCCCATAAACGACCCACTGCTGAGTCGGGCTTCCTCCCTAAAAAGGGTGGGTAATTAGCCTACTGTGCCTTGCTGGCCAAACGGGTTGGCATGGGGTTGCGTGTCACGTCTTCCTTCTATTGTGGCTAGGTTCTTGGCGGTGTCATTTCCCGTTGTCGGCTTCTACGGCACCCTCAGGATGGAATGGGGTGGTGACCCTATGTATTATAAATCCGTCACCACACAAACTGATAGTGTGAGCAAATTTGCAAACCAGTAAAAAAATCTCTTAAAATTGGCATGGCCCACTACTGAGTCGGGCCTCCTCCAATTACATGGAGGGTAATTGGCCTACTGTTCCACGCTGGCTAGTCGGGTTGGCTCTTACGACACCCTTAGGCTGGAATGGGGCGGTGACAATATACATTCTAAATCACACGGAAAGAAGTACCACCTGTTCGGAACGCTGCTCTACAGAGAAGAGCCCGCAACAAATTCTGTAGTTGTTTTTATATGCACAGCGATTCTGTAAGAATTCTAAATCTGGCACCAAACAAAGTTGACGGGCGTCAACATTGAGGAAATAATATAATATTTGGATGACATTGAATGCAGAACTTACAATATATTAGTTGTTATAGAATGTCACAATCCCGTTATTATCTACTTGAAACATAAACGGGTTATCTCAATGAGCTTGACGGCCGGACGCTGTTTTATCAGGACACCCAAGCCGTTATAACTGAAATCCAATATAAATTGCTAATGATACGTTAATAAAATTAAATATGCTATTCGGTTGTTATCTTATATACTACATATTTACACTACAGTCGTATTTGACTGGTGCTTATTTCCACTATGTACTGCAAATAGTACAAAACTCATAGATGTTTTGTTAATTTAGCAAAGTATTTGTCTAATCTACCATTTTCTCAGCCCATAAATGACCCACGTATGTGGCGTATGTGTCCGGGGCGCCGAAAAATGGTATTTAGCGCCCAGCCAGGCGAGGTGGTATGACGGACTAGGGGTCGCAGCGCCTATCCGCCGATAGTTGTAGTCAGGAATTCTTAACTGTGCGAATTGCTCTTGAAATTTCGCTATCGCGGTGTAGGACTTTTTGGTAATTCTCGCATTTGTAGGCGTAATTTCTTGATGTTATTAGTACAGATTTTTCGGGTAACTTGTGTAAAGTATGCAGCATGCTGGTCCTACAGTTTAATACATAACCCATTAAATTATCTTCACGCAATAATAAAAAAAACTAATGAAGCAGAGACGTGGGTCTGTATGGAAACACTGAAAATACAATTATGAGGATATGTTTCGTTCGAATCCGTGTGTAAGTGACTCGTCTAAATTTATATATCCATGCTTTATTATCATTTTTATATTTTTCATATTCTTTTTTTTAAATAAACGCTAATTAAGTATTTTACATTCGTGCGATTTCAGAAGAACTAATTCATCACATATCGCTTTAGATTACTTATATATCCTAACTGCGTTCATAGTAAATTATATTAAGCCACCCAGCACACAAAGCTCCTAATTAAATTCATTTACGGGTCTGTCGTTAACGTGCAAGAATGCGATTTTTATAGAGCACATAACAGTGATGTCCCATAAACGTCTCTGGTTCTGTAATTATATCCCCTTAATCTTTATTTCCACTGCGCATCGTAAAACGGTTAATTACAGGGGATAGAAGAAAGGGTAATTAGTATTATATTATTACGTTGGTACCTAATCTCCACCCGATTTCATACCGCAGGTGTCGTAAGTTGCCACTAATAGAAAATGATAAGGCAGAAAATATAACCGCCAGAGAAGGAAAACTTGATGCGAAACTGTGTGCTGACCTTGGTCAGCCAGCGTCGTTCATCATATTTTACTTCATGTAAGGAGCAGTATGTATGTTACGGGGTGAGATGTTGATGACGTAGGCAATTATATCAACCAAACACCTTTTTTTTCGCTGGGGAAATTCTTTATGCATACCACCGACCCCCGGTGGAAAGGTCGGTGATTATGTCGGACAAGGGTCATCTACCCACCAAAACCCCAGCGGCATACCCTCACACGGCGCGCTTGGGGCGCCACATGTTCGCGTAAAAACAGTCTACTGTGACGCCCCGGCGTGGTGCCCGCAACGCGGGCAAGCGACTGTAAAAAAGAGGGCATCCCGGGAACTGGGACGCCCTCTCAGTCAACGAGGCTTTTGTCGGTGGCGGTTCCATCAATAAAACACCTTCACCAGCGTTTCTTCAGCTATTTATACGATGATTAGTTTACTTGTCAAAATAAATATATATTCCGTGTGGTAACGCATTTAAATGCATAGTGTCGCCACCCCATTTCTACCTGAGAGTGTCATAAGAGCCGACCAAAGTAAGTTAAGGCTGAAAACCTAGCCGCAAGAGAAGGCAAACTTGATAAGACCATTCTGGCCAGAGAGGCACAGTAGGCTAATTACTGAGAAGTAGAAGCCAAAATAAAGAAATACATATAATTTATTCAATCTTTAAATTTAAGGTTAATAAAAAATCTCCTCCTCCTTGCTTCGTGTGTCCTCAGTGCTGAGGGTCGTGACCTCTATGGAGTATTTTACTGTGAACGATTTCACGCCATGACGCACTGTCTTCTGCAGCGTGAATTGAAAAAATCCAAAAATCTAACTATACGTACTTATATAATAACTGAACTCGCAAACGTAAATAAAATTAACATACTTACAATTTATTTGTCTGCTAAGAAATTGCCGAACAAATGAAATTCTGTTACCAATTTGTTCGCAGCGAGACACACAAATTGTTTTTATAAGAATTTAGTGATATATGTGTCGTTGTTTTTTAGTGTTATTGTAATGTACAGTACTAAGCATTTTGTAAAATTTTACATAATTGGTATGATAGATATGATGTTTTTAAAATTATCTATTAGTACTTTATACGTGCACCATTACAAAGGGCAATGGAGAGGGCTATGCTCGGAGTTTCCTTGCGAGATCGAATCAGAAATGAGGAGATACGCAGGCAAACCAGGGTCACCGACATAGCCCACAAGTTTTCCAAACTTAAGTGGCAGTGGGCAGGGCACATAGCGCGCAGGACCGATGCCCGATGGGGCAGAAAAGTCCTCGAGTGGCGACCGCGTTCCGGAAAACGCAGTGCTGGTAGGCCTCCCACACGGTGGACCAATGACCTATTTAAGGTCGCCGGAAAACGATGGATGCGGGCGGCCCAGGACCGGCCTTTATGGAAATCTTTGGGGGAGGCCTATGTCCAGCAGTGAACGTCTTTTGGCTGAAATGATGATGATGATGACTTTATACGTAATAGCAGTGCATAGTTTCATTTAATCGTTCACATAAAGTTGGGTACATTAATTCAACATTACCAATAAAAATACCGCAAACTCTAATACAGAAGATAAAAATAATAAAAAAAGACACTTTACTTTTTAAAACGAATCATTTTGAACGTTTCATTTTGCCCAAGGAGTTTTAATTAAAATTGAAAGAGTTTGAGGGTTGGTTTTTGTCACCCGTTTAGTAGCTTTTCACAATCGGCTTTTTTGCGAACTTTGTTCCTCGTTCAATGCGTTTAAAACGAACATTTTTAATGTTATAAAAACTTTCTGACGACTTATAAGCTACTTCAAAACCGGGCCGTTAAAAAGCAAAAAGTACTTATTTGAAATCAATAAAAAACTTTTTGAAATTTGTGGCCTTAAATTCGCTCATATTTAAAATAATGTATTTTTGCAGTTAATTTAGTGTTTTATTTTATATGTACCTACTAATACTAATGATTTTTTTAGTAATATTTTATTTTCACAAAGTATTTGTAGAAATAATAAGTATACCGCAAAGTGTTCATCATATAATAAATAAAATGTTTTGCATCAAGTAATAAGTATTTTTATTACTTGATGTGTCGATACTCAATGCGCCATCTATAGTTAACCAGCGCCAACACTAGTCAATAAATTTTAGATCGGCCTATTATATCCGCGAGGTAGAGGATATAGAATATAACTAGCGACCAGCCCCGGCTTCGCACGGATGCAATGATGACATGTAAATTTATCAGAGTTTCTCTACAATATTATGCACGAATTATACTTATAAACCTTCGTCTCGAATCACTCTGTCTATTATAGAAAACCGCTTCAAAATCCGTTGCGTAGTTCTAAAGATATAAGCATACATAGGGACGGACAGACGACAGCGACTTTGTTTTATACTATGTAAGTAGTTGTAGTGATACCTGCCTTGTTGTTCAAGGGGTTGAATGTGCCCTTGGATCTCAGGTCCCGGTTCCGATTTCGGGGTCCGGCAAGTGTCTTTGTGTAAATCAGAGGAATTTGCTTTGAATCTTCTTGTTCGTGAACTTCATGTTTCTAAACTGCCCCACGATACAGGGTCTCCGAGAAAATGAGGCTTTGTTTCAAGAAAAAATAGCAGAGTCCTATCTGAGGAAGCATGGTGCTGGCAGCTGAAGGAACTTTTCCTCTGCCACCAGTTTTTTTTATAGTGGTGTGGGCATGGTAGAATCACAGCTAGGCCCCATCAATCAATCAACAATCACCAAAGACAGACGACGCTCAATTTTTTTTTGTGGGGCATCTTTTTTATGTCCCCAGTCGGGGGACGTAGGCTGGGGTTTGTGGGATTCCCTGTCGCGAGAAGATGGTAAGAGACGATGCTCAACTTGCATATCGATATGCACCATCCAGTAGATAGGCTAAGAGCTCCTCTCTCAGGATGTAATGTGTTAATAACACTATTCTAAACCCGTCGCGGGCAATAAGGTAATTTATTCCTAGGTAAAAGTGTTGTCACTTCTTCCAGCCCTACTCCCTGCAGGGTAATGACGCCATTAGGCTGCGTCGGTTAAGCCACTTGTTTTCATTCGCGCCGTGATGGCCGTCATCGGAGTATAGAGCAAAGTGCTGTTCGCCGTAAAGGTGCTCATTATTCTTGGTTACGAACAACTTGTGGACCTAATCATTTTTCAGATTGAGAACGGAGTCATAATTTATTTTGACACTGTTACTTAAGAGTTAATAGGTACACAGAATATTCAAATTGATACAGAAAGGCAACTTTATTATGGTTATATGTTGTATTAAAGAAACTACCTCTGGTTTAGAATGCTGCTCCAAAGAGAAGAGCTTGAAAGAAAATGTAGAGCAATGAAATTTCAGATCTGCAGATGAAGCAACATCTTGCTTAGCCAGACCTTTTTTTATCATTGATTTGAATTCCTTTGTCCTTAGAGTTGCGTCATGGAAACCAATGCCAGGGTCTAAGATGGAGCCGGTAATACAAGGAAATGCACTATCGGGCACCGGTTCTCACATACACACGACGAATCACAGTAAAACTGCTTAGCACCGGACTTGATGTAAGGGTGGTAGCTAGCCGGGCGGACCATTTGCTCCTACCACCAAGCGTGCTGGGTTTTGTTGCAGCGTGCGGTGGGGAAGTGTAATATTCTGGTTTAGAATGCGGCTCTAAAGAGAAGAGCGAGAAAGTCTAGAGCAATGCAATTGATCTGCAGAAGACGCAATCTCTTGCTTAGCCAGATAGGCCATTATTATTATAGCATCTTTCCTCCTCAGTGCTTCTGAGGGGTTAAACATCTACAGCAGTCATCACACGAAGTCAGTCGCATTAAAATGGTCTGTTGGCCTGATTTACTGATTTACACACAAATAAATGCTTTATAGCTTTTGAATAGACGCACTAACAAACAAATGATTTACCTAAACATTTTTTTAAAGACCGAATTTTTGCCTCCATATTGAATTTGTACTAAAGCAAATATTAATTTGTTTACGAACTCGTAAAGGTGTGAAGCGATTAAGTGGTACGTAACTTAAAACACACTCAAGACTCTATAATATGTAATGTGAAATTGTCTAATTCCTTCATTCGTATTGCCTTTCTTTCAAAAGTTACTCTTTGTAAGTTGGTTACGTAAAACCAAAGAATCGGTTCAATGAATAGTAGGTATTTTTTAAATTAAACTGTTAGTCATCTTACTACGTGTGGCGTCTTTCCGTATGGTGAAGGATTTAGAATACACAATGTCACCAACCCATCTCTTAATACAGAGAAGATTAAAAGAACGCAAAAGGCAGATCACCAGAAGAGAAGGAAAACAGGATACAAACCCAGTGCCAACCCGTTTTTCAGAGTACGTTAATTTCCCTCCATGAATTTAGAGGAAGCCCGATTCAGTAGTGGATCATTTATGGGCGGAGACAACGCAACGACGACTGCGAAGAATCAAAATTGAACTAAACCTTTTAAACGGCTCTTAATCCTGATTTTCAAATAAAAATCTGCATCACAGTCGGTCCAATCATTTAGGAACCACGATGCCACAAACAGACACGACAAACTTCTAACACCCCACGCTATGTCGTTACAAGCCAGTTCGATTGAATCCTTACTATGTTTACGAATTCCCTGTGGCATGAAGTGACTAAGTTAAGCTCAACATGAATAAGGCAGTGTCGGGACATTCCAAGTTTCTCACTATATAAATTATCGAGACAGTCGCCCCTGAATTTATGGCCACCGCGTTTGCCGATATTCCGTGTTTAGATGCTCATAATTCAATAACAGACGAAAATGACACTTGAGCACGGATTATAATTTCGTGACATTCAACTATACTTAGCATTGCCATACAACATGGTAAGCTACTAGCCGGTGAAAACTTCGTACTCCATTATGTATATTAATGGACATCGGTAATATTAAAATCTACAATAGTCTTTCAAGATTATTATTGTGTAATCATGTTTCAATTTTATTAATCTTATATTAAAAAAATGAATGTTTGTCTGTATGTCCTCGTAAACTATGCATTTAATCATGTGATGATCTTCATGCAAATTGTTGTGCATACCTAAACCCAGTAAGATTTCTGAACAAAAAAATATTTTTGTGCCGTAGTTAGTATCTAGTTAGTGGCCTAGCAACTCGCGCAGGGTACAGTAATGAATAAAAATTAAACCAATTTCAAAAGCCAGGGTACTCAGGGGAGACTGAACTCAAGGGAAATTTAATGAGTAGGGGGAGTTCTTGTCCTCACCGATATGGCGCCCTCGAGTCCGCACAAATCCGAGCGTGTTAATCGTGAGTAGATAACGAGCAGCTGTTATCGTTTACCCGCCAAAAGGGTTACTCACTTATAAAAAAAATAATTATAAAGAAGCATTTTTTGTGAGTGGAGTAGAAACCCTTTCAATCACAATGGCTAGGCCATCTGTCTGTTTTATCGGTACTGACCTCTGATGGTAGAATAGTCCGCGCCCGGGTTGATGTTGACGAGGATGTGATAAATAAATGTTAATCACCCTTTCAATATCCAGCAGAGCTTGACCCGCGGATCAATTGCATTCCCCACTGGCCGCTAGTCATTATTTAACAATCCTCGTTATTTAACAACAACAAAATAAAGCATTGGAAGTCAATCGGTTCTTTAAATTAAGTTACGAAACCAATCAACCATTTTCGTATTAGACCAACTCGATGACCGCACAAATAAAAAACAATCATTAAACAAACACACACAACAAAAAGAATGTTTCCATTCCAATAAAAAAAACTTCCTGAAACTCTCCCCCGCTGCTTCTGAAGAAGGGAAACAAAATATCTTTTGTTTGAAGCCTCTCTTGTCCGAGTCAATACTGAAATATCAACAAGTTGTTCTCCGCCAACTTTAAAATAATTAATTGTATCTTTATTCATTAAACAATATAAAAGGGATAATAACTTCTCGTTATCATTATTACACAGGAATCAAACATTGTCACTAATATGAATATTAGCCCAGCATCATCATTTAAGTCCATCAATGTCCCACTCACTACTGAGTTAGAGCCTCCTCCAAATTAATGGAAGGGAATTAGCCTACTGTGCAACGATGGCAAGACGGGTTGGCACAGGGTTTTATCAAGTTCCTTGTTTTGTAGTTAGGTTATGATGATTACGGGGTCACGGGGAGAGGCCAGACAAAGAGTGGCTACAGGGGCGTGGTGGTTTTTAGCTCCGGGGACTCCTCTGTCCTCAGAGTTGCCTCGAGAGCCTTAAACTGCCGGGCCAGGGCTGCCGCCGATAGCAGCGGAGGCTCGGCCAGGCCGGCGGGCCAGAGCTGCGGAGGGGCGGCAAGGCGGAGCATGCTCCATCCTGCATCATGGGGAGTGAAACCCGTGGCCCTGTTTCGGGTAGTCGGCGGACACTGTTGGTTTTAGTGGGTAGGTTGGGGCGCAATTACCATCTTTCCGCGCGTCGGTGTCTCACATAATCCGGTTGGCTGGTTTAGCGGTTGGGTATCCATGAGGATTTCCGACGTAAAAAACAATATGATTACGGCGTAATGACAATCTGTCACCAAGCGGTAGCTAAGAATACATACCCACAAATATATTTAGTAACATATCCTACAGAAACAGCGAATACAATTAATAGGTATTTCAGACAAACATGACTCACACAATGAAAAAAGCGGGATATATGGATTCCGATAGGACATTATAGATTGGTTATGTGGCAATGTAAATGTAGTTAGTAGACCTTTAGAATTAAAAAACCGGCGGACACTGTTTTAATTTAACAACATCCAAGTAATTTATTTAGCAAGATATCACAAAAAAAAATCTCTAATTCGAATAGAAAGTGAAATTAGTAGGTACTTGTCAAACTTTGGCCTACTTTGGTCATGCCTGGGACAAATACATGGACTACTCTTTGATGCCGAAAATTGAGCTGAAAGTATGTTAAAAATAGTACATGGGTACTTATACAAACAGAATCAACACAAAAAGTGACAGAGCAGACATTAAAAAGATATACGTAAATATACACCTAACATAATCCAAATTACTGGCTTATGTCCTTATACAAGTTGAATCCTTTTCTGTCCCCAGTTTTTTATTGCACACATGATCGTTAAGTTCTATTATGGTAACATTATAAGGGCCCAAAGAAATGTACGTAATGTAGCGAAATAAATGTACTTTTGTCGCATACTGTTCGCGTAATTCAATTATGCGCCACTTAGAGGGAATCTTGAAGATTGGTAATTTCCCAGAAACCTTTTCTGCTTTTGATCTTCACGTTTTCGCTTTAGTATCTTGTGTATTTCTGTTCAAACACAAAATGAACACCGACTTCCAGACCTAGCTAACTGCTAGTTAACGTAAGTGTCAATTACTAATGAATATTAATTTGTAATTAATCTTGATACGAAACCAAAACGTAAACGATTTAGCCTACTGTGCCACTCTGGCCAGACGGGTTGGCATAGGGTTTCATTCCAATGCGTTTAAGCGAACCTTTGGCGCGTGTGATACCGCTGGGGTTTTGTGAGTAGACGAGTACTTTCCGGAGTCCCATATAATCACCGATCCGACTCCAGAGGGGCGGTATGCATAAAGCATTTCCAAAGAGTCAACAAAAATAGAAAAGGTTTCATTTCCTTTTGCCGGCTCTTTCGGCACGTTCAGGATGGAAACAGGTGGTTACACTATGTAGTCTAAATCCGTCACCACATAGAATAACATACAACCCTTAATGTCAGATAGTATAGTAGACAGATACGTTCAAAAGAATTAAATGCCACAATGACACCTGCATTGCTAGCTCAAGTATTAAAAAATATTTCAATAATCCGGCTGAGAAAATAGCCAGATGAAAATTAGGTACCTACTCGTACATAAAGCAATGCCAAACGCAGTTCGCATCCGTCTTCAAGTGCTTCCAGAAAGTTCCATTAACGAGTTTCTGAGATTTAGTGGCGCCGTAATTGCAGAAAAATGGGGTAGATGCCAGTTCTGCAGTGGCAGATATGACTTTGATTGCTTAGTGCCGCATTCATAAAATGTTTAGAGTACCATAAAAAGGATACCATAAGATTATAGAATCTAGATCTAAAAATTAATTTATGTTGTTATAGGTCCCTGGTACATTTGTCACGCAAGCTTTAAAGCCACTACTGACTCGGACCTCCTCCAAATTCATGGAGGGAAATTAGCCTACTGTGCCACGCTGGCAAGACGGGTTGGCACAGGGTTTGTAGCAAGTTTTTAGTCAAATCAAGTATTGAAAGTGGGTTTTACAAATTGCATTGATAATTAGTATTCTGCAACTTGGGGTGTAGAAAAAATACCTGCAAATGTTTAACTTAAAAGATATAATGGAATTCAACTCTTCAAACCCCTTTCACTCTCTTCTTGTGTCCAATTTACTTGAAAACCTTTTATGTGAATGTGAATTAACCAATAACAATATAATCATCAACAGAGAGAGAGAGAAATTCTTTATTGTGCAACAGAACAAGTACAACAGCATCGCGGCCCTTGTTGTGTTCAGTGCTGAGTCGGGCATCCTCCAATGATATGGAAGGAAATTCGCCTAATGGGCCTCGCTAGCCAGGTAGGTTATTCATATCAAGTTTTATTCCTCTTGCAACTGGGTTATCAGTCCTGCCTTTTCCTTATGTCTGCGCTTACGGCACCCGCAGTTTAGAAAAAGGTAGTCACATAATAATTATGTTTGCAAAAGTTTTATACAATTTGATCGGTTCACTCTTAAGCACGAAGTCCCAAGAATATTAAATAACTTACAAACTCTATCAACGCCCGAAGAGAAGATTATGCGAATATTTGAATAATAAACTTTGTTTTGCATCAGTAGTTTGGCCTCGCTTCTGGAATTACTGTGCTCATAATTTTCTCCCAGCAGTCACCAATTAATCTTTTTTTTTACGTCTACGGTATCATACGTTCAGGTATATTGGCACTTCAAGTCAAGCGCTTACCGATGCAGATCGTTTGTAACATCAACCGGTAGGTAAACAACCGAAAATTTGGTCCCGTGGAAAAGTCTACTTAGCGCAGCGAGAAAACGTACCTTTGGATCAATGGGTACCGGGTTCAATTCCGAAGTCGGGCAAGTTCTTTGTCTAAACCAGAGACACTTGCTCTGAGTCTGGGTGTTATTTGTGTTCGTGAAATACATGTTTGTAAACTGCCACCGCGATACAGGGTTATACCTAGTGCATAATTGGGCCGTTGGGGACTAGGCGGCGTATGTGGGACTGAGAGCGTCCCAGTCACCCGGGATACCCACCGATAGTCGCAACCCGTTGGGGCGCCACAATCGAATGCGTTATCGCGAACCTGTGGCGTCCCAAACGAGTCGAGCGGGGTTATACCATTGGGGTTTAAGTGGATAGTGGAGTATTCTGGAGTCCCACATAAACGCTGACCCCACCCGGAAGGTACAGCGCTTAGTATAATTAAGCATTTCCCCAGCGAAACCTTTTTGGGGCGGCCTTCTGCTCGCGTTCTCGCGAACCTATGGCTTCGCCAGCAGGTTTTAGTGCTTGGCCAGACTGCACCCGCGGGCGCACATATGAACATATGAAACCGCCCGCGTGCCCACTACGGACACTCAATAAAGGTTTCATAATATGAATATAGATTGTGGATTTAGAATACACAATGTCACCAATCCATACCGTCTTGAGAGTGTCGTAAGAGGCGACTAAAAGAACGCAAGAGGCAGATCACCTAGCGCCGCGACCGCCCCGCGCCCGCGCGTGCAATCTGGTTAAGGTGGATGCTCCAGGGTAGCCCGCGAAATTCAAATTTTCTTACGTTTTTTTGCAATTTGCAGGCCAGTGCTAGGTTGTATGATGATGAACATTTGATTCGCGGCTGTAAGACGTATGTAGTTACAGAGTTATAATCATCAAACTCATCAATACAACCCTCCAAGCTCATAAAGGTGCAAGAATGACTTTGACGATGAAAAAGTGTTTCTTGCACCTTTATGAGCTTGGAGGGTTGTATTGATGATTTTGATGATTATAATTCTATAACAACAAACGTCTTACAGCCGCGAATAACATTTTAATCAACATACAACCTAGCACTGACCTACAAATTGCAAAAAACCTAAGAAAATTTGAATTTCGCGGGCTATCCTGAAACATTCACCTTAAGCACTAAGTGTGTAGCCGGGACACGCAGCGTGCTTCCCAGTCCCACTATGACATATTTACATTATTGAACAAACACTTCTCAAACGAAACCAAAGAATATGGTAGAAGTATTCTATCCATGTCAAACCATTGTTCTGTTCCGCTGTCTCAAACATTATTATTCTCAATGCGAAATCTCTTCAGCGCAACTTAGTCAAACGAATCTCGGCGACAACGTGTGGTGAAACTTGAAAATTATTCCCAAGTAGCATTACCACACAAACTGGATGCCTTGTGTGATAATTATTATTACTTGGGATTAATCTTAAAGTCAAAATTAACTCTTACACTGTCACAATGTATGGAACAGTGTAAGGAACTTTTGAAACTATCGGCGTGAACGCCTGTGCTATGCTTTCCTTGGAACTTTAAATGGGAATATACACATCGCACGTGTCATTTTTTTCATGAAACGGAAAAGTTTTCATTTAAATAGTGTGCCGATAATCTGTTCTTTTTAATTACGGTTTATTGTCTAGAATAGAATAGAAAAATACTTCATCACTACATAGTATAAAACAAAGTCGCTGTCGTCTGTCCGTCCCTATGTATGCTGAAATCTTTAAACGTAGGTACGCAACGGATTTTGAAGCATTTTTTTTTTAATAGATAGTGAAACTTTAGTAATGTAACAGCAATGCATGTCAACAGAAAACTGGTATATAAAGAACCTAAAATAAATTTGGAACTATGTTAAAATACGCGGCCGTAAAATATGTTGAAAATAGAACTATCCAATTTTCTCTTTGTGCGAAACAAAGAGATCTTCTCAATAAGTGCTAACAAAGAGATGGTTAGCGATATTGTTTGAACAACTGTATTTGCTCAAATTAAATATTGTCGACACATAAACTCATGCTAGACTGATACTATTACTACTACTATTCAGCCCATAAATGACTCACAGCCAAATCGGTCCTCCCCCCATCACAGGGCGGGTAATACCTACTATTAACCAATTAGAATGATAGTGGGAAGGCGGATCCTGGAAATAGCCGGGATTAACGCCGAATAATAGTGGGTTATTATTAGGCAGATGAGGACCGATTTCAAAACCACACAAACCTCATTACGATATAATTGACTTAACGTTGTAGTTTTTTTAGTAATTCTATAAAAAAAAAACACAACGACAGGTATTACAAAGCTCTGTCTCTCCCGTTACCACGACTGGTGCAAAGCATTCGAAACATCGGATCAAATTAAATAATGCAATTTTTATTATAGTCTAGTCAATAATTATTGATAATTTTTTGACAACATTTAGGCAATCTTGAATAAATCTTATAGGACGTGGAATGGAAAATTGACAAAAAATATATACCGAAATAAAGATAAAGAGAGTTCGTCCCATTTTTTTAAATGTAAACAGAAAATTTATACAATGTTGATCAATTAGTCATGCAACAAAACAAATGTGTTGCGCACGTCGATTAAAATTTGGTTACAATAATCAGCTTCGCTTAACTTGCTAATCGATTATGATCCGCATTATTCGCTTCTCTTGCGTTATTTTTCCAATAATGCCTGTATTAAAAATACATTATTATCTTTTAAACTAAAATGTTAACTACACTTCCGATTAACATTTACAATGTTAATCGGAATGTTTAAAGATTTGTATCAGTACAAATCCTTAAACATCAATCGCCTACTCGTATCCCAGTTCACGTTTCAATTTGCCCAATGTACGGTTCGGCAAAATAAACCGTAACATTTTGTTTTTAACAGTCAAGACAGCCCTACGGTATTGTTTTTACGGCTCACGTCTCCCGCTCACTGATACCTTCTGTGTTCGAATCAAATGTTATACCGAGTTTTACGAATCAGATATCCTATCTTAATAGTTTTTTAAGAGTTTAGAATGCTACACGTGGAAAGGTATGAGAATTTCAGATTCTCATTTTAGTTATATTTTACTAGCGACCCGCCCCGGCTTCACACGGGTGCATTGATGAACATCTAAATTTATCAGTGTTTCTCTACAATATTATGCATGCATTATACATATATAAGCCTTCCTCTTGAATCACTCTACCTATCTACTAAAAAAACTCTCCAAAATCCGTTGCGTATTTTTAAAGATTTAAGCATACATTACATAGGGACGGACAGACGACATCCATTTTGTTTTGTACTATGTAGTGATAGTGATAATATCATGAAAAAAAAATTAATTCATCATCGTCGCCTCATTCGATATAGTACCTATGTACTCCAAAGCGAGGGTTTCGTATCAAGTTGTCATTCTATTGAGGCTGGGTTATCGGCTTTGTCATTTCCTTTTAACGGCGCTTACGACATCCTCAGGATGAATGAATCTCTCGACTCAATTGCACACCTGAAATTCTCGAAATTTGACACGCTATAGAATACCATGATCGATGCTTAGAGCCCCCACGCATTAGGCGACCAGGCCGCGCGGCCAGTCGCGCAATTGGCCGCGTATGTGTCGCGAAGTTTATGGCCGCCTAATGCGCGCATCTACATACTTTGTAGTAGATAGCTGGCCGCCTAATGAGCGTAAAGAAAGTGGCCCTAAATCTTTGTGAATCTCTATGAATTATGGGTTTAGAACCTGGCCCGCGATCTGGCCGCGCGGCCGGGCCGCCTAATGCGCGGGGTTTCTTAGTGTTCGTGAACATTATCACTTTCGCATTTTACATGATATGAGTTGCTTCAGTAAGCTAGCCTTCTGAGCTGGACCTTTCGAAGCATATACCGATTCAAGTTTCATCCAAACCTCGCTTGATATCTTAACGTTACTCGTTCGGGCTCATTGCTAAAAGTAGTGATCCCTTCGCTTCTGAGACTGTGACAATTAAAAGCCGCCTCCGGTAATTCGACTGGCATTGGTTTAGTACCATCTAGATACTAGAGTCGTTCTATAATCAAATCTTACAACTTACAATTTGCTCCCTTTGCTATTTTATTCGACGATCACGTATGATAACTCATATTTCGTTATCCATCGGTTTTAAAATATATTATATACTATTTATCAGCAACTGGACCCATAACCATTGTAGCAAGTTACGGGCCGGTAGCGGTAGGTAAAATCGCTGTGATTGTGTGATTCGTGTCAACGGAGACAACACATATTATTGTGAAATTTATTTATTTACACATAAATAGAGTACTTAATGGGAAAAATACATAAGAATACCAACTAACCTAAAACTAAAAAAAACCTTAAAAAGAAAATACTAATATATATTATTTAAAAGAGTCCCTATAGGCAAGCTTCCGAAGATACTGGCGTCGTTCCCCCTTTGAATCGCTAGACTGATTCTTTGTCCGAGGTAGCTGCCAGATTTCCGGTCTCCTGTGATGTCGACTAACCTATTTTGCTATTTCCTTAGAAAGGCTTATAGCGCTAGGACCCCACGGACCAAGGATCTCGACACCGAATGGGACAAATTCATATTTGGAGCCTAGACCCCTGTTTTTTTGCATGCTTTAGCTTTTTCAGCCGCTTCACAAGCCGCACCAGCTCTGTTGTTGGTTCCAGAGATGGGAAGGGGCCAGTGTGTCTGAACAGATTGCATCCCACACCAGCACCCGGCCCATCTTCCATGGAATCAAACTCATACCGTCCGGTCGATGGATGACAGAGGGTAATGTAGAAAAACACAGGTTAGGTATACAAATATTTATTGTTATTATAAGCAAAATCTATGGACATATTTTCAACAAAATGCTGTATCTTTTAAAATCACATATAATAAATAAACAATAGAACTTTTGATTTCTTTTCCACAATTTTAAAGGTATCATGTTTATAAAATACATACAACTTGAAAAAAGTTATTGTGACGAACTATAATCTCGTTCAAACTGAAAAGGAAAATTGTATATAGATTATTCAATATATATTAAAATTAATTTAAGCATTTGGTAACTATAGGGTTATTTTACTCAGCTAAAAACGTAAGCTTACGGCAAAAGGCGTGATTAATTATACCACCATCAACTAGGCACTTACTTACTGCCACGTGAGTGAACGTGGGACCAGATCGTAACTTCACAGCTAACCATCTTAATTCTCAGCCCATAAATTTGGAAAACCGATTAAGAGAAAACCCCGAAAAACGGTAAAAAAATTGGAAATTTGGGTAATTGGCCTAGTAGGTACTACCACGCTGGCGCTGGGGTTTCGTGTCAAGTTTTCCTTCTCTTGCGGCCAAGTTTACGGCCTTAAAATTTCCTTTTGTCGGCTTTTACCACACCCTTATGACGAAATGGGGTGCTGACACTATGTATTCTAAGTCCGTCACCACACGGAAAACTAACCATGCTGTCTTCTAAATTATAAGTGGCGTCATAACAACCTCTTAACCCAACATCCAAACTACATTCATCTTCTTTGCCTTTTCCTAATTTCATAAACGCTGAATCAACTAAATTTGATTCAGCTAAATACCAGTATTTACACGGAGTGTAAGCCCGCGACCTATCTAGGGGCTATAAGTGACCTTCGAAACACTGCAATTGCGTCGATGGAGTGAAAAGTCGGTGTTAAAATTTAAATGGCTGTGTTAGATATTCAGAAATGAGTAACAAATTAGATCCTTCGACAATATTTTAAAACATTATAAAATGAATACTCACATGGTCTGTATCCAAACAGGGTCTTAGACTCCTCTTTGGTGTAATCAGCAAATTTATTAATGCCAAACTTAACACTTGGACCCAATCCATTCAACCTGTTAATTTCTTTCAAATTCGCAACGAAGGCTTCGAAATGCACTTTTCTGACGTTATCGTCGACGTAAGTTCTGTGGTAATCTTTCATGAACTTTTCAAACAATTTTTCGGCATCTGCTATATTGTATAAAGGTCTATTAGCTTTCGCCAGTGCGATTAGCACAAATACCAACGCAAGAATTATAGTGAAACGCATTTTCGCGAAGTAACTTCAAAGCTGTTAGTTTAGCTACCAATGATTGCGGATCTACAACTATGTTGCTTTTATAATAAAATAAACCGAGACTAAAAAGTGTAACTAAAATGACGCCACAAGTACAATGCTGCCAATTCTGTAGAATTATTTCACTAAATCCCTTCAACAAATACTTACATATCTATTATATGATAAAATGCAATATATGTCCTATACTAACAATCTATGATAATTTTATTCTTAGAGATCTAGATTTAAAAGGTAAGACTTTTGGAAAGTCACACATTGTCCTTAAAATTATTTTTTTAAGTAAGATTAAGATTAATGAAGATGATTTAAGCGTAAAGTTAAGCACTATATTTGCTAACACTGCCTCAGACATGAATAATCTTCGTCTTGTTATTATTGTAATGAAATAAGTATCTTAAATTGTATTTTTATATATATTATGTATAATGTAAATGTTTTTATAGTAATATTTTAGTATGTACCTATTCATTATATTCGTATCTATTGATTTTAAATCTTTCTTTACCCCTTCTGCTCTCTCCTTTTAACCCGAAGGTTGACTGGTAGAGAATGCCGCATGGCATTAAGTCCGTCTTGTGTACCGTGTTTGTAGATAAATGGTAAATAAATAAATGTAAACATGAACCAACACATTTTTACTTTAATCCTAATATAAAATAAGGGATTCAAATCATACAAATAACAATTCCGCATTTATCTACACCCTGATTTTGGTGGTAAATCCCTTAAGTTGGAAACCATGCCCTAGTCATAACGATTACACAAAGTCAATAGTGTGAAATTTAATAATAGTCATAATCGGCCATGGTTTAAACAATCAAATGATTCCCGGTTGGGACAACTAGATGAGTTTCGATGATCAAATGACAAGTCCCCTGTGGCAGGTAGAATATCACTTCACTACATAGTATAAAACAAAGTCGCATTCTTCTGTCCGTCCCTATGTATACATAAATCTTTAAAACTACGCAACGGATTTTGAAGCGGTTTTTTTTAATAGATAGCGTGAGTCAAGGGGAAGGTTTTTAAGTATAACCCACCCCCGCTTTGCACGGGCGAAGCCGGGGCGGGCCACTAGTTTCAATATAAAATAAACTAATATTCATTTAAGACCGCAAAGTAATAAAAAAAGGAAAGACAAGTGTGGTAGTGGACAAGTGAAACTGGTATCTAGTAAACATTGTACAATTTTTATCAATGTCTTTGACGTTATCGTTACATAACAAATGGAAATGTACAATCAATAAATTACAAATTGCCACTGATTCGAAGAACTATTGTGCAGAGAAGAACCGGTAAGATACTACAGAGCTTTCAATTGCAATTAGGTAGAAGCAGCTTCGACAGGGAAACCAAGAGGAGGATCCAGCTGGGCTAGGCAACATTTGAAAACTATCGAAAGACGAGTTCTTGAGTGGAGACCGCGAATCGGCAAGCGTAGTGTGGGACGTCCCTCTGCTAGGTGGAGCGACGATATGCGAAAGGTTGCGGGCAGCAGCTGGATGCGTCAAGCTGAAGCCAGGGCGCTATGGCGCTCTTTAGGGGACGCATATGTCCAGCAGTGGACTAATGTGGGCTGATGATGATGATGATGACTACAGAGCTTTCCAGTAGGGGCAACCGAACAAAATCAATTCATCCTTTTTCATCACGTTTGCTCGTGTAAGTGGTATGTGCCTGAATTCCTGGCCTTAGCGGTAATCCTGGTAATGAACTCTTGTGCGAGACATGCGGTTCAGTCAGCAGCTATTTGTTATTCTTTCATTTTCTCCCCTGATTTTTCGTGTCTCCCTAAACTGCGTATGCTTGAAACGCCGCGTATGCCGACAAACGGAAATGACAAGGCCGATAACCTAGCCGTAAGAGTGACAACTTAATACAAAAGCTTGAGGCAACCCGTCTGGCCAGCGTGGCACAGTATGCTGATTACCCTTCATGTAGTTGGGGGAGGCCTGAATCAGCAATGGGTCGTGTATGAGTTGCAGTACTAGGCGTCGTTTAGACTTGGAAGCTACTAATTTATATAAATAACTAGCTGACCGGGCAGACGTTGTCCTGCTTGATATTTGTTTACCGACTGCAGCGCCATCTGTCGGGCGGGCTGATTTGTGAATCTAAACCATCCTCGGTGCCACCCAAACGCATACAAAAAATTTCATTCAAATCGGTTCAGCCGTTTAGGAGGAGTTCAGTCACATACACACGCACAAAAGAAATATATATATTAAGATAAATATCATTGGACATTTCACACAACGCTATCTCGTCCCAAGCTAAGCAACTTAATGCTTGTGTTATGGTAACGAGATTGATGATAAACTACTCTTATACATTTTTTTTTGTAAATACATACATGTTATAGATAGAAAACACCCAGACCCGGAACAAATACTTGTAGGTCGTACAAATATTTCTTCCGTGCGGGGATCGAACCCGCGACACGCTGCGCAGCAGTCGATCGCTCAACCACTGCGCTATATATTTAAATAGAGCTATTAAAAAGCGTTCTAGCCAGCCTACAGATGACCCACTGTTGAGTTGGGCTTCCTCCAGTTACATGGAGGAAAATAATTCTGCAACGCGGGCCTGACGGGTTGCAGAATTGGGAAGTTGGCACAGAGATTCGTATCAAGTATTCCTTCTATTGCAGCTAGGTTTTCGGCTTTGTTATTACCTTTTGTAGGCACATAGGACACCCTTAGGATGGAAATGGCTAACCCAGCCACGAAACTGATCAATCAATCGTCGATTCCGAAATGTCGCCTATGAAGTATAGGCCTTAGCCCATTAAGTATAAACAGTAGGTATCTACTACTATACAGTCCACAAATGACCCACTGGCGAGTCGGGCCTCCTCCCATCACAGGGAGGATAATTAGCCTACTGTGCCACGCTGGCCAGACCGGTTGGCATAGGGTTTCGTGTCATGTTTTTCTTGCCTTGCGACTAGGTTTTTGGCCTTATCATTTCCTTTTGTTCCTAGGACATCCTCAGGATGAAATAGCAAAATTGTGTATTCTACATCCGTCGAATCCGTCCGTCGAACCACATGGAACAGCATACCGTAGAGCAATATAAACCCTTGTAATTTTCTTTTGAAGGCTCTTACTACCCTCCGGATAGAATAGTGTGTGGTAACACTATGTATTCTACATCCGTCACCACACACTACAAACTCGGTAAAATAATAAAAGTATTGTAGCGACCATGATGAGATCATTAGCCAATGTACAATGACTGAGATCAGTAAGTAATACATATAAGATTTTATGGAAGCTGACAATAATAGACAATGCAATATTCGATTTATTTATTAAAATATATTATGTTAAACATATTATGGTGAGTAAAATCATTATAATATTATAACTTGTGGCTATTTAAATATATAGTAATATCCGTAAGTCCTTGTGAGTACTATAATCTCCTTTAATCTGAAAAGAAAACGAGTAGTAAATAATTTATTATTCTGTTTCTATTATTATCTACCTGTCTGTATAAAGTGCCAAACATTAACGAAAATAATTGAAATCATTTATTTGTTGGCTATGAATTGAATTGCCCCTCCCTTTCACAGGGATATTCAATTGCAATGCAGCAATAAGTTATATGTACCTATTGGCTACATTAAAAAAAAAACAACTCACTGTCTCCTGAGGGGAAGGCTTGTTTCCAGTTTGTTCCCGATTTTGTGTAAAATTTGTATAGTTACTACTTTTCGTTTAATTCTTTCTTTATTTTGGATTAGTTTCTTTATAATTTTTTG
This sequence comes from Clostera curtula, assembly GCA_905475355.2. NCBI lineage: Eukaryota > Metazoa > Arthropoda > Insecta > Lepidoptera > Notodontidae > Clostera > Clostera curtula. Next base: position 6,965,996 of record FR997806.1, on the reverse strand, counting down.
TTGGTATTTTAAGTATGTTCAATTCAAACCTTAGTGATATTTTTTATATATCTGATTATGTATTACCACAAAAAATATGTATAATGTGCTCAATCGCAACAGGTGCTCAATTGCTTAAAAACAGTGTAGTGCCGATGGCACAACATATTCTGAGCTAATGTCCTGCCGCACATGCAAAAATATACCTTACTTTAATTTGTACAATTGGTTTAAGGTAATGTGTGGAAAATAAATGGTTTGAATGGTAAAAAATGGTTATTATACTTACATAACCCTATTGTCAAGGGTGTCATTGCATCACCTCTAAGTCACCTACGAACCTAGAGTTTAAGAATATGTTTGAAATTATTTTGTTAAAAGTCGAAACCCCTACACTAGGTATACCCTATACTATGGGGACTGTTTGCAAACATGTAATTCACAAACACAAATTACACCCAGACTGAGCAAGTGCCTCTGGCTTACACAAAGACAATTGCACAACCCCGGAATCCAACCAGGGAACCTTGATTCCAAGGTGGCACATCTAGGGTTGCCAACTATACTGTTTTGAACAGTATTATACTGTTTTTCACTAAATTATACTTTTTACTGCTGAACAAAAATAAAGTATACAAAATACTGTTTTCAGCACCAAAATGCCAACACACAAAACACATTTTTTTCAGTAATGAATGCTAAGTGGCGGGAGGGTAGAAATAAAGCAGCTCCTCGTTTATTTTAATTTCAGATATAAATGTGGTGAGGCAGATAAAGTTTTTAAAAAGATTATAAATTAGTAAGTTGTGTGAGAAGCTTTAAAAATATGTATTTAAATAAAAAAATAAGTAACCTACTGTTCATTTTCATTTAATATTCTTCATAGACTCAATATACTTTATTTCTTGTAAAAAAAAGTTGGCAACCCTAGGCACATCCAACAAGGTATTCTAGATTCTACCATTCCAGATGTCAATGTGGTAACAGATTCTAATTTAAAATAACACCAACTTATAATACCTGTAGGGTCTCCTAACAGTTGACTAAAGAACTCAAAACCTGACACAAACCCTGTAGCCAGCCATTTGGCTAGTGTTGCACAGTAGTCCATCTCAAGCAATTTGGGGAAACATCATTTCAGCTCATAAATTACCCACTACTGTGTTGGCCTCTTTCAAATTCATAGAGGGAAATTAGCAATATGCCACACTAGCAAGATAGGTTCGCACAGATTTTTTATCAAATTTACCTTTCTTGCATGCATAGTCATGTGGCTCTTGTGTTCCTTTACTCCATCCTTAGGGGTAACATTTTGTTTTCTTAATCAACAGTGCTGCAGCTCAATTATGTATGTACCGAAATGATGATGATTATTCCAGATGATGAAATTAGACGTGACCGAACAACCAGTGAACAATAGTGATTTAATAGGCTTACTTAAGTTCTTTAGTTTAACTTTGTAAAAAAAAAGGTGATCAAGTAACTAATCGAACGTCATTGAATCGTATTAATTATCGTAAAAGTTTAATATACTCAGCGACAATCGACCTTACAAACATGATGATTCACTAAAGGTCATCCAGTGGGCGATAACAATTGTATTACAAACAAATGTCAATGTTTTATGATCATTTTTAATATAATCCTTCAACAATGAACATGTACTCACTCTTTTTAAGTCCCCTCATGGATTTACTCTCCTCTTCGGTGTAATCAGCAAATTTATTCATACCAAATGTAGCACTTGGATTATTATGATTCAGTTTATTAATTTTATGCAAATTGGCAACAAACGCCTCAAAATGCACTTTTCTGTCCTCTTCGTCGGCGTATTTTTTGTCGTAATCTTGAATGAACTTAGTAAATAGATTTTCCGCATCTGCTACATCGTAAAATACTTTTGTATTACCTTCCGCCATTGTGATAACAACAACCACTAGAGCAATACTGACAATGAAACGCATTTGTATGCAGTACTTCAAACCTGTTTGTTTAGCTGCGATTAATTGTGCATCTACAATTATGTTGCTTATAAACACAAAGAGTGACTAAACAAGTTTATCTAAAATGACGCCACTGACCACAGTCAGACAGATCACAGATGGATGGTGAACATGTAAACAAAACAAAAGTCTATTTTTTTTTATCTATCGTCTGATGTTGCCAGGGCAGTAAAATGAAATTAAACTAAATTTTATTCAATACCGGACTTGAATATTTAAACTTTTATATAACGAGAGCATAATATCATGAAAACTTCAATAATTTATTGCTAAGTATTAACGTGGAAAACACAGTACTGGTGGATGACCTGGTTAAGGTCACTGATGGATACGGCGGCCTTTAGGGAAATAAGGCGTTCCATACTGCTATGAGACGCCTTACCTCCGGAAATCAGAATGGTCGACTGTCGCTACACTTTTAAAAAGGAGGTTCGCAAGTATTTGAGATTTACCAATTAGCCTGTTGTTATGTCGTGAAATTGTTACAGTATTTATATTTTTATTTTTTTTATTAAATTCTTTTTTATTATTTTTTTATTTTATTAATTTTTTACACTTTATGTATGTATAAATACGTGTTTATGTATGTTTGTCATAATATAGTTTAAATTCTGTACGTTATAAATTTGACAATGTGTTGTGCACCTGCCACGCTCGTTTCTGCACCACCCTAAGGTAGGCTGTTAAAAAATGCCTACGGCATTAGGTCCGCCTTTGTACATAACTGTATAAGTATGTGCAAAAAGAATAAATAAATATATCCAGCAGTGGACGTCTTTTGGCTATAGTGATGACTAACCCATCGCCACAAATTATTTGTTTATTTCTTAAACGTGAAACCTGGTTACACATTTTAATTTTTATCAGAAAAAATACGTCTCAACTACAACATTCAAAATTAGATTAAATTAAAATTTAGAATAACAAATTATAGACGATATAATTTTCACATGGAACTTTGACGTCCCAAACCATCCCCTGAAAAAGCAGAAGCAAGGCAGAAGAAAGGGGTGATGTTAGATTAGCTAATGAGAACCTGACAGAAAAGTACGAGCAATCCTTTAAATATCCTCAATTTGAAAAATGACAGTCTCGTGTTTCTGTCGGTAACAAATAGGCGGTGCGATATAGCGATATAGCGAGTAGGACCAGTTCTGACAAGTAGGTTGTGGGCTAAATGATTCGCTGACCGTGACGTAGGAGCGCACGTGTGGAGGTAGGGTTTGGGTCCACATTAATTTTACAGTGTCTTCGGGTATTTTGATTCGCACGAGGATCTTCATTCATCTCCCCTTCCGACACAATAATGAAGGGATTTATAACGAATCATTACTTGTGATGAAAATATAATGAATGAAAATATAGGATATTTTACGATAATAGGAAGCGCCCGTTGCAATGGCTGAACCCTGAAGACCCAGCCAAATCCTGCCCTTAACGAAAATTGACTCAGAAAAACTTACTTTGAGTGTTTGGTGGACTAGCACCGGTGTCGTTCACTACAGCTATCTAAAATCTGGCCAAACGATTACGGCAGATAATTACTGTCATCAACTCCAAACCATGAAGGAAGAACTAGCTGCTAAACCACCGAGATTGGTCAATCGCTTTAAGCAACAGTGCTTCACGACAATTAACGCAAGATCACACACTGCACAACAAACATCCATTTTAAGTCACATGAGCTACAATTTGAATGTCTGCGACACCCACCGTATTTCCCGGACCTTGCTCCAAAAGATTACCATTTTTTCCGGAATTTGAACAACTTCATAGAAGGAAAAAGAACAACTCCGATGCGGCAGACTAAACCTGACCTGACTGGGAGAGAATGCCCATGGCGTTAAGTCCGCCTTTGTACACTTTATGTGCATAAAGTTTTAATAAATATATAAACCGACTTCAAAGAGTTTATGATTCTCGCCCTTAGGGTTTTTTTAGTAAAGGAATCAAATTAACGACGTATGTGATCGCAAAAGTGCATACTTTGAATAAATAAATATATAATTCAAAAATAGTACTATATTCTTCCCGTACAAAACGCCAATTTCTTACGAAAGGCCTAATATTTAGTAACAGTAATGGTAATGGTATTTCAGGTACGGTAAGGTATGAAGGTGCTACAACATATTATACCCACTGTGCGACGCTGGCAAGACGGGTTGGCACAGGGTTTGTATCAAGTCTATCTTCTCTTGCGGCTAGGTGATCTTCCTCTTGCGTTCCTTTAATTCGTCTCTTTCGACACCCTCAAGATAGGTATGGGTTAGTGACATTGTGTATATTAAAAATTACCCTATATGACTAAAATACCCATCACATTTATATACCCCCATAATTTAAGGGGAAATTCCCTAACTTGGAAACTTACCTATTAATTAAATGAAATTTACCTATTCGTAGTTATAAGTAGTTACAACTTTATCACATCACACAGATGTCAGGACCTACTGTACCTATCGGTTCAATGATAATTTTAATGTACCTTCAGCTTTACATTCTACTAATACATTGAAAAGAGAAGACAAGATCAGACAGTCTCGGAGGTCAGACCAGACGGCTGCCACTGGTATATACAGTGTTTAAACTGAAAGTTAAGTAAGTCAGTTCCAATCTCAATTTACATAATCGAAAAAAGACGAAGAATAGCCTAGCCTCAAGAAAAGGAAAACTGGACACAAACCTTTTGCCAACCTGTCCCGCATGGTTAGTAGCATCATTTCCATCCACGAAATAGGACGATGCCCGACTAAACAATGGTTATTAAGTTGTGTGTAGGTACCAATAATCACTACATAGTATAAAACAAAGTCGGTGTCGTCTGTCCGTCCCTATGTATGCCTAAATCTTTAAAACTACGCAACGGATTTTGAAGCAGTTTTTTTAATAGATAGAGTGATTCAAGAGAAAGGTTTATATGTATAATACTTGCATAATATTATAGAGAAACACTAATAAATTTTGATGTTCATCATTGCACCCGTGCGAAGCCGCGGCGGGTCGCTAGTAAAAAAATAAAGGGACGCAATTTACAATTGTATTTTAATGTAGCATAATTTTATTTTACACTGCTCATATATTAACAACACTTCATATTATATACAGTTGTATCTTTATTTAAATTTAAAATCGTATTCTAAAGTTATTAATCACAGCTTTTTAAAATCACATATATAGAACACAACATTTACATAACAGAAAAATGGGCTAACGACACATGTACCTACAGCTACAATATGCGGATTATCAATAAAAAGATGAAGTATGAACTTGTTTAATAATATAGAAATAACTTTGAAATGCAAACCGACAGTAAAGAAATCAGTAAAACGAAAAATAACAATCACACAAAAAAAACCCTAGTTTATTGACACAATTTTCAAGTATTTAGCATATCATTCGATATACCTACCTATGGCATATTCTTAGATAATATAGACAAAACAATGTGTGCTTGGAGTGTTCCTCTCTCTGAGGGCGGTATAGTGAAATGCCTTTGGATTTGTCCCATCGACTTAGCAATTCATGCTGCATTACAGAATTCGCAAGTTGCATATTCATTTAATAGGTTTTCGTCAAATACAATGGTAAAATTTTGAACTAAATTAATATATGAATAATTTTTTCGTAAGAAGTTCACTATTTCCAAAGAAAATTCTAATAATACTGTACTTAAAACAATTAATCGACCTTCACAATCTTCATTTAAATATAAACATAAAAAACACATACGTTTATCATAAAAAAAAAGCGACATAAGTTCAAAAATGACATATTGAATCACATAATGAGATACGAGGCCACTGATCTTAACTTCAAAACAGTGCAATTAATTTAATACAATACTGTTATAACTTCCTTCATTAAAGTGTACCCGAGAATATTACCTAGCTAAAAATCTCTACAATGGTGTATCACTGTTAACCTGCTGTTCTTCTATCGGACCTGGAACAATGACACGCAACATTGGATATTATAGTATTGCTGATATACATTTTTAAATCCGTCACCACCACTTTTATGGTAATTAAGTTGAAGTTGTATTTTATTTTTTTCTTTCTCGCCTGATGAAAGGCGAAGATGAGGCCTAAATGGTACACGTTTTTCTAGAAGGTATCTGTTCACTTTGGCCGTAATAGTCGAATACTTAGTCTATATTATTCCTATTCTATATACTCGTAATATTCTAAGTATTGTACTTGAACGAGTCTTACCTGTCAGAAAGCTACGGAGTTGGTCACTTTCACAGTATAAGGGATTCTGCAGTACATTTGACAATTGCGCCCTGACCAATGGCTTCACGTTGCACCAAATCACTCTACCACTTTGAGACCATTCCGATACGAGCATTTTTATACTCTGAAAAAAAAACCGATATTAAGAGTTGTCGACTTAAACATAGAATGACTCATCACGATATAACTGGAACCATAAGTATCGAGGCTTGAAATTTAGTAGGAATATTTGTTTTGTCCAGTATAGTTCAGCAGCAGATTTTACAAAACTTCTAAATTTTTAGGTAGCGGGGTCATTAATTTAATAATATGGCAAAACAACTTTTGTGGGGTCAGTTAGTATGGGTATAAATGTTTTCGAAAGAAGTAAATTTTAATCATGCTACGATTCTTTTTCTTTACAATACGTCCAAATGATGTGATATTCTTCAAACATCATCATCATCATTTCAACCAAAAGACGTCCACTGCTGGACATTGGCCTCCCTCAAGGATCTCCACAAAGGCCGGTCCTGGGCCGCCCGCATCCACTGCTTTCCGGCGACCTTAACCAGGTCGTCGGTCCACCGTGTGGGAGGCCTACCAGCACTGCGCCTTCCGGAACGCAGTCGCCACTCGAGGACTTTTCTGCCCCATCGGGCGTCCGTCCTGCGAGCTATGTGCCCTGCCCACTGCCACTTCACTTTAGCAATCCGGTGGGCTATAACGGTGACCCTGGTTTTCCTGCGTATCTCCTCATTTCTGATTCGATCTCGCGGGGAAACTCCGAGCATTGCCCTTTGGGTGACTTTGAGCCAACCTTTCTTCAAACAACTGGTCACAATTTTTGACAATCAGCTAAGAACACACTCGAACAAAAAGTGGTTCAGTAGTTCTGACAACATAATGCCACAATCAGCTTAAACCTGGGACAAATAGTCAGAAATTAGGTACTTTTTCATAAAACAATACCAGCTGCTCAGCATTGGTACTTAACATACTTATACTTATTGCAGTTATAAAACTCATCCACAAATCCCCTACTCAACCACAAACCACATGGAGATCCAATTATCAATTTTATGAAAGGCAGGAACCCTCCATCCCTTATTTGTATATAGCCGCATTTTCAGCAATTTAATTAAATCTCCAGTTTGAAAGCAGGAAAAAATATTTGTTCTTCATTTGCCTTACGATACAACACAGGGCTATTCCAATAGCCCTAATTGAAGTAATATACAGGGTGTGACCAAAATCCTATAGCAATCCACTGGGGGCTATTAAAAAAGCAGTTCTGTGCTTATTTTTTTTTCTATCTTGATGTATGTGTGAAATATCAAAGTTTTTCTGCACCAGATGTTTAGTACAAAACGTGGTTCCAGTGAAAGACAACAATGTTGTAATAGTACAAGCTTAATAATCTTATTTACATACTGTTACTCGTGTTGCCTGTGCTTATTTTTCCAGAAATTACCTTGAATTCGAGCATTTGACCAAATTTTAATAAAAAACATTGCATTACGTTTCGTTAGATGTTTTATACATCATATTAATACTGATCAATAGTCCTAACAATATTTTAATTTTTGTAAACTGGTTTACCATCCGCTCGTCCCTAAAGGTCTGGTTGAAAACCAGCGCCAGGCACCCCGTCTGGCATAAGCTGAACCAGCACCGTTTCAGCGCAATTTATATTAGAGTTTAAGTAATTATAGTTAGTATATACGGTAAAATTGTGCCGAATAAATTATGTTTCTTTCTTTCTTGTTTTCTTTCTATCGATCCTTTCGTTATTTAAATAGGTTTTTTGTTATTTAGACGACTTTGTTGAAACTTTTGACCAAAATCGAATAATAAAAACTTTCTAACTTTTCAAAAGCGAACTCAAAAGACAGGCAATCTAGCCACATGAGAAGGAAAATAAAATAAAATCCTTATAAATCCGTTCAAATTAATTAGCCGATTTGAGCAATTATCAATGTTCACACGGAGCGACTCCCCCATGACCTTAGGAATCCATCTTACAGTCCTCGCCAATCTTTACGGTCACTCTGAATCTAGCCGCATTATGCTGCGCATAACACAAAATCTGGTATCAGCGGAACGTACGCGGGGCGGGGAGGCAGGGTACGCCCGCGCGTGTCGTTTTTCATCCGCAAGTAGGTGAACTACGTTCGTATTGGTTATGAAATGTACGAAGCGCAAGTTCGTACCCACGGCTTCTGGCACATTCAGGGCGGCCATAAAGATTGGCGAGGACTGTACCTAAAAACATTTCGTGTATCTTCAGCCAACTATTCAACTCGGTGATCCAGCAGTAGCCTGCAGATCAATTGCATTGCGCACACCACTATGATACAACCTCCTCCAACTATAACGAGAGGGAGTACGACGTGATGAAAGTGTGGATATAAAAACTGAGAGGGTTCTTGTGTCCCCACAGTAGGTAAATAATCGTAGATAAACCTTATATGTAGATCACGTGTAACCAATCATTCCTATTACTCACACACAAAAGACTTGTAATGAACAAAGGAATACATAGGTATTTAGATTGCAGTATGAACCTACGAACTGCCGGCTCGTGGCATTGTCTGTATTTTAACGACCAAATTCACACAATAAATATAAAACGTCCTCCTTTTAGAAGTCGGTTAAATTTAACTATAGAGTTCACAACAACCAAATCAATTAAAATATATCGTTGATTTCTTGTCAAATCGGTGTAATTGTATTAAAATTGGCATAATTGGTCTACACTTTTTAAAACCCCTCCGGACGCCCTTCAAACTAAGACAAATCCGGGGGATTCCGGACGGGTTGCAGCCCTAGTAGTAGATATAGTTCAAGAATTTATCTTGCAATTTCATAGTATTTAGTCAGAATTCCCAAATATTAGTTTAGTTAGGTATATCGCGAAACAACACTGGAAATACGCCACGTTGAATATGTAATGGTAATCACTATACTAATTCTAAGCCGTATGGCGTATTTTGGAAATAATTAATTATGAAGTTGTTCATAGTACATATGTTAGTATAAGTTATCATTATAGCAGTGGTTGCGATCGACTGCTGCGCAGGATGTCGCGGGTTCGATCCCCGCACGGAAGAAATATTTGTACGACCTACAAGTATTTGTTTCGGGTTTGGATGTTAACTATCTATAAAAGTATGTATTTACAAAAAAAAATATGTATATAAGTAGTTTAGCATTAAGTTGCTTAGTTTGGGACGAGATGGCGTTGTGTGAAATGTCTAAGGATATTTATATTATTTATTATTATCTCACCGCATAAAAGAGTCACTGCTGAGTATGGCTTCCTTTCCATGCAAGACATGGAGAGATATTAACCTACTGTGCCACGCTACCCAAACGCGTTGCACGTTGCACCGGATTTCGTATCAAGTTTTGTTCTCTTGTGGCTAGGTTTTCTTCAGTAGACGACTACGACACACACATACACACGCGCGCGCGTGCTTGCTTTACTACTCAAGTAGGATAGAATGGGACAACAATACCATGTTTTCTAAATCCGACACTACGCAGATAATTTAATTACTTAACACAATACTAAAGCCTACATAATGTTCTCACGCTGATTTCCTTAATAATTAAGATATTTCATTCTAAAGCTTACTAGTGACTTTTTTTAAAGACTCCAAAACTAGGATCCCTCTAACACTTGGAACGACTATGAACATGAAACTCAGTTGTGAAGCGAGTATCTACCTAATAGAGACACTTTCCGTACCAAGTTTCGAAGCTAGAACGCAATCCACTTCAACGTTAGCAAACCCAACCAGTTAGTTAGGCAATTACTTAATAAAGCTATTCCAATTTTAGGAACCATTTCAGTCATTCTTGTCTTCACTTTATTTTGATTACCTGACGGACAATGGTTTCATAAGTTTGTAGTTTCTGTAGAATCATAACTAAGGTATGGTGTAAAATTGATTTGTGTTTTAATTAAGAGTTCTAGGCTATATTGGAAGAAAATAGTCTTGGACATTTGATGAAATACCTAAAAGGCTTAAAAAATTAAAAAGTTGTGTTGAATTGTGTCCTAATCGAGTGTGTTCTTAGCTTTCTCCGAAGAAAATCTCGGGATTTTTAAATATTCCATTTGAGTTATAATTATAAATGCTTTTAATGATTAGTACTTACCTCCAAAAACGTGTAGTCCAATTTGTATAGGGAGTCACAATATATAACAAGCAATCTTGAACTCTTCGCAATTTCGATACTATCACCCATTCCTCCGTTAGGAACGATATTAGCATCAATAACGTTTGTCGGAACATCTGTATCGGGGATGATAGAGAGTGATTCTAATGTGGTTGCAGCTGGTAGTTTGGATTTCTTTAATGCAATGAGTTGTGAACGAACTCTTTCTGCTCCGGCGAAATGAAGACCGCCTACTGGGTGTATTGAATAGTGCGGAGGAAGGGTGCCGTCCTGTTAAAAAAACAGATTCATTAAATAAACCATACAGAGTCCACCAGTATTAATAGAAATCTATTGTTAACTAGATAACGTAAAATCATCACAAATGATACTAGAATATTGCTTCGAAATAGTATAAATCAAAATCATGTCTCATGCTCTGCCCATGAATAACTGCATTATACTTCGGCGAATATAACTGTGTATCTAGTTGATTTGGTCACCTTCTTGGAAGGGTAAGTGACGTCCTATTTCTATTACTGCATCCATCAGCAAAGCAATTTAATTAAAAACTATAGACACTTAAAACACAACAACCACAATAGTAGAGGGTTCTTCCCAATAGGTTCTTCTAGTAGAGATATACCTTCAGTATGCATTCACTAATCTAAATCATCAGTGTCAATGACGCAGTCATCAGTGACATTAATTATTATATGTATTATATACTTACGTCAACATACTGCACATCTAATGGTGGTCGGAACTGATAGTACAACAACAGAAGTAAATCAATTGCAACTCCGCAGATAAGGCCCACTTCGATGCCAAGAGCAAGACAACACACGAAAGATCCCAGAAGTGGAATCAAATCTAAACCTGTAAGCATATTTTTATATAAGTACACTTCTTATCTTCAATTTGAGAAGGCACGCCTCAGCAGTGGGTTTCTTATAGCCTACCAAATAATTCTCTCGAAGAATAGTGTGTTGCCCTTTCTATTCTGCCAGTGGCGCTAGAGGAAATAACAAAGCTGATAATCCAGCCGCAAGAGAAGGAAAACGATATCAAACCCTCACCCAGCTGGGCTGGCCAGCGTGGCACATTGGACCAATTAAATTTGGAGGATGCTACGATGATGACGAACAAATAATGATAATACTTCTGATACTGTCAAAAGATAGAATTTGTTTGTTTTAACCCGCTACCTCGGAAGCCGATCTGAATTTTGCATTGGAAAATTTGTTTTTGAATTGAATTGAGTTTAATTTTTCAAAAACTCTGTTTTAAATGTCATCAAAGTCAGGCTTGGAACTCCTTGGAGCGTTTTTCAATACTCCTAGGTAGCTATTTTCAATCTACGCATTAAAAAAAAGCCACTGTATTAATTGATTTAAATATATGAATATAGTCTGGAATTTAACCCAGAGCTGTAATGCGTCATGATTACGCCTATTCGTAACTTTTCAAATAATCTTCCCTAATACATTGTATTACCTGCTCAATCCTCAAAGCTTTTCCAAATAAAAGCAAAAATATATTACGGATATGCCGAGAAAATTCTCCATAACAAAGCCATACAAACAAAATGGATGGTGTATTTCTCCATCATTATACAGATCCACTGGGGACCAAACAAATGTATCGTATTCCACAAATAAACATGTGTAAATAGGTTGATTAGCTTAATCTGTCAGTTTATGTTTTTAATGTACAATTTCGGTGGTCTAACCAAAATGCACCGTAAATATTTTCAACCTATTTTGCATGTTGCAAGTTTTAATTGAATTAAGACATTAACTTTACAGATTTGACAGTTTTCCTTCATAGAATTACGTTCTCAAACTCTGGTTAAGACAGGTAAATTAAAATGGATCTTAAATTAAGCAAGAGTATTGTAGCGAATCTTATTTTGAAAGTAAACTTTGCTAACAATCTTTGCCCTTATACTAGCAGACTTTCTAACTATTCGAGGTACAATTTATTTTAATGAATGTCAAATTTCAGTGTCATTTAATACTCTGTCTTGGCGGTACAGAATTGGCAAAGTTATTTCGAATTTTAAGAAGAATTTTGTTTTTTTTAAACAAGATGTTTTATGTGTGTGTCTAGATACAGTAGCATAGAAAACGAATATTTCAATCAGGTCATACTACGAACGAGTTGCTTTTATAACAAGATTCCTGAATCAATAAATATTTTAAATGTATTTTCACTGCTTCAAACATAAATTATAACAGGTAACAAATCCTAAACTAAAAATATATTTGACAGAGTATTAAACAATATAATCTTTAGTGGGATTACGAGGGATCGCTCAAACACCAGTTGAGATAAAATGGATATTAATGGAATACGATAGTTTATAAACTTTTGACTTGGCCCATTCGGATTGTTTCACGGGCCTCTAGCATTTTACGTTGATACAACGTTTTACATTCTTAAAAAGACATTTATTTGTAATGTTGTAAAGTATGATAAAGTTGGGATCTTGACGGATATAGAACACATAGGTCAACTATTTCAGTCCATCCAGAGAACTCCCCATGGATAGCATGAAATAATTTCATCATCATCTCTCGTACAACGATACTAGAAAGGCAGTAAAAGATGAGATACCTATGTTACAAAATCCTGTGCCAAACTGTATGGTCTGCCATATACTTACGGCTCGTCGACCACAACTTCTTCAATATGGCAACATCAACCATATGCAGAACGGCGCAAACAATGACGGCAGCAAGTGCAGCACGCGGGATGAAGTAGAAATATGGTGTCAAAAGAGCTAGTGTCAATAGCACTATTATGCCTGTGGACAAAAATATACTTTTTAGGATATCATTACGCATGTAGAAATAAGTTAATTATCAAAAAGGTTTTGGATCATAAAGTTAAGGATACTGTACAGATTGAAAAAAAAAACAGTAAATCAAAGCGGAAGGTTAGAGAAACTCGGCAGTGGAGACACAGTCGGGACTCACGAGGCAGCCGGCGCGGGATTAGTGGGTATGGGCGTATGGGGCTCCGATCATATTACTGATTGGCGGACCAGAGACCCACACACCCAACACTGGCCTAATTCAAGCCGGTGTGAATAGTCCATGAAGGTTTTTATAACCCAAAAAAAAAAGAATCCCGAGCTTGCTATTTTCGATCACATGTCTGATGGTGATTCGATACGACGCAAATGCTAACATAAATCTTCTAAATCATTTTTTTTTTGTCACGGGTTTGTATCAAACCCTTGCGGCATACGAGTATGTCATGGACTATACACATGTCCATTAAAGTATTAGTAAGTTATCAGAAATTTACAAAATCGAGTACTTAAAAATCACGCTGATTATTGATTTTGACTCAATTAACAAGTTCGGGACCTGGTGCAGAGTAAGTACTGTACTATAGATATGCAAAAGCTCAGGGAAAAAACACCATTTCTTTGTTCTTAAAATTGTAGTCTCCTGATGACGAAAGTGCTGTAACTACTCGTACATAAAATCCATGTAAACCTGAAGAAGCATTGTGAACTGAAGAAGCACTACGTAAGATACGAAGATTGTGGAAAAAATATTCACAATAATTGGACGGATCAATTCAGATCTCACATTTTATGATTAAATACTGCATCATAAATACGTCTGTCTGTGCTTTAGACGCAGTATAGGCCTGATGACTATAGTGACATATTTTTCCAATCGTTGAAGCGATTCCGTTTTCCTCATTACTTTGTCATTCCTGGTTACAAGCGTTGTCCATAGAATACAGTAATCATTAACATCACAAAAATACTTGAAAAATATATGAATATCACTAGCAGACCCACGCGTTGCTGTGGGTAAGGTTTTTGTTATACTAGCGCTAGGCTTCACTCGGGTGTAATGATGATCCTCTAAATTTATCAGTGTTTCTCTACAATATTATACGTATAAACCTTCCTCGTGAATATCGTGAACTATACCTTTAAAAAAAAATACAAAGTTTCAAAATCCGTTGCGTAGTTTTAAAGATTTATGCATACATAGGGACGGACACACGACAGCGACTTTGTTATAAACTATGTAGTGATAGTGAAGATAGATATTTATTCTAATTTATAAGCATGTATATGAATTTTACATTATATTCTTATGTATACCTACTTATTTAAACTACTACTATTATTGAACTTATAATGACCCACCGCTGAGTCGGGCCTCCCCGAAAACTCATTCGACTTAGAAGCCACGGAGTTGTGATACTTCTATCTAACACACTTGAAATTGTAAAACCACGGTAACTCGCTCCAAGTACGACAGCAAACTACCAGGTAGAAACTATAAGATTTATGAAGTACCTACGAACGTGCAGTCGCAATGCTACCGCATATGGCAAGGATGATTTATGTGAGCCCGACAGCTTGACTCAGGACGTTTTGTTCTGCTTTAGAAAAGATTAGATTTATGATAGACCCTGTCACTGCATAACGTTCTTGAATTTGGAATTAAAAATTGACGAAAGATGATTACGCACTGTGCCGGATGATTTTCTATTACTCTGTAAAATACTACTAATATTATAAACACGAAACTTTGTAAATAAATAAATATCCTTGGACATTTCACACAACGCCATCTCGTCCCAAGTTAAGCAACTTAATGCTTGTGTTATGGTAACGAGATGGATGATAAACTACTTATATACATTTTTTTTTGTAAATACATACATATTATAGATAGAAATGACACCCAGACTCCGAGCCAGTGCCTCTGGTTTAGACAAAGACACTGGCCCGACCCCGGAATCGAACCCGGGACCCGTTGATCCAAAGGCGGCACATCTGACCACTAGACCAACGAGGCATTGTAAGAATTTATGGATGATCGTTTGTTACTATTTTATGCACCAAGTACTGATTGGATTTTGATGATACTTTACAATAATATAGCATACACATCAGAATAACCCAGAGGCTATCACTATCACTACATATTAAAAACAAAGTCGCTATCGTCTGTCCGTCCCTATGTATGCGTAAATCTTGAAAACTACGCCACGGATTTTGAAGGAGTTTTTTTAATAGATAGAGTTATTCAAGAGGAAGGTTTATTGCACCCGTGCGAAGCCGGGGTGGGTCGCTAGTTATTTATAAAGACATAACGTGAATTATCTAAAATATAACGATAAGTGTTCATGATTCTTTCTTTCACTTTCCCGCGGGTGATACCGCAGGGCACAGCAAGTGCTTAATAATAAATACATCAAGCGATGTGATTTGAAAAATGGCAGAGTTTCTAGCTGACACTTCACTCGAGAGCGGCTCTCCTCTGTGTACAGATGACTCTCAGTGTCAACTTGAACATGAGACAATTTGAACGAAAGTAATTCTTTCAAAAGAAACTGTTCGCTTCGTCATCATCGCCTTCCTTAAGGTGAATGTTCCAGGGTAGCCCGCGAAATTCAAATTGACTTACGTTTGAAGAACGAAGAATGACTTAGAGCTTGAAAAAGTTTTTCTTGCACCTTTAAGAGCTTGGAGGGTTGTATTGATGATTATAATTCTATAACTACATACGTCTTACAGCCGCGAATAACATTTTAATCAACATACAACTAGCACTGACCTGCAAATTGCAAAAAACGTAAGAAAATTTGAATTTCGCGGGCTACCCTGGAACATTCACCTTAAAAGCTCCAATACTGAGTTGGGCCTACTCCGATTACATGGAGGGAAATTAGCATACTGTGCCAAACGGGCCAGGCGGATTGGCACAGTGTTTCGGATCAAGTGTTCCTTCTCTTGCGGGTAACCTTAAGTGAATCGAAATTAATATACTGGACAGAAATATTACAAAAATACTACTACTACTAATCAGCCCATACATACCCACTGCTGAATCAGGCCCCATCCATCATCATCATTCCAGCCCATAAATTACCCACTAATGAGCCGGGCCTCCTCCAAATTCATGGAGGGTAATATCCCCGGTTTGGCATAGGGGTCCGTGTCATGTGATCCTTTTAATACGGCT
This sequence comes from Clostera curtula, assembly GCA_905475355.2. Classification (NCBI taxonomy): domain Eukaryota; kingdom Metazoa; phylum Arthropoda; class Insecta; order Lepidoptera; family Notodontidae; genus Clostera; species Clostera curtula. The sequence continues at coordinate 6,949,625 of FR997806.1, read as the reverse complement.
AGGCCATGTCATTTGCTTTTAGTCGTCTCTTACGATACTCACAGAATTGAATGGGTACACATACACAATGTATTCTAAACATATAGTTTAAAAAAAATCTTTTACTTGCTGGAATATTATTATATCTGTGCCGTGGTGTTTAATAATGTACATATCGCAAAATACTCGTGTGTTCACGCCGATTTAGGTAGGTATATGACGCATTTTAGCACGCCGATAACGCGACTCTAATGCGTTTCTAACGGATGTAGACATACATACAATTGATACCAAACTCAAAAACGAGCATTCAATGAGCGCATTATAAATACCCTCTCAAAAAGCTCTCAACGTGAATAGCTTCAGTACATTAGGTCTGGCTAACATTAAAATAAATTAACTTGTCTAGACTAGTTGCAAGCTGAAACTCACATACTGTAAAATGTGCGTAGTTTGCACGACGAAATCCTTTGTCTCCTTAGATATGAGATTATAGTTTGGTATGTATTTCTATAATACATCTGGTGACAGATTTAGAAAACATACCGTCACCCACCCATCCATCCTGAGGGTGTCGTAAGAGCTGACAAGGCCGAAACCTTAGCCGGATAAAAAGGACAACTTGACACGAATGCCTGCGCTAACTCTTTTGTTTTTTTAAGTGGAGGACTTTTATTCCTTAGTTTCGTACTGTATTTGCTTTACTTATCTTATCACTAATTTTAATCGTACCTGTTTTATAGTTTATGTAAATAGTTTATGTAATCCCTAACCTTATTTTAGTATCAGTTTCCCGTTGACGAATAGAACTAGGATAAACCCTATGTTGAGGCGCGTTATACCACTGGAAACTTTCTGATTTTAGCACTAGCAATCCTACTCCAAAACGTCCCGCGAGGGTGACGAATAGGATGAGGGTTTCTAAGATATTTTATTGCGTTTAGTCTTAGAAATCCTACTGCAGTACGTCACCCTCTGGGACGTATTGGAGCAGCATTTACGCGTGTTTTTTCATTAAAAGAGCTTGGAAATGCTAATCGAGTTCGTCTCAGGCGGAGGGGACGTACTGAATGAGCTTTTCAATATACGCGTCCCGGTCGCGGGAACATGCTAAGTTGCGACCTGTGTACCCACTAAAACTAGCCACTATTTGTACTGCTCTTGCCTAATGCCATATAGGTAACTACCTAAACCTTCCATTTGCCCTGTGCCAACCCTGGCCTTCTCACCAGCGTAGCATAGTAGGCCTATTACCATCCATGTATTGGGAAGAAGCCTTACTCGGCAGTGGGTATTTTTGTTATATGACTTTGACTTTGACTGCCTCGTTGGTCTAGTGGTTAGATGTGCCGCCTTTGGATCAACGGGTCCCGGGTTCGATTCCGGGGTCGGGCAAGTGTCTTTGTCTAAACCAGAGGCACTGGCTCGGAGTCCGGGTGTCCTATATATCTATAATATGTATGTATTTACAAAAAAAAATGTATATAAGTAGTTTATCATCCATCTCGTTACCATAACACAAGCATTAAGTTGCTTAGCTTGGGACGAGATGGCGTTGTGTGAAATGTCCAAGGATATTATTTATTTATTTATTTTATTTATTTATATATATCTCTCCAATATATTAATTTCCGTATTCGCTAATTTGTGTGTGTCTTGTTTGACAAATATAGCAGGCGAATACTAACAACGATGTGGAGTGCCAATTTAAAACGGATTTAAATATTTGATGGATGAGATAACGTCAATGAATAGCGGGCCCATTCAATGCAATTTTTTTCAATACACCGCATTTGATTTTTGTTTATAAACAAATCCAGATTCTTCGTAAACAGGAAAATAATCCACAAAACGATTCAAAGTTTGAATTTAATAAGCTGCGCCCTACGCTAATATTGGTCTCACAAAACTCCATTGAGATTCAATTGGGGCGTTTGTGGCGAGTCAATATTCATCGGGAAGGTCCTGAATAATGTAAAGCTGAACAGGCTGACCCCAAGCCTGACATTATGCGACACACGACCTTTGGACTCCTCAAAAGGTCTTATTAAGTATATAATGGTACATAGATAAGCCCCAGACAAACACTGAACATTAGAATCTTAATTTAGGTTGATTTTAATTACCTAAATAAACATTTTATAAACAGTTTTGAAACATAACACTTTTTTACGGATTTATCAAGTGTATATTATAAATGATTTTGTCATCGTGTTTAATTACAATGTGTAATAATCGCGAAAACCTAAGAAATTAGTTTTAAAACTGTTTTCATTTTACAGTTGTCGTAAAAAACTCTAAAACTCGCCATAAATAAATCTGATTGATACTACGTAGGTATATTTATTATATATAAGTACTAATCCGTGTGGTGATGGATTTAGGATACATACATAGTATCACCACTCCATTCCATCCTGAGGGTATGGTAAGAGCCGACAAAAGGAAAAGACAAAGCCGATTGATAATCTAGCCGTAAGAGAAGGAAAACTTGATACGAAACCCTGTGCCAACCCGTCTAGCGTGTGTGTAGTGTGTCATAGTAGGCCAATTGCCCTTCACAGGCCCGACTCAGCCCAAAGACCATGTGGGCTGAGTAGTAGGATAATAATGACGACCTCAATCATACTCAGTGGTGAATTTACACTAGGGTAAGGCGGCAAAATTTGGAAAGTGACAAAAAAAATCTTTACAACATATAATTAATTAATTCTTTTAAATAAACATTTTATCTTTCAAGTAATATAATTTAAGTATTAAGAAAAATACACATATTTTTTTATATTAATAAAGTAGGTATATAATAAATAATATATGAGTAAATAAAGAATAAATATAAAGAAAACATAATGTATAATACATAATAAATTTCCTGCAATCAAATTTAAGTCAAAGGCATTTTCTTCAGGGCCCCAGGGCCGGGCGGCACAAATTTAAATCCGGCACTGATCACACTTCTAGCTAGAAAAGCATTTTAAACACAGAACTGCTTCTATTATTGACTAGTCAATGGTTTTAAAGTTTTCTTAACTCCTGGATATTGCTCAATCAAAATAAAACGATTCCCGATTCATTAAATTATATGCACATGAAATCTGTTACAATCTTGAAATTTAAACATCCCAATAATGATAACGGGAATCCGCACGAACCCATCAACATGATGACTTTAATTCTCAAAATAACCGAGAGAGGTCATCAAATACGACAGGGCTAGAGAAATGTCCAAAACGCCCCGCTACAAAACGTTTGAACATAATAAAATAATGTAAACTGCCAACAAGATGTTGCGAAGAAAATTGAAACAATGATTTGTCAAGTGACTTCGTAAACGGCTGAAGACGTGACAACGGAAAATAATATGACAACCTTGTTATTTCATTTCTCGCGAAGAGCGAAAAGGCGTTTGTAAATGTCGTCACTCATTAAGAATTTCACCCGTGTGGTCATTTTGAATATTGTGATAGGGTGGCCCATTCCATTCTAAGGGTGTCTTTAGAGCCGATAAATGAAATAAAAAAGCCAATAATCTAGCCGTATGAGAAGGAAAACTTGATATAACCATGTGCCAACCCGTTTGGCCAGCGTTTGGCCCGACTCAGCATTGGTAATTTATGGGCTGAATAGTAGTAAATAAAAAAAATAACTTTTTTATAATTATCATTACTGTCTGGAGTCCAAGAGTTAGTTCAGATAACTGGTACAAGAGATAGCAGATATAACAGGAAGTCACTTAACTTAAAATTCATAGAATACTTTGAAGATATTTGTTTCAAGAGTCGTTTTCGGAGTCCCACATAATTCCCAACCCCACCCCCGAGGGTCGGAGGTATGCATAAAGCATTTGTCCAGCGAAACCAAAAAAAGAGGTTGGATGTGCCGCCTTTGGATCACCAGGTCCAGGGTTCGATTCCGGGGTCGGGTTAGTGTCTTCATCTAAACTGTATATCATGCTCTGCAAAACAGACTGTACGACGATGTCGCCAAAAAAGCGCAGAATTCACTAAATTCCTAAATACCTATAGATTTAGAAAACCCCTTACCAGTGTAGAATCCTGCTGCCGGTGTTTTTACTCCTGAAGCGTCGCTTACAGCGCTTCGTGTAAACGACCCGTTTACAGGGAACGAGCGGAAAAAAGCGCTGACTATGTTGCAAACACCAAGTGCCACAATCTCTTGAGTAGCGTCCAACGTTTTGCCGCGAGCTGAAAAATTCAAGGGCTATGTCAACTTTATGAAACGACGAATGGACACTTACAAATTGCAAACATATTGATAAAAAAAATATACATTGCAACGGAACATAGTTCACCACCCGTTCGGAACGCGACTACTGCTGAAAAGAACTGACAAGAAACTTAAAGTGCTGGTCACTTCACTTTCTTTACTACTATATTACTACCCCAATAAAAAGGAACGAGACCAAGAATAAGACTCGTAGATCACGTCCGTGTTGTGAAGGGTTAAGCGAACCTACATGTTGTAATTAGCCCCATTAAAAATCCCTAACCTGTTTTTATATTTTCAAGCTGTGCGGTGGACACACACACACAAAAACGTTCACCCGAATTGAGAACCATCTCCTGAAGTCGGTTAGTGAGTAAATTACGTCACCGTAATGCCAGAATAGCTAGCCAGTCATAAAAAAAATGTTTCTCAACGAACGCTTGTCAGAGAATAAAGATACCAATGCCTATTTGTCAGCCGTCCGTCAACCCGATATCGTTAAGCCCAATTGTCCGGTAAGTAATTTATATTTCCACTAATATTCATCTTACATCAGCATTTTCCGGGCAGAATTCCCATGTCTCCTTGATCCAAATATTTTATGACAATGCTCATGTAGGAAACATCTTAACATCAATAAATATTGTGTGAATAAAAGTATTCACCTGTTTATTTATACGAACAAAAAACAGGTATAGTAACTTATATTCGTCTTAAACCACAAGGGAATGTTCGTGCATGTCGACGACCAATCACATGGGTAGTACACGTTTTTTATCGGCCAATTTCCGGTGACAAGATCAAAAATTCCAAGATATTTGATAAATAGTAAAACAACTAACATCAAAAGAAGTTATATTAAACAGTTCCGTTCTGAGTTGGAACCCTTAATTATGTTGAAACATCATGCTTTTACGACAAACACGACGACAAATATAAAATATGTAGAGCGATTTCCACCTCTCACTCATCACGATATCTCTGGAATTATATGGATTTGAAATTTCATAGATATGATTCGATTACGGTACTAATCGTGTTATCTATACTAATATATAAAGCTGCAGAGTTTGTTTGTTTGTTTATTTGTTTGTTTGTTTGTTTGTTTGTTTGAACGCGCTAATCTCAGGAACTACTGGTCCGATTTCAAAAATTCTTTCAGTGTTAGATAGTCCATTTATCGAGGAAGGTTATAGGCTATATTTTATTTTCAAAGGAATTAGGGATCCGTATGAAAATTGTGATTTTGTAACCCAAGGTGTAAAATCGAAAACCTATTTATGCGTGCGCTGCAAAAACTATTGACAATAGAACAAAATGAAGTACTACGAGTTTGTAGGTCTTATTAAAATCTACAAAAAAGTCCGCGAGAGCACATGTCTATCTATCATAGTTTAGTCACAATAACCACTTTTATATTCATAAAATGAAAATGCATGATGCACGATGAGATAAGCACGGGTTCGAAGTCCACGCGAGCGAAGCCGCGCCCAAAAGCTAGTTTTATTTAATTCCCAACGTTTGAAAAAATCATTTCCTGCAATGTGCAAAGATTGTAAAATCTATGACATCATTATTGATAGAAATATTTAGGTTTTCGAGTAAAAGTCAGCTAACAACGGATTTTACAAAATTTCACCCCTGGGTTCGTTAATTATTATATTTATATGTCATAACAATGTTTGCCGGGTCAGATAGTAATTTAAAATAATAAATGTAACACAAGTTTTAACAAGATAAGTCAGCTATAATAATATTCCATTAGAACTGTAAGAACTTTTTGAATAATAACATTGAAATCACTGATTAAGCAAGTCTGCACTAGGATGACTACACAATAGTTCAATACAGAGGAAAATTATTCTTGCCATGGGATTATAGTAACACTAGCTATTACCCGTGGCTTCGATCGCAAATCAAATTTTTTTATCATTCTTAAATTTCATTTTATAAAAAGTATCATACGAGTGTGTTACTACTAACACCTCCAAGAATATGTGTACAACGTTTCACGATCATCGGTACATTCACATTTCTAATATTAGTAGGGATGTATCTTCTCGTTCTTCTCAGCCCGTAAAAGATAAATACAAAACTAAATATAATACTAGAACCAATTTGTCGCATCGCTATATATTATCTTAATAGTAGATATAATCTTTATGATGCCGTATTATTCAAAAGCATTATTAATGTCACATTATTAAATAACGCTTTTATAAGACTTTCCTTTTTGCTCTCCAGACACTCACCCACTACTGCCGATGCGGGCCAGGAGGGAAATTAGCCTACTGGGCCACGCAGGCCAGACGGGTTGGCACAACATTACTTTACTTGTGGCTATATTTTTTGCTTTGTAATTTCCTTTACTACACCGTCAGGATTAAATGGGGTAATAGGTTTGCTATAGTTTTTGCAGGAGTTGCAAAGTTAACAAAGAACACTTTGTGCAATTAAGCTTCCTTTTCTTTCTTAGTAAAATTCCATAGATAGCAACCAGGCTGCAGGCGGTTTTATAGACACACTGTAGACTAACCAAGAAGGCATGGCATACATTTGCTTTTACCAGTACATCGATTGTAGTCTGTTTAAATTAAAATTAATTTTTTTTTTATGAAAAGTCTGGATACCTACATACTGTGGTAGTATAACAGCTTATGCTGACTGCTTTACGTCCCCTCCGAAGCACGGAGGAAGTTAGATATTACACACAAAATGATGGTTACGATGGACATCCAACTTCCAGCAGAGCCAGTAGTTTAACATTGCAACATATTCCTAGTATTCCAAAACTTACCAAAGGCCTTGGCGATCGCGACGTTTGAAATGATACCAACAATAGGTACAACTAGGAGGCCAGACCCCATGTGAGAGAACATGTTCCCAGCGGTGTAGGTAGTGTTACCAACTACAGTTGAGAATGCTGGTGCTTGCGGAACAGGTAGACCAGCTGTGATGTCACCTGTTAAACATTTTTTGTATTAGATCTGGGTCATAATGTTTGTGTTAGGGCTCGATCCCCGCACGGAATAAATATTTGTACGACCTACAAGTATTTGTTCCGGGTCTGGGTGTTTTTCTATCTATAATAAGTATGTATTTACAAAAAAATATATATATTGAAGTAGTTTATCATCCATCTCGTTACCATAACACAAGCATTAAGTTGCTTAGCTTGGGACGAGATGGCGTTGTGTGAAATGTCCAATGATATTTATTATTGTTCTAATTATTAATTATCCGGCGACCTTAATCAGGTCATCGGTCCACCGTGTGGGAGGCCTACCAGCACTGCGCTTTCCGGAACGCGGTCGCCATTCCAGGACTTTTCTGCCCCATGGAAATGAAAAAATGAAAACGATGGATGCGGGCGGCCCAGGACCGGCCTTTGTGGAAATCTTTGGGGGAGGCCTATGTCAAGCAGTGGACGTCTTTTGGCTGAAATGATGATGATGATTAATTATCCGATTAAATGGCTTGTTACGGCCGTAGTTGATATATAGTTTTTTCACCATTTATTTTCATCACACCTCATATTCCTTCTTCTTTTTTCAAATAAACCCTGGCACTAGGTACAGCCTGTATCGCGTGGGCAGTTTACAAAAATGGAATACAGTAAGTGCTTCGCCTGTTGCGCTCCGTTTCTATATCACCTTAAAGGTAGACTGCCAGAAAATGCCCAGGGCATTACGTGCCTCTTTTCATGTGCATTTGATATAAATAAAATAGATGAGGGACCTTTACGCTCTCAGACTTCGAACACCCATCTAATAACAGTCGGCCCAAATACTTATTATTAGAGACGTGCCTAGCTAAAGCGAAACAATAATTTAAAGATAAATTAATTGTATTACACATTACAGTATTGTAGTATTCGTCACCAAACCTTTTTAGGACACTGGTTCAAAATCCTGTATGCGTATCGTATTTGTATTTGACCAGCTGCGAACACAGTAATTAGTGTTTTACATTTTAATATACATACATCTATAACAGTACTTAAACACAGTCATGAATATTTTCGTAAACTGCCGAACGAACGAATTCTTTGCCGAAATAGAAGTCAGACTCGTTAGACAGAATGTTCAGAAGTTCACAATCAATGTAACAATATTTATTTCTAGGTTAAGTTTTGGACCCTGGTTCGGTTTTCGGGTCTAGCAAGTGTCTTAACATAGTGTGTCGTCGTATACGTGAATTTATATATTTATAAAGAGCCCTTGAAATTAAAAGTTACACCATCGTGCTAGGTCTCTTTTCTTATATAAAAGAAACTCGAACACTAGGTAATTCACGAAACGAACACAAATGACATAATGATCCGAAGGCGGCACATCCAAGACTTTTTTTTGTTGACGCTGGGGATATGCTTTATGCATACCGCCGCCCCTCGAGGGAGGGGCTGGCGTCTACCCACTAAAACCACAGCAGTTAACCCTCACACGACACGCTTGGGGCGCCACAGGTTCGCGTAAACGCCCCGATGCGGTGCACATCCAACCCCTAAACCAAGAAGGCAGTCAAAGAAGCGTTGAGTAATTTGGCATTGTCATCTTATCCAAAGGATGTCTACCGCTAGATATAGGCCGCCCAGGGGCTCCAGAAATAAAGGACATATACGCGAATCTCCTAAATATTCGAACCGCTTTGTGGGAAACTAGTCACACTAACAAGAGGCGGATCACCTACCCGCAAGAGAAGGAAATCTTGATACCCGGTGCTAACCCGTCTTGCCAGCGAAGAGCAGTAGGCATTCATGAATTTGGTTGAGGCCCGACTCTGTACTGGTTCTTTTATGGGCTGATGTTGAAACAGTAACATACCCATATTTTTATTAATACTGCATAGATGAACAAAGATTATGTAATTTAAAAATAAGATCGTTTAGTGTGAATTTACCCAAAATATTATCGTAGACAGCATTGTTCTGCTGACTACTTAAATCAAATTTCCGAATGCATTTAATTTGTTGTTTATTCTTATCAAGTTGTTAGTGTTACCGAGCTACCAACCGTATTTATAATCAGGCAAATTAACATACTTGATCTAAGGAAAATGCTAGTACAAAATAATAAACAGCTCGATGCACTTAAGTTACAGACACAACAACATTCAATGTCACTTTGGTAATCTTGTATGGTGGGAAAATTTACTGCTCTCTTTCGAATGGTCTAGTAACCGCTGGGTCCGTACAAATCTTTAAATTAAATCAAGAGGTAACATTAAATCCACTGACAAAATATCCAAATTTAAAGAGCACGTAAAAGTCTATGCCCTGGTTCACGTTTTTATTATCATGAATACAATATTATAATTATGACTTTTATTTCTAACTAACGGGTTGGATTTTTTATTTCTTGCAATTAGCATAGCCTATATTAATGAGTGATACTGTAGCATTCAAATGGTGAAATAATTTAAAACTTAAAAAATCGGCCCAGTACTTTTTGAGCCAATTCGTTACAAACATACATATCTTTCCTCTTTATAATATTGGTATAGATAGAAGACACGATGAATTCTCGCATTTGTAGGCAAGAATTATTTTTTTCTTGATATTATTAGATCACTTCTTTCGGGTAAAAGTAGGTATGTATCTAGCAAGTTGGTCGCTACAATAGAAAAAGCGCATTATGTTAGCGCGTTAGTGTGTGTAGGTACACTTCGCTATCACTACATAGTATTTAAAACAAAGTTGCTGTCGTCTGTCCGTCCATAAGTATGCTTAAATCTTTAAAACTACGCAACGGATCTTTTTTTAATAGATTGAGTGATTCATGAGGAATGTATATATGTTTAATACATTCATAATTGCACCCGTGCGTCTCTAAAGTGTCTATTCGATAGGACTAGAACCCCACGGACCCAATGTGTCTACCGCAACAAGTTAAAATAAGTAGCTTTCGTCAAGCTTATTTCCCAAATTTGGAGGAAGCCGGAGTGGGTCACTTACTGACTGAAACGACGAAGTCTTGCACTTTCTATTGTAAAAATCGTCTGCATATTTTAGGGAACACTAAAATAATATAAGCGGCCTGTGAGAGGCTGTCAATTAATAGCATTTGTAGACCTGACGACAATCCCGACAGACAAGTAAAAGGCCAAGGTCTAGAAGTCATTGCCCGATTTGTTATTTTGTTAACTATATTTATACGATAACTAACTAATAATTTTTTTTTTTTTTTTATTAATTTTTGGTCTTAATTATTCACTGCCTCGTTGGTCTTGCATGTCTTTAGGATCTGCTGGGTCTCCTAGGGTCACCCATGGTCCTAGGTGGGCCCACGGGGAGAGACCAGACGAAGAGCGACACACAGAGGCGTGGTGGCTCCGGAGACTCCTCTGTCCTCAGAGTTGCCTCGAGCCTTAAACTGCCGTGGCGCGGTGACAGGAGCGAAGGGGCAGCCAGGCGTACAGGCCAAGCCGCTAGCAGCGGAGGGTGACTAGGTCGGCGGGCCAGGGCTGCCGCCGCAGCTGAGCCCCGCGTAGATTGGGCGCCACTTCATGCGGTGCAAGACGAGCTACTGGAGCCACGTGCAATCTCCCGTTCCAGCCTCTCGATAGGTTGGGGAGCGTCCAAAACTACCCATCAAAGCATGGGGCAGAGTGTAGAAGTAGGCCAAGGCCCCGTTAGGGTACCGGAGCATGCTCCCCATTGGGAAGTGAAACCCGCAGCCCTATTTCAGGCAGTTGAGGGACACCGTTGGTTTTAAAGGGTAGTAATTATCATCTTGGTACAGTAGGCTAATTACCCTCCGTGTAGTTGGAGGTAATTTACGGGCTGAGAAGTAAGTAGAGAAAAGAGAAGTAGTATTTCCATAAAAGATACTTACCTGTTAATATCAAGGGCTCGGACTTGTCCTCATGCACAAAGTAAGCGAGTATGGCGGCCAAAACTACGACGACCGCGTTTCTTGATACGCCAATGAACCAAAATGATTTCTTAAGCATATGAGTGCTGCGTCGATGCTTCTCATCGGGTGCTTCTTTGAACTGGATTTCTTTTAGCGCCTGAATCAATAGAAATAATTTGCAATAAAATAATATTGCGACTATAAATTGAGATGTAAAATATCCTATCTTTCAAGTTGGATCAAACTGCACACAGTGCAAATGTGATTTTATTAAAGTCGTTTGGGTTTACTATTCCGTCGCGGACAAACAAAAAGATAAATAATATAAAATATCTTGATATCGTCTGACCTCTGTGCTTCGGAGGGCACGTAAAGCCGAGGGTCGCGCCTGTGTTCCAACGCGTGCAGTGCCCCAAACAACATCCTACTAATATGTATTATAAACGTGAAAGTTTGCGAGAATGTATATTTGTTATTCTTTCACGCAGACTACTATATGGCTTTTGATTAATATTTACAATAATAACTATAGCTTTTTTTAAAATACTCGTGCGTTGCTTCATGCGGGAAGCTAGTAACATGCTAATCTATACAAATAAATAAAATTGGAGTGTCTGTTTGTAATATGTAATAAAATAAACACTTTTTACTAAATGCGTGATACATAGAGTACACAGATAGGTAGCTGATGATATAAGGAGTAACTTAGGCAACTTTTTTTTACTACAACACTAGCTTCGCGCTGCGGCGTCACCCGCGGGTAACATCGCAACCGTGCGAAGCCGGGATGGGCCGCTCGCTATCTTTATAACAGTTTACACGGCAATAACACATTTTCAGCATATTTTGTTTTGTTTTTCATTAACATTTTTCGCCAGTAGCAACAAAACCTGTCCACAACTAAAAGATTTCATTATTAACATTTAACAGATCCAACATAGCTAAGAAATCTTGAGCCAGCTTCCACTAAACAGAAAATTGGTTCATTCGTTCAGGAGTGAGATGCCAGAGACAGGCAGACATGATAAACTTATAACACACCTCCTTGTTAAAAAAAGTAAGAATACTAAAAAGCAACAGTGATATATTGATGGCACGTTCTAAGCCATTTGTACTAATAAAGACACTACAAGCATTAAGATAAATGGCTACGTTTAGTTTTCCCTTCTGCAAGGGCCAGATCAGTTCAATAATTATCCACTAGAGACTCGTATAACAAACTTTAACACCGTATGCGGCCATCGGCATGAACCTAACTAGAAATTCATGCATAAGTGCGAAGTACTAACAAAGTAATATTACGGTTACGTGGAACTATTAAAATTAAAGTGATAGTTCTGGAAGTGTAATCTCATCTAGCCAATGTAGTCGGGCATTCGCGAATCGAAATTAAACGAAATGAGAGTATTTTAGTTACAAGCCAACTAGAACCTTAGAGTAAATAACGCGTAGAGTTTATGTTACAATGTCTTATTATCAAATTAGGTACATGCAAAAAATCGATCATAGCCTGATTTTTTCAAAAACGGAACTCGTGCTCTATCTATAACCGGAGCCTGTTTACAATAATGTAATACACGAACATAGAGACCCAGACTCAGAACATGTGCCTCTGGTTAGATAAAACCGATAGACGTAAAAGGCAATTTCAACAAACACTTACATGATAATAATGTTCCCAGAAATAATTTATTGTTTCAATACAAGTTTGTTGTAAGTTACAATGGCGAATTAACTTTGCTGGCAGGGGGTTTTTAAAACTTAGCTGCATTCAACAATTCAGAGTTATATATTAATGTAATGGTTTGCCAATGAAATTAGTTTTATTATTTTTGCACTATCTATAAATATAAAAATCAATGCCACTTTTCGTTGTAATTTTATAACTCAAGAACGGCTGAACCGATTTGAAGGTTTTTTTTTGTATGCGTTTGGGTGGCACCGAGGATGGTTTAGATTCACAAATCAGCCCGACAGATGGCGCTGCAGTCGGTAAACGAATATCATGCGACAACGTCTGCCGGTCAGCTAGTAGTCTAATAAATTTATTTGAGCCCAAGAAACATACAGCCTAAGATATAAGGTATTTTTTGTTATACAAAAAAAGCGCTGTTTAATATGTGTCGCTCCTAAAAAAATTGGTAAATCCACCACTGTTGAGATCCGAATGCTAACAGACGTAGTAAAACAAATACCAAAGTAAGCCAAAGGGCTTATAAAACACGGTTACACACAACGAAACCACTTCTAAGCCTTATACTTCTATGACTAGAATAATTTGGAGGGCTTATATTTGAGCAAATTTTAGTGAGAGTTAAACGTAAAATTTACCTACTTATAGAAAAGCTAATAGCTTGATTTGTTTGCAAATCAGTACGTTCATGTGTATAATTTTACATCCAATAAAAAAAGTCTGTTAATGATTTTAATTAAGACTTTTATCTCAGCCCATAAATGATTGCTGAGGCGGGCCTCCCATCACATGGAGGGTCATTTAGCCCACTGTGCCACGCTGGCCAGACGGGTTGGCATATGATTTCGTATCAAGATTTTTTTGGGCCTTTTTTAACCCCCGACGCAAAAAGAGGAGTGTTATAAGTTTGACGTGTCTGTCTGTGGCTCCGTAGCTCGCGAACGGATGAAGCGATTTCAATACAGTTTTTTTTTGGATGGTCTAGTGGTTAGATGTGCCGCCTTTGGATCAACGGGTCTCGGGTTCGATTCCGGGGTCGGGCGAGTGTCTTTGTCTAAACCAAAGGCACTGGCTCGGAGTCTGGGTGTCATTTCTATGTATAATATGTATGTATTTACAAAAAAATGTATATAAGTAGTTTATCATCCATCTCGTTACCATAACACAAGCATTAAGTTGCTTAGCTTGGGACGAGATGGCGTTGTGTGAAATGTCAAAGGATATTTATTTATTTAGGTAAGTTACGGGCGACTGTTCTTAGACATGTTTGATGAAAATCGGTTTAGTCATTTAAAAGTTATGGGGGTGAAAGTGGGGAAGAATAACCGAAAGTCTGCAAATATAATCGAGTGGGGTCGCAAATGAAAGCGCATCACCGGAACATTACAAAATAATATGTTCCATGAAAATCAGTTGAGCCCTGAAAAAGCTCTGGGGGTAGAAAGGGGGGTACCCAATATCAGCAAATATATGTGGTGGGGAGAAAATGAGGATGCGACAAGAATCTATGTATTGACAACGTAACAACATCTACATCATAGTAAGCGTGTACCTTTATAAAGCAGAAAATAAAAATTAAATTAAAAAATATTTTTTTATTTATTTTTGTCGGCTCCTACGACATCCTCAGGACGACAATATGTATTCTAAATCTATCACCACACGGATTATAGATATGTTGGGATTTATATATGTCGTGGATAACGATATCGTTTTATTAAGTTTCTCAATTGATTGTTAACACAGTAGTGCGGCAAACGCGGTGACGTCAGTTGTTTTGCAATGGCGGCACGTGGACAGAGTCGTAATGGAAAGTGAGGTTGGCTCGATCAGTCAGTCGACGTTGGGACACGGACCGAGACACTTCTCCGTTGCGAACCTGTCGGTTTGTCTATCTAAGTGTGTTAACTGAACATTGTTATTTATACTGTGGTTAATATTGTGAATTATAAAGTTACAAGTAATAAACCTCGTACCAAGTCAATATGATGACGACTCTATCGCTCAGCCGTCGCTATCTCCGACATCAGAAGTGGTATGTAACTCAGTCAGCCCACGTGGAGAAAACAGTGTAGTGATAATGTGTGTGCTTCTGTACGCGATGGAAATAACCGATAATGGCGATTTATTGTCACTATAAAGGAGACATTAAGCTACATGAAGATTGTTCTGAACTGAAGATCACAAGCGGCAGTCATAGTGCGGCGATTAACCAAGTGGGGATCACTTGCTTTCATTGTGATGGACAAGGACACTACGCGTCTAACTGCCCTGAGTGGAGCAGCAGGAAGGCGAGCAACAGTACTGTGGTCAGCCAGGTCAAAGAATAGTGAGTGGATCTGTAGTAAGCCCACCAGCTGCAATTTTACTTCACTCCGGTGAGCAGTTTCCATTTTATTACTCGGGTATATTGTATGGTATACGAATTTACGATAGTGTGACTTTGACCGGTGTAAGAAAACATTATTTGAGGTTCTTTTGCGTGTTTACCTGTTAATTACTTGCGATACGAAGTTTAGATTGCTGTGCTTGTTTAGCTTGACGGTTCATCGGTCCGGCGTCGTATTTTCGCCAGTTTATAGCAAAGTTTTCCAAGATTATGGCGCCATTGTATGCCTTGATTTGCATCGGTAAGGTAGCCTAAACATGAGGCGATAGGACAGCAGATCCAGATTTTCAAGCGATCGGGTTTTCGGTCGGCAACTGTGGAATGTCGCAGCTGCGGTGGAATGGGTCACCGAGCATCAGATTGGCGGTGAAAGGCAAGGCAGCTAGTGCTGCCACTTCAGCGTCAGGCTCTGCGGGGCCGCGGCCGCGGTCGGACTTAGTCTGTTTCAGGTGCGGCAGCGCCGGACATTTGGCAGCGAGGTGTCCACGTGGCAACAACGTGGCAACAGCGGAGGAGCTGGCGCGGCGGTAGGCGCAGGCGGTTCGGAGCGGCGCCTGCGGCGGCGGCGAGTAACGAGAGGCATGTGGAAGTTTGCTATGTTAGCAATCCCAGCGGTGCGCTGATGAACGCTTGTGAGTCGTATCCATTTTATTCTGATTCTGGTGCAGAGTGCTCTCTCATCAAACATTGTGTTGCGTCGAAGCCAAGTGGAAAGAGTTATGAGCACCCTCAAAAATATGTTGACTGTTGTAGAAGTTAGTCCAAATAGGTCATGGCAAGATGCGTTAGATGATGTTCAACTTGCTATAAATAGCACGATTCATAGGGTAACTAAGGCAAGTCCATTAGAATTGTTAATAGGTAGAGTAGCTAGGCCACTAAATTTATTAACTATTGACGGTCATGAGGTTGAGATAAATTTAAGAGATTAGGGAACAAGCTGACAAATTAATGGAAAATAATGCACAGCTTGATAAATTAAGATTCGATAAAAATAAGGCAAATGTGACTAGATTTTCGGTGGGAGATTATGTTTTAGTCGAAAATCATGAACGGAATCAAACCAAATTGGATCCTAAATATAAAGGACCTTATGAAGTCATTGAGGTACTTGACGGTGACAGATATCATCTTAAGAGTTTGAACGCTAATCGCACTTACAAATACTGAGCTGGATCCATGCTTATCAGATAATAATGACGGTAAGATCTTTGGACTAGTTTAATAGTGTCTTTAATTAAAACATCATATGGCTATGTGCTTATGTAACTTCACGCCTTTAATACCTGAGGGTGTGGTCAGCGGCAATTATGCCTCGACACGCTGGATTAATTTTCGAGTCCCAAATGTAATAGGTGGCAAAACCTTTTGTCATACATGGGGTACAACTTTGTTAGTCATCGATGCTCATCACACATAACTTCCGGAAAGTCATTGATTGAGCCAGGGTTCGAACTCAGAACTTCTGGACTAGAAGTCTGAGTACTGAACCACTAGGTCATCGAAACTTATGATACGAAAGATGGTCCGTATCGAGTCTAGTCCCTTCTGAGAGTGAGAGTCGCCGAGAGAGTACGACGCCCACGTGAAAAGATGGGGTGGCACTATTCTCTGGAGTGGTATGTTTGAAGTATGGTGGGTCGTGGTGACAGCGTGGTGGCTTGTGGGCCATATGCAAAACATCTTAACAGTGCTGCGGTAAACGTATCTAAATGGCGAGGTGGCCATCTAGATATTTAAACAGGATTTATGTGAAGGGCGAGGTGGCCAAATATACAGTCAAGGGCGAGGTGGCTCTATGAACTATAAAGGGCGAGGTGGCCAAATATACAGGGTTGATCACTATTGGTTCGAGCACATGGCTAAGTGCGTTCGTAAGTTTGTCTATGGTTGTATTACTTGTAAACTATCTCAATCGCAATCAGGTCGCCCGCAAGCGGGACTTCATCCAATTCCTAAGATTAGTATCCCGTGGCATACTGTGCACGTTGACTTAACTGGCAAACTAAGTGGAAAAGCGATTGCAAGGAGTACGTCATAGTTTTAATTGATGCGGTCACAAAATTTGTTCCCTTATATCATACCCTGAGAATAGATTTGGCTAGAACAATTAAATCCCTTAAATCAAGCGTCTTTAGTTGGAGCTCCAGTTAGTTATTGCAGATCTGGGACGATGCTTTGCAAACAAAGAATTCAAAGTTTTTTTTGTCAGTTTCACGGTGTTTCTTTACGTTTGATAGCTACGGGTTCAAGTCGCGCTAATTGCCAAGTAGAAAGAACAATGAGCGCGTTAAAAAGTATGCTGACCGCGATAGAAGCGTCTGATAGGTCCCGGCATGAAGCGTTAGAAGACGTGCAATTAGTTTTGAATTCCTCTGTCCACCGTGTAATACAAGCGAGTCCACTCGAGTTTCTGATAGGACCTTTAGCTAGACCATTTAACCTATTAACTTTGAATGATTCCGGACCGGCAGTAGACATTAGAGAGCAAGCGGCCACGTACATAGAAAATAGTGCCAGTTACGAAAAAGTTAAATTTGATAAAACTACAAGTTAAAGTGGTAAAGTTTGATGTTGGTAATTTAGTTTAAATTCAGAACGAAGAGAAACCAAACTAAATTAGACGCGAAATACAAGGGACCGTTAAAAATTGTGGAGTTACTTGATGGTGATCGTTATTTGCTGAAATCTTTGACCGGTAATAGAACATAAAAATACGCTCACGACTGTATAAGGAGATTCCACTAAGCAGTGTGCCCGTTGAGTTAAATTTGTCTGATGAAGATGGTGAGGAGGATGCCTCCAACAGTAAATAAGAACATACCTTGGCTAGGTCCGCACTACACGCACTAGTCTGTAGTCGTAACTGCAACTCTGGGAGTTGTACAGAGCGCGATGGGCAGCTAGTGGTGTGGCGGGGACCCGGGTCTCGAGAGAGACTATTTGTATGGTCCTGTGTGGCCTGGGAGTCGTGAACTCTAGTTAGTGTTGGTCGTATCGCTTGGAGCGATGACGATATGGGTGACATGTGAATTGTCACTAGCTGCTGGGACAGCTGGGCCATGTGTTGTGTAATTATTACTTTAAACCTACTGTTTTAAAGGAATCTTTCGTGTTAAAGTTGTTAAAATTATTTGTATGCTAACGTGATCTCTGTTAACTTGATTCTTAAGATACGATTACGGAACATTACCGTCAGGTTGGCCGAACGTGAAAATGTGCCTCAGTTGGTTATTTTGTTACAAGTACACACGAGGACGTGTGCTTCGTCAGGCTGGCCGTGTCGTGGATAACGATATCGTTTTATTAAGTTTCTCAATTGATTGTTAACACAGTAGTGCGGCAAACGCGGTGACGTCAGTTGTTTTGCAATGGCGGCACGTGGACAGAGTCGTAATGGAAAGTGAGGTTGGCTCGATCAGTCAGTCGACGTTGGGACACGGACCGAGACACTTCTCCGTTGCGAACCTGTCGGTTTGTCTATCTAAGTGTGTTAACTGAACATTGTTATTTATACTGTGGTTAATATTGTGAATTATAAAGTCACAAGTAATAAACCTCCTACCAAGTCAAGATGATGACGACTCTATCGCTCAGCCGTCGCTATCTCCGACATATATATTATTTTTAAGATTTAATATTGTGTAATGAAAATACACTGACCTGCAATACTAAGTACTACACTTTTAATATATCTGTAGCGACCGCATGCTACATACTTTACACAGTTTACCCGAAAAATCTGAACTAATTGCATCAAGAAATATCGCCTACAAATGCGAGAATTACCAAAAAGTCCTACACCGCGATAGCGAAATTTCCATAGCATATTCCGCGACTACAACTATCTGGGGAATAGGCGCTGCGACCCCTAGCCCCTAGCCAGACATAACACCTCGTATGGCTGGCCCTTTGCGCCTAAATATCATTGTTTTCTAAAGTATAGAAGTTTACGAAGAGACTTAAAATAAAAAACGTTTTATAGCAAATGTTATCAGCTTTCTATGTAACTATAGCAAACTCTACAAACTTTTTTTCGAGTCCTTTTTATTTCGAAAGTATATCTTGTGTACTTAAAAAGTTATTGCAATTTCAAAAGTGTGATACTTAGTTTTGCAGCATTATGTGCAGTTTTTCGCAACATATCTATCCAAGAATCGTGATCGCGGAAGGCTAAATTTAAAATAATTATTGCTGAGATTTTATTCTCTCATTTACAATTTACTGACATAAGCTGCACATGAAAATGCCAATAAACATATATTTTAATGAGAAATGGAAATGAAATAAAAAAAAAATCTCCCTTAGTCGACACCCACGGGAAGATCCCATATCTTCTGGTAGTATTAGTATTCTTACTCCGCTACCACACGGATCATGGTACAATATAATTTAGTTAAAGTAGCATAAATAAGACATTAACCAAATAATTTATTTAATATACATATTTTAACAAAATATCCTTTTAAAGTCCGAAAGTGCTTTCCGAATCAAAATATTTTGTCAACTCAGGATAAGAAATATATGTTTCTGTATACAGATATTTATTTATATCAACCTATATATTATGTCCGCGTTCCGGAAGGCGCAGTGCTGGTAGGCCTCCCACACGGTGGACTGACGACCTGGTTAAGGTCGCCGGAAAGCAGTGGATGCGGGCGGCCCAGGACCGGCCTTTGTGGAGATCCTTGGGGGAGGCCTATGTCCAGCAGTGGACGTCTTTTGGCTGAAATGATGATGATGATATATTATGTCCACCTTACATACAAACAACAGTCGTGAAGGCAACTCTGAAACATCTAACTGGATTTCGTCTAGTATACGTCAGGGGATTTGTGCATTAGGATGTAGACAGGCAATCCAACTTCGTATTTACTTACTGAAACTGTAGTCAAATTCGTGTCCACGTTTGTAGCGTGGAACTGAATCGATTTATATAAAACTAGCGACCCGCCCCGGCTTCACACGGTGCAATTATATTATACCTTTAAACCTTCCTCTTGAATTACTCTATCTATTAAAAAAACCGCTGCAAAATCCGTTGCGTAATTTTAAAGATTTATGCATACATAGGGACGGACAGAAGAAAGCGACTTTGTTTTATACTATGTAGTGATGATGAATAAAGGGTAATCCATGTGGCGACGAAATTAGAATACACAATGTCACCAGCTCATTCTATCTTGAGGGTGTCTTAAGAGCGGACTAATGGAAATTAAATGGAAGGAAACCTAGCCGCAAGAGAAGGAAAACTTGAAGCAAAACTCTGTGCGAGTACACACTATTGAGTACAGTGTCACTATTGAGGGAAGTGGCATAGTAGCCTTACTTCCCTCAATAGTGGGACTCTTACTGGCTGAGAAGAGGAACATACCTTCATTCCCATTAGAACAATACAACATGCCAAACTAAGCAATGTATCTGGAAGTCTTGTCTCTCCTATGTGCTGGAAAACTCCTTTCCAAGTTAGTAGGAAGGAATCTGCACTGAACTTGAGCCCCAGCAATCCCTTAATTTGTGAGGAGGCTATCGTCACGGCCGCAGCCGAAGTGAACCCCGATACGACTGGCAGGGAGATAAATTCCACTAAAAATCCTGAAATAGAAACAAAAATTAAAATAATACTCACATTAGAAACTCTAACAAAATACTAGGATATAAGTGGAATAGTAATCAGACTTTATTGAACTTAGCAATAGACGGTAAAAACGTAAATGCGACTAAGTACCTATATTGTTCCACTAGCATCGTCAAATAACGATGGTATAAGGTATCGTCTAGATCGACTAAACTAGCAAACGCTAGTCTAAATACGAGTAGAATGACGTGGTACCAAAAATGCAGTAACGTACGGAGCTTAGACGTGGACACTGACTGTGTGGTAAACCATACGACGAGGATTCCAAAGATCCTTGACCATTAAAAATCCAGAGCCATTGTTTATGGGATTACACCATCCACACATGAAGCCAGTGTTTACATTTTTGTAACCATAACCATTCTATCTAAGTTAGAATATACAATGTCACC
This sequence comes from Clostera curtula, assembly GCA_905475355.2. Lineage (NCBI taxonomy): Eukaryota > Metazoa > Arthropoda > Insecta > Lepidoptera > Notodontidae > Clostera > Clostera curtula. Next base: position 6,928,453 of record FR997806.1, on the reverse strand, counting down.
AACCCACACTATCCTGAGTGTGTCGTAAAAGGCGACTAAATGAACGCAAGAGGCAGACCACTCTGTGCCAACCCAAGACGGGTTGCTACAGTAGGCAAATTTTCCTCAATGTTGGAGGAGGCCCGACCCAGTAGTGGGTCATTTATGAGCTGAAATGATGATGATGATGATGATTTTATGTAATAGACACTAGTGAACATAGGATTATCCAAACTTTCACAAAGTCAATATTGTCGCACCAACCAGCATTATTTTTTACGCCGGAGATCCTCTTGGCTACATGGCCAGGTGATTTGGATCTCCAGGGGGCGTAGAGATGATAAATTACGCCCCACCTGCCCACTAAAACTGTCGGCGATCCTGGACTACCCGAACCAGGTACCACTCTTAATTAATTACGTGGCCCTGCACTACTTGCATGCTCCTTGATCCTGGGCCTTGGGCCGTCGCGTTTTATTACGAGCAACATACATCGACCCCGATTAACCTTGAACTGATAATGTCACAAGTCGCTCTTATAGATACAACCTCTCAGGCTATAGATGACCAAATGCTGAGACGAGCCTCCTCCAGTTACATGGATGGTACATAGCCACGTTGGCAGGTTTCGTATAAAGTAGTAGTAAGTAGTTGTATAAAGTCTATCTCTTGTGGCTAGGTTATTGGCCTTCTCATATCCTTTTTCGGCTCAGAACAGAATAGGGTGGTGACATTATGTGTTCAAAATCCGTCGCCACACGAACAAAGAGGTAGAGTTGACAGGTAGAGTTGACGTAACTAATATAAACTTACCCAGCTGAACAATTCCAGCGAACAATTGAACTATCCCAGCAATCAGGCATAGAAGCACCGCAAAGTCAGCGTTTGTGTCATGTGTGTAGGTAAATGTGAGTAGAGATAAAAGAGCAGTGGGTCCGATGTTGATTTGTGGACAAGTCCCCATCACAGCGTATACAAATCCACCAACGAGGGACGCGTAGAGCCCATACTGAAAAACCTCAATACCGTTATCCATTGTTCATACTACTACACTATAATTAACCTGTGTCACGCTTTCCGGTTTGGCACAGGGTTCCGATTCAAGTTTTTAACCCCCGACGAAAAAAAAGGGGTGTTATAAGTTTGACGTGTCTGTCTGTCGGTATGTCTGTCTGTCTGTGGCTCCGTAGCTCGCGAACGGATGAAGCGATTTCAATACAGTTTTTTGTATGACAGGTGAGTAACGCGCGAGTGTTCTTAGACATGTTTGATGAAAATCGGTTGAGTCGTTTAAAAGTTATGGGGGGTGAAAGTTACATCATAATAAGCGTGTACCTATAAAAAGCAGAAAATAAAAATTTAATTAAAAATTTAAATAAACTCCCGACCCAAGGACCTAAGCTCCCTTTAAAAACTAAAAAATTAAAAATATACGTCGCGTTGGGGGACCAGGGGTCAGGTAATAAATAAGTAGGAGCGGTCCACCAACGCGATGTATTTTTTTTATTTTTAAAGGGAACTTAGGTCCTTGGTGCGGGGATTTTATTTAAATTTTTAATTTAATTTTTATCCTTCTTGTGCAGCTAAGTTTTCAGCCTTGCAATTTAATTTAGCCCGCTCTTACGCAACCCTCAGAATGGAATGAGGTGAATATATATTAGATTTTTATTTAAATAATCTAACTCCTCATCAGTCATCACCCGTAATATTCATGGATACAAAACAAATATAGGTTGTAATGATTATTATACCCATAAAAACAAGAGAGATAGGTCTTTCTCTATATGTTGGTCGATAACCGCACTGATGAGGGTGATACCGTACATAAAACGATTTCGTTAATTTGGCTTTATTTCCATCTTGATCTTAGTATCGGTACTAGTCCTGACAATTCCGGTATTTAGTGACAAAAAAAATATCCGCCGAAACCCAGGAAGGCAATGGGATATCTCCATACCAAGAAGTCCGACGATCTATATAAACTAATAAGTAGAATTTATTGTCCCTAAATGACCCCGAAGACTTTTAACTATTTTTTACAGCGAAATGGTCTACATATTTCGGATTGGTCCCAAGCTACTTTTAGGATTAGCCATCTTAGAAGATGTATTTACCCAAACGTATTTTAAGAAGCAAAGTTATAAACGTGACATATCGTAAAGGAAATAATTCGTAAAACTGAACGCAAGCAAGGTTACGATGAGGAAATAATATACTATAACAAAAACTGCTTCTGTCCGCGATTGCAACATACTTATCAGCTGCTCGATGTAATAAAAATAACAGTTTAATCACTTAGGTAATTAGTTAAGAAAATCAGGTTATCATGGAAAATTGTCTACTAGGTACTATAAAACCACAGATATAGATTGTGGAAAAATAAAAAGAAACTGTAACTTGTATGTAGGATAAATTATACCCTGTACAAGTAAGCTTGATCTATTTGACAGAGGTAATTTTTTCTGATCGACTTAACTTTGCAATGACGAACATATTGACAGACGGGCTAGTGATGGGAAACAGAAAATATTTAGTAGTCAAAAAATTACCTTTTTAAAAACTTGTATTATACGCGCGCGAGTTCATGTCCATCCTGAGGAATGCTGTAATGCTGTTACCTAAATATGTATGGTAATGTCGATAATAACTACCGGTTTAGTCAACAGCTGTCAATTTGGTTTATTGTAATCTAAGGTAATTTTGCAGATTATGAACTAAAATCAATGTGATAAATAATTATTTATTTAGGCCCCGATGGACATAAACTCGCGCGCGAGGTAAAACTGTGACAAGATGGTGTGGGTGTAATAAGTGTGAAATTCTTTAATGCACTAGTCATATAAAACATTGGGTAGATAAGCGACGGTGGGTCAATATTCGTAATGAGTACCTATTTATTATTACAGGGTTATTTTTGGACCTCCCACCAAATCTATCTTAATTCTCTAACCGAACCTAATTCGCACAGACTTTTTAATATCTAGTTTTCTTTCTCTTGTGGCTAAGTTTCCTGCCAGAACGTTGTAGGTGTTGATTATCAGTTGTGTTTCTATGGAATTAGCTGGTTTGGGTCTCAGATGTGCCTATAAATCATCATTATGATCTCAGACCGGAAATGAACCAGTGCTGAATCGGCTCTTTTTTAATACGATTTTATTAGCTTCAAACGTATGTAACGGAATCTTTGAAAATGATTTTGACCCACTGTGAAATGTCGGATTAACTCGAAATTTGGAATACTTATTATGGACCGATGACAATTCAATATTTTAAACATTTTGACTCGTTATCCTTAGGATATAATAATAACGTTGATAAAGGTGGAACACCGCTCTTCGATGCGATAGCTAATAGAGATGTAAATATCATAAAGCTATTGCTAAAATAATCACTAAAAAATGAAAAATAAATAATAGTTTAAAGAAACTAAAAAAATACGTTTCTATAGAAAATCCAACAAAAAAATTGAAAATAAATTTGAATTAAAAATAGTGTCAGAAAAAATTATTGTATTGTAAAAAGCGTGGGGTGCTTTTCAGCTTTTCACAATTTTTATTTCAAATTTATTTAACAGTGACTTGAATTCCCTTGACCTCCTAGGCCTTGAATTCTCCTAGGCCTACGTGATGGAAAGCAACGCCAGGGTCTAGGATGGAACAGGCAATTCAAGGAAATGCCCTTTCGGGCTCTCACAAACACACGACGGAACACAGTAAAACTGCTTAAATGTAATCTGCCGGACTTAAATGTGAGGGTGGTATCTAGCGGGGCGGACCATTCGATCCTACCACCAAGTTTGCTGGGTTTGGTTGACTTTTACAACACGCGTTATTTCCCAGCGTGCGGTGGGGAAATCATATGCTGACCCGTCCCCACACGGGCCTTTCTTGGGTTTATGGAGAGATTAGCCCATTGTGTTACACTAGCCAGGTGAGTCGACAAGAGGTGTGTATTTAGTTTACCGCCTGTTCCGTTCTTCTAGACGCCTGTTACTACAACCTTAGGTTAAAACGGATTTGTGAAACATTTTTTTGACCTCGTTTAAAATCCTATAAGGACTATCCCTGCCAGCCTGGGGATGGCCAACAGGGGGTGTGTGGGAGTCCCCTCCGCCTCTGTGAGGAGACGGAGGGGACTCATACCCACTAAACTTCCCCGGGGTGTACCGTCCGCGCTTGTTGCCCCGTGGGCCCTGACTGTATCTCCACGGATGTCACCAGACCTGCCCAATAAACTTAAGTGTAGGTATTAAGATCTTCATAAAGAAATACTAGCTGACCCGGCAAACGTTGTTTTGTCATTTAAATAATTTCTTATAACCTTCGTCTGAAAAATAAGGCCAAGTCGTTTCGATAAAAAACACTGTGACAAAAGATTCTTATATTAGAATCTCACTTCATCAGGTCACAATGTTCTACGCAGTATTATATTGAATAGAACATTTGTATTGCTAAGACATATCCAGTCGAACAGAACGTATGTGATCATAACAATAAGCGGATATTATCAATGAAAGACCTCGGCTAGCCCGAGTCTTAGGTCAGTGAGTAATTTATGGGCTGAGCAGTAGTTGTAGTGTGCAGAGTGTAACAAGGATGATACAAGCATACCAAACATAAACAAGCCCTCGTCTGTTGAAACTGACAAATATTATATAGAGCTTTCCTTTCTCAACCATTATTTTTTAGAAATTGCCAGACTTAAGTGGCATTGGGCAGGGCACATAGCTCGCAGGACCGACGCCCAATGGGGCAGAAAAGTCCTCGAGTGGCGACCGCGTTCCGGAAAGCGCAGTGCTGGTAGGCCTCCCACACGCTGGACCGACGACCTGGTTAAGGTCGCCGGAAAGCAGTGGATGCGGGCGGCCCAGGACCAGCCTTTGTGGAAATCCTTGGGGGAGGCCTATGTCCAGCAGTGGACGTCTTTCGGCTGAAATGATGATGATGATGATTTTTTTAGAAAACTCATAAACATGTACGCCAGGCACTAGCGGCCCGTCCCGGCTTCGCACGGGTAGACATTATTTTTTTTATTTTTTTATTGTAATTAAAATATCCGTGATAATGTAGAATTAAAATGGGGAAAGAATTTTTAAAATAGGTCCTGTACTTTTTGAGCCAATTCGTTACAAACATACTTACATACAAATCTTTCCTCTTTATAATATGTATAGTTTATCTGCTTTTCAGACAGATTTAGAAATTGAAGATAAATTTTAGACATTTTAAGATAAATTTTAATAATAGTTGCTTTGTGCCATAATATGTAACTTTACGACATGATGTGGCAACATAAGTAAGGGTTCCAACCTAGGATAGATCCGTTTATTAGATATAATGTTTAGTTATTAGTTGTTACCTGTTTTGTTGTAAAATAAAATAAAATAAAATAAATATAGGTACCCGCTAACGTTCATTAACACTATTGGGCATCTGTGGATTATAGTAAGATACTAATATCGGTAGTTACGTATACGGTTAGTGATAGAACGGTGAAACTTTACGAATCTATGAAATTTTATGCCAAGTTATAAAAAACAAAAAATATCATACCATCCCGAGGGTATCGTAAGAGGCGACTAAAAACTGAAGGCAGTAAATCTAGGAGCATTTGATGGAAAACTTGATATAAAACCACAGCGCCGCACAGCAGACTAATTTCCGACCATGAAATTGGAGCAAGCCAGACTCATTTTTATGCTTAGAGGATAATAATGAAGCAGTATCTTTTCAAACGGCCTCAAACTTACTTCGACAATAGGTATAACTGTGCAATACGTTTTTCCTATAAAGTGTTGAGTTATATATGTACGTTAGATGCCTACGTCTCTAGCAACTTTTAGTTTCTTAACAAGCACTAGAGATATGATGATACCACCACACCAAAACAATGATACCAGAATCTCTTTACGACTATTATTTGGCAGGGGATCTAATTCCTTTCAGCCTATGAAAATGTTATGTATAAGTAGTGTATGAATATTAACTGCCTGCAGTTTCTCTCGCGTATACCTACATTGTTTATTATATAACAAAAAAGTCGGTTGATTTCGATAACAACTAAAAACAAAAAAGCGAAAAATAACCAATACATTTGAAATCGATATCTTGGGTTTGGGTCTATATCGTAATTAGCTTCAAGTAAGTTTATAGGAAATTACTGACTGAACTGATGTTGATAAAATTATCATGGGACCAATCTGAATATAGATAAATAAAATAATAAATATCCTTGAACATTTCACACAACGCCATCTCATCCCAAGCTAAGCAACTTAATGCTTGTGTTATGGCAACGAGATGGATGATAAACTACTTATATACATTTTTTTTTGTAAATCACTTTTTATATGAATGAGTTATGAGGTAGCACACATACAAAGATAGAGCCAAATTAAGAACCACCGCCTTTTCTGAAGTCAGTTAAAATAACTGTAGCCGCTAATGATAAATGATAATAAATAAATAATAATAAATATCCCTGGACAGGTTGACAAAGGGTTTCGTTTCCAGTTTTCCTTCTCTTGCACCTAGGTTTTCGGCCTTGTCATTTCTTTACGTCACCCTCAGGATGGAATAGGGTGGTGACAGTATTTATTTTAAATCCTTCACCACGTGCTACCACCAATTGTGGAAATGGCTTGTGGTTTCTTTTTAATACGTAGTCCGTATATCTGTCATAGAATTGCATTCCGCACTATCTGGTATGACCTTCGCAGTATAGTTCAGTATAGTTCAGTATAGTCGCAGTAAGTCAAAAATACAGATTATTTTTCTTTTTTTACTGAATAAATATTTGTCACGAATCCCATTGGGGCTTTAGACTAATCTCTTGCAATGAATGTTCATGCTTCGTCACCCCAGCGCGATATGTTCTACATCATTGACCACAACGAAAATGGGAGGCCTTGGTTGACTATCGTAGGAATACTCTACCAAGGTTGAATCACGGAATATAATAGTCACAAACAGCAAGATAATTTCATAGTGACGTCACAATTCACACATCATTTTCAGTTTTTACGATAGAGTTGTAAAAAGGTGCGGTTTAAGATGTTTTTTTATTTATCGTGAATCATTTGTAGTTACATCTTGTACATATTTTTTCAAGATTGTTGATAAAAGATGTCCAAAAAAGCAATTGGTGGTTGGGTCGACAATCGATTTAGTTATCGTATCAAGTTTTCATTCCCTTGCAGCTAGGTTATCGGCTCTTTAGACGCCCTCAGGATGGAACGGTGTGGTGACACTATGTATTTTAAACGCGTCACCAGACGGAACACTTTCTTGTTAAATAGTATGGTGGCCAACGTATTTAATTTTTATGGGTTTTTTTATTTATAGCACAGTTTTTTTAAGTGATTAGTTATTATGTAATTAACTCTACGAAGTTAAGGTTATACGAATATATTGAAAATTATCACCTAGCATGATTTATTTTCGAAGTATCATCGTAATGTCCTGTATTACTAACCTTAAAAGGCTACGTGATATCGCTTCTCAGATTTTATGAATACAGTTCTTAACAATTCGATAAAAGCCTATTTTATTATTCAGTATCGAAATTTAAGCACTTCAAATTTCAGGTTATTATTCACTGGTAATAGTTACAATGAATGGTGCTTGATATTCAACGGTACTATTGTGAATTCTTAACGCCCTTGTTATGATGTAAACAAGGTTAAAATTGTATTGGGAGCGATCTCAATAAGGTTTATTTATATTATTTATGCCTCTGAGAATTGGGCCAGTAATAATGGATTTGTTATACTAAACGCTTTATTAATTTGCCCGTATGGTGACGGAATTAGTATACAGCATGTGGTGACGGATTTAGAATACACCGTGTTTTCATTCATCCATTCCTTACTGAGGGTGTCGGTAAGAGCGGACAAAAGGAAATGATAAGGCAGAAAACCTTGCCGCAAGAGACGGCAAACTTGATACGAAACCCTATGCCATCCCGTCTGGCCAGCGCGGCACAGTAAGCTAATTACCCCCCCCTGTGGTGGGAGGAGGTCTGACTCAGCAGTGGGTTATTTATGAGCTGAGTAGTAGTAGATATCATCGACCCTCCCCGGCATTAAGGTAACCATAAATAGCGGGAGCTCTTTACATACACATACTCGTATTTCACGAATACAAAGATAGACCTCAAGGAAGTATCTCTGGTTTACAATAAGTCACTCGCTTCATCAAAACTCTATCAAAAAGATGTCTTTGCCTGGAAATTTGTAGACCATTTACGAATCTTTGTATGTTGATGTGAAAATTTCAAGGAAAAGAAGCATTGTTAGCTTTTGGCGAATTTAATTAGCCAAAAACTACATAAACATTCTTAGATAACGAAAAAAGAAGAAGTCTTTAAGAACACTGATGAATAAGCTAGTGGGAATTATTTTCGTTTTGTAATTCAGAATTTATACTAAAATACGTATAAATAGTAGTTAGCTTTTTTGTACAATAAAATATGCAACAGGTATATTTCATTATCTTTACATTTCAGATGGCTTATACTAGAATTGCCAAAGTCAACATACGCCAATCCTAAACTGAATAACAAAGGATTTTATGCAAAATACCGAGAGCTTTCTAAAGTGGATATCGCCCAACCTTTCGGCTACCTACCGCTAGGGATATCAAGCGAGTTACGAATTTCCGTGAAAGAAAATCCTTTGTCAACATTTAAGTAAGAACAAGTTGCGTGTTCTCTGTATTAATATAGGTATTCTATCTATCAGCCACTATCATGCACTAGTAAAGGTAAGCATCCCCCACATACCACGTTCATTTAAGATTATATGCAAACCCCATTCACCGACTTGTAGTAACCTTTGTAAGATTGTCCGTCTACCTCATTGGGGAACGTTCCACAACTGATAAATTATACTAGAATAGTGATGTGATGACGAGGAAACTGAAAGGAACTTAGTGCTTAACTAGGAACTTAGTGGCCCTTTGAAACTATTTCGCAACTGCTTGTTACCATACATAAGGCCGGGTAACCATGAGAAATCGTAATGAAAAACATTAAATATAGTGTTGAATAATAGGGTAATTTTCCTTCAGATCGTTGTATTAGTGCATGGTTTGATATCGAAATGTTTTTATGGACATCTAAATCAACTCTCGATATCCGGTTAGGTTAAGCGTCTCATGCAAAAGCCAGTTTTACTTGAGATTCGCATTGTTAGACGGTTCCTCTCTGTGCAGTACTAAACAGTGGGCGGCGTGAAAATTTTTCCGCATTTTCCGGCGTCATTTTTTCCGGCTGTCGTAATTATATAAAATACTAGCGGCCCGTCCCGGCTTCGCGGTCATTGTCGTACCGCAGGTGACGCCGCGGGGTGAAGCTAGTCTAAAAAAGTAGCCTATGTTACTCCTTATGACATCAGCTACCTATCAGTGAAAGTCCCGTCAAAATCGGTCTAGCCGTTCCAGAGATTATTTAGATTAGTTGAAGGGTTGGTAAAGCCCATAGATCTTTAAAAACACGCCCTTTAGGTTAAAACGGGATCTTTCTTGTTCGAGGGGGGATAAAGGGCTATCACACTTTAAAAGCCCTTTATCGTGCCGGGACTCCTTTTTAAGTTTTATCGGCACGCACATTTTATCAACTTAGTTTTACTATATAAAATGTTAATGATTTCTAAAATAGTTTTCTGTTTTTTTTAAACATAAACACAACATTAAAACATTATGTAAAAAAATATTAAATAAATAAATAAATAATTCACGTATCAATATAAGTAGTTAACAAACCTGTGGCTCGAATCCAGCTAAAGAAGCATACGCAATTGATTGCGGTATTAGCGTTAACGCTATTGTTACTCCTGCTATTAAGTCCCCAATGCCAGTGTCGACGTTGTAATGTTTCGACCATTGGACAATGGGAAACACTTTGCCGATTGAACGCCTCGGGTCTGGAAGCTTCATTGCGAACCTGCAAATGAAATTCTTTTTAGTATTTCTAGTATTTTAAATATATAAAATGTTTACAGTAACTGTCGGTGAGGTTACGGAGTATGAAGGTCGCCATCCCATATCTTCCCGTGAGTGTTGTAGAAAGCGACAAATGGTAACAGACGTTGGGCAGCAGCAACGTCCTGGTTCACCAACACCATGTTTTACTGCCGACCCGCCTGCCCAAAGTTGCTAACAGGCCAAATCTGCCTTTTTTTTTTTTTCGGTTTCGCTGGGGAAATGCTTTATGCATACCACCGCACCCCGGGGGAAAGGTCGGTGATTATGTGGGACTCCGACAAGGGTCGTCTACCCAAGAGTCGTTTACCCACTAAAACCCCAGCGGCATACCCTCACACGACGCGCTTGGGGCGCCACAAGTTCGCGTAAACGCATTCTACTGTGACGCCCCGGCGTGGTGCCCGCAACGCGGGCAAGCGACTATCAGAGAGGGCGTCCCGGTATACTGGGACGCCGTCAGTCATCGAGGCTTTCGTCGGTGGTGGCTCCCCCGAACCACCACCGGCCTCCTAGGCGAGGGCAGAAGGGGCCCGCATCGTCACGAACCCCCCTCCACCCCCGCCTCCGTCCGCGGCGCGGGTCACCCGGAGCTCCCTCCCTTGCGACCCGCCCCGCTGCCCCCTTCTGCGACATCGGCCCCGCAGAAGGAGGCCCGTCAGCCCTCGGGCCGGCGCCAACCAGAGGACACCGGCGCACCGCAGCCGTCCAGGGCCCGCAGGGAAACTCTTAGGACAGGGTCCGCCGTCTACCCAGGTCCCCGGAGCCCACCAGGGCTCGCAGCGACACACTGGGGACAGGGTCCCCATCCACCCAAGTCCCCGCAGCCCCAATCTACCGCAGCGCACCGGCGATCCGTCCCGCAGCCCCCTTCTGCGACATACGGCCTCGCAGAGGAGGCGCGTCAGCCCTCGGCCGGCGCCAACCCGAGGACGTTGAGTGAGGACTCGGTTTGACGGCCAACTAAGTTGAGCGCCAACCCGAGGACCTCATGGTGCACCGCAGCGGTTTACGACTCGCAAGGCAGCTCTGAGGACAGAGGAGTCCCCGGAGCCGCAACCCGCCACGACGCTGGGTGCCGCTCTTCGTCTCACCTCTCCCCGTGGGCCCGCCCGGCATGGGAGGCCCTGGCCGGTATGGCCCCACGGATCATTGAGGCACTCAAGCCCCCTCACCACAGCAAGGTGGCAGCACAGTCGAGGGGGAGGCCAAATCTGCCTATGATAACCACACCCAAGAAACAATACACTGGTCAGACGGTTTGGCACAGGGTTTCGTATCAAGTTTTCCTTCTCTAGCGACTAATGTTGTCGACCTTGTCATTTACCTTTGTCGGCTCTTACGACACCGTAAGGATAAGATTAGCGACATAACCTAAGGACCCTAAGGATTACGGATCCGAGACGTGGGCGTTCAGAATGGGGATTATTAGGCGGCTCAGAGTCACTCAACGTGCGATGGAGAGAGCTATGCTCGGAGTTACTCTTCGTGATAGAATCAGAAATGAGGAAATCCGTAGAAGAACTAAAGTAACCGACATAGCTAGAAGGATTGCACAGTTGAAGTGGCAATGGGCAGGCCACGTAACCCGAAGAACGGATGACCATTGAAATTAAACACTTTTTAACGGATTTATCGCGTGTATATTACATTATTTAATTCCCGACGTTTCGAATGCTTTGCAGCAATCGTGGTCGCGGGAGAGACTAGATGACAGTTGTCGCGAAAACCTAAGAAATCAGAACGGATGACCGTTGGGGCATAAAAGTCTTGGAGTGGCGTCCACGTATGGGAAGGAGAAGCGTGGGAAGACCCCCGACTAGGTGGACGGACAACCTTGTAAAGGTCGCTGGGAGTCGGTGGATACGTTCTGCACGAGATCGTGCATTGTGGAAATCTATGGGGGAGGCCTATGTTCAGCAGTGGACTTCTGTGGCTGATAGATAGAAGGATAAGATGGGGCGGTGACACTATGTATTCCAAATCCGTCTCCACACGAACTATTGTTGCCATATAGGGTGGCAATTAAAACGTGGCTATGGCCGATTTTACGACCTCCGAGATTAGAGCTCTGTTTAAATGACAAGCTGTTAGTTTTCACGTAAATGGCGGTCTATTGGCTTTACGTATCGTTCGAAATACGTAGGAAATCAGATTAAATAGTGTGATGGTCCAACAACTGACTGAGCAGGGTTTTTCTTAACCTGTAGATCGATTGCAATCCGCACTTTCCACTAGAATACATGCCTGGGTTTCTTTTGTTTAATATTGTATGGACGAAAGGACCATTAACTGAATTGTAAGCAATTTTTTCAGCTCACGAGAATGTACACATTCAAGCAAATGAAGATTTGTTTTGATTGTGATTAATGCTATTACACAGTATCCAGTAGGATCGAGGTATATATCTTTATTTTATCCCCTAATAATACCGGTATGCGTTGAGCCAGTGTTTGTGGTTTTGACGTCTCAAAGGCGCAATAAGTGTTCGACTGGGAGCATTTAATTAATCACATAATAGGGCCTGTTCGGAAGATAATACCTGCAGGAGGGCTATGTGAGGATTCCAGGATGCATAATTAGCGAATATTGGATTCACGTGAGTAGAAATTTAGCAAAAAAAAAACACAGCTATTTAGTAGTCCCTGCCATATTCGTGCAAAATTGTATACAAAGTGTAACAAAAATCCTATAACTATCTGAAGTGTGGACATAGAGACTATCCCGTAAGGAGCAGTTCTGTGCTTAAGTACTATGTGTTTCTAGTAGTGAGTAATCTACGGGCTGAGCAGTAATGTCTCTAGTTTTGACACTTTCATATACAGTTGGTTTCTTTATGCATAATTAGTTTTTGTTGCACTACGTGTACAGGAAACTTATTTACAAATCCTTGTAAATAAAATATTCGTCGTGCATTGTCATCTTATTATACTTGGTACAGTACAATATTAAGAATACAATTGTATTCTTACATAATAACCTTATGAGACCATTCATTTAAATAACAAACATATTTAAAGACATTTATAAAGTATATTTTAACCTTTTAAGTTACCGCAATTAGTATATGCCAATATGACACTGGTCTGGAGCGAAATAATAAATGGTTATTCTTCTTTCAAAAATGGCGATTATCTCTACCATATACACCAAATACTGGTTCTGCCTGTAGAGTTTTTATTACCACTTGTGATGAAACCCAGACGCAGAGGTATTTTCTTAATTTATTGTTTGGTGTCAATCACAAACTAATGATTACCTAGGTAGATATATTATATAACTAATAGCGATATCTCCTGAGAATAACCTGAGATTATCATTAATAAGTAGCAGTATTTTATTTGTATATGTAATTATGTAATTAACTATGAGTCTTGCAACTATGAACGACCTATGCATTGTAAATTGATTCTCTTATAATGTTTTTTTTTAATATATTAAAACGTAACCCCTGCTAACCTGTGTCGCGGGGGCAGTTTACAAACATGAAATTCACGAACGCAAATGACACCCAAACTCGGAGCAAGTGCATCTGGTTTACACAAAGACACTTGCCCGGCCCCGGAATCGAACCCGGGACCCCGTGATCCAAAGGCGGCACATGCAACCCCTAGGCCAACGAGGCAGTCTATTATAAGAACGTACTGCATTAATCTTCTCATATATATAAAACTAAATGTTCGTCTGTATGTCCTTTAAAGAATCGTAAACTATGCATTTGATCTTGTGATGATCTTTAACAAAGTTGAAGATCATGAGCCCAGGATGGTTTCTGAACAAAAAATATTAAATATTTGTGTAATGTCTTTCCTTCAAATTCATTTCAGTTAGTGGCGTAGCAACGAGCGCAGGGTACAGCTAGTCTGTTATATTATGAACGTCTACATGTGTGTGTGGTATTATTATAAACAAGAAAGCATTTTTATTCTATTGGAAAGATGATAAGTCAGCCCGCCAAAAAGGTTTTTCGTCTATGACAAAAAAAATTTTATGGTTCCACATTGGCCCATTAGAATAGTTTTGTATCAAGTTAAACATAATAATGATAAAGCCCCTTTTCTCCCAATCAAAACATTACCTCCCGATCAAAACATTATATGCATTCTAATTATAGTGAGTCTCTATTCTTCTTCTATAATATCATTAATATCTATTTTATCGGAACCCCTTCTTGGGTAGGTATAGACATATTTTTTTTCTTTTTAGTTTCGCTGGGGAAATGCTATATGCATACCGCCGCCCCTCGGGGGTGGGGTGGGGTCGGCGATTATGCGGGACTCCGGAAAGTACCCTCTAAAACCCCAGCGGTATACCGTCACACGACACGCTTGGAGCGCCAAAGGTTCGCGTAAACGCATTCCACTGTGACGCCCCGACGTGTTGCCCTCATAGCGGCCGGACTATCGGAGGGCGTCCCGGGCAACTGGGATGCCCTCAGACATTGAGGCTTTCGTCGGTGACGGGTCCCCCAACCCACCACCGGCCTCTACGGCGAGGGTAGAAGGGGGGCGTATGAAGGCACACAATCCCCTTCACCACGGCAAGGTAGCAGCACAGTCGAGGGGGTCTTGGGTATAGGCCTCCTCCATCTTGCTCCAGGCTTCTCTGCCCAATGCTATCTTTCTCCAAGAGCCTTATCTTGAAGGAAAATATAATCTTAGAGAAAATCTTCCTTTTTTGGTTCTTTAGTTGCCAGGGACACCACCTTCAGAATAGGATGGGTTGGTGACGCCATGTTTTTTAATCCACTACACGGAAAACAAAAATCAAACGAATAAGGATAAAGAACAGTTCTCGCGTGCTTGCACTATATTAAACAATCTCTGGCTAGCATCAGAACAATTCAGACGATTTCCCAGACAAGGCTAATAAATGGTTGGTTCCGGATCTGCGGTTATGGTCAAGGTCAGATATCACGCAACTCTCTGGCAGTGCTGAGCTGAATCGCCTCAATTTACTTATTGCACTATTTGCGAACAAATAAATCAGCACTAAAGAAATAGGTAGATGTGGGGTAAGTAGACACGTTTTGTTACATCAAAATAGTATTCAAGTAAGTAATAGACACATTCACTATTTCAATTTCATGAAAATGCGGAAGCGGTTGGATGTGTTAAGCACATGCTGCCACAACGCTCAGGGGAGTCCTATTTTCAGCAATTCACTACAGTGGGCTGGTGATGACAACGGATGATACTATACCTAAGCGGTTCGAATTTTTTCTTCAAAGAAGGAGCGTCGCCGAGAACCTCAGTAAGTAGTAGCTCTATACTCGTACAACTAAAATATTGTTGGTGTTCTTTTATTTAAATCCCAGTCGCGGGAATTGTCTGAAATGTTGGGATTTAAATAAAAGAACATGATCAGAACCGTTAAGACATCATTAAAATGTTTGAGTTACAAAAAGACTAATATAGAATTGTGAGAGTAAGTTCGTCAATCAGAACCATCTTCATTCATTCATTAAGGTCGGCTCCACTCAATCCAAGTCAACAAATAACGTGCTACTGATTGTTTCTGACACAAGCACTTGGCAAGAACGTCTGAATTTAGCAGATTAATACTAGAAATTGCACCGTGTCGGATGGACACTTCAATAAACGGAGGGATTGATTGGATTATTTGTTTATTTATGAGGTGCTCCCAAAGTACTAGGTATAACATGCTTATCAAATGTTATACCTAAAAGAGTAAGACATGGGGAAACTGGTTATTTGGTTAAACCAGTTTTCAGTTTTCACCCTACTGACCACTTGTACCGAATGACATTGATGGCGGAACGGTAGACGGAACTCGGAGCCGACGGTTATAAATGACATCGAACCACAGAGGAAGTAAGATATTAAAAATAATGGGCTGCAATCCAAGATCATCAGAAGAGTTATCCTTGTAATGCAGTAACATCTATCGCAGGAAGCCTCCTAACGGTCTCTTCATACATCATCAAGTCATACGAGTACATACACATTTTATTTGCATTACGATGCTTATCTTATTAATTACGAGAAATCACATCATTGACATAAATGTAAGAATAAAACTTTATAACAAACGAATTATATTATACAATCAATATTTATGTATTATAATTATTGACACAGATGTTCTTGGTTTCGTGTAGCTTAACTCTCTTAATTATTTTTTAATTTGTTTACCACGAGCCAGCAGCGCTAAACACTATATTTCCATTATTTTTGCCAATAACAGGTATCTTAAATGTACGTATAAGATAGTAATTCTGGTACATAAACTAGGATATTGGGAACCCACGAACTCCCAGCCTCAAAGGTTGGTCGACACTGCTAGTGACCAGAGGGCTGGCACGTACCGGAGGAACGCTGCTAATTTTCTGGGCACTTTGAAAGTGGCAGCTATTGGAAACAATTGAACTTTGTATACATTTATGTTTAGTTTTAATAATTATATTTTCCGAACGAAGAAGTCTTTATTAATCTATAATGTAAATAGATTATTTAATAAATATAAAGACCTAAAAAAAAACTACAAAAAATGTTGGGTATTAGCTATCAGCAATCGTTTATACAAAATGCTATATAACAATATGACAACTTTCTGCAGATCACCTACACTACTTTCTTCTAGCAACAGTATTTTATGATCAACCAGGTTGCTCTCTCTAATCTTAGCTTTTTCCCAAAAATTCCTGTGACATTATTTTAGGAATATTCCAATAACAACTACAAATGTGTACAGTGAGTTTAGACACACTACGAGTATTAGATTAAATTAAATTCAATCACAAATCATTATTTAATTATGGACGAATTACTTAAGTATTAAAATTTGCTAAAATTTCGGAATCTAGAAAAAAATCCAGGGCCTCCTCTGGAATTTCCCAAATCTACTCGCTGCTTTAAAAGTCTAAATAAAAATATTAACTATGTACAGAATTTCAGTACAAACGCAGTTGAGTACGTTTTATCGTTTACCTCGATTTTTCTAGAACATTAACCTGTACATTAAAGGAGAAAGGTAAAAAACCTAATAGAATATCTCAATGTTCAAGTATCAAGTAGGTTAGCTAAACTCATTATCAACGCACACAAGTAAGAAAGAATGCCTATTCTCAACTATGTTGAACTGTTTTAAAACGTCTATGTAGTGACATATAGATTCACTTGAATTTAAATCATATACGGCACTCGAGACTATCAGAGATCTAAAAGTCCCAACACTACACTTGTTCCTGGAGTTTGAACACATAGATTTAACAACCCATAGCACCAATCACCGTATTCTTCCCGCACGTGATTGGTATTTACACGCTGGTATACTGTACCGAGGCTGTCGCCTCCCTCAGTGGTGGCATACGCTGACCAGGTCATCGGACTAGGGAATACGTATTCATATTTCGAATATTAGTTTGAATTATGCTATGCCGCTGTATCCCCCGAGTACATATCGAGCTTATACTGTCCCCGGTAACTTGCATGGATCTCTTTAGGTAATTTATTACTCAAAATACAAATAGCCTCTCTTCACTCATATGAAAATCGACTATCTGTATATACGACGACTATGCAGAGTCACAGCAGAGTGTAACAAAAGCCCTACAGTCGTATCGAAACGATAGATAGTAGGTACTAGGGATATAGATAATATCTGCAAAATTTCGGCCAACATTAAGAGCAACGTCATTTTCGAAATGGCCAAACAAAAACAAGCTCATTGCACTGCAACACAGATTACAAAGCTAAAAGGAGATTAATTGAATATATCGGTGACAACAGCGACGCACAATACTGAGTAGCAAATTATATTGTATATACTAATATTATAAAGAGGAAAGATTTGATGTATGTTGGTAACGAATTGGCTCAAAAAGTACTGAACCGATTTCGAAAATTCTTTCACTATTTGAATGCTATTTAAATGAATTTTGAATGGAGTAAGATTAAGACACCAAAATGTCATGTGCGTCACATTGGTACCAAAAAGTGACGGCACGCGGCTTGATGCTTGTTGCGTGCTAATGCACTGTACGATGTTTCAGTGCGGACTCAGAGCGTGTGGTCTGCGTCACAGCTAAGTAGGTAGATTAACAAAGAAAATGACTCAATTAAATATTAATACACACTATTTCTTATTTAATATAGCAGTTAACACAGGGTTTTTTCACATTAGCATTCTTTTACATTTCCGTTTTGCATTGATTTCATAAGAAAATACTGCGCTTTGTGCCTGTGCTGTTTGTTTGGCCTCTTCGATAATACTTATTTTATATCTCACTGACGGAATAACTTGTACTTAGCATTTAGAACATGCAATTTATGTAGGTACAATATATTTACACTGTATGTGTGAGCAATGACGCAATGGAGACCTATTTATTCGCGGTTTGTATTTGATTGGCCCTGTCAAGGCCTATTCGTCATTCATTGCGTTAAAGTGTAGCTCTCATCTGTCTAAATTTCTCTCACAATGCTTTTAGGTGCTTTTTGTAAACAAGACCGTTAATATGAAAATAGCAACTATAGAGTTTCTAGCCGGCTCTTGTCTATATAGCAGCATTTCGAACTGGTTTGTTTCAGCGTGAATGTGGGTGGACGCAAGGGTTGTGGGAGATCAAAAGAGATGTATGGATTGTAAGAATGAGAAAGGTGTAAATGTAGATATGACGACTGTTAAGGATGTATGGAGACTACCACCTAGCGTGGGACAGGGGTCGTAAGATGGTATTGGTAATTTTAAATATGTCAATTTTTAGGAGTTTTGTGATAAAACCTACATAGTTAAGTTCCTTTTCAGTTTGACTCGAAATAAAAAAATATTAAAATTCATCTAATTCATCAAATATCAATCTCAATCTTATACATCCGTACATATCGAATGCCACTTGTAAATTGTATAAACTTTATTGTAAATTTTAGACGCAATGCCCTCGTGTTACTAAAAACTTCCTTATGTCCTTTTTTTACTATTTGGAATACCTACTTATTGCTTTTGTTCTCGTTATTTAGTCAACATTCACTATTTTGCGATTGTTTCCTTGTACGTAAGTTCAATTGAACAAGATAATTGGAATAAAAGATAAATGAAACTACTTGGTTAAAAATAACGTTTCATGTTCGTGATCAAATTTCCACCTATCTATGAAGCTAGGCTAGCCTATCTATGAAAATATTTAATAATTTAGTTTTAACAGTAGGTTTGGTAAGTGGTGGTTGGTTGTTGGTAAGTAAATCCTCCTAAGCTCCCGGGAACGGCAGGTTGTCGTTGGGCCCTCACTTCACCACACTGGCCTGATGGGTTGGCACAGGGTTTCGTATAAGTATTTGTAAGTTTTCCCTCTCTTACGGCTAGGTTGTCGGCCCTGTTATTTCCTTTTGTCGGCTCTTACGACACCCTCCGGATGGAATAGGGGGTGGTGACCTGGTGACACTAAGTGAACTAAATCCGTCGACACACGGAAAATAATATATATTTATAAACATATAACTTGAAGGAATTTACTCACAATTAATATACTTGATTTTTATCCCAGCAGTGTATTTTGTCTGTATGGTGACTTATTTAGTATATAGTGTCACCACCACATTTTATCTTAAGAGCGTGGTAACACCTTCTCTTAACTAAACTAGATACGAAATTCTTTTTTTGATTTCGCTGCGAAAATGCTTATTGCATACTGCCAGTCCTCGGCTTCGCGACCAATCAGGTTTACCGCCAACTCGAGGACACTATAGTGCACCCCTACGGTTTATGGCAACTCTGAGGACAGAGGAGTCCCGGGAACCCGATCCCGCTACAACATTGTGTGCCGCTCATATTCTGGCGTCTCCCGATGGGCCCGCCTGGTATGCGTGACCTTGAGCCGGTATGGCCCCAACGGATCTCGAAGACACGCTACCCCCTCACCACGGCAAGGTAGCAGCTTAGTCTAGGGGATTGATTTTTTTTTCTTTTTTTGTTCGCCCGGGGTAAAATCCTTTATGGACTTCCTCGCCGGCCACGGGGATGGCCAGCGAGGGGAGTGTGGGACTCTCCCCCATAGTGACGGCCTACCCACTAAACCTCCACGGGGTGCTCCAACTCGCGTCCTGTTGCGGCATTGTGGGATCTAATGCAGAACCACGCCGCCGCAGACGAGGAGGCCTCCTCCTCTCCTCAGGCTCCTTACGAGCACTCGACATCCTGCCGTGAGCACTCGGCAGGACGTCGCTTCCCCTCAGATCCCGTGTGGGGCGAGACATCCCCGTACCCCGCCCCGGGATCTCCTATGTTTCGCCGTGTGCGTGGACGGCGTCTCCACGAGACCTGATCTCCATTGGGTGGGGGGCGATCCACTGTGCCCCCACCCGGAGGCCCCGGTTAGGGAGGCCGAAGGCGCACGTGCGCCACTCTGCGGCGCCCCCTGCGAGCGCGACGCATCGGGTGCGCTTCGGGCGCCCTCTCCCTATCCCGTGCCAACCCGTCGGGATAACGCGGGACAGTAGGCTAATTATCTTGCATGTAACTATTTTAACAGTTATTTTATTATACTAGCGGCCGGTCTCGGCTTCGCACGGGTGCGATGTTACACGCGGGTGCAGCCGCGGGGCGTAGCTAGTAAAAAAAATCCTTATGGACCGATTTTGACGGGACTTTCACTGATAGGTAGCTGATGATATAAGGAGTAACTTAGACTACTTTTTTTTGACAAGCTTCGTCCCGCGGCGTCTCCCGCGGGTAACATCGCACCCGTGCGAAGCCGGGACGGGCCGCTAGTTTGTATCACTATCACTATCACTACATAGTATAAAACAAAGTCGCATTCTTCTGTCCGTCCCTATGTATGCATAAATCTTTAAAACTACGCAACGGATTTGAAGCGGTTTTTTTTTAATAGATAGAGTGATTCAAAGGGAAGGTTTATATGTATAACCCACCCCCGCTTTGCACGGGCGAAGGCGGGGCGGGCCACTAGTAAGTATATAAAAGAATATGCTATTATTCGTTCGGTTGCGTTTCTTAAGCGACTTAGGAACATGGTCAATTTGTTTCGGTGATTTTATTTTCTATGCCATTACTACTTACTTACTTACAGTACATTATGTTGTGACCCAAATGTTACATTATCTGGCACAATCAAAACTAGATCGTGCACTTCAATAATAATGCTCAAAATAATTCGCACGGAGCTAACTACATTAATCGGGAATTAGATTCCACAGCCCCCACCAGGCAAACTACCTGACTTCGCAAGGTAAAGGTAACCACTAACACCCTTCATCTGTAAGTAAAGTCTAGGATGGGTTATCCAGTAATCTTTGTAACCCATCCTAAACTTTTACGCGGAAAACTACTTAGTCAATAATATATCAACATAGAAACACGTTTTGCTATAGGTACGTAAGTCTCATAAAATTATATTTTTCGTATGTTTTTTTAATGCTGGTGATAGATTTATAATAGTTATAAGTTTGTTGATATTTTTTAATAAAATGTTTGCTTTGAATCGTGACACTAATTATATGTGTAACACGAAGCAGTGTATAATATACATAATTACTTTATTGGATTTCGGTAACGGCGAGTTTTTTTTTTTTTAAAACGTGTACGAAAAAAACGTGTACGTGTGTAAAAATACGGAGGAAATGCCCTTAAAATTTACAAAGACAGAAGTTGCCCAAGTCATAAAAAAATCGGACCCAAAAAAGTCACCAGGATACGACCTTATTACAAACCGCATATTAAAAGAACTACCAGAATCTGGCATAACTTTTCTGACGTCATTATTCAACGCCATGACAAGACTACAGTTCTTTCCCTTGGAGTGGAAGGTTGCGCAAATTATAATGCTACTGAAACCAGACAAACAACCAGAAGAAGCAAAATCATACAGACCCATAAGCCTGCTACCCATCCCATCAAAAATTTTTGAATCTCTACTGCTGCAACGAATTCTACCTATACTCAAAGAAAAAAGACTAATTCCTGACCATCAGTTTGGGTTCCGCAAAAAACATGCCACTGTCGACCAAGTGCACAGACTAGTAGATAAGATCATGGAGTCTCTGGAGGCAAAGTCTTACTGTACCAGTGCATTTCTGGACATATCTCAAGCGTTTGACCGAGTCTGGCATGCGGGTCTGCTTTCTAAATTAAAAAACGCCCTACCAGGTAACATGTACGGAATACTAAAATCATTCCTGCAACAGCGCCACTTCAAAGTACAAAGTGGGGAAGCACTGTCTGATCTGCGTCCCATACAGGCAGGAGTGCCACAGGGTAGTGTACTGGGTCCCATACTCTACGTCCTCTTCACTGCAGACTTGCCGACATCTGAATCTGTAACTACCGGGACCTTTGCTGACGATACCGCCATACTAGCTGCACATAGTGACCCAAAAATTGCCTCACAAATACTCCAAGAAGGACTAAACGACATCTCAGACTGGCTTAAAAAGTGGCGGATAAAAGCCAACGAAACCAAATCAGTCAACGTTACGTTTACTTTAAGAAGAGGATCCTGTCCTCCAGTCACACTAAACAACATCGAAGTCCCACAAGCCGATCGTGTGAGATATCTTGGATTGCATCTGGACAAAAGACTTATCTGGCAAAAACATATTTTCACTAAGAGGAAGCAACTTGGTATCCAAACACGAAAACTTTACTGGCTCATAGGGCGAAAGTCTCAGCTATCTCTCGAAAACAAAATACTCTTGTACAAGGCAATACTGAAGCCCATCTGGACGTACGGGATCCATTTATGGGGCACCGCATCTCACTCAAACATAGAAATCATACAGAGGTTTCAAAATAAAGCTCTGCGAATGATAACTAACGCGCCCTGGTTTGTACCCAACGAACTACTACACCATGACCTACGAATGCCCACAGTGAAGCAGGAAATCGTACGCTATACCAAGTCCTTTAAAGAGCGAATCCAACAACACCCAAATACTCTGGCTCGGTCACCAATGAAGAATCACAACAAAGCGCGACGATTAAAGCGTAAAATACCTCAAGATCTAATCCAATCACAGTAAATATAACTACTGTTTAAACAATGAGGATGTGACACAGGTCACATGCTGAGAGAGCCAGCGATAGCACCAACCAACATACTTCTGAATGTCCCACGAAGGAGACAGATTGTAGTAAATAAAGTACAACAAAAAAAAAAAAAAAAAAAAAAAACCTGTACAGCCTCATGATGTCCCCTTCAAGATTCAGCTCTATCGGAATTTTGGTAATTTAAAATTTTATCTTGACCGAGCTATACATGTTATGGTTACCGGGAGGCCTATGTCCAGCAGTAGACGTCTTTTGGCTAAAATGATGATGATGATGAGCTATACATACATAATTTACATTTCTTCGTAAAACATTTTTCCACTCCATTCCCGTATAGCAATAACATCAATGCACGATACTGGTTACTATGCGAGTACCTATGACGTTTTCAACATTTTAACGTTCAAAACCTAATAGAAATATTTTGTTGCCACAGAAAACTCTTTTATGTTTACAACATTTTATAGAACTGTAAAAATAACACGTTTGCTGCAAGCCTTAAAACAGTGATAATAATTTCAACACAAGAAAAAATAAACCTTGTTCCAATTTTTAAGTTTGCATTTCAGTTTCTATTTCCAAAAAAAGAAATTGTCTTTCGCTTTTAGAGACTTTTGAAGCAAACCAGTTTTATTTATATCATCATGGTTCTTCATTATAGCATGAGCGATCCCACGGTGAAAAGCTCGCCAGAATTAGTTCAACCGTTACAAAAAAAAAACAGAAGAAAATAATTCATACATTCATTTGCATTGGTACATCCTACAAATATTATTAACGCGAAGGTTTGTAAGAATGTATGAATTGATTTTGATGAAAATTTACAATAATATAGGTAAGTTAGACATCGAAATATGTTATTGGCTCTAAATTTATAAAAATAAAGTGTAAATTATTATAACAGACTTTTCTATGTCTTTGTTAAATAACTGACCCTAAAGCCTAACGTCCACCGTCAGCTAAAATAAGTTACTTTAATTTAGCTTGCATAGTTGAGCCAGTTTTTGATACATGTTAGTTCCGATAGACGCACATGTATGCAAGCTAAACAAAAGTAACTTATTTTAGCTGGCGGTGGACGTTCGGCTTAATAATAGGTATTAGCAGGTTACCTGTCAAAATCAAAAGCACGTTGATTTTTATTACCGTATTTGACTCTATTGAATTAGCAAATTTGGGCCTGTTCGTCTTTTTGATGTTATCTAAAGAAGTGTATACCTACTTCTCAGCCATCTGTTGAGTCGGGCCTCCTCCAACTACATGCTGGCCAGACGGGTTGGCATAGTGTTTCGTGCCAAATAACCTTCTATTACCTCCTGGTTTTCGGCCTTATCATTTCCACCTGTCGCCTCTTACGACACCCTCGGCACGAAACGGGGTGGTGACATTATGTATTCTAAATCAGTCACCACACCACACGAAAAATAAGTGCATAAGTGGAAGATAAATTATCCAGTGTGATATTGAAATTTAGGTAGTACTTGTAGAAATCAGAATATACGATTTTTTTACAAATTGCTAAATTTAAAGACCATTTCGCAAGAATATGAATTCCCTGGCAACAGTCATTGGGGGAAAGCCACAGCTCCTCCAGGGATACCACATATACATGGTTGGGTAATATGGGTATTGCTAGGTATCGGTATCAATCAAATAAGTAGCCCATTCTGATACGATAGGCAGAATACGTTCCTATTTCCGATATGGATCCTCTTCTTCTTTATTTAGAAAAAGTTTTCTTTATTTTATACTTAATTCTTCTATATTATGGTTGCTAAAATATATTCGAAACGTAGGGATTTCAATTTTAGGGCAAAAGATTTTCAAAGTATACCAACTCGACTTTCTTCTGGATCAAATTCAAGTGCCAAGATGTTGTCATTAATAGTTTCCTTACTAGAAAATAAATACAAAAATAAACTAAATACATAATACCTAACAAGTATAGAAAGGTTAATATCACTCACCGTTAAAAATTCTCAATAAAAGCAATCACAAACTATTTTCACGACATCAAATTAACATCACAACAGATACAATAGGATATTTTAATGTTTTATGTAAACGCGTGCTGATAAAGTTTATAAAACGAGCATAAATTTTCCCGCCGAAATTACCGGCGACCGCGCATGCGTTTCAAACTTTTTCAACCTGCGCAATGGACAACGACATCATACAAACTGCCATGCCACAGACATCTCACAATCGGTTAATTTCCCTGTCACGGTTCTTTAATTTATTCACTTGGATTATAACAATCGCATTGGTAAAGACCCATTTTATTTTGGTTTAACTGTCAGTTAGATAATATTTGCACTACTTAGTTAATATTTAAATAAATAATGCTTCATGTATTGACTTTATGATTAATCAGTATAATAAAAAAGTAATTAAAATTCTTGGTCATATAAATGTTAGGTGCATCGGTTAAAACTCTGTCAATGCTCAAGATTAGCTTTCATCATCATCATCATCATCATCAGCCTATTTCAGTCCACTGCTGGACGTAGGCCTCCCCCATGGCTCGCCACTGAACCCGGTCTTCGGTTCTATGCATCCAGTTACTGCCGGCTGCCCATCGCAGATCGTCGCTCCATCTAGCAGGGGGGCGTCCCACCCTACGTTTGCCAGTACGTGGTCTCCACTGTAGCACCTGTTTGCCCCAGCGGCCGTCAGTTCTACGACAGATGTGGCCAGCCCATTGCCACTTTAGCTTGCTAATACTATGGGCTATGTCGATGACACGGTGGGGCTGAAAAGTCCTCGAATGGCGACCGCGTTCCGGAAAGCGCAGTGCTGGTAGGCCTCCCACACGGTGGACCGATTACCTGATTAAGGTCGCCGGAAAACGATGGATGCGGGCGGCCCAGGACCGGCCTTTGTGGAAATCCTTGGGGGAGGTCTATGTCCAGCAGTGGACGTCTTTTGGCTGAAATGGTGATGATGATGTCGATGACACGTGTTCTCGCTCGGATGACTTCATTACGAATTCTATCTCGTAGCGAGACACCGAGCATAGCCTGCTCCATAACTCGCTGAACGACTTACAGCTGATGGACTAGCCGCACCGTAAGTGTCCACGTTTCAGCACCGTAGGTTTTAAAATTTATATTTTAATTTATTATAAATATTTTTAGACATTCATAAAAATATATGCTTGAAGTTCATAAGCTATTAGCATATTTTGACAAGTATACAGAGACGTTTTATTTATGCCAGACGAAGTTTTCAGTGCCAAGGTGTGTTAACTATGTTCTCCAACAAAAATATTTATAATGCGATATCATCATTCCTGCTCATAACTTCCCTCAGTGTCATTCATCGTCAGTCATTTGTGCAACCTCTAATCACATAACTTCCCTCAAATTTGCCTAATGCATTGGAAGACAGGTTAGCACAAGGTTGAAATTATCCTTCTCGTATGTCTAGGTTTTCTGTTAAGTCGGCTCGTACAAGACATTTTTTAATAGTTGTTGCTTTTTTTACTTAACTATTTTACTTGACACTGGCTGAAGACAAACCGTGAAGATCTACAAGGAAAAAAGATATAATTATTTTAATCCATCACCACAAAAACAAGATCTAATATGGAGATCACTAATTCCATACAAAAATGTTCTGGATTATTCCAATCATATAAGTAACGGAATAAAAAAAATACAATAACTTTAAATAACATTTCATTAGTTTCAATTACATTTCGATAAACGACCACAACCCTCGACTAACTCGGCTGTGTCGCAACTCTTTGGCTTAGCCTTTGTTTGTTTTGCAGTCACTTTGAAGCCTTTTGTTAAAAGAAAATTGGGTTTTATCGGCAAATCTGGTAAAGAAATTGTTTCTATTACTGTACTAACCAAATCGAATCGTTTGTGGGGGACGCTTTGTCGCGCGAGTCATCTAATGTAACGTGACCAACTGTACTCATTTACTGAGTTTTGAACTCTTTTTTCGCAAACCGTACTCTTTTCAAATCCTGTACTCTGAAAGTACTCATTTGTATAATTTTATACTCAATTGTATTTAAAACATTTTTTTAGATTGTTTTATTCAATTGTATTAACTAAATATATAAAATTATTTTGATAGTGATTTGAATTTCACGCGCGCATAATGCTTGCCTTTTCCGGCATGCCAGAGGACAGGGCAAACACCAGACACGAGTTTGACAGTGATTTGAATTTCGCGCGCAAATATGGCTGCCCTTTCCGGCACAATTGAGAGGCCGTATTGTACTTGGAGAGATAGATATTTTTTACCAAAAAGTAGATGTTAACTTTATCTAATGGGACCATCGGTAATAATATGGTTAGTTCAGCCACTGACAACCTGTAACGACTGCCATAAATGGTAGAAAAGCAGCCTATAAAGACGAATTTACTTGCCCTCCGAATCACGGAGGAGGTCATACTAGGATTAGCAACTTTTTTTGCAAGAAATAAAGTATATTCAGGTCTATCAAGAATATCAAACAGTATTTTAGAAAAATGAATAGTTACTATTTTATTTATTCAGTATATCTTTTTATTTCATATTTTTTTACATATATTCTTAAAAAAACATTGTTATTCAAAAAATATATATAAAACAATAGAAAACCCGTCGACAACGAGGTCGATGACTTAAGCTACCGACGGTTCAGGGCTCCAGAGAGAGGAACCTCCTCACGATCCTTGCCGAATCCAGGATGACTGCCTTTTGTATCAGGCCCTTAATCCAGCAACTCAGCGAGAGTTTCTTGAGATGTTGGTCGAAACTCTTCGCAATAAGACCGTTTACTGAAACGACTATCGGCACAATGATTGTTGAATCAACATGCCACATTGCGGTAACCTCGTGTGCCAAATCGAGATACTTGGTGAGTTTCTCTTTTTCGGCTTTAACGAGGTTCTCGTCATGCGGGATAGTGACGTCAACAAGCATTGCCCGGCTCGCCAATCGGTCAATTATCACTATATCAGGCTTATTAGCGGGAATAGTCCTGTCAGTGATAATTGATCGATCCCAGTAGAGCGTGACATGACCATTGTCGAGAACTGGCGCAGGCTGGTATTGGTAGTAGGGCACTTCAGTATCCACAAGACTATATTTAAGGGCAAGTTGTTGATGGACTATCTTGGCCACTTGGTTGTGTCTGTGCAAGTATTCTCCGTTAGCAAGACGAGAACAGCCAGAGAGGATATGCCTAATGGACTCTCCTGGACGATGACAGGCTCGACAAATGTCGGCAGTCCCATCCTTTAGGATATGTCTCCGGTAGTTATTCGTCATGATAACTTCGTCCATAATTGCACAGGCAAACCCTTCAGTCTCCCCGAAGAGGTTACTGAAGCGTAGCCAAGCCACAGAAGCGAGTTGGTCTAATAATAATATAATACATTATTATTATAGTTTCTCGCACAACTTACAAATTTACAATCTTTTTTAAAAACTTCATATTCCTCACCACAACTATAACTGTTTTTTTATTATTAAATTAATAAATGGTCTTTTCTATCCTCCCGCCACTTGCTCATTAATTACTGAAAAAAATGTGTGAGCGCCTAGTATTATCTATCTATCTATCTATCAGCTACAGAAGTCCACTGCTGAACATAGGCCTCCCCCATAGATTTCCACAATGAAAGAAAAGAGAAGCGTGGTAAGACCCCCAACTAGGTGGACGGACGACCTTGTGAAGGTCGCTGGGAGTCGGTGGATGCGGTCTGCATGAGATCGTCTAAGTATAACACTTACTAATGTGTTTACATTTTGATGCTGAAAACAGTATTTTGTATACTTTATTTTTGTTCAACAGTAAAAAGTATAATTTAGTGAAAAACAGTATAATACTGTTTAAAACAGAATAGTTGGCAACCCTAGGTCATACACAAATAATGGACATGATGGGCACCTATGCAACATCTACCAGAACCGTTGCTTAGCATGCAGGTGGAGCAAACCTTAGATGACTAATTATTTTTATTACATTTTATTTTGACATGCTTGTTGGTTTAGGCTTGGATGTGCCGCCTGTGGATCACGGGGTCCGGTGATCCAAAGCAAACCAGTGGCACTTGTGAACTATTCGTGAATTTTATATTTGTAAACTGCCCACGCTATTTATAGTGCACGGGATTCCAAAATGTTTTCATGTAGGTATTTTTATTTGAAAAAAAATTATTAATAATTTTATTTGAAAATAAATAGATTTATACTACTATACTTAATAGATCAGAGAGAAGAAACCTTAAGTATTTTAGAGCACCTATCCAATATGGTAATTAAATCTGCAGTAATTTCTTCTCTACCAAATGTTCGAACCAGCAATAATGATACAACTCTGAACACAATCGTTACGCACTAGATTTGGCGGAATACGTAACTATCTTATATATAACGTCGGTAAATATGAATAGATGTGACGCAAATAACAAGCATCGACGCATGGGATTTTGAGCTTATCATTAGCAGAAAAAAGCACAGAAAACATCTACTTTAGCGAGCAAGAAACGCACGAAGAAATTAAGATCTGAGGTATTTACATCTCGATGTATAATTAATGACACAATACATATCAATAGGCGAGTGTAATGACTTGCCATAAGGTAGGTATAAAAACCACGCACATTTGAAATAGAAAAAAAATATATGTACTTATAATCATTTTGTTGCTGAATGTTTTTCAATTTATTACTAGTAGGTACTAGTATGTTTAGGTTAGGTATGGTATTAGGTATATGGTATTATCCGTGTGGTGACGGATTTAGCATACATAGTGTCGCCCAATTCTTCCTGAGGGATAAAGCCGACAAAAGGAAAAGATAAAGCCGAAATCCTAGCCGCAAGGCAAGGAAAACTTGATACGAAACTCTATGCCAACCCGTCTGGCCAGCGCACAGTAGTATAATTACCCTCTAAGTAGTTGGAGGAGGCCCGACCCGACAGTGGGTCATTTATGGGCTGAGAAGTAAAAGAAGTATGGTATTCTACTAATCATTGGCAGTTGGCAGATATCCGTGAACACCGGAACGGGTTCGTCCGAAAACCAGCACCAAGACTCCTTGGAGTCCAATTGAGACGGGCCCGTTAAGTAAGACACATACTAATACGATTTCCATTTTGTTGTTGTATCAATTTTTTTTTTCTTTCTTACTAGCTAAGCTCCATACACAAGTATACACAAGTACCAGTTTACCCACGCGAGCGAAGTCTTGATCATGTAGCGCTGATCTTCCGACGGGGCAGTACAGAAATAAACAGACGACACAATAAAAAAACTAGTAGACTCACATGTCGTAAGAAGCTTATAGCTATGGAACCTTTTTTTGCTCATTACTTACACATATGACTTAAGCACCTTACGTCGACTAGGGTATTTTTCCTGCAAAGAAAAAATCTCTAGAAAAACATCTCACTGTCAGCTTCAAGTACCTATTTAGACGCAGGGTTTTTCTAGTGATAGATACAAGTAGCAAAACATCGGATTTTTCGCATTACAGATTATCACACAGTACTTCGTACGTTGTCTAGTGAACTGTGCGTAACGCAATCGATCTCCAGGCAACGTCTGGCTCTACGGGATCGGTCTCGGGTTTCATTTAATTTTATTTATTTTTAAAGAGGGAAACCCCTTTTTTATAGTGGGGGAAACCTTTTATAGGTCCCAGCCGGGGGACGGGGCTGGGGTATGTGGGAGTCCCGGACGCGATGAGATGTTGATTGCGAACGGTTTACCCATTAAAACCTACCACTAATTGTCTGCGCGGGCCATCTGTCGTTTGGGAAACTTCGTAATCGATCCATTCGACAGTGGCTAAGAACGAAATCCCTGCTCTATTTATAACCGGTATCGCGGGGGCAGTTTACAAACATGAAATTCACGATTACAAATGACACCCAGACTCAGAGCAAGTGCCTTTGGTTTATACAGAGTTGATATGACAGAGGGGCATTAAATTACACTACGTATACTATTATGTGATTAGTATGAATTCGGAATGGTACAAAAAAAAATACACGTGATGGGGTGGAGGGGTAGTCTTTTATCTCACCAGGTATCACCAAGGGGGAGTGGGGGGGTTAAGAAATGTAAAAAAAAAACATCACGTGATTAATGGACAGCCCCTAAGGTTAATAAACGATGCGTTAGGCATAAACATCTGTTATGAAAGATACATCATGTTCAAATGAGGCAAAAAAAATAAAAAATCATTTGCAGCTAAACTATTGCTCCAATTTAATTGATTTTTGGTACAGAGCCTGGAAATGATACCTAGTATAGACAGTTAAAAAAATGCCCCTATGTCGTATCAACCCTGTATAAAGACACTTGTCTGACCCCGGCATCGAACCGGGGTACTGTGTTCCAAAGGCGGCACGCCAGCCTCTAGACCAACGAGGCAGTCCACAATTCCCTTCTACCATATATGGCAGTTACACGTAGTCAGTAGGATGAAAGCTGACAGCTGATAAACATAAAATTACCAGTGGTCCCACTAGATGAGTTGTGGCAGATTGCAGTCTCTCCGTGTAAATACTGGTAGATCAGGTTAAATCCAAAGAAAATGGGGAAAAGGCGAGGGAGATACATACTTACAATAAATTATTCCCAATGCTAACAGGTGAACCGTTCTCTAAATTTAACTAGCCACTAATTCTTTACTAGTAATTCATACTGCTAAAGTTCATTATTTATTTTCATAAGATCCCAACAGTTACGAAGTTTAGTGGAATACTTTGTTTGACATGAGATTTAAAAAAAATACATCATCTAAATTAGGTACCTCTAAATCTATAGTACCTACTAAACTAATTTCGAATCTTTATAATAGGTCTTCATCGGTTAGTCTTTTAGTTAAAAGAAATGGATAAGGGTAGCATAAGTCTTGGCATGCAAATGGTACCTAAATGCTGCCAGTATTTTAAGCACATTACATGGGCCAAATTTATTAAATTAGTTTTATTTCCATATATCTTGTCTTAAATTAATATGTATGTCGTGGATAACGATATCGTTTTATTAAGTTTCTCAATTGATTGTTAACACAGTAGTGCGGCAAACGCGGTGACGTCAGTTGTTTTGCAATGGCGGCACGTGGACAGAGTCGTAATGGAAAGTGAGGTTGGCTCGATCAGTCAGTCGACGTTGGGACACGGACCGAGACACTTCTCCGTTGCGAACCTGTCGGTTTGTCTATCTAAGTGTGTTAACTGAACATTGTTATTTATACTGTGGTTAATATTGTGAATTATAAAGTTACAAGTAATAAACCTCGTACCAAGTCAAGATGATGACGACTCTATCGCTCAGCCGTCGCTATCTCCGACATGTATATTATAGTTTTAAGACTTTTAAGGTACCTATTTTCATTTATTAAATTGTGTATATTTATTAACATAGGTACATACTTGAAAATAATTCTAAAGAAAGGGAAATTAGTTGCAAATTCTGAGCTAAACTCTATTTAAATCATCAATTCCTCCTTCATTTAAATAAGTAGAATATAAATAATGAGCTCAGTTTTCAAGCTATAAATTTATTTACTTCAAAGGGGAAGTACTTAGGTAGTATAGTCACGAAGCAAAATTCAAAACAACAAGCACTTTCAATGAAAACAAATGCTTGTATAACTGGTGTGACCAAAATGTCTGTTTGGAATACATTGGAGGACAACTGTCATTGTTATCTTATTTGACATTGCTAACTCTAAGCGTATGTGATGACGGATTTAGAATACAAAATATCACCATCCAATACCATGCTGGGGTAAAAGGCGACTAAAATAACTCAAGAGGCAGATCACCTAGGCGCAAAAGAAGGAATACTCCATACCTACATACTTGCCAGCGTGTTTTAGTAGGCTAATTTCCATAATTAACCCAGACCCAGAGCAAATGTCATGTCTTACAGGATCTTGAAAACCACTACATATTTAGTTTAATATAATTCAACAATAAAAGTACATTGTAAGACTTAAAACTTAAAAAAATATAAATCGGAGATGAAAATAACCTACTTAAAAATAAATATTTACAAATTATATAATTGTGCTAAACCACTGTCGCAAGGTAGAGTTCCCAAAAGACTGGCTGCATTCCCGCGTTGGATAGCGATACCCAATCTCTGTGCGAGATATGAGCCAGCCTTTAGTTCCCCATTTTTCCCCACTACATATTATAAAACAAAGTCACTGTCGTCTGTTCGTCCCTATGTACCTATGCTTAAATCTTTAAAATTACGCAACGGATTTTGAAACTTTTTTTTTAATAGAAAGAGTGTTTTAAGAGGAAGGTTTTAAGTAAGTATAATACATGCATAATTGCACCCGACGAAGCCGGGCCGGGTCGCTAGTTAAATATATCCTGAACTCATTTTAAAAAAATACATAAATATACCTACCTACATCTTAGCTGCGTGAGTAGGCAACCGTTTCCATTTCTAACAAAATAATCATGAAAATGGTCCTTTCATTGCCTCTGTGCCCTCGCTTTCGTTATTTCCAAGAGCTATCCACAAAGAATAGAGTTGCGTTTCCCGGTTGACATCCAATATCCGGATGAACCTTTGTTCCCCTCATTGCAGATTCAGCGCGATCTAGCCTAGCTTAGTGTTTCCCAGATGAAAACGGGGGAAGTAAAGGGTGTAATGTAAGTAGATACTCGTACTCAGAACTTGAATTATTTGCTAATCTCGTAAATTTTTGCTGTTGCTGGGTATGTAAAAAGGTATAAATAAAATGGTAGCGACGTTTATTTGCAAAGAAAGAACTAGCCCAAATAAATGTCAACATCACTAGTTACTAAAGTTGTAATTGTAATTATTGAACAATAATTATACAAATACGTAATATTGATAAATACTATTAATGCATCGAACTAATGTAACAATTATCATCATCAATCTTTTAAAAGTATTTGTGCAAAGATTTTTTACCGAAATAATTTATAATGAACTGAAAATTAATTAGGTAAACTTGTTTTTAAGTCATTAATTAAAAAGATAAGAAAGCCAATTATTTAGAACGTTGCAATAAATGTCTTTCTGTAGGTACGTACCTACTTGTCATTAGCGAAATTACCTGATAATTCATGGAATAACTAAGTTAATTGTAACAGCAATAACTACCTTCCTTTCTATTGCAGGTTTTCTGCCTTAAAATTTCCTTTAACCGACTATCACATCACCATCTGAAAAGACTGGGTATGCGACACTAATCATTCTAAATGTGTTTTAGGCGAAAAACATTGTGAATGTTGTCTTGTAAACACTTGGTTTATCAAAACATCGTCAATAAAAATGCTTCGATATCTAGGTGAGCTCGCGTATTATATTATTTACAAATAACTACATATCGGTAGATCGAGGTTGACAAAAATAAATGGCTCCCGAAGCGCCAAGGACAATCTCTGGAAAGGGTCAGGGAAGATGCGAAAAGAATTCGCAATGAACGACCTCAATATTCATCATACTATGAGCTGTTCTCGATTAGATTGTGCGCCAATACGTGTTTATGAAAACCTGTAGGGATATTAAAGATTTCTTCATTTTTCTTCATCGTTCCTTTCTTACGCAAACATTTATACATTTACGGCCCATAAATTAGCCACTACTGTACTATGGTTGGGCCTCCTCCAAATTTATGGAGGGAAATTCCATAAATTTGGAGGAGGCCTACTGTGCCAGGTTACCAAGACGGGTTGGCACAAGTCCTGTATCAAGTTTTCCTTATCTTGGAGCTAGGTGATCTTCCTCTTGCGTTCTTTTAGTCGCCTCTTACGACACCCTAAAGATGGTATGGGTTGGTGAAATTGTGTATTCTAAATCCGTCACCACACGGACAGCTCTAAGTAGCTCCACTGAAATTTTCCTAGACATCTGTATATTAGGTAATCTGAATAGATATGTGTATTTAGGATTATTCGGTTGAATAACTTGAACGCACCACAATTTTAACAAGTTTTAATTTACCATTTTTTAAGGCCCAGCCAACTGCCTTGCTGGTAACTTCTATGACTCTATAAACTATAACATGACTCCTAAATTATACCTAACCTTTCTTCCGGAATCTATAATTAACACCACAAATGTTGATATAAGATGGAGGCCATGCTGACCGCGAAATAACAATCATTTTATTGAATGCCCCGATCGACAGCCAATTATTGGAGAAATATTACTGCAGACACCGAACAATGCGTCGTTATGTAAGCCACAATTACAGACCTACTTATCTCTTGCCCTACTAACTGACCTAAGATCGATAAGTAAATACAGAAATACGAATGAGAATTATATTATTTTTAAGAGAGTATCCTGCCTCCCACTTGGGCTCCCCGAATGGGGAAGAACCTCCACGTTATGTAGGGTCAATGGGTGGTGTTGTGAATTTTGTGAGACACGTGATTACTACCTCATGACCCACTGCGTCATGCTGAGTCGGGGCTCCTCCGAGTACATGGAGGGTAATTAGGCTACTGTGCCACGCTGCCTAATATACCGCTTGGCACATGGCGCGGGTTTCGTATCAAGTTTTCCTTCAATTGCGGCTAGATTTTCGGCCTTGTCATTTCCTTTTGTCGACGCTTACAATGTATTCTAAATCCGTCGCTACACGGATAAGACACGTAAGTAAGGTGTCCAGAACTCTATCAGCATCAAGTCACTATCCAAGCATGATGTTGTTGGCAGTGGAACTTTCCCCTGCTGCTCCTGCTTTCAATGTTATGGTTTTACTTTTTATCGGATTGGTACCTAAAGATCGAGTGAAACCGGTGGTCATCATCGGTATTCGCTTGCCAAAATACCGCATGGTTGAGGATACAGTAGTAACCCCAATTTTTTCCATCACGTGAGCAAGAGCTGTTGGAGCAAAGGATCGGAGCACATTTTTATGCTTGTAGCCTTTTTAAATTGAGAAGCCTCGTTTCAACTATTGAACTTAAGCGTCCAAAAAGATTTCTTATTAGGCATTGAGTATTATATAGTTCAATGTTATTAGGTTAGTAATTATCAGCGCAGCGAATAGAAAATGAATATGATGACAATTCGCAATTCAACAGTTTGGCACATTTTTTTTTTAATTGATACTTACATTTTTTGTCCAAGACAGAACCAGCGATAAGCAAAATTTATTGAGATACTGTTTGATTTTTCCTTTCCCGCAACCATGGATACGTCCATGCTCGCAACGTGACATTGGCGAAGTTATGTTGTTGTAACATGACAAGTTAATAAGCAAGAAATGAAGTGAAATTTTATTATATGCTACAGAAAAATAATGTATACTACGCAAATTGTAGGCAGTATGTACCATGTAGCGACACTAGAGATCCTGCAAGTCCGTCGATTTTAAACAAATATACTCGTACGACGCAAGAAATGTATTCAAATACACCCTCGCTCGTTCAATCGCATATTTTCCCTGTAGAAGACGCTTTAATTCGCTGACATTTACTTAAAAATTTACCTACTCGTAGTGTCAAGATTTATATGTATACTAATGTTAAGGAATGTGGAGTGTTATGGAAAAAGGTGAAAAAAAAGATGGATCTTTGTTTCAGCCCATAGATGCCCACTACTGAGTCAGACCCCTCCAATTCATGGTTTGCACAGATTGACACAGGTGTTGTATAATAAAGTTTTCCGTCTATTGCGGCTATGTGAGACTTACGACACCTTGAAGATGCTATGTGTTTTATTCTAAGTCATGAAGAAAATGATGGATGGGTTGCGTGAATGAAGACGAGTGAAACTGGCATGAATGCAGATATGTCGAGGAATAGACATGAGTGAAAGCATAAGACACATTGCTTCAACGCCATTTAATGGGAGAAGGGTAATTGTAATTAGCGACTGGCTTCGATAAGAAGTATTTTCTGTAATAGATAAAAGTAAACAAGAATAATACACCAACACATTAACGATAATCGTTTAATTTTTCACATCAAAACCACTATCCTTATAACCTAAGCAATAATTCATTTTAAAATCACAGTTTTAAGGCACATTTTTATATGGACTACAAGAATGGGCCCCATCCAATGTACATTTGGCACAGATTATGTATGCTGGTTGCTTCAACGATCAAATGCTCTACTTGACCTTCTGGCGACAAAGACAGAGAGAGTTGCTTGTTCTTGGTGCGAACCTGATAAAGGAAAACATATTTGTATTACAAAACTAGCGACCCGCCCCAGCTTCGCAAGGGTGCAATAATGAACCTCTAAATTTATCAGTGTTTCTCTACGATATTATAGATGTATTATACATATAAACCTTCCTCTTAAATC
Organism: Clostera curtula; assembly: GCA_905475355.2. NCBI lineage: Eukaryota > Metazoa > Arthropoda > Insecta > Lepidoptera > Notodontidae > Clostera > Clostera curtula. Next base: position 6,891,200 of record FR997806.1, on the reverse strand, counting down.
TTTCTATCTATTACATAAAACCGCTTCAAAATCCGTTGCGTAGTTTTCAAGATTTAAGCATACATGGGGACGGACAGACGACAGCGACTTTGTTTTATACTATGTAGTGATAGTGATATAATAAAGATACGCATATCTTCCTAGTCAGTGTGGTGACTTAGAATACATAGTGTCAGCATCCCATTCCATCCTGGGGGTCTCGTAAGAGCCAACAAAAGAAAATGAGGGCTGATAACCAAAATAGCAAGATAAGGAAAACTTGACACGAAACCCAGTGCCAACCCATCTAGCCAGTGTGGCACTATAGGCCAATTACCCTCCATATAACTGGAGGAGGCCCGACACAGCTGTGGGTAATATTTGGGCTGAGTAGTAGTATTAGTATAATACAGTGTCACCACCTCATTTCACTCTGAGGCTGGCGTAAGAGCCGACAATAGGAAATCATAAGGCCGTAAACCTAGCCGCAATAGAATGATACGGAACCACAGTGGGCCAGTTACCCTCCATGTAGTTGGAGGAAGACTGACTCACCAGTGGGTCATTTATGAAGTGGGATTAGTTTTACATCCATCATACTATCAAGACTAAGGACACACGAGAGAATCCGCGAGCGGATAGTAACTCATAAATGCCTCATAATCAAGCAAAATACAATTCTCAAGAGAAATTTAACGACAGCACAGTGTACTTGTAACGAAATATTTTACCAACCGTGACCTATTTCACAACTCGAATAAATTGTTTAATCCGGCAAATTTGCGACGCGTTGTGCAATAACCGGTACGTTTTTGACACGGAGTCACAAGATTATGTCCTAACTAGCTGTTACCCGCCACTTCGTCTGTGTCGACTTAAAATTGGCCTAGTAGTTCCTTTTTTGCAAATAGATGTCGGTGCTACAATATTAACGTGATATAACTACCCTGGTCTGCAATACTAAGTATCACACTTTTAAAATTGCAATAACTTTTTAAGTACACAAGATATACGTTCGAAATAAAAAGGACTCGAAAAAAAGTTTGTAGTGTTTGCTATAGTTACGTAGAAAGCTGATAACATTTGCTATAAAACGTTTTTTATTTTAAATTTCTAACTTCTATAGTTTAGAAAAAAAATGATATATTAAAAGTGTAGTACTTAGTATTGCAGGTCGGTGTATGTACAAGTAGATGCATATCGTCGGGGATAGTGCAAATCCGCGGAACTAGCATTGGATAATTCCGCGTATCTGTCAAATGTAGCCAATTTGAAATGTCGCGGGAAATGCACGCAAATCCTTATTTGTTATAAGACTAATATATTTCTACTGTTAACAATAAATAGAACACATAAACTATTAGTCGCTCTGTAAAAATTATGTCAATTGCCGTCGAAATAACAAAAAATATGAACTTAAAACCATCTCCTGTAAACCTACAAGTTGTGCAGATACGCGCACTTTACGTATGGTAGATTCGCGGATTTGCACTATCCCCGACGATATGTCGGAATAAATAGTTCAGTCACTTTAAGAATTACTAGCGGGATGGGTATCCTGGCTACGCTCGAGTTGACATTTATTTTTTTGCAATTTTGCCTAAGGCCTAAGGCCACAAGGCCGCAAGTAATGTACATTACGTTGCGGGTGGTGACTGATTTACAATGCACAATGTGACCAGAAATTCTGAGGGTGTCGTAAGATTCGACTAAAGGAACGCAAAAGGCGTATCACCTAGCCGCAAAAGAACGAAAACTTGATACAAACCCTGTGCCAAACAGTCTTGCCAGCGTGACACAGTAGGCTAATATCCCTCCATGAATTTGGTGGAGGCCCGACTCAGTAGTGGGTTATTTATAGGCTGAAACGACGAGGTAAGGAATAATATTAGTAGGATGGTGATAAATGTTGACTGCTTCCACGTTTATACAAATTTAGAAAACCACAATGTTATGGCCTTTTTTAACTCGTTCGTGTACCGCAGAGCGCCCGTTAAGCCGTCGGTGCCGGCTGCCAATATAACATTTATGGCAGTCGATACACATTCTTTAAAACCAAAGTAAACAGACACCTTTGCAAACGTGTACCATTTTAGGCCTCGTCTTCGCCTTCCATCAAGCGATATTGAAGTCAAACGTAAGCTAATCACTATCACTACATAGTATAAAACAAAGTCGCTGTAGTCTGTCCGTCCCTACGTATGCTTAAATCTTCAAAACTACGCAACGAATTTTGAAGCGGTTTTTTAATAGGTAGAGTGATTCAAGAGGAAGGTTTATATGTCAATATACCATCCGTGCGAAGCCGGGGCGGGTCACTAGTGTTATACATAAAAAAGTTAAACTCGAATGTGATAGTCTGACCAGTGGGCTTACTCTCGAACGCAATTCCGTTCGGTCGGGATTGGAATTGTGACGTTTCGTACTCTTGAGCACACTTCGTGACGCTAGGGCCAAATTGTTTCAATATTGTGTGGTGTGTGTGATTAAAATTGTTATTAGATTCAAGATTAAGACCCCTGATAGAGCCGGAAGGGAGACTGCTGTCGCTCTTATAAATTCTCTTAGTTAGCTAATTTAGCTTAGACTGATACTGACCCCAGAGTGTATAAAATGCAAGATAGAAATAGTGCGTATAGAGGCTGAATCTCCCTCCAATCAGGTCTGTGGGTTTAATTGTTGTAGAGAACAATAGAATCGTTCGCTACTGTAGCGTTTATATGATGGGGATAAAATCAAGAACGGTTTTCCTGACTTTTTTAAACTTAATTAAAAAATAATGTCGAAATGAGAAAATCAAAAACGTTTACATATTTCGTTTCGCCTTAAATTTCATATAAAGGTTTGATTCTATAGGATAGGATAGGATAGGACGTTTGAAGTGAGGACACAGAGCTAATCTACTACTACTTAGGCCATCCATGACCCACTGCCGAGTCGGACCTCCACCAATTATATGGAGGTTAATTAGCATTAGGCAGTGCTTTGCTGGCTAGACAAGTAGGCACAGGGATTCGTATCGACATTGTGTAATGAGTATTTTTAAACCGTCACCACACGGTCAACCAATAATGGGTCCAGTGTAATCCTACTAAAATATTTTTTTGTCTCGCATTTTAATTTAGATAAAATAATAAAATCTACTAACCATTCCATTCAGTCTCTGCTTGATGTGTTGCAGATGTTGTAGAGCCTGTTCGTTCGTTCGTTCCCCGCAGTCTACCGGCCTGGCCCGGCCCCAAGACACCAGTGGGTCATACACAAATGGACCAATCACCGACATGAGGGCAGCCGTTTGGGCTCGCAGAGCGCGCATTACTGCTTCACAACTTTTCCTAAATAGTAAACAATAAGATACATCAGAAGTAAGTATAATAAGGTACAGCATATGGATAGCCCATTCCGTCGTGAGGGTGTCGTAAGAGCCGACAAAAGGAAATGACAAGGCTGAAAACCTAGCCGCAAGAGAAGGAAAACTTGATACGAAACCCTTTGCCAACCCGTCTGGCCAGCGTGTTACAGTAGGCTAATTGCCCTCCCTGTGATGAGAGGAGACCCGGATCCGCAATGGGGCATTTATGGGCTGAGTTGTGGTAGTGGTCACACTGAGAGGTTCACCACGGGGATAAATGTATTATGTGAAATGTAAATATCCTTGGACATTTCACTCAACGCCATCTCGTCCCAAGCTAAGCAACTTAATGCTTGTGTTATGGTAACGAGATGGATGATATACTACTTATATACATTTTTTTTTGTAAATACATACATATTATAGATATAAAAACACCCAGACCCAGAACAAATACTTGTAGGTCGTACAAATATTTCTTCCGTGCGGGGATCCAACCCGCGACATGCTGCGCAGCAGTCGATCGCTCAACCACTGCGCTAACCGTGTCGTCGTTGTATGTAGACAATTCTGCCAATTTTGTTTTTCTGCTTGTATTTGACAGCGGACAAGGATAACAATATTGTACGAATATTAATTGACAAGGAAAACTATTACGAAGCTCTCACACGACCTCGAGTTTCGAGAGTTATAAGGAAAACATCAAATTATTTTTAAGATACTTTAAAAATAGATACATATGAGAGTGTGTGAGTGACAAAATTAAAAGCCAGACCTAAGGAGGTGTTTTAGGGGGGAGGGGGGTTCTCGGCGAATATTACGTAATTTTTAGTAGACAAGAAACATTGGACTTAAAGTCAGAAAAGTAAGAAATTAACTGTTTAATTTATAGTTGTACAATCAAATTGAGCGCTGTGTTCCAGTTTTAAAAACCTACATACGTAAGACACTGTCTTCCTGGTGACAGATTTAAAACAAAAAATGTCACCAACCATCCTGAGGAAGTAGTTCAATTACAGGAACGCAAAAGACAAGCGTTGACCACCTTGTTGGTCTAGGGGTTGGGTGTACGCCTTTATATCACGGGTTCCCGATTCCATTTCCGGGTTGGGCAAGTGTCTTCGTGTAAACCATAGGCACTTGGTCCGAGTCTGGGTGTCACTTGTGATCGTGAATTACATGCTTGTAAACTGCCCCCTCGATACAGGTTACACAGTGAGAATAGTATCACATCGAGATTAAAGGAAACCCAAGTCCATATTGTATGGTTACGACGAAGATCAGTTAGTACTCTAAAAGGAATTCTAAACAAACATTGTCCTTGTGGCGACGGATTTAGAATACACAATGTCACCAACCCATACCGTCGTGAGGGTGTCGTAAGAGTCGACAAAAAAAACGCAAGAGGCAGATCACCTAGCCGAAAGAGAAGGAAAACTTGATACACACCCTGTGTCAAACCGTCTTGCCAGCGTGGCACAGTAGGCTAATTTCCCTCCTTGAATTTGGAGGAGGCCCGACGCAGTAGTGGGTAATTTATGGGCTGAAACGACGCACGAAACGAACCGATTTCCCTTACTTGGTTTTTCCGCTGGATTAGTTACCGTTGATACTTATAAGTAGTAACGAATTTAGATGCGTGAATCGTTTGAGTAAATAGTTCATAAGGACACCAACGTGTGAAGACCAAACTTCTCATAATGACGGTAACGTCATTTTATGCAAATTATACACATTATGGTGTTTACGCATCACGTACCTCCTATTATATAACCTTGGTTATCCGTAAATTCACAGTGTTAGAATACCGTGTCAGCACCCCATTCTATCCTGAGCGTTCCGTAAGAGCCGATTAAAGGAAATTACAAGACAGGTGTAGGTGTCAGTGTACTACGACTACTATTCAGCCCATAAATAACCTATTACCGAGTCGGGCTTCCTCCCATTACACAGAGGGTAACAAGCCTACTGTGCCACGCTGGCCAGTCGGGTTGGCACAGGGTCCGTTTCCCTTGTAATTTCCTTGTGTTGGCTCTTAAAACACCCCCAGGAAGGAATGGGGTCCATCCCCACTCGGACAAACTAGCCCCACTTTATACAAAATGCCAACTATGCCAACCCATCTGGCCAGCGTAATACAGTAGGCTAACATCCCTCTATAAAATTGGAGGAGGACTACTCAGCAGTGGGTCTATAGGCTGAGATGATTATGATGAAGTTAGCAGAGGGTTCTTTATGGGCTGAAACAAAGATAGCTTACCTGAACATGCCTTCATGTTTCAAAGGCCCCATTGCCGCCTCCATATTGTGCGTGAGTCGGAACGGGACCCGCTCCGGCCATTCGAAGGCCTCCCCTTTATTGAAGAGGCAATTGAAGTCAACATGCACGGTGTCGCCGTTCGTCGAATCGAACGATATGTTCTCGCCGTGTCTGTCGCCTAGACCTACAAATAACAAGCTACCGAGTATTTTACGCGTGGTGACGGATTTAGAATACATAGTGTCACCACCCCATTCCACCCTGAAGGGTGTCCTTATGAAACCCTTCAGTCGACTACAGGAAATGACACGACGAAAAACTAGTCGTAAGAGAAGAAAAAATTGATACGAAACCGTGTGCCAACCAGTCTGGCCAGCGTGGCACCGTAGGCTTATTACCCTCCATGTAGTTGGAGGAAGTTCGAATTAGTAGTTTCTTGTCGGCTCTTGTCTGTTAAGCTGCATTCCAAACCGGTGATAGATGGTAAATAATCAAATTAAAATTTTATTTTATTGTTTGACTTGTCAAATGAGCTCTAAGCCAACTTGATTAAATGAATTTTTATTTTGAGTATTAGGGCTGACTAGCAGACGATTTCTGGTCATGTTAAAGACGAAAACACCAGCTCACCCCTCATCCCTTCTAAAGACTGCCAGATTAGTTCAATATCCTGCAGATCTAACCGAGGTACAATATAAAAAATCTCGCATGTTTTTAATCTGTCCAATACCAAGTCAAAATATTAATAATAGGATTTAAAAACTTACCGAGAATGTATCCGACCATAGACATAACAGCCGTCGTCCTTATGTAAGCGGATCTTGCTTGATACCTGTTAAAGGGAAACGATTGCTTGTCTCAAATATAAAGCTCGTGTGGAGTCGCAGAAAGAAGACAATCACAAGTGCACAAGTGATTCAAGACATCGTTTTTTTTTTAATTTTTCTATCTTTTTTAATTATAAAATTCATATTTCAGTTCAGAGCCTTTTGATACAAATCTGGGAAAGCTAAAATGGCTTTTAGATAGTGAAAGTATGTATCACTGCATATTATAAAACAAAGTCGCTGTCATCTGTCCGTCCCTATGTATGCTTAAATCTTTAAAACTACGCAACGGATTTTGAAGCGGTTTTTATAATAGATAGAGTGATTCGAGAGGAAGGTTTATGTGTACCTATAATACATGCATAAATACACCGCGCGAAGCCGGGGCGGGTCGCTAGTATACCATAGATACGTTTCTAAATGTTATTATGTTTGATTTATTTAACGGGGAGCTCCACGCTCCTCTGCTCCCGCTGTCAGTGGGGGGGGGGGGCGTATCCATTGACATTATCGCTGGATACCCTACCACCACCCCGCTGTCGCGGCAGTTTAAGGCAACTCTGAGGACAGTGGAGTCCCCGGAGCCAAACCCACCACGACACCCTGTGTCGTGCCGGTCTTCATCTGGTCTCTCCGGAGTCGATATGACCTTAACGGATCTTAAAGACACGCAAACTCACTCACCATAGCAAGGTGGTAGCACGGTCGAGGGTCCTCCTGTTTAAAGTCGCGTTAAAATAGACTAATAATGTTGGAGAAAATGCAATAGACAACAAAATGAATACCATCCGTAGGGATCAGAGAAGATTCTTCTAAACCACTCTTGAAAGACCGGCGGGTGTCGAGGCAGCAGTTGTTCTTCGTATATCCGTCTCTTTTTCTCCACTGGGTCCTTGTTTGAACACATCATCTCTTTCAATTCACGGTTGCTCGTATGTATGCCTGGGTTATAAAATGAAAGCTAATGACTGCTGAAATAAGATGTGTAGAGGAGGGAGGGTATTCAGAAAAATCTAGTGTACAGTTCGCGCCAATCTTTATGGCTGGTCTGAATGTAGCCGCATTACGCTGCACACAACACAAAATCAGGTATCAGCGGGACGTACGCGGGGCGGGGAGGCAGAGCACGCCCTTATTTCACCCGTAAGCCCTCGCAATGTACGATGCGCATGTTCGTACCCACGGCTACATTCAGACCGGCCATAAAGATTGGCGCGGACTGTACTTTCGGTTACTACATTCTGAACATACCATAAGTTTCTTTGTACTATAACGTTCGTGAGCATTGCACATTTTTATATGAGAAACCCAGATGGTTCCAAAACTGTAGTCTGACTTATCCGATATTCTCGCGTGCGTACATCCGGTTTAATACATGCCGTAAAGATTTGTAAACAATCGAGTACCAGACAAGTTAAGTGTAAGGAAGAAAGAAAGAAAGAAAATAAATTTATTGGCACTAATAATAAACAAAGGTGACAAAAAAAAAAAAAAATGTGTTAGCGCCAATGGGCCACCAGCTCAGCAAACTGTTAGGTATCAGCGCAAGTGCTAATACCTAACGGTGATTTTTAGCTGCGGCCCAACCTTGCCATACGCTCCAAACTATGACACATTTTGTACACAATAAACACATTCATACATTGAACACATATCAGGTTAATGAGGCATGACATGAGTATACAAATAAAATATAATATGCTCGTTGTTCATCTACATTTCAGGAATATTATAAACTAGCTGACCCGGCGAACTTTGTTCCGCATTATATATATTTAAAACAAAAAGAAAGTTGGACATAGGATACCTGAGATTATTATCCCATCCGTATAAAACCTACTTTAACAAAACGCAACTGACAGCGAAACGTTATGTTGTCTATAGTATAATATGGTCGAAAATTTGACTATTAGAAATTTTGAATTCGACTTGTTTATATTGTTGTAATTCCCATAATATATTTATAACTTGTAGCCTATGTGTTATTCTGATGTATGAGTAATATTATTGTAAAGTTTCATTAAAATCCATTCAGTAGTTTTTACGTGAAAGAGTAACAAACATCCATCCATCCATCCATCCATCCATACTTACAAACTTTCACGTTTATAATATTAGTAAGATAATCAACCAAACAGAAACTGATGTCAAAAAAGATACTAATAATTAACGAATAAAAAGGTAACGATCATTATCGTACCTAGTCATAAACAGTTCAAGGAAGTTGGCTACCCGCCACACCTCCCCACCAATATGTAATTTTGTAAAACGAAAACTATCCGTGTGGTAACGGATTTAGAATACATAGTATCACCCCATTTCATCCTGAGGGAGTCATAAGAGCCGACAAAAGGAAATACCAAGGTTGAAAACGTAGCCGCAAGAGACGGAAAACTTGATACGAAACCAACTTATATCCCTCCTTAAATTTGGAAGAGGCCCGACCTTTTTTTTCTTTTTTTTTCAACGTTTTTGTATGGTATCCTGTATCGCGAGGGCAGTTTACAAACATGAAATTCGCGAACACAAATGACACCCAGACTCAGAGCAAGAGCCTCTGGTTTAGACAAAGACATTTGTCCGACCCCGGAATCGAACCCGGAACCCATTGCTCCAAAGGCGGCACATCTAACCCTACGAGGCAGTGAGTCTTTTACGGCTGCGATGATGATGAATAAAAACGACAAGGTTGCAACGTAGCACACAGATATACTTCACGAACACAACAAGACCCGAAGCAAGTATATCCTGTTTACACAAAGACATTGACCCAACGGCTGCGCTTGCAGCCAACAAGGTATCAAATATAAAGTGCAGGATTTATAATAATTGCCAAAAAAAACTTGACTACAAAGTACCAAGGGAAAGGTCGAGTATGTCATCAACCACTTACGGGTACGTTTCGCTTCTCCGCCAATCACAGCTACCGACACAGAAATCCGACAATTGCGCCTTGCTCCAGTTCTTTGACAATCCTACTAATATGATAAACGCAAAAGTTTTATCGGGTGAATGGGCGTTTATTACTCTTTCATGTAAAAACTACTGAATGGATTTTAATGAAACTTTACAATAATATAACGTATACATCAGAATAAAACATAGGCTACAATTTATAAAGATACTAGCTGAACCGGCAAAGTACGTACCGCCTCAGAATCAATAAATATTTTTTTATATATATTTTCTCACCTTTTAAACCTTTCTTGAAAAAAGGCCAGTTCAAGAGTACCCTAAACCGAAGAGCATGTATGAAGGGAATAATGAAAGTGGACGAAGCGAAACAAGTATGTAAGGATCGTAGCAAGTGGAAAGAAGTGGTCTCTGCCTACGGGAAAGACCCCTACGGGAAAGAGGCGTGATTATATGTATCTATGTATGTATGTTAAAACTTTCCTGGACTCACACGAATATTTCAAGACCAAAATTAGCCAAATCGGTCCAGCCGTTCTCGAGTTTTAGCGAGACTAACGAACATCAATTCTTTTTTATTTATAAGAAGATTGTGTGAATTGTCCAAAATATAGCAATAAGTGTCAAGTAGGTAAGTAGCTAAAAAATCTGACGAAAAAATAAATTCCGACACTACGCGGGTAAAACCGCGGGGCGCAGTTATTCGTTATATAAATTTACCTTTTTGTTTATAAACATGCATCAGAATAGGCCGCAGTCCAACGAGGTTTGGAACCCATTCGATCAAGCCACACTCTTCGTTCAGAGGCAGGACACTATAGGTTCTGATGTAGAGCCGACGCCTTCGCGTTTCTGGAGCGTCCTGAAGGAACCTGTTGACGACCCCGTTGAACTCCATGAGGCGGTAATCTTTGCGGAGATCGTCGCGCGGTTTCAACATTATTATGTAGTTTTTACCATCGGAACCTAAAAGAATGGGTTCTGTATTGTTTTTTTTTGTCGTCACTAGTTCATTCATTACTAGGCTCGCTTCCTTGCTTTCCGGGCAAGATGGCGATTTGCAAGAAAGAGCTGTGTTGGTTGCGTAGTATTAATTACTGTTTGTACAATTACAATAACAAGCTATTCAATTATTTACACCAGTTTTATTCTCCCCGTTATACTACAATCTGCACAACACAAACAGTTAGTATCGGCTAATGTTTTAAATGGCTAGACTGCTTTTGCTTTTGATAGCCAATGTTATAATAAGCGGCGTAGCGACCAGCATGATTCATACTTTACACAATTTACCCGAAAAATCTGAACTAAAAACATCCAGAAATATCGCCTACAAATGCGAGAATTACCAAAAAGCCCTACACCGCGATAGCGAAGTTTCAAGAGCAATTCGCACAGTTAAGAATCCGCAACTATCGGGGGATAGGCGCCACTAGCCAGATATACCACCTCCTTTGGCTGGATGATCATCCCTTTGCGCCTAAAGGGGTAACGTTTTTACCAGTATCCTCATCTGAAATCCGCTGGTACAGCTATTTGCAATAAACAGCTATAAAACATTCAAAGGAGCGGAGCAACTAGTGCCAAGGCTCGTAAGATTTTTTACCTTAATGAACTAAGAAATAATTTATTAAATCTGACCTTTCAAAGTCACTTTCCGAGGTTTCTGCAAGGACGGTAGAATGCTTATCTGTTCTTCGATACCGGCTATATACACCGGCGGTTCGGTAGGTATGTTAAAGTCTATACGCTCTTGTCGTGCTGCTTTGGGCGGTAGCACAATCTTGCAGAACTCTTGGAATGGCATCATGACATGGCTGAAGCTATCTGCGGCCAGCAGACGAGGAAGAATTCTGACCAGAGATGACACGGTTGTTGTCTAAAGAATACAAAGATACACATTTTAAATAAATAAATATTCTTGGACATTTCACACAACGCCATCTCGTCCCAAGCTAAGCAAGTTAATGCTTGTGTTATGGTAACGAGATGGATGATAAACTACTTATATACATTTTTTTTTGTAAATACATACATATTATAGATAGAAAACACCCAGACCCGGAACAAATACTTGTAGGTCCTACAAAAATTTCTTCCGTGCGGGGATCGAACCCGCGACATGTTTTTCTCGTATCTCTCATACCATCAGAGTTTTTACTATTCTAGGAAATGTTATGCGACAACGCTATACTAAATATAACTATAAACATGTCAATATTACATTTAGTGTCCAATACTAATAGTTTGAATTAGCACCTTGGTAATAAATAACGTATCTATTTAGGGCGTGTAAGTCATGGTTATCACACATTCAAATTACCAACTTGCCATTACGCAAACACCAGTTTACGTAAAAATATTATACAAGACTTCAAAAAAATTATGTCGGATACATAAAATGTACTTATAACTTTAGTCACTCCGTATAAATACTGGCCAAATCAGGTTAGACCGGTGCCGATCCAAATGAAATTGGGGAAAAGGCAAGGGAGATAAGCGTTTGTCAACTTTTTAATACATACTTTTTTTATTGTTAAGTATGTTAAGTGAGGATGCAGTCGAAGAATGTTCTCTATGCCTGATTCTCGAGTTAAGATACTTTCGTCTCTAGCTGGTGACCAAAAATACCAGAAAAAAGGCGATTCTTTTCCGACATTTTGTACACTTCATCTGTATCAGTGGTCGATTATTTCGTTAGGGCTATAGAGTTTTTGTTACACGTTTTACATCACAACATAGTATAAAACAAAGTCGCTGTCGTCTGTCCGACCCTATGTATGCTTAAATCTTTAAAACTACGCCACGGATTTTGACGCGGTTTGTTTTAATAGATAGTCATTCAAGAGGAAGGTTTATATGCATAATACATGCATAATTGCACGCGTGCGAGGCCGGGTCGGTCGCTAGTTAATGATGAAATGATGATTCCGGGAAAAAAGACAGGTTCAACGAGTGTCTAATACATAAAGGGTGTCGTATCCATAAGAGTTATTTTCAACAAAATTTATTACGACAGATCTTTATAAAATACTTAGCTGTTTTACAAAACTTTGTAGGACACCTAATACCTTTATCATGCGCATTAAGAAAAAACGATTTCACGAAATTTAGTGCGTTTTTATAAGTCAATGTTATCTCAAAATAGTTCGTAGTCGTTTGGTATTATAGTAATTTATTCGTGACTTCATAACTCATGCTAGTTCAATTAACAAACTGTTAGATACACTGAATACCAATTTCATTAAACGAGGCTTCCTCGAGAGCATTAGAGGACAGTGAAGATTACCCATTTCTGTATATTAATTGTTTGTTTTAAAGAGCCGCTGACCAGCGTAATACAGTGAGGCTTACTGTATTAAGCTGGCCAGCGGCTCTCACTTAGTAAGCCAAGAATCAGGACCTCCTTACAGTTATCGGTTAACAAAAAACGTTGCAGCTGTGTCGTTGTCATCATCATTTCAACCCATAAAGAGTCGGGCCTCCTCCATATTCGTGGAGAGAAAAAGCTTAATGTGCCACACTGTCAAGACGGGATGTCACAGTGGAATGCGTTTATGCGAACATGTAATAAATAATAATAATAATAAATATCCTTGGAAATTTCACACAACGCCATCTCGTCCCAAGCTAAGCAACTTAATGCTTGTGTTATGGTAACGAGATGGATGATAAACTACTTATATACATTTTTTTTGTAAATAAATACATATTATAGATAGAAATGACACCCAGACTCCGAGCCAGTGCCTCTGGTTTAGACAAAGAAACTTGCCCGACCCCGGAATCGAACCCGGGACCCGTTGATCCAAAGGCGGCACATCTAACCACTAGACCAACGAGCGCCTTGTGTGATGGTATACCGCTGGGGTTTTAGTGGGTAGACGAGTAGTTTAGTCCCACATAATCGCCGACCACGAGTGGAGGTGGTATGCGTAAAGCATTTGCGCAGCGTCACCAAAAAAAATTGGTCTGCATCAAGTTTTCTTTCTCTTAGGCTAGATGATCTGCCTCGTGTGTTCCTTTAGTCGTCTTATGACACCCCTAGGATACTCGTCCGGGCATCGCTTAATACTTTGAAGAATATTAAATAACTTAGTAGACTTCCAAAAGAAATAGCGGGGGTGTGAATGGGACCGTTGGAAGGGGCAGGCCAAGAAGGACATTACATGACCAAATAGGTGATTTCCTAAAGAAAGGTCAGGTCAGAAGCACCCTAAACCGACGAGCATGCATGAAGAGGTTGATGAAAGTGGAAGAAGCAAAAGTTGTGCGCCGGGATCATAGCAAGTGGAAGGATATGACCTCTGCCTACCCTGCAGGAAAAAGGCGTGACTTTATGTTATGTTATACTTATAAACCTTCCTCTTGATCACTCTATAAAAAACCCGTATCAAAATCCGTTGCGTAGTTTTACAGATTTAAGCTTACATAGGGACGGATAGACGACAGCGACTTTGTTTTATACTATGTAATGTAAAGATAAAGATTAAAAAACAGTTTTAAAGATACTTACAGAAGAACTTCCAGCAATAGGTTTGTTACATAGCTCAATTAGCTTCTCGGCTAGTTGTGTGAAGTCGTTGACTAGTTTCAACATATGCGGTTCTTTAAGCCGAGGGTCCGCGAACACGTCGGCGCATCGCTTGATCCGTTGAGGGTAACTCGATTTGATGACCGACATCATCATCCATAAAGTGTGTTGCGGGTAGGCAGTGATCAATTTCACTATAATAGCTTTTAATTGTAGGTATACCTGGAATATTTTTTATTGTTAAGCGTGTAAAATGTCTCAAGTCAAGAACAATACAGTACGCGCCAATCTTTATGGCTGGTCTGAATGTAGCCAACTTGCGCATCGTACATTTCATAACCAATACGAACGTAGCTCACTCACACTAACATGCAGGTGGCGAGGGCGTTTGCGGGTGAAAAATGACTTCCTTCCCGCCCCACGTACGTCCCGCTGATACCTGATTTTGTGTTGTGCGCAGCGTAATGCGGCTGCATTCAGAGCGGCCATAAAGATTGGCACGGACTGTAAATAATCTTTGTCCGTATAGTGATTTCAGAATATGTGACGTCATCAACCCAGAAAATGTATATCGTGAAGGGATCATAGCGATAGATTTGCCGCGACAGTGGCAACTGAAACTACTTCTTATCAGGTTAGTATTGAGTCGAATTTCCACCAATAGGATGAAATTGCTGTGACTTGCTGGCCATTCGGTTTAATTTCGACGGGCAAGATTTGTCATAGTACACTGCGTTTTCGCGAATCTGTGGCGTGATGTGACGAGTTTAGCGTTTTACCAGATCACGCTGAGTGTCCCAGAGCCCGACATAACTGCCATCCTCAGACCTGAGGGACGGCGGTATGCATCCATTATTTAACATCGTAAACATAAGATAAGGTTTAATTTTCCTTGTCTTACGGCCATTTTGTGCCTTAGTTCTATCAGTTGCGTCTTACAATACACACAGAAGGGATTTGGTTGATCACATTATGCATCCTAAGACCTCAACGAGACGGACAACGGTCGTCTGTCTTACTAGACCCTTTAAAACTATCATCATCATCACCCCAGTCTAGTTCACTACTAGAGATAGGCCTTCCCTAAAGACCCCATAGCACCCTGTCTTCCGCTTGACGCATCCAGCTGCTGCCCGCAACCTTTCGCAGATCGTCGCTCCATCTAGCAGAGGGCCGTCCAGCACTACGCTTGCCCATTCACGGTCTCCACTCAAGAACACGTCTTCCCCAGCCGTTGTTGGATCATAAGTTCTTACAACTATACACATCGATTATACGATGAACTTATTTGTATTCCCAAACATATACAGATTAAAGTTACAGGCTGAAGAGAGTCAACATTGTTACTAGCTATGGAAAATATACTCACTTCTCGAACAGGGTGACATATTCTGGACACGATTTGTGAGAACGCCGTGAGGTACAGATAAAGCGGCAACCGTTCAGAATAGGTCTTTATTATCTCTGTCATTTGCGCCAGCACTGAGTGAGCACTTGTGTCTGATGATGTTACTTCCACGTCTAACCTAAAATATACATTTCGCTCAGAAGTACTGAATAAATATACAGGCTAAATATTTTAATACGTGCGCTGGGTTGTAAACATCGAAACCATTAAAACCGCTCAAAGGAGTGGCGAGCCCGATTTTGAAGAAAACACAACTTTTAATCATTTTAAGTTAGGACTCGAAGCCAAAGACTAAGTTACACTTGACATATAACACTTGTTTGAACCACCATCATTGTTACCCTTTTATTTAACAACCATAGAGTTTCTTGCTATGTCTTCTCTATGGAAAAGAATTCCGAGCCGATGGTAAAGACTAAACGATTATGACTTTTTAAAGTGTTATTTTTTTGTTGACTATTTGAAAGCTTTCGTAAGAATTGATTCTAATAAAGAACTTTCTGATTTGGATTTTGAAAAAGACTAGGCATGTATATATTCATTTTTTTGCCAGCTAGTCTACTTACCATATCGACAACATTCTAGGCATACTCTGATACAAGTACTTGTGGCCATATTGCAGTGCTTTGCCATAGCTGTTCAGGGCGTATAGTCGCCGAGACCACATCGTACTTGAGCTGGACGTAGATTCACTGCTACTCACTTTTTCATAGTAGGCCCCGAGACAAACCTAAATACAAACATGTATATTAACACTACTTAGCCTAGTTCGTCAGACTAAACTAAATACTGGCATAATGTTCGATAAAGCGCCTCGTCCACGATAGATTAAAATTACGGAGAGCGACTGTCATAGGGCAATCTACGACGTGTACACATTAGCGAGACTACCCTAGCTAATGTGTCACAGTCTACGTAGACAGGATCGGCTATTCTCGGCTACGTGTACGTAGAAATTAGAGTATAGATTAGTTGTCAAGCTGTCTAGCTCTATTCTCTCTGCGTGGACGACGCGCTTTAACTTTGATATGAATCATGCGATAATGAAATCATGACACCTTGTTGAACTAGCCATAGTTACACCTCGCAAGCCACATACTGCTTGGTTTTATTCTGTAGATTACATTCACCATAAACATACATTAATTTAAATTTTAACATAGCGCCATCTATTGAATACTTACTCAATTCAGTCAACAGATATCGCCATCTGTTAGAATCGTTTGGAGCTAATATCGAATACTGATTGTAAATAAATTGACAGATAAATTACGACTATAAATTGAGATGTAAGCTAGGTATGCTATGTTTCAAGTTGGATCAAACTTTTGCACAGTTTGCAAATTTGATTAAATTTTGGTTAGTAGTTTAGGTATCAATCGCGGACAAACAACGTGTCACGTAATTTATATATAAGCAAAGAAATAAATCTTTTCTGAGACTAAAACTAGGCAAGCAACCAGAGTTTGTCAAGTGGGGGCCGGGGGACCACGGGGTACACAGAAGACTCAACGGGGGTCTACGTTAGTCTGACAAAAAATGGGAGAACAAAATTCGAAAGAGGGGGAATTCCATGAAAATTTATTTGCTTTCGATAATGACGAACTAAAATGTTGGCTTAACTTCCTACCAATGTAGGCAGACAGTATCTTATGAGGCTCAGCGACTGTTATTTGTAAAAACTTGCATATTCCATATTCAGTACAATGTGTCTTGCAAATTTCCATAGTCAGATCTAATCTTTACATTTTGTCATGTTTTGGGAATATGGTAGAAATGTAGCTGCCGAGGGTTCGCCGGAAACAGCCAAATTTTGCAAGTGGTCTATATCAAAAATATCTGGGAACCTCTGCACTAGAGCAAGTGTGGAATGCAAATGAGATACGGGCATTAGATAATCGGTCATGATTATCTAATATACGTGCATATATATATTGTATCAATGTTTATTGATGCAACTAAAACATAATTACATGGGAATGCAGTCAACAGCTGGATGCATCAAGCTGAGAAACGACCAAAGGTCTCATAATTTTACAATGTTAAACCTCTTTGGTTAACAATGTGAACACCCTGGCCACTCTGATGTTTTTTGAATATTTGTTATAGAATTGTCAAATATTCATTTCTTTATATTTTATAGCATATTGTATTTTATTCCCAAATATACCATACTCTGCATAACATGTGTGTCTTAGTTCTCTCCCTATGCCTAACATTACAATAAACAAGAACTCACCAAACTCTTTTCCCACTGCTTGAAAGCTTCGACAGATTCCTTGTAATAACCAATGTTCACGTCGACATCCACATTAGTTGTCTCATCGTTGTACTTGGCGATCAGCAATTTGGCTTTCGCACAGATTTTCCTGAAAATACCATAGAGCTATACTACTACTCAACCCATAAATGACCCACTGCCGAGTTAGGCCTCCTCCCATTAATCCATTTTTGTCTAGTTTTTGTCGGAGCCAGCAAAATTTTGAAAATGGTCTATAAGAAAAATGTGGGTATCACTGGCTTAGATGATTTCTACGACTGCTGTCCTCGGGCTAAAATTACATAAACGACACGGCAACAATTTTCATTTTCCAAACGCATCATAAGTAGTCCATACGTTTAGGAGCTTCAATGCCACAAACATGTGAAACGTTTAACACCCCACTTTTTATCGGGGCTTAAAACCACCGTCAATTAAGGCACATACCCAATAACGAAACCCAAAATCCGTACATCCTTCACCTCAACATTTTGACACCACACTTTTTTGTCATGAGATAAAAAGTTTTACCTTTGGTCATTGTTGAGCTGTTCCAACATCGGGTAAGTATCTTCTAAGCCTCGCCGTAGCGTAGTAAAGGCGTGTTCGTGTTGGCCTCGCGCCCAATACATTTTAGCTTTCTCTATAAACAACTCTTCCGGTTGATATTCTTCTGCGTTCAGTATGTACATGTAGGACTACAAATAAAACGTGTACAGTGAGAACAGCCCAAAAAGTCGGTATTGTGTCTTAAAAATAATAAATATTAATAATGTTGCTATTTATAAAAACAAAAACATCATAATGATTTTCGATCATCATTCGAAAAACATCATATCATCGATACTATTACATGACAGTGGCATCGAGCTTATCCGAGCTAGAAGCTTCTTTTTTTTAACTAATTTCATTGCTATAAAAATATCCTACAAACTTTAACACTTCCATTATAACTCAATGAAGGAATGAGAAGGAAGACATACTTTACTACAAAACAGCTTATTTCTTGGTACTTAGAAGTTAGAACCAAGTTGCATTAGGGAAAACGAGATTTCATTCGTTCGTTCGGTCAGTCAAACAAAAGTAACGTCATCATTCATTCGGTGTAGTTATAAAGGATTATATTAACCTGTTGTAATATACCAGCCTTCCTTGCATGTTTTGCGCTTTGCAGCCAAAGATCTCCAATGCACGATTTCAAACGATTTGCAGTAAGAGAATGAGTTGGCTCTAACAGTTCCTGTAATAGTAAAAAAGTAAAATAAGTAAAACTTCGTTTTCGTATCAAATGATTTCAATGGCTTCAGGTATTCAGTCTCTGACGTCAAGTTACTGTGTTAATTCAAATCAGTATTTATAGTAGGAAAGAACTGAGGAGGAAGAAGATATACTGACTTGCGTTTGCTGAAGTAATATTCTTCGCAACCTTAACAAAGGCTCTATCGTCCTTACATCAGACTGTACAACAGATAAGCGACGCCTCCACTCGTCAAGCAACCGATTCAATATCTCATTACTTTGACGGTCACCATCGCCTAGTTCTCTGAACCTAAAACAATACAGGGTTAATTTTATACCCGTGTGGGGACGGGGCAGAATATAAAACTTCCCTAACGCACGCTGGGAAATAACGCGTGTTGTAAAAGTCAACAAAACCCAGCAAGCTTGGTGGCAGGATCGAATGGTCCGCCCGGCTAGCTACCACCTCTAAGTCCGGCAAGTAGTTTTACTGTGTTTCGTCGTGTGTATGTTAGTGAGCGCCGGTGCCCGACAAGGCATTTCCTTGAATTGCCTTAAACCGTGGCGTTGCTTTCCATCACGCAAGCCTAAGGTCAAAGGTAACTGATAAAAAAATAAGCTAATCTCCTAAAACCAGCTTCTCCCCGCTTCGCTCGTATGGATTTCAAATCTGTGCTTATGGCAACTTTTTGTCGCTCATGATGACTGCTCAGATCTCTTGGGTAGTAGCTGGCCATAAAACTTTAACCTTCGTCAATAAACGGACTAACCAATACAAACAAATATTTCCATATCCGTTCACTAGTAGCGTTCAAACGAAGAAGCAAACTCTACATCTTTGTATCCTACTAATAATACTACTACACACATGCCCCACAGCTAAGCCGGGCATCCTCTCAGCTAAGTCGGGTCATTTATGGGCTGAGTTGTAGTAAATATTTGTTTAGACAAGCCATCATAAAACAACTCTAAGAAGCAGGCAAAGACATGAGAAATCTCATAGTACTGCCACAAGAGAATAGTCCAAGAACCTATTAAATCCAATAGTCTGCCTCGTTGGTCTAGGGGTTGGATGTGTCGCCTTTGGATCAACACGGTTCGCCGGTTTGATTCTGGCGTCGGGCAAATTTATTTGTCTAAACCAGAGAAATTTTCTCCGAGTCTGGGTGTCATTTGTGTTAGTGAATTACATGTTTGTCATCTGCACAGCGTCCGTGTGGTGACGGGTTTAGAATACACAATGTCACCAACCCACACCATTTTTAGGGTGTCGTAAGAGGCGACAAAAATAACGCAAGATGCACATCACCTAGCCCTAAGAGAAGGAAAACTTGAAACAGACCGTGTGCCAACCCATCTTGCCAGCGTGGCACAATAGGCTAATTTCCCTCCATGAATTTGGAGGAGGCCCGACCAACCCGTGGGAAATTTATGGGCTGAAATGACGAATCTGCCCGTGCGATACAGGCTAGTGCAGAGGTTCCGTTTATAAAAACAAAAAATAAATCTACCTTTGCAAAACTTCATTCATATGACCAGCCTCCGTCACAATGTGCAGTCCTAGTACACTTTGGTATCCACTACGCAGCGCGTTTTCCCCTTTACTCTCCCCGTCCATTTGTGCCAGTAATTTGCTGGTAGCGTTCTGGCATGAAGTTAGAAAAGTGTCTGGATCTTGTCCTCTATATGCAAGCAGAATCCGACCCATAAGCAAACCCCAATTTTCTTTGCAGGGCGGCTGAAAAAGGCATCAGGATTATTAGCTATTAAAAATTACCGGAGGAATGATCCAAGATTCATATAAACGCACTAGAGGCCCGTCCCGGCTTCGCACGGGTGCGTGGTTACCCGCGGGCGATGCCGCGGGGCGAAACTAGTTAAAAAAAAAGTAGCCTAAGTTACTCCTTACATCATCAGCTACATATATATGAGTGAAAATCCCGACAAAATCGGTCCAACCGTTCCAGAGATTAGCCGGAACAAACAGACAGACAAAAATTAAAAAAAAAAGTTATATTGTTCTATGTACTGTGTATACATACTTACGCATTTAGTAAAAAGTGGGTATTTTATTATTACAAACAGACACTCCAATTTTATTTATTTGTATAGATTTCAGTCGCGTTCTGTAACACGTAGAAGTGACATCTAGTTATGAAGACTTAGAATATATTTAACGGCACCGAGTACCACATATTTTGTCTTTGTGGTGGATTTAGAATACATACTACGACTACTCAGCCCAAGTATGACCCACTGCTGAGTCAGCCTCCTCCAGTTACATGGGGGGAATTAGCCTACTGTGGCACGCTGGCCAAATGGGTTGGAATTGAGTTTCGTATTACGTTTTCCTTCTTTTACGGCTAGGTTATTTCTGACACCCACGAATGGAATGGGGTGGTGACACTATGTATTCTATATCCGTCACCACACGGAGCATAATCGAACAAGTAGTTTCACCATACCATTCCATGCTAAGGGTGTCGTAAGACCCGGCAAAAGGAAATGACAAGGCCGATAACCTAGCCGCAAGGAAAACTTTATACTTTAAAAACCCTATTGTTTTTATTTATTACTTGAAATGTTCTTACCACGGGCCTCTTAGCAATTTCATCAAGTTGTTCAAATCTGCCAAGGCGCCATAGGGGTTCCGCTCCCAGTTCCATCATACCATCTTCTGACTCGTGTTCACTAAGCAAACGATATGCGGTGAAAGGCTGGTCGAGGCCCAGGTAGCAATCAATCATTCCCTGTAAGAAATACTTTTTATATCCACAGTGGACACACAATGGACAGTAAACCTTAATACTATAAACACAGTGACCATTTCGACTTACTTGTAGACTATGCCTGTCTAACTGTCCCTCTTGAGCCAGCCGTTCATAGCACAACGCTGCGTCTTGCAATCTTCCTGTCACTACTTGCGCTAGGATCAACTCTTTCAACGAAGGCTCCGATCTTTTCATAGATAAAATACCTATACATTGAAAACAAAAAAGGTGTTGTTGTTATAATAACAACTACTGTTGTTAATATTAGTTACTAGCTGACCCGGCAAACTCCGTACCGCCTCAGAATCATTAAATAAAAAACCTGAATGATAATTCCAGAATGTTTCAACTTTATAAAAATATGTGCATACCTTAACTAGAACAAAAATAAAGCGTATTAAAAAGAAATGTTTTTTCATACTTTCTCCCCTTTTAAACGTTCCCTGGACTTTCAAATCCAAATCGGTCGAGACATTCTCGAGTTTTAGCTAGACTAAGGAACAGCAATTCATTTTTATTTATATAGACTAGCGGTTAGCCGCGACTTCGTTTGCATTGACTTTACATTGAGTCATTTCTTTTTTGTAAGCAGCCGTCGCAGCTTCAATTTTTAACGCGATATAACTATTTAGATAACCCTGCATAAGATTGTTGCTCAATCACATTCAGAAATATAACATAAGTACAACAGAGTTTGTTGTGTGCAATAAAAATTATTCAATCATATTCTGCATCTATGGTTTTGGCATGCTATCTATCTATCTATCAATCAGCCACAGAAGTCCACTGCTGAACATAGGCCTCCCCCATACATTTCCACAGTATGCCTTTCAGTATTATAAAATTATCAATAACTAGCAACCCACCCCTGCTTCGCCCGTGTGCAATTGTATGTATTATACATATAAACCATCCTCTTGAATCACTCTATCTATTAAAAAATACCGCTCCAAAATCCGTTGCGTAGTTTTAAAGATTCAAGCATACATAGGGACGGACAGACGACAGCGACTTTGTTTTATACTATGTAGTGATAGTGAAGAAAACACGAATGGATCCAAATATCTATCATCCCCACAGTACTTCACAAAGCTTTACACAGATATCTATAGACTGCAAGCGACCTCTATACGATCATCCTTTACCATCAAACTTACCCGCCACAAAATCTGGTTCGTCCAAAAGAGCGTATATCTCAGCTAGAAACGGCAGTTGCTCTTGCATTATATCTCTCCTCTCATCCATGTACAGCTCCAAGTACTGAAGAGCACGCTCTAGTTCACCGCAATTGAAGTTACCGCGAGCTATCGCCAATTTGTCGAACTTTTCCAAAAATGACGCTATTGCCCTGTGACAATAAAGTTCAAATTTAGGTAGTTGGATTACCACCCCTTTTCACACGCTCGTTGGAGCTGCCTGGCTGCGGAAGGTCCTCTACAGAATACTATTTAGCCCATAAATGACTCATTGCTGAGTCATTTTGGGCTAAATAGCCAGCCATTCAAGGTAAATTACGTGGTGGGTAATTGGCTTCAGTGTACCACGCTGGCTAGACGGGTTGACAATGACATAGTCAGATATATTTTTAAACCTTCAATAAAATTTAGGCTATTATGAATAGGGCCGTAAGACAACCTGTAAGACAAGCAATATATACCCTGTACAAGATAACTTGATCGATTTGACAGATGTCAATTTTTCTGATCGACATAAAGGTATGATCGTGAACAGGGTATATTATGAGAGTAAACGGTAGTAACCTTACTTGTAATTTTCGTTCTCCTTAGGCTTCTGTTTAGAATGACACCACTCTAACAACCATCTATTTAGGAAGTCTAGCAAAGTGTAAATTGTTTTACTGCATTTGCTCTGAAACCAAACATATTTTTAAATCCAATGGGAATAAAAACCATTTTAATCAAATCGATAAATACTGGCGCGAATATACCTTAGGTCAATAGATAACCAGCCATTTGCCGCCATTATTACATTGGAATATCAATGAAACTATGGGTGCGTTCCACTTAGCAGTCACAACGACCATGCTCACGACCACTGTTTTCGCCGTTCCACTTGGTTCTGGGCGTCACAAATAGTCACAATCATTTACTCAAGTGGAATGGATTTTGGACGTTTTGGGCGTTCATTTAAATAATAAAAATGGCGCGTTTAAAAAAACTAAACAAAAGGTTGATGAGGTTATATTACAATTTTTAATTGGTATCAATAAGTTCCATTACATATTGGTTAAGATGATTTATAAAAAAAAAGTATATACTTTAATTTTCAAGGAGTATTTAACTAATTTATGATCGTATTTAATAAAAATCCCTATATCGGCGGCAGTTTGAAATTAGTTGGTGCGTCAAAATAAAACTAAGTACTAGTTCGTCCAGCTCAGATAAAGAAAGAAATAGAATTTTACAAATCTTTGATCGTGAAAAACGAAAAGTTTGGCCACATAATATTGATTTGATAATGTCTTGTCCGATCTTGTTCGGTACAAAAGAACGATATTGTTATTGTCGCAATGTTTCTGCTTTAGTTTTTAAAATTGGCGCTCAAATTCTCAAAACGCTCACAACGACCCACCTTTTGAGATGGGGCGTCGTGAGCTTGGCGTGAGCATAAGTAATGACGTCATCAATGACGTTTTCGCCGCGACCACAACGATCGTGGTCGCCATGTGGAACGCCTGAATGAACATTTTAGGCGTTGTGAACGCCAAGTGGAACGTACCTTATAATATACAGGGGGACTGGTAAAAGAATGTACATAGTGCAGGAGACAATAGTTAAAATTGTCATATACAGTCAAAAAAGCTCAATTTCTCATAAAAACCCAAAATCAATTATAACTCTGCAGGGGTTGACCTTAAGGACCTCCCGTAGAACAATTTTTGCTGCGTAGGACCACATCTAACCGCTGGTTGCGTTTGATCCACGACTTTTTGGCAACCCTTTATAGGTGTGTGTGTGTGTGAAAACATAATAAAAAGAGAATATTCATTCATTACTTGTAAACCCTGCAAACAAGCGCTTGCGCTTTCAGTTTTTTAGTAACAAGTTAAACGTGCTGGGCACTGCGGGGGCTTTAACCTGTCATGACAACAGGTGTAACCAGCTAGTAAGCTAGGTCGAAAAGCGCTGACATTTAGCGCTCTATGTAAATACTGGTTGTTACAAAATCAGGTATAATTGGTTTCGAGCCCAAAGAAATTGGGTAAAATGCGAGAAAGAACCGTTTCTTGTATTACTGGTTGCACAATGGTAAAATACATACAGTAGCAAAATTACCCTATATTCAATTAAATATATTTGATTATATATATACATATATATATAATATATCGATATGATCGACGATATTCTAAAATAAATATATTCTACTTGTTATGAAGTTTCTATAAAACACAAACCTGATTTCCTTCTTCAGCCTGTACAGAATTGATGCTTGGAGTCATTCGAATGTGCCGCAGCATTTTGTACTTAGATCTATCAGTTGTCACTGGTATTTCAACCGCAAAACTCTCCAAGCCTAGAATTAGGGAGACTTACAATTTTAAAAAAAATCATAACATGCGTAGACGTTGGTATACAGCATACATTACGAAACACAATCTGTACATAAGAAAAAGTGACTCAAATCATATGGAAACTATCACACTCAAACTCAAACTATCTGAATGAAATGTACGCTCTCACGGCGGATGGGTTAAGGTAGAAGTTTCCAATTAACTATTTTCATAAACCGACTTTAAAAAAAAGGAAGTAGTCCTCAATTCGTCGGAATCTTGACGTATGTTCAGCGATTACTCGAAGACGCCTGAACCAATTTGGAAACATACTTTTTAATACTGGGGAAACATGTAAATGCATACCCTCCAACGCCTATCCGCGGTTAGACTCTCTCGAACCCGAATACCCACTAAATCCCCCGTTATTTCAACTCACACCTACGCGAAGTTATGCTGAAACCAGTAAACCCTGGTACGCGAACAGGTCTCCGCAGTTACCAGCGGGGATCCTTTACAAACTTATAATTCATGGAACCTGTAATAGTATCAGTGAACCATAACCTTCCACCTCTTTTACCAACAAGGCGTCCCTGGATATTAAAACGATAATGAAATCGAACATACCAATAACAGCTAAGATCTCCTCTTGTATGTATTGCGAGTTGTTTCTAGACATGACCGCATGCAAGAGTACGTATGGTAGAAAGAGAAAGAGAGTTCTGACGTCACGGCGCATACTGGGATGTACAGTTCGCAAAAGTTCACGGATATTCTCAGACTCTATTAGCGGTATCAGTTGGCCCGCCCAGCTGGAAAGATCAGATGCAAGACTGTTGGGTACCTTCGCAAGATGTGGTTAGCCGGATGCAAAAATGCGTGCGTCAAAATTACAGTCGATGATGTGGGGCATCACTAAGACTTACGCCATCTTATTACAATCTAAGCAAATAAATTCTTAATGTGTAATAATGCGGTAAATCTCTGAATGAATTAATTTATTTATTGGCTTTGACTGTAGGTACGTAATATATTGTTCTAAATATAATAAATTTAATGGATCCGATACAATATACCTTAATTAGGCATGCAATCTTTTTGTTTCTTATTTCTATGATATATGCTATTCATAGAAGAGATCGAACACAAGAAGTTTAAAAACTCTCAAGATTTACCGTTTATTAGTTACTTTATTTCTTTTGCATATTTATACATAGTAAAAATAGCGAATTTAAACTTTTATACAACATAAATAAATAATTCGTTTAAAAAAATAACTTACTTGTGCGCCCATTCCAAAAACGTTGTGGCGTACGTTGAACCAAACAGCGGATGTGCCTTTTTGGGTTGCGATGGGTAAGCCAAAGTATACCTGCAAATATAGATAACCATATGAAATAAAACAATAACTAGACAACTTGTCACGCAAGACATTTCGGTATGAAAGTGGAAAGCGATCCAACGCTTTGTACAAAGGAACCCTACGACTCATAGCATAAAGTATATTTTCTTTCAATGTGAAAATGATGACCAGTGATGAAGCAGACGACTATTCGTTCTTGATATTAATCTAAGGATCGGATATTACAAATGATGGACACCAATCCAACATTGAGCAGAGCCAGACGTTGCTTATCCTGCAGATCGATAACGTTCCGCACTATCCGCTAGGCGATAATAAATAAAATATATTTATGATGCATCAAACATCCTATAGCCATTACGACAGACTCGATAGTACTATAGATACTGTGCGCAAAAAAAACGATTCCTTATTAAGTTGGTCAACAGCTAGGGAACACAGTGTGTCATAGCTCTATAAACGGGCTCAGGAAACCTAAACAATATTATGGAACTCACATTACTAAGCTTGTAGGACCATAAAAACGATAACTAGCTGGTTAGTTTACACTGGAACCCACGTTTTGTAATAAAATCTGGTTGAGAAAAACATCGACATGTCACTTTTAAACATAAAATTGCTTCTTTAAAGAGCTCTACGACGTGACTTCGTATGGATATAGGGTGTCTTTAAGCTGGTTATGAAACCACAAACAAGTTACCTGGAACTTAGCAAAGGCTGCATGATCTGATGCATGTGCTCAGGGAAACTGTCCCAAACATCCTTTTTACTTCCAGTCGGTGATATGTCGTATATTTTTAATATCTCTTGAATTGTTAACGCGTAGCAATCCATATTCTAGACAAAAGCATTGCTTCATAAATATTAATATAATGGTGTCTTAGGTTTTCACGATCTTTGCACATTGCAGGAAATGATGTCTGGACGGTTCTGATCGAGTTATTTATTTATACAATTAATGCATGGAGGACTTACAGCTACTAAAGCTTTAGGTAAAGCTTAGGGATAGCTTCATTGAGCCAATAACAAGTCCTCATTTATAGCTGTTGTTAAGGAAACTTAGGAGCGCACAGAGTACAATTAACAATACACTACAAACAAATGATAGCTATTGCTGCAGAAACATATCGTTTGCCTACTTAAAAACGTGCCTACTTAAAAACGTGACACTTTTCAGTGTCCGTGGACGCGGACACTGCAAAGTGTCTGAAACGTAAACGTAAATAAAATATTAACATATTTCGTTACCTCAGCTCACAACTCTAGCCTTCTCCAATACATACATATAATCACGCCGCTTTCCTGTAGGGGTAGGCAGAGACTACTTCTTTCCACTTCCTACGATCCTTACATACTTGTTTCGCTTCGTCCACTTTCATTATTCCCTTATTACATGCTCTTCCGTTTAGGTTACTGTTGACCTGGCCTTTTTTCAAGATGTCCCTGATTTGGTCTTGAAACGTCCGCCTAGGTCTTCCCCTTCCAACACTTTCATTCACACTCGCCTTATACACTTTTTTCGTTCATCGTTCTTCATTCATTCTCTCGACATGGCCAAAGCATCTCAGCATACCTTTCTCAATTTTTGTCACTACATCTTCTTTCAGACCACAACGCTTCCTTATCTCACTATTTCTTATCCTGTCACTCAGTTTAACTCCTCATGTTTCATAACGCTCTCATCTCAACTGCATTTCTCCAATGTCATGGAAGAGAATTAGCCACTGGCAAGCTAGCCAGAAGGATCGGCAGAGTCTTTCCAAGACACTTTTGTTGATAGATTGTTTGCCACGACCGTGACACTCTGTGTTACAAATCCGTACTACACGTACTTAAGCCATTGGAAATTATTTTCTTAATTAATTAAGTGTTATCTTTTATGTCTTTATCGTGTTATATATTTGTGACGATTTTACTAAACCTCCTAAACATTGTTGCAATAAAAATATGTACTAACTAGCAGTCTTCGCCTGCGTTGATGTTAAATCGCGTTAGTTCAGTTCTTGCAAATAGATGTCTTTGATTCAAATATTACACATTGCTGCATGAGACGGAATAAACAGTTTTTTGTTCACCTTCAGAATTACAATATGTATTATGATTATACCAACCCGCCTGCACAGTGTGGCACATTAGGTCAATTTCTTTCCTTATAATTGGAGGAAGCCTGATTCAGTAGTCGGCCATTTACGGGCTGGGTAGTAAGATTAACGGACTTAAAAATTGTTACAACGGAGTAGAAATTGCTTTGCAAATTTACGTAACCAAAGGGCGTCTGCAAACGCACGATTGGATTTGCAACGCGACATTGGAAGGTCGTGTCAATGTTACCATGTTTTTCTATTCTACCAAAGCGTGCATTTCGAAAGCCACTTGGCTAGACCCCCATGAAAGGTTACATACCATCGTATCCTTTTCATACTGGAAAGCTCTAGAAAGCTCGACAAGGGCGGTCGCCGCAAAGCAATTGTCACCAATTGAAAATGCGAACGGTGAGCGGTCTGTTTGCACGTATTGGCGAGGAAGATGCCCAGCTTCTATCGCGCCAAGTTGTCCCAAGCAAGCGCCACTAGCCAGACTCACTTTAGAATCTGAGTCTTTACAACCTAAAATAATATTGATCTATATGAAATGTAGAAGAGGAACATTAAAATAGGCACAATCTTTTATCACGCTAAGTTGAATACTGAATGAATTGAGCTAGATAACACTGAAAACTATTATAATGGTCTATGTGAATGAAATCTAAATTCTCATGCCGATTAATCAGGAGTATAGTAAACTCTTTCTTTCCATATGATTAAAACAACCCGGTCTCAAGAATGGTAAAGACTTTTGAAAAATAGTAACAAGCCCTGTGGCGGATTAAAATGTTTTTTTTTTTCTATAAGATAAATGTTTTGTTTCAAATTCAGTAAGCACATTTAGGCCTACTCAGTGTGCTGGTAAGTCCATCACTGAATAAACTAAATAGTGGAAGAAAAATAAAGGTCCAAAGTTCCAAACACACTCCCTTGTGGAACACCACAATTGCTATGTACATAACAAAATCAATTACTTGAAGGAAAGCTTATTATTTAGACTAAAATTACATACTCACCAAGCAGCAAAGAATCTATCAATTCCACTATAGTGGGATCAATGTTTTTTCCACCGAATATAGCTTTGTGTATCTCAGTCCTGTTAGATTTCAGCAACTTATCGAGATGTGAAAACGCAAAAGCCTTGATACATGGAATATCATGGTCCAGATGTCGCAAATACCATTTTATTTTATCCAAAAATCCATCAGGCTGTGTTCTTTTCACATGTCTTTTAATAACCATCTTAATTTTATCAGATATCCCAGTGTCTTCCAGGAAAAATAAATCCGATAGGTGAGCGGTTAGTAAATTTTCATTGTTCAAAACTAGATAGTGAAAAATTTTGTTGATCTCCTGAGGCGCGTACTCAAATTGTTGTAACAAAGATACTGCAAGATTTGACAGTAGCGGACCTAAAGACACATTGTCAATGTTGTGTATGAAAGCACTCCAGGCGTCAGCTAAGATGGTGGGAAATTCTTTAGCTAAAGGCAGAGCGGATCTTAGCGTAGCCAGCACTTTGAACCTTAGAGGTGTCAGGTACTTCGCTCCCATTAATTGTACTATGTCCGGGAAACTCTTCAATGCTTTCCGTTTCACTGACAATGCAACTTTCACATTCACCAGTTTGTGGTCAAAATAAGCCAGAACGCCTAGGAATTTGGGATTAAGGAAATCTGCTATTTGTGACGTCGTCATCGACATGCTTCTACTCGGCGTCGAACAATCGGGATCATGACAAGCCAAGTATCGGCACGCCTCCAAAACTTTTTCCGAATCACAGCAATACTGAAGAAGGAACTCCGTTAGTATCACTCTGAAATGCCTCTTTATCAAACTCAACACAGAAGTCTTGGTCAGCCTTTCGATAACATCATAACATTTCTTCCCCACTTCTTTAGACTCGTTCAAATAAATATAAACATAAATATGAGGAAACCTCTCGCTCAAAAAGTCCGACACGGAACACTGCACTAACGAAGCTATCTCTTCAATCATCGAAGGGACCTCATTTATTGTAACCGAATACGGCATGAGATAGGGCAGAAAATGGTGAACATCTTTCGATATAAAATCCCTGTATCCCACAAAACCAAACGCCCTGACGACTTTTAAAAGAGCTATGGCGAATTCTCTTCCATTGTACAGGCTGCATTCAACGAACAGTTTGCAGTAGTCCCTCTTATACCTATGATAGACTTGATTTGGAGTAAAATTGTGAAACTCGCAAACATCGCGCAGGTACACCACTGCCTTGGGTCCTAAAGAGCCTTGAGGGTGCATGATAAAGTATACAAAGAGTTTCGTAACCGGCAATATCACTTTTCTATTACTACACAAGCCAAATTCTTTGATGTGACTCAGTACATTTGTTTGTTGGGCGTAATCGTTGCTTTCTAGACACGCTTGCGTACACTTTACGAGTAAGTCGATGCAGATATTAAAAGCTTTGTCACTGTGTGTACTTATTTCTGCATCGTTGTCAACCTGCAAATATAAATTCAAATGAATATGACGTCACCCTGGAAATAGAAGACTTAAGATTTTAGACGTTCTACCCACTGAACTTATTACATATTATTGTGAAAGAGCTGTAGCGCGACAGTTAAAACCCCTAAAAAGCAATGGTTATTGCAGTTCTATAAATCATTATCAGTAGCCTTGACTATACAGGGTGAAACAAAATCTGTACAGCTATAACGAAAATATCGATAACTTTCAGGGAAAAATAATCAATCTTTTTTTATATTTAGGTCACAAACTGGCAAGTAAATTGTCATAAATTGAGAAATAAACATAGAAAATGGAATAAACATAATGTAATAAGCTTGAAGGATATTAATAACGATTGCTAGTTGGGTGGTTTTGACTCGAACCCCTGTTTTATAGTAACATTATGATTCATTATAGCGTCCATAACTATTTTAAACACAGAATGGCTTCATTTGAATAGCGTTATCGGTTCGGATGGCTGCATAGCCATTTTTTAAACCCAGCATAACATTACTAATGTAGGTCTAGAATGCGCACTTGAGGACGTTTCCTCGCGTGTTTTTGTTAACTTTTACCTTTAAAAAATCGATCGAGGGACACAAAATTTTGTCGCGGTTAATCATATGCGCAAAATATACCATCAAAGTTATACTCACTAGATTATAATCAACCAATGGCCTCAAGCCTTTCAAAACAGGTTGGCAATTATCTTCATTAATAACTTCAGGTGACACTCCATGGTTCATAACATAGTAGTGGTGACACAGTCTATGAAATAATTCCCAATATCCAGAATCAATTAAATGACTAT
Organism: Clostera curtula; assembly: GCA_905475355.2. Lineage (NCBI taxonomy): Eukaryota > Metazoa > Arthropoda > Insecta > Lepidoptera > Notodontidae > Clostera > Clostera curtula. Next base: position 6,859,392 of record FR997806.1, on the reverse strand, counting down.
AAGGTTTTGAATTCAGAAACTTTGCGTATAAATTACGCAATGTAGACAAAGTTGAATATTGGCTAGGGGTATGTTCATTACTTTCTGAAAGTATCTCAACATTATCATGTCTGATTACACTAAGAAATTGTTTAGCCTTCTGCATTTTGTTCACATTGTGACATTTTGAACAGACTAATGAAATGTTTAGAACTCCATTAATGAATAAATTTTGCCCAATTCCATTTCTTGTTAATGCAATACTATAAAATCCGAGAGACATACAGGCAAGAGCACATACAGTTTTGGTGACTTCAGTTTGAATATTAATATCTTTGGTAAGGAATGCTGGCATCAGAATGTCTCCAATCAATTTACTTGCTGAAAATATTTTGTTGAGTAACAGAAATGGGCACAATGGGATAACCTAAAAAGAAATTAGTCATTATAAAACACTGAAAGCCAGTGATTGGCTGGGAGTAGAATAAAGTTATGTTCTACTTACATCCATATATATTTGTACATTTTTATTTTTCACTAATCCATTGATTAAGAATGAAATTATTTTAGTCCATGCTTCACTTAGTCTCCCTTTTAAAACAATCCTTGTCATCATCATGTATTTCAGCATTATAGTCCTTATATTTGAACTATAATTTAAACTTTGTTCAGAAAATTGAGAAGTGCATTGCATACATAATAATTGAAATATTAGGTTTGATTCATCTTTGGACATATCTCTGTACAGTATAGAAATATTTAACAGTATATCCATAAAATATTTCGCACATTTCTTATCCCCGACAATCACGTTTTTGTGATACTCTATTAATTTCAAAAGAGCATTCCATATGCACTGAGCATCATCTTTCACTATAAGGCATATATCGCGTCTATACTTTATGTGTACATTCTGAAGTATATTTAAAGCAGACAGACATCTTTCTAAATGGTAACCAATGAGAAATACATCAATTTTGGGATCTTCACACGATTTCATGGTTCTCATAACATGGAGTGTCTGATTGAAATACCAGTTTTCTTTTAAATCCAATAGAATATTGCCATGTGAGTTATTTTCTATGTATTCAAATATATGCTTACAATAACAATCGTTTAGTGTATCTATTTCCTTTGCATCCATATTTGTTATACCTATCACTTCTTTTGGAAGTTGTAAAGTTTTACTTAAAGATAAGCACTGTAATTTCAAATCTTTCCCAAAGACCATGTTGCCCTTAGAGTGTAATATCACACTACAAACATTAATCATGACCTCTTCATTTTCCTTTTCAATAGCTTCATTTGTCTCAATTAGTTTAAGTAATATTTTATTGAAATCACTCAGTTGAGTATCAAGTATTTCTCCTTTCTCATGTAATACACTGATTAAGTTTACAAAAGCTTCGACATAATGAAGAAGGTCATTAAAAATGGCTGGAAAAGTATCCCTAAAACTACATATCCCTGTTTCATAGTAATTGTTAATTAACTGTGTGAAAAAATTCAAAGCAATCAGCTTCATATCAACAGAATCATGTTCAAGCATATAAAGTATTTCATGAAAGAAATTAGCAAACTCTATCCGATTCTTTTCAATGAAAATTGAATCATGAGCTAGACTTTCGGACAATAACTGGAGTATTAAATCTATCAGTGTTTTACAAATGTTGATATCTTTGACTTTCACATAAATAGGTTCCAAGTTAAGTTGGATATTAGGAATATCAATTTGGTGTGATGTAAAGTTTTCTAAAACCATTTCATTTCCCTCATTTGGATTTTCTTTGTAATACTGTGTCAACTTTACAAGTGCAGATAAATATTCTGAATGTATTTTATTGTAAAATGGTGCTGCATTCATACATAGTATATTCAAAATTTTGAGTTGAGCTTCTTTGCTAGCAATATGTATTCTGAAAAAATAGAAAATTAATTGAAAATTACATATATTTTTGCATAGGTTTATCTATTCAATGAAAGTTCAAGAGACAAGCATGTTGGCTACTATTTCTCATATAGAATTGGTATAGCATTTAATGTTTGTATCAGTTAGAAAGTAAACAAAAATCTTAACATTATGTGGTTATAGTCATAAGTATTATTCAGTTTAATTAGTAAAAAGAACCACTGTAATAAAAATGTTAAGAAATTTTAACATCAACATATAATACCTAATAATAATTACTATTATTATCATTTCAGGCTGTAAAAGACCTACTGCCGAGCCAGGCCTCTTCCAAGTTCATGGAGGGAGATGAGGCTATTATGTCATGTTGGCAAGATGGGTCACCACTGGATTTGTGTCAGGTTTTCCTTCTCTTGCCACTAGGTAATTTGCCTGTGGCATTTTTTTCGTTACATCTTGCAACACACACAGGATGGAATGGGTATTCTAAATGTGTCACCACACAAATCTATGAATAAGTTATTTACTTCTTATGAAATTGAAATCTAAAAATAAAGGTATATTTAATAAGATATCAAGAAATGACCTTACCTCTGTAGTGTGTCTTGAGACCAAACATAAAACAGTCTTCCAAGAAGCCAAGTGTTAAATGAACAATAGTATACACCAGGATACTTTGCAGAACCCGGTCTGGGGACAAGAACTTCTGAAAAATCTCTGAAAATAGAGAAGATTAATAGCAAATACATTTAATAATACAATTTGTTATGTTAGATCATAATCATAATGTTAGATATCTATTAATTACTTTCATGCAAGGCTGGATTTGGCGCGAAGTCTTTTATGAGAGTAAATTAAAGTAAAACTTAAATAAATGAGTTGTATTTACAATACATATTGTATTCGATAAATTTAAAGACTGCCTACCCGGAAAGTTTTAATATTGAAGTCAACAACCGGTCGAGCCCATCTTCAGCGTGCTCCAAATTGTTAAAAAGTACCATAGTAGGAGCGTTGAACATTTGCCAAACAGTAAAAGGACCATCTTGGTTGTCGTCTTCCATTATATATATATATCAAATTCAAACCAATCCCAATAAATACGAATTAATATTAAAATACAATAGTTCACAACGCCAATCGGAATTCAGAAATTCAAAACAAACTTTTTTTAAACTTTGGTTTTGGTTGACATTTGACATAAGCACAGATTAAAATATACCCTAACCACAAACTAAGTAGGGATGACCCTAACTAACTGGGACGTTAGGGATGGGAAAAGGAATCATAATAACTAAAACCAAACCAGCTGTTTACCTTGCCACAGACTACCAAAGAAGATATAATTTAATAACTTCTTTATACACACATACTCTATGAGTTATTTTGCTATTTTATTTTTGTTTTTTGTTGCTATTTTGTAATGTCTTTCCTTATGTCCTACTTTGAAGTAGGACATAAGGAAAGACATTAGACATGTGCCGATAATACTATAACTAAATAAAACCGCTATCGAGTCAATAACATGCGTACTGGTTTTCAGCTATCCAGCAACCGATATCTGTAGGGAATAATATAATAATAATATAATCAGAACTACAGAAGCTCTCGCTAGGCTCCTGGGTGAAGAGCCTGATCCAAAAGGCAGTACTTTTGGATACGGCATGTATTGGTGAGGAGGTTCCTCACTCTGGATCCCTGACCACCCGTGCTTTGGGCCTTCGGCTCCACCATGGGTGGGTTTTTTTTCCATTTTGGATGTATTTTTTTTAAATAAATGTTTTTTTTTAGTTTATTCAAAAAATATATTTGTAAAATCTTTACATAGTTTATAACAAAGTCGCTGTTTCTGTCCGTCCCTATGTATGCTTAAATATTTAAAACTACGCAACGGATTTTGATACGGTTTTTTTAATAGATAGAGTGATTCAAGAGGAAGGTTTATATGTATAACCCACACCCGCTTTGCACGGGCGAAGCCGGGGCGGGCCACTAGTATGATTAATAAAGATATGTTTAAAATATAATATACGTAGGGAAAATCGCGTGTAGCAATAATAGATAAGCCAATTATTGAATTATCAATAAGTTAGTACTAAACTAAAATTATGTAGCGGTTGATAATTATATTTTTTTAATAATATCAAAATTCCTTTCATACTTTATTCTTACCGCTTATTTTTTTGTGTCGTTAGGGAAATACTTATTGCATATCGCTCCCCAAGAGTTGGTATGATCAACTCCGAAATGACAACTACCCACTAAACCCTAACGTGATACTCTCACACATCACGTTCGGGGGACCACAAGTTCACGAGCAGTTATTGTAAAAGCGTGGGGTGCATGGTATCAATAGTTCCAAATATTTTGACAGATATGACTAGAAGGGTTATTTTGATAATATCCTAAAAAGCACCCCACGCTTTTTGCATTAAAATCATTTTTTCTGACACTATTTTTAATTCAAATTTATTTTCTTTTTTTTAGTTCGATTTTCTATAAAAGCGCATTTTTTTAGTTTTTATTAAACTATTATTTATTTTTTATTTGAAATATCATAAAGCTATTGCTAAATAATCACTAAAAAATAATATAGCAATAGCTTTATGATATTTACATCTCTATTAGCTTTAGCTATTGCATCGAAGAGCGGTGTTCCACCTTGATCACCGTTATTATTATTATTTTATTCATTGATAACGGGTCTGTAGTGAAACACACGTAGGTTCGTTGAACACTGATTTATTTTCAGCCACCCTCACTTACAATGATATAGCTATTCGCATTGTCCTTACATATACTACATCTTCCCCCTTATAAAGATAAAATAATGTTAGATACAACAGGTTGACTACACAATACAATACAAGACTTAAGTAATAAAGTTTAATTAACTAGAAGTAGAAAATTACTAGCATAAGCTACCGCGTTATAGAGAAAAAAAAAAAAAAAACGTTATTATAATATATGTACGTTTTTACCTGTATCTAATCATTTTCGAAACATAAATTTTTTAGCATACGCGCCGTTCTTTCCCTAGACCTCGAGATCTGAACCACCGGTGGCGACGGTGACAAACCATCGAAATCCTCAATTGGGCTTTCAAATTGCTCACTGACATTCGATTTAACTGATGTTGGAGTTGCGGTTGTGGTTTCCGGCTGCGACGTCTGTGCCAGCGATGAGTCGAGCACCCTTCTTTGGCTACGCCTTCTAACCCCAGATGATAAACCAACTTTTGGAGTCCTGACATGTGGATTGTTAGTGGACGATCCCAAGATTTTCCCAACACATGCCGTCCGCTCAGATGTGCGCGCTACCAATTGGCTCCGAGTTCGTCGAAACCGACTACCGCGTTCATCTTCGACAATGTAAGATCGTGGTTCAGGTGTGGGTGCTACTATTCTAACAGATTTTCTTCTGCTGTTACTAATAAGGGTTGCCTTATCACCCGGTATCAGCGGTTCAAGTGACTTTGCTGATCTATCATAATATTCCTTAATTTTATTTTTCTTTATAACTAGCGCTTCATAATTGCGTTGATTGTCGACTTTTTCAGTCAAACATTTAAAAGTAGCCGGCAGTTTTGTGTTCAAACGTCGGCCCATTAGAATTTGTGCAGGCGAGTCTAGGCCGTTCTGCGGCGCTGTCCTCAAATTTAAAATTGATAAATAAATATCCTGCCCCGAATCGATACACTTTTTCAGTAAATTTTTTACAGTTTGAACGGTCCTTTCACTTTTCCCATTTGCTTGCGGATAGTGCGGAGATGACGTCACATGTCGTATTTCCCACTCGCACATAAAATCTTTAAATTCACGTGAGCTGTAAGCCGGCCCATTATCTGTTACTAATTCCGCAGGAATGCCGTGACGTGCAAACTGTTCTTTCATAAAATTGACTACGTTTTTAGACGTGATGTTCGACAACTGTCCAACTTCTACGTAGTTAGAGAAGTAGTCCACTAATATGATGTAACTTTTCTTCCTGTACTCGAAAATATCGGAGGCCAATTTGTTCCATGGCAGTGCGGGCACTGCGTGTTGTAGTAGCGGCTGGCGGCGAGGCCGAGGGGCATGCAGTGCGCATGCAGTGCAGTGGCGTACCGTGCGCTCGACATCTGCGCACAGTCCCGGCCAAAACATAACATCACGTGCTCTGCTCTTGCATTTCTCAATTCCTAAATGTCCTTCGTGGACCCGAGATAGCATTTCTTCCCGCAGACCATGGGGAATGAATACACGCTGACCTTTCAAAATCAACCCATCGAGATAGTGGAGCTCGTCACGGTAAGGCCAGAAAACTTTCACAGTTTCATGCACATCACGCCTGTTCCTTGGCCAGCCTTCAGTTGTGTACTTTATCAACCAACTACAGTCCTTGTCTGCTTCAGTTTCTTTTTTAATTGCCTCCAATTTTTTGTCACTATATGGCATATGATTTAATACAAAACATGTTTGCACTTCAGTTTCCTCAGAAACCTGATCATGGAAAATTTCCGTTGTCGGAGCTCGAGATAACGTGTCCGCAATGTACATGTATTTGCCAGGAGTGTAGACTACCTTGAAATCAAATTCTTGAACTCTCATCATCATCCTTTGCAACCTAGCTGGGACCGACACCAACGGTTTGGTAAACAAAGCTTCGAGCGGTTTGTGGTCAGTGTGCACGGTGACATCTGATCGGCCAAGTACATATTGTCTAAACCGTTCGAGTCCAAACACAATCGCCAGCATCTCCTTCTCGATATGCGCATAGCGCGTCTGAGTGTCGGTTAGCGTGAGTGACGCAAATTCCACCGGGCGGCCGCCCTGCAGCAACACCGCTCCCAGCGCGACGCTCGAAGCGTCCACCGAGACTACTAAAGGTGTGCTGTCGCTATAGAGTGCCAATACGGGTGCACTACTCAGTTTGCGTTTTAACAAGTCAACAGCCTCGGAGTGCTGCGGTTGCCACATCCACTCGGATTCCTTCTTTAGTAACCCTCTTAACACATTTACACACTCAGAATAATTTTGAATAAATTTGGCTAGGTAGTTGACCATACCCAAAAACCTCTCCAGAGCCTTCCTATCAGCCGGGTAAGGCATCTCGACTATCGCCTTAACTTTTGACTCATCTGCTCTCATACCGTTCGCGTCAAACTTGTGCCCTAAATATGTTATTTCTGATACACTAAATTTGCATTTTTCCCGATTGAACTTTATGCCTACATCTCTTGCTCGTTGTAATAATCGCTGCAATCTCCGATCATGCTCAGCTACTGTACGTCCCCAGACAATGACGTCATCGATGAACGATTCGACTCCATCTAGGTCTTCCAAATGCTGTCTGAGTTTCGCATGAAAAACTTCAGGAGCGCAGTTAATTCCGTAAGGCAAACGCAAAAACTGGTACCTACCGAAGGGGGTACTGAACGTACACAGGTCAGCACTAGCATCGTCCAGTTGAATCATCCAAAATCCACATCTAGCATCTAGCACGCTAAACACAGTAGCGCCCCGTAAACGCGCTGCCAGCTCCACAACCGTCGGCAGCGTATACTGTGCGCGACGCACCGCGCGGTTCAGAGGTCGAGGGTCTAAGCAGACGCGAATGCTGCCATCCTTTTTGGCCACTAGAACAATCGCATTAACCCAATCGGTTGGATGTGTCACTTTCCGCACCACACCCAACTCTTCCATTCTAGCTAACTCATCCATTAATTTATCCTTAAGTCCTAATGGAATTTTTCTTGTCGGGCAGACAACGGGCTGTATATTGGGATTTATTATTATACTGTATCTACCAGGTAACTTTCCTAGGCCTTGAAACAAGTCAGAGTACTGTTCAGTATAATTTATTGCGTTAATTTCCTTTACTAAACCTAATAACACACAACTTTTAAAACCTAGTATATTCTGACATTCAAAGTCTGCAACAACAAATGGCAAAAAATAATGTTTGTTATTGAATAGAATGGACAGCTTATCAGTTCCGAGAATCGGTAATCGATTTCCAGTAAAGGAATATACACGCTTAGTGAAAGACTTAAGGTCGGCTATTGACAAACCTAACTTTACATAGTCCCTTTTAGAAATAACATTGATCATTGATCCAGTATCTATCTTCACGACAATATTTTTTCCGTTACATTTTACAACTTCTAACCATTCATTAGGCGACTTACATAACTTTTGGTTCACCTCGACCGTATTGATATAAAACATTTCAGCACTGCTATCTTCACAATCACTAATCGAGGTGTCAACACTCAAATTTAACACTTTACGAACTGCCTTCTGGTCGCACCGTCGGGAAAAATGACCTTTTTTGTTACAAACGTAACACACTGCATTCCGTGCTGGACACCGCTCGCCTCCCAGACAGCGCCCGCCGCCGCACCGCCGGCACCCGCTCCGCTGCGTGCGCCCCGGCCGCGCCTCTCGCGGTCCGCTCGCACCGGCTCTGCCCGGTGCCGTTTCCTCTTGGCGAAACGAGCGTCGACTTCTAATCTCTCGTCTATCGTCCTGTCTAATTGCACCACTTCCGCGTTGTACCGCGTTCACGTGTACATGACTTGAAGCACGAATATCAATACATTTGCTTTCTTCCCTGGACATCTCGGCTGCCTGACAGATTTGAATCGCTTTTTCTAGTGTTAATTCTTCGGAGCGAAGAAGACGATCTCTCACTACGTTGTTCATGATACCGCACACGATTCTATCACGTAATAAACTTTCATGCAAATCTTTAAACTCGCATTCTTGACTAAGCACCCTCAACGCGGTAACATATTGGTCAATGTTTTCACCATCTTCTTGGCTGCGGGTGAAAAATTTATACCTTCTGACCGTTACATTTGATTTCGCACCGAAATACGTGTCAAACTTTTTAAGAACGCAATCGATGTCATCTTCTGTTTCACCTGTGTCAAACGTGAAGGTGGTATATGCTTCGTATCCAGTTGGTCCAATTAAATTCACCAACAAACTAGCCTGGACTTCTTTAGGCTCCTTGCTCACTCCAGAGGCTTTTAAAAATACCTCGAACTGCTTCCGCCATTTTCGCCACGACTCGGCTCGAGTGGCCGGACCACCGTCAAGTGTTAACTCCGCTGGAGGACGCGCGTGTTCCATTATTAATAACGTAACCACTTATAGACACTTCACTGCTACGTAATATTCAACCTGTTTTAGTCCGTTTTATTATTTAAATCTTATAAAATGGCACACCGCTGTCACCATGTAGTGAAACACACGTAGGTTCGTTGAACACTGATTTATTTTCAGCCACCCTCACTTACAATGATATAGCTATTCGCATTGTCCTTACATATACTACAGGGTCTAAATTAATTGTCATCGGTCTTTAATAAGTATGCCAAATTTCGTATTAATCCGACGTTTTTAACTGGGTCAAAACCATGTTCAAAGATTCCGTTAGGTACATACAAGCGAAGCTAATAAAAGCGTATTAATAACATTTTTTTTGTCTGTCTGTTCCGGCTAATCTCTGGAACGGCAGGACCGATTTGGACGGGACATTCACTGATAGGTAGCTGATGTTATAAGGAGTAACTTTTTTTTACTAGCTTCGCCCCGCGCCTTCACCCGTGGGTAACATCGCAAGCCGGGACGGGCAGCTAGTTCATTTTAAATTAGGCTTTATATTGTAATATGGATGCGTCAAACAGAAGACGGGGCGCTATGGCGCTCTTTAGGGGAGGCCTATGTCCAGCAGTGGACTAATGTGGGCTGATGATTGTAATATAGATTTATTACCTCATTTACTTGTAATATTACAGGCTACTACTTTTGCTTGGGTAAATATTGTATAAATTATAATATACCTGCCTCATTAGATAATAAATGCTGACAAAATTAAAATGGCCAAATACCTACTTCTTGTGATGTCACAAGGGATGGTGTTCTTTCTAACAGTTTCGCGTGTGTTTCTCTGCCTATTTATTATTGTTGATGCCTTTGTGGCGTACAAGTTGGTTGCTTGAAACAATGGCAGTCCCTAATTTTCGTCATCTCTAAAGAGTCAGCGCCCACCAGCGGAGTGGCGGCGAAGAAGCTATTTCAGTAACAATTTAATTTCAACATAAACACTTCAGAATACAACTGTTTTTGGTACAACGAAATACAATTACGGCGAGCGACGTAAAGCGCGGTCGAGAGGCGCACGGAGTAGCGCGACGGTACTTATAGCTATAAGCGCGGCTCCGCTTGTCGACGACCGCGCGCCGCTTAGTGTGTTTTGCGACCTCTGAACTGCTCTTTGCTGCCACTTCACTAATGGGCGCTGACCCTAAATCGCCGTCATGCTGCTAAAAGCGATTATAACGCAGTTTTGTTTAATTACGTGTTAAAAATGCCAATCGATTAAGGTAATCGGATCAACGAGACTTGCCTTCTACAGAAGAATAAACAATGCGTAGAACGAAAAACTAGCTAGTTTTTATCAAAATTTATGGATTCATTGGAGATTCACACGACATGACGTGTACCGACAATAAAAATGCTTGTTTTTATGAAGTTTATTTGTATTATACATTATTTAAAACTTAAAATATTAAAACAAAACAATAACCACATTGAGGAAATAATAAAATAAAAATATTTGAATTTCTCATTTATATTATCATCTAAATATACTACGACCAACATTTTATACATGTTTGCATTTACATAGATTACAAGGCGTTACAATACGAATATTTTAATAATAATTTTCTATTCGATTTCACCCTATCATATAATCTTGAGCGATGTCGTCTAGCTTCAAAAGGCCAGTAACTCTACATGAAAGGACTATATAGCAAAAAGAGCGCATCGTAACCACCACCAAAATAAATATGTAATGCCAAGCCAAAGATCCGTTTTTACAGGAATTTGACTCTTACGTAAAACATGTAGTTTTCAAATTGCAACTGGTAGGATACAGTGCAAGTCGTCATAATACTTGATTGTATACAAGTCAAATTTGAATGAAACGTGCAGATAAGCAGCCGGACAAATTCATGTGTTCCATTTAAAATTTAAAGTATGAAATATTCGTATTGTAATTATCTAAAAATATGAACTACTAGTTATAATGGTATACACAAATTTAAACGCAAGTGTGATGTCATAACTGCTTAGTAATTTTGATGGATCTTACTTTGGAGCTACTATCATTTCTTTTGACAATCCAACAAACACAAAGACCCTGTGAACATAATCAGTGCATATATTCATTTATTACAAAGAATAAGTCAATAAATATTTTGGCAATAGATAGAAATATTCTAGAAGGTGAAATATTGTGGACAGTGCTGTTCAGTGACTTTTTAACCACATGGGCAATTTAGTACCTACATTAATCTCAAATTTATCTATACATGAGTGTTTTTGTTAAACAACTTAGCGCAATACCTATTTGCTTATATCATTGCATACAACTTCGTATTACGTACATCAAAACAAACATTATTTTTAGCAGTCGTTCATACAAAATAAGGTTTCCTAAACAAAGAGCACTTCTGCTTTTTTTTATTAAATGCCAAATTGAGTCATGAATTAAAAATGATTTTTCATGTTACGTGATGAAAAAATATTGCACAAAAAATAAAGAAATTACAAGTACTTTTTTTCACATTTTTGTATCTCAAATTGCCTGTGGCAATCAGAGCTAAGTACAGAAATATTTACCAATTATAAAAATAAATCTTACCACTGCAATAGAATTATATGTTACTAGTAGATTTTAAATAAAGTAGACTAGAATTTCTATATCATTTCCGTATTATCAAATATAACAGCACCACAATTTGCTTGGGAAACTTTATTTTTACAGAGATCTCTCTATTAGCACATATATATTTATATAGACTTCAGTCGAAGCTAATTAGCTCAGCCGTGTTATTATTATGCTCCGGTTTGACCGGAGTTTGTGACTGTTGGTTTGTTGCAGGTTGAGGTTGACTTTGACCCTGTGGATTATTTGAGAAATTTTGGGGCATCATTTTTACAGGTTGCCCTGGAATATTTTGTAGCATACCTTGTCCTTGTTGCATAGGCTGTTGCTGAAGTTGCCCTGGCATTTGCTGACCAGGTGGCATTTGTTGAATCATTCCCATTGGCATTTGATGGCCCATAGGCTGACCATGGCTAGGTGGCATCTGTTGCCCTTGATTCCCAAGTGGCATTTGTTGCCCTTGGCTAGTAGGTGGAATTTGTTGGCCCTGAGCCATTTGTTGCCCTTGTTGCATGGGTGGGCCCTGGCTTATTTGCCCAGGTTGTTGATTTTGTTGAGAGCCATGGTTAATCATTTGCGGGTTTTGTCTGGTATTAGTGTGACCTTGAGGTAATTGTTGTTGCATCATCATTTGCTGTCCCGGCTGCTGCATAGTTTGGCCGGGCATGGGCATAGGTTGGTTGTGAGATATTTGAACTTGTGGCATTGGTAGCCCTTGACTTTGTGGAATTTGGGGATGCGGTTGTGCGCTTTGGCTCGTCGGAGGCATGTTATTGTTCAATTGCATTTGTGGTTGACCAGGCATACCTTGACCTGGCATCATTTGTTGTCCCTGTCCAGGCATTGGCTGTCCAGGAATCATTTGCGGCGGTTGCTGCAAATTGCCACCTTGAGATGTTTGCTGATTTGGCATATTCATGTTAGGGTACCCTGAGACCGGAATCTGTTGATTGGGCGGTTGGTTGCCCTGCATTATAGGCATTCGCATATTATGCATCTGCATCATCGGGTTCGCAGAGTTGATTATAGGGCCCATGTTCTGTTGGCCTGCCGACATTGGCGGCATCATTGGCTGTTGCTGGTTCGGCATATTTTGCTTAGGGAGTTGGCTCTGGCCATTTTGCTGCGGAATGTTCTGGCCTTGTAGTCCATTAGTGATATTTTGGGGCATGATTTGGTGCATTCCAGGTTGGTTTGGCATTCGCATCATTTGCTGTAGCATCATCTGTTGTTGTAGGGGCAATTGTTGGCTGAGATTGGCGCGAATGTTCTGGTTGATATTTGCCTGTGTTGGCGGATTTTGGTTGATCGCACCAGCAGAAGTAGACATGGCGAAAGCGTTTTGCATCTGAGGCATAGACTGAATATTCATTGGGTTCATGCCCATTGGGACATTGGCTTGGCTCATCTGTGGTTGCCCAGGTATAGGTTGGTTATTCTCTGTGGTAGATTGGGGCATCATTTGGGGATGGAACGGCGGGTTCACATAGACTGGTGGGTTGGGGTAAGTTTGGTATTGAGTCATCGACACCCCAGGCATGAAGTAGCCGTTGGCCGACATCATGTACTGATGTTTCTGCTGTTCTTGCCTCATCTGCATCTCTCTTTCTTGTTCCTGTAAATTATCATCATAATCATCATCATCATTTCAGCGAAAAGACGTCCACTGCTGGACATAGGCCTCCCCCAAAGGGGTGGAGAAAAATAAACAAAATTATAAACAATGTGTGGCATGTTACTCACCACACACATACATACATACTTACACACATAAATACATACATACATACATACATACACACATATATACATACATACGGTTTATACATAATACACAAGCAATGTTATTGTCGTGTCGTGCAATGTGGTTTTGCAGCGGTACGACAATAATATCGCACAGTGCAACGGTGCCTCGGAGACAACGCCGGAGTTTTTTATGCGCGTTCCTGCGCCCGCTCCGAGCCGACCGATTTGAGCCGAGATGAGCCGAGCGAGCTCGCCCGGCGACAGTGTCCAACCGCCCGTTTGCGACGCGAGACGTATGCCCTATGCGCTGTGCTTGTACCTACTCTGCCATCTCGCGATCTAGTACGCTTGTGCTTTATATTGAGATTGCCTTAGTTGTATTCGCCTTCTTATCATATGGTTCGGTCCTCTACCGTACAGTATAGTGGTGTATGTGTTTAGTGCAAATACAGTGTGCCTGTGACTCGGTGCTTTTTATTTTGCCTATTGCACCCCCGCTCAAGCAGTACTACCAGCGGCCATACCGGCGACCAGAACCAGATACCGGCAAGTCTACTAATACACTTGCCTCCCGGTGGTAACGTGGTAAGTGCGTTCCGCTATTATACACGACCGACCACGCCCAACCGCCGCACCTACCACCAAAGTGGTGACCCCGTTCAGAGCACCTGAAGAGGACAAGCAGGACAATGAGCGACAGCAGTGGATCAGTCAGAACCGCTGGATCACGCACGGACGACAACGTGTCAAGAAGGAAAAAACGTTGTGCGCGTGTTTCCACCGTCCGACACGACCACGACATGGATTTTCGACACCGGATTAAGGTCCCTCCATTCTCGGCCGAAGACCCGGAACTTTGGTTCGCATTATTGGAAGGTCAGTTCGCGAGTCATGGTATCACGGATGACAACATCAAATTTAGCAATGTCACCAGCAACTTAGACCTTGAGTATGCAAAAGCCGTCAAGGATCTTATCATAAATCCCCCGGTTACTGATCGATACCACAAGATCAAGCACGAGCTCATTAAGCGGCTATCGGCTTCACAAGAAAGGAAGGTGAAGCAGCTTCTCACCCACGAGGAACTTGGTGATAGGAAACCATCACAGTTCCTACGCCATCTCCAAGACCTGGCTGGACCTTCAGTGCCGGACGACTTTCTGCGCTCCATATGGAGTAATCGCCTCCCGCACAGCATCCAGACGGTGCTAGCCTCACAACCCAGCCACTCACTGGACCAACTGGCAGATCTCGCAGACCGGATCCAGGAGCTAACCTCACCGCATCAAGTTGCCTCAACGTCATCGGCCAGAGTCCCACACCAGTCCGATGAAATTGCGGAATTGAAGAAAATGGTACAGCACCTCACGCTCAAGTTTGAGGAACATACCCGAGCGGGCTGCCACTTCACTGAGCGTGCCAGACCACGTGACCGCCGTCAGCGTTCTTCTTCGCGACAGCGAAGTCGGTCGAACTCCAGCTACCGGAAGTACCCAGTATGCTGGTATCATAGTAAGTTTGGAGCACAGGCCAACAAGTGCATAAAGCCGTGCGACTACACCAAGTCGGGAAACGCTGCAGGCAGTCGGTAGTGGCGACAAACGATTGCCCAGCATCCAAAGGTCGCCTATTCATCACCGACCGCAACTCCAACACCCAGTTCCTGGTGGATACCGGCAGCGATCTGTGCGTGTACCCACGTGCAGCAGTCCGAGACCGTCGAGCCAAGACGAACTTCGAGCTCACCGCAGCCAACGGATCGACCATCGAAACCTATGGTTTTATCGAACTGAACTTAAATTTAGGTTTAAGACGTAGTTTTGTTTGGCGCTTTATCGTGGCTAATGTAACAAAGCCAATCATTGGTGTTGACTTTTTAAGCTTTTATAATTTAATTGTAGACTGTCGCAACCAACGTCTTTTGGATAGTACGACGACACTGTATACCAATGCTGTAATTGATAATTCAAATGTGTGTTCTGTTAAAATCTGTACAGGTGACACGCGTTTCCACGCGATATTAAAGGAGTATCCAGAAATTACTCGCCCTTCTGGCTCTCCCTTGTCTCCGACGCACAACACTGTACATCACATCAGGACTACACCCGGACCACCCACCTCGTGCACCCCTCGCAGATTAGCTCCGGACAAATTGAAGATCGCGAGGCAGGAGTTCGAGCTCATGATCCAGAACGGCACTGCGCGGCCTTCTGAAAGTCCCTGGGCGTCTCCCCTTCACCTCGCGCCTAAGAAGGACAACGGATGGAGACCTTGTGGTGACTATCGCATGCTCAACGCTCGCACCATCCCCGACCGTTATCCTATTAGGCACATCCATGACTTCTCCCACTCCATCTCCGGTTGTACCATCTTCTCCACCATAGATTTGATGAAGGCCTATAACCAGATTCCAGTGGCGGAGGAGGATATCCCGAAGACCGCAATCACTACCCCCTTTGGCCTGTATGAATTCCCATTCAAGACCTTTGGTCTGAGGAATGCAGGTCAAACCTTCCAAAGATTTGTGGATGAGATGACGAGAGGTCTCGACTTCGTCTACTGCTTCCTGGACGATTTTGTGATCTTCTCCAGGAACGCAGAAGAGCACGAGACCCACCTTCATCAACTTTTCACCCGCATGAGGCAGTACAACGTACTGGTGAACACTGCCAAGTGCGTTTTCGGTGCATCCGAGGTAACCTTTTTAGGATACCGAATCTCTGCATCTGGCACCAAGCCTCTAGACTCCAAGGTCCAGGCCATCAGAGAGTTCCCCGCCCCCAAGACAGTCAGAGAACTCAGACGTTTCTTGGGGATGCTCAACTTTTATAGGCGATTCTTACCCCATTCCGCATCCATCCAAGCGCCTTTGAACGCGTTACTCATGGGTAACGTCAAAGCGTCGCATCCAGTGGACATCTCAGGGGAAGCCTTGCAAGCTTTCAATGCATGCAAGGATAGTCTCGCCAACGCTGCATTACTTGCCCACCCAGATTGTCAGGCCGACCTCGCGTTGGTAACAGACGCGTCCGACCTGGCAATGGGAGCAGTATTGCAGCAATTTAAAAATGACATATGGGAACCACTGGCATTCTTCTCGCGGAAGTTGAGTCCTTCACAACAGAAGTACTCTCCGTATGACCGCGAGCTCCTTGCTATATACGAGAGCATCAAGTACTTCCGACACATGCTCGAGGCTAGACATTTCGTCGTGTACACGGACCATAAGCCGCTCAGTTTCGCTTTCAGCGAACGGAAAGCCAACTGTTCGCCTCGCCAGTTCCGTCACCTCGACTACATCTCGCAGTTCACGACTACGATCAGACATATCTCTGGGAAAGACAATGTCGTCGCTGACCCACTGTCTCGTGTCGATGAACTGCAGATGCCAGTCGACCTCGACGTCCTAGCCTCAGCACAGTCCACAGACCCGGAATTGACTCAACTTCTGGGAGAAGGATCGTCACTTCGCCTAGAGAAGTTGAGTATCCCTAACTCTCGCCATGAGCTCTATTGTGACGTCAGCACTTCGTCCCCAAGGCCCTTCGTCACAAAACCATTGAGGAGACAACTCTTTGACAGTCTTCACAGTCTCGGCCACCCAGGCGCCAACGCCACGGCTAAGTTAGTCGCCGAGCGTTTTGTTTGGCCAGGTGTGCGCAAGGACTGCAGGGAGTGGTCTCGTCAATGCGTGGCGTGTCAACGCGCCAAGGTGCATCGACACGTGTCCGCTCCATTGGGCACTTTCGAGCTCCCGCGCGCACGATTCGCATTCATCCACGTGGATATTATTGGCCCTCTACCCGTATCGCAAGGCTACCGGTATTGCCTCACCGCGGTGGATCGTTTCACCCGCTGGCCAGAGGTAACACCCATGGCAGACATTACTGCGGAAACGGTTGGGAAGGCAGTGATATCGTGGATATCCAGATTTGGATGTCCATCCGATATCGTCACTGATCGCGGACGACAGTTTGAATCGGCACTTTTCCAATACCTTGGAAAAGTGATCGGATTCAAGCATCGCAGAACAACCGCGTATCACCCAGCCTGCAACGGGCTAGTGGAACGTTTCCACCGCCAGTTGAAGGCAGCCATAATGTGTCATGCGAACGCCAATTGGGTAGACACACTACCCCTAGTGCTACTAGGCATACGAAGTTCGTACAAGGACGACCTTCAGTCGTCTTCTGCAGAGTTGGTGTACGGCGAGCCACTACGGCTACCTGGAGAATTTTTCCAGCCCTCAGCTCCAGCCTCCACCGATGTATCGGATTTTACCACCCGCCTGCGCCAACTCACGTCCAAACTCCAGCCTGTGCCAGCCACGCGTCACAGCAAGGACAAAATCTTTGTCCACAAAGACTTGACTTCGTCGAGTCACGTCTTTGTACGGGACGACACATTGCGAGGTGCTTTACAGCCTCCTTACACCGGCCCGTACGAAGTTCTCGAACGAGGGGAAAAGACCTACAAGATACAGGTCAAAGGGAAGAGTGTCACGGTATCGGTGGACCGCCTCAAGCCGGCCTACATATTGGTGGACACAACCAATCCCACTCCCTCCCCCATTCCCATTCCTACCCCTATCCCTCCACCTAGTTCCCTACCTCACCCTGCCCCCATAGGGCAAAATGCCCCAACCCAGGATGACGTCAGGAGGACGCGTGTGGGTCGCAAGGTCCGCTTCCCGGATTTTTATCGCCCGTAGACACGGTCTCTGGAGGGGGGTCATGTGGCATGTTACTCACCACACACATACATACATACTTACACACATAAATACATACATACATACATACATACATACACACATATATACATACATACGGTTTATACATAATACACAAGCAATGTTATTGTCGTGTCGTGCAATGTGGTTTTGCAGCGGTACGACAATAATATCGCACAGTGCAACGGTGCCTCGGAGACAACGCCGGAGTTTTTTATGCGCGTTCCTGCGCCCGCTCCGAGCCGACCGATTTGAGCCGAGATGAGCCGAGCGAGCTCGCCCGGCGACAGTGTCCAACCGCCCGTTTGCGACGCGAGACGTATGCCCTATGCGCTGTGCTTGTACCTACTCTGCCATCTCGCGATCTAGTACGCTTGTGCTTTATATTGAGATTGCCTTAGTTGTATTCGCCTTCTTATCATATGGTTCGGTCCTCTACCGTACAGTATAGTGGTGTATGTGTTTAGTGCAAATACAGTGTGCCTGTGACTCGGTGCTTTTTATTTTGCCTATTGCACCCCCGCTCAAGCAGTACTACCAGCGGCCATACCGGCGACCAGAACCAGATACCGGCAAGTCTACTAATACACTTGCCTCCCGGTGGTAACGTGGTAAGTGCGTTCCGCTATTATACACGACCGACCACGCCCAACCGCCACACCTACCACCAAAAATGTAAAAATGTATTAAAGTAATACCCAGAGTGTGTGTGTATTTATTGTTTTATGAAAATTTCATAATTTCATCCCGACAAGGACCCACTACCGAGCCACCCTCGATCGAATCAGAAATGGGGATATACGCAGGCAAACCAGGGTCACCGACATAGGCCACAGGATTGCCAAACTTAAGTGACAGTGGGCAGGGCACATAGCTCGCAGGACTAACGCCCGATGAGGCAGAATAGTCCTCGAGTGGCGACCGCGTTCCGGAAAGCGCAGTGCTGGTAGGTCTCCCACACAGTGGACCGACGACCTGGTGAAGGTCGCCGGAAAGCGATGGATGCGGGCGGAGGATTTATTTCCGTAGTAATTTAGGACAGATATAAATTACTTAGCCTAAGCTAGATTGTAATAAGAATGGTGCAGATTAAGAATGAGTGCACTATTACAAAATAAAAAGTATAATAGTTACCTGCACTCGTTGCAAGGCGAGTTGTCTCTGGTACTGCAAGTACTCATGCTTCTTCTTCCTCATGGCTTGGAGTTTGGTCGCCATTTGCATCTGCCGTTGCCTCTCAGCTGCCTCGGCGGCTGCGGCCAGTCTCGCTGCGTGTTCGGCGCGAAGCGTGTCTAACGCAGCGCGACTGTCGCGGATTTGGGTCACCTTGTCCTGGGGAGAGATATTAGAATGTCGTGCTTTGTTGATCTAGGGGTTGGATGTGTCGCCTTTGGATCTCGGATCCCGGTTCGATTCTGGGGTTGGCCAAGTTTCTTTGTGTAAACCAGAAGCACTTGCTCCGAGTCTGGGTGTAACCTGTATTGCGAGGGCAGTTTACAAACATGGAATTTACCAACACAAATAACACATAGACTCAGAGAAAGTGCCTCTGGTTTAGACAAAGACACTTGCCCGACCCAGGAATAGAACCCGGGACCCGTTGATCCAAAGTACAACAACATTTAACGAGGCAGTTGTGGAATTACATGTTTGTTATCTGCCCCCGCGATACAGGTTAGAACTAGTGCAGGGGATTCGTTACAAAAAAAATGTCGGATGGGCACGACGACAGAAAATAGCAAATTTGAGGCCCAATGGTTGAGATGACTTCGTGTGTTCTAAATCCACCACACGAACACAAATACCGATACTGCGACTAGCATTTCAGCCTAATTAGATTTTTTACCTGGAAAATATGTAAGCTCAAGATTACCACATAGAAAAGTAAGATTGAATTATTGTTTAATCTGTGGCCGCATAGAAGGAAGGAGTGAGATGAAGTATGTGCGAGTGAAAGGGACAAAGATCATTATGGCCTACGTTGTGTTCAAGTGCATGTAGCAACTCAGTAATTTTATTTACTCTAATAAATAAATAATAAATAATAATAAATATCCTTGGACATTTCACACAACGCCATCTCGTCCCAAGTTAAGCAACTTAATGCTTGTGTTATGGTAACGAGATGGATGATAAACTACTTATATACATTTTTTATATAGAAATGACACCCAGACTCCGAGCCAGTGCCTCTGGTTTAGACAAAGACACTTGCCCGACCCCGGAATCGAACCCGGGACCCGTTGATCCAAAGGCGGCACATCTAACCACTAGACCAACGAGGCAGTCAAATAAAAGTCAAGATTGAAGATTTCGGGGTTTAATTTATCTCAAATTCTACATCCTTATCAAGTAAAATAGGCGCTAAAACACAGTTTATTGATTAATACAGCCCACAACACAACAGAATGCGTCTTTTTAATTATAACCAGATTACGATAAATATCGAAGACCTCTGTTAATTAAAATATGATACAGAAAAACGTATCACACAAATATGGTTTAAACAGCATTACCTGCAGACTCTCCAGGTAGACACGTTTATCGTCCTGCTGTTGTATGTACCGCAGCAGACGGGAATGCATCGCAGTTATGTTCATAAACAGCGTTTGTACTGCCGTATCGTTGGCGATGGAGCGTCCTCTGAAAATAAAGCATTTCGGCTTTGAAATACTTGAATCTGGTTGTGTGATCATCA
The DNA here is from genome assembly GCA_905475355.2 of Clostera curtula. Classification (NCBI taxonomy): domain Eukaryota; kingdom Metazoa; phylum Arthropoda; class Insecta; order Lepidoptera; family Notodontidae; genus Clostera; species Clostera curtula. The sequence goes on along the minus strand of FR997806.1, from coordinate 6,838,605 downwards.
TCTTCACATTTTCGTCGGCCTTGTTGATCTAGGGAGTGGATGCCCCCTAAACCGTGCTGGAGGGTCACCCATGCCGAGCGGGCCCACGGGGAGAGGCCAGACGAAGTGCGGCACACAGTGGCGTGATAGTTTTTGTCTCCAGGGGCTCCTCTGTCCTCAGAGTTGCGTCGAGAACCTTAAACTGCCGCGACACAGGCGGGCCAGTGCTGCGGCGGGCCGGTAGCTGTGGAGTGTCGGCCAGGAAGGCGGGCACTTGCAAAGTCCCGTAGGTGCCTCTCGATGGGTTGGGGAGCGTCAAGAGCTAACCTCATCAAAGCCTGGGGCCCGCTTGTAAAAGCGGGCCAAGGCCCCATCAGGATCGCGGAGCATGCACCCCATTGGGCAGTGAAACCCGTGGCCCTGTTTCGGGCAGTCGAGGGCACCGTTGGTTTTAGTGGGTAGGTTGGGGCGCAATTACCGTCCTTCGGTGCCTCGGAGCCCCACATAACCCGGCTGGCGTTTAGCGGTAGGGTATCCATCAGTATTTCCAACGAAAAAAAAAGTGCTTCGATCACGGGGTCCCGGTTCCGGGGCCAGGCAAGTGTATTTGTATAAACCGGAGGCACCTGCTTTGAGTCTGGGTGTTATTTGTATTCGTGTATTTCATGTTTTTAAACTGCCTCCGCGATACAGGTTCGTTTTTTAAAATATAAATATGCACTGCCTTTCTTGTTGACGTTGAGTTTGACGTGTCTGTATACATGTCTGTAATATCGTAGCTCTTAGACGAATGGACATATTATGTGAAGGTTTCTTTTTTTAAGTAGTTTTCTTAACAGCAAAAACTATAGGTATGTTTTATTAAGATAATTCATTTTTAATTTATGACATCAGCCCTTTTTAGTTACATGTATGGTACCTATATTAAAATGCGGGTTTTAAAAACTAAATTAATATTTTTACTCACCTGGACGAGTTGCTCTTCATTCTGTTGACAAATATTTCGACTTGAGACTTCAACGTTTCCACAAAATCGTCAATTTCTTTATCCTCTGCATCATCATCTTGCGCCTTGTCTGTAGATTGTTTTGGGAACTCCTGGGAAATAGAATAGAAATATACAGACCGCGTTGTGACGGATTTAGAATGAGCAGTGTCACCACCGCATTTTATCCCGAGGGTTTCCATTTCATCCTGAGAGAGCCGACAAAAGGAAATGACAAGGCCGAAAACGCGAAAGCGTGGCACTGCAGGCTAATTACCCCCCACGTAATTACAACAATACATCATGCCAGGTCTTCACGGCAGTAGACGCGTTCCGAACGCACCTCCAAAACTTTCAAGGAAATTGTATTCTTCATTATTTCTGTATAGCAAGATGCCTCGTCAACTTGTATGCTTGTCCCAAGGCAAGTATTCGAAAGTCTCGTCATATGCACATAGGCATAAAGCATTATCGTTTATTTTTGAAGCGGTGACGGAGGAGGTCCATTGTATTAATTTCCAAAACGATATTTACAAATCTCTGCACATACGGAATTTATTGTTGATCAATACAATTTCAGTAAAATAACAAACCTCGGTGGTATCCGAGGCATGCGAAGCGGGGGCGGGTGCTGTTGGCGCGGCCGTTGCGTCCCTAGACAACCGTTGCTCCCAATAGTTCCTGTCAAGGTACCGGGAGAGCTCATTGGTCGCCTGGTTCCCATGCTCCGGGGACGCGCTCACCGACGAAGGCGTAGGTGAAACTGGAATAAACAAGGATTTATGAAGACATGTTAACGAGTGATTCCTTCGATAGTAGTTAAAAAAAAACTTGACGCAATACCTATCCTGAGCAACAACTGATTTTTTTATCTCTTTGGCGGTGATTGGCGAAGAAGTGAGACATAATATTAACGACACGGCGAACTTTCCCCCACGATGGTACTTTTGTTGTGTTTACCAACCATGAATTGTTTTTTTTTTCACGGTTCTACATCTACGCGATTTTCAGATGATACATAAGATGGCCAAGAAAGAATGCGAATGGTAACATTGGATGTGCCCGACTTACACCACCTGAGAAAATAAGGCAGCCGACAATACCACCCTAAGACAAATGTATGGGATTGATATCTACAGGTCTGCTTTTTTATTCTGCGAAAGTCGAAGAATTTACTTGTGGGCAATTGTATTGAAGGATCAGGTGCGATATGCGAACGCGACTTCCGTTCTTTTTCTTTATGTTCCGCTTCAGATTGGCTAAGAGCGAGAGCGAGCTGTAATTCTTCTTCTTCTTGTAGCTCTTCAGCAGTTTTACCACCAGGCGGTCGCTTCTGTAACAAATATAAAAGAATATGATAGCATCCATGACACTGACACAGAAGAACAACATTATTTCCTGTTATATTTACGAGTATATCAACGCGCCACCTTTATAAATATTAATCCCTAGTATGCTAGGACGACAGTTGTTAACCGATTCTGCCGTCAAACTAAAATGTCGTTAGCCGACATGGCGCCAATTTTAGTATTTCCAGATCCATAAATTTTTTCGGAGCGGTCTAATTTATATTTCTAAGGACGGCAGGATTACCAGCGGATGTCGCCTCCTATAGACTGTTGCAGCCGACACTTTAAGATGATATTGTTAGCAAAATAAGGCCCTGGCGAACTACCTTACACTAACGAAATTCCGAGCTTGGTCACCAGTACCTTGGAAAAAAACATCTGGAGCCAAAATCTATATATAACTGAGCATTATTCGATTTTGGGTCTTCTCGGCTGAGAAGAGAGTTGTAATCCACATGATTTTTTAATGGCCCTTTTGTTTCAAGATGTTTTTAAGATACTATAGTTTAAATTAAACAAGCATCTGAAGAAAATGTATATTTGCTTTATCAATGCAGTAGTCTCATGTGAGAGACACTGGCAACCAATTGATAATGGGTTATTTATCAAAAGAATTATCTAGGTCATCATTATATCTCTGTGAGTATTGGCTGTCTTAAGATAGAAAATAATAAAATGTATAGATTTATTAATTTGTGGACATTCTGATCGAATATCTAAGTGTTGCAGTAAGTAAGTAGATGATTTTGTGAAATTTGTTATAGGGTAACAACAAAAACACTAAATTAAAGATAAAATTTATATTCATTATTACTAATGGAAAATATTAAGTTACAAGGAGTCCTAAAATATTAAAAATATCAATCATAAAACTACTTTTAAATCATGATAGTAGAAGAACATAATTATTATGGCTAGTAAACATAGTCCCTTGTAATGTCATAATAAAATGGATGTCACTTCATACATTAGTGTAGTCCTACAAACATCAATTCTGCTTCAATCTCCTTACAAATTTAGGAGTCTCTGGTACAGTCAAGGGTGCAATGGATTTTTCTGGAACAAATGGTGCCATTGGGGGCACTGGTTTGGCATGATGTATTAATTTTGATCTCAATTCCACTACTGCCTTCTCCTCAGCCTCCTGTTGTTCCTGCTCCCTTAGTTTACGTAATATCTCTTGTTCTTCCTCTTTCTCTTTCAACTGTTTCTCAAAACGTTCTCGCTCTGCAGCCCTCTTCTCCGTTGTCAGATCAAAAGGTGCAGGCTTTATAATGTGTAATGGTTGTAACACTGGCTTGAATGGCTCCTTGTATAGAACCACTGCTGGTTTGGCTTCAAACTTAATATGATTCTCCTTATTTTCCGAAGAGGTTGAAGAACTGCCTTTGGGGTGACTATTTTGCATTCGCTTTTTCACAGCTCCTGGTACCGGTTGGGCTTTGAACTGGGATGCCTGTTTACGCTCTTCCTCTAATGTCTGTTTAATTCTTTGTTCCCTGCGACGCTTCATCTCTTCATCACGTTTTTCAAATGAGAACGGTTCTAGCTTGATGGGACCAAGACGGGGTTTCTCATCAGGCCTTTGTGACTTTTGGTTATGTTGATCATGCTTGAGATGATCTGTAGAATTAGATCTTTTGTAATGAAATTTAGGGCTAACAGGTTTCGTAACTTGGATTGGTGGTTTCACAGGTATCTGTGGCTTCTCAAGTATATATTTAGGTGCAGGCCTCGCTTTAAACTTGTGAACTTCACTAGGCGACTGCATAACCTTTTTATGTATCTCAGTTAAATGGAAAGGTTCTGGAATTGTTATAGGCTTCTTAGACACTTCCGGCAAGTTCTTAGGGCCATCTAACACAGATTTTGGAATAGGATGTGCTTTTAGTTTGAACTTTTTAATTTCTTCTACTTCCATTTCCTCTTTTTCTTTTTGAGATATTATGTGGGTTTGACGGGAGCGCGCCTTGCATCGGAGCATCGGTGACTGAGGAACTGTGGGTCCCGTCCGACCAATGTATCCTTGGGACCTAAAAATTTGCGGACGTGTAGAGTGAAACCGGCCAGGTGTATCCCTTTGATAGTGATAAATAGCTTCCGCCATCGAAACAAACTTTGTTTTAGATAATTCCAAAGGTGCTCCAGTGGGTCTTCTATGCCTGTGGCTGTCTCTGCTTTCGTCGAATTCAAGTTTTATGAGATCCTCCCTAAGCATATTTATGTCATTCATGGACATTGATTTACGCATACTTCCAAAATCATTGGAGAAAGAGTTGTCCAATTGGTTGTGATCACCGAAATCCTCTTCAATAGGGGTCACTGGTTCGTCTTTGATGTGAAGTTTTCCGGTCGGCGTCAAATATATTTCACCACCACGAAACTTTGTCACGTTTTTCGCCATTTTAGCGGAAAAATGTATTAACAAAACAAAACAATCTTGTGATATTTTCAAATGCGTTCGTTACTTTTCAAACTGACTCACAAACGTCAACGAATGTTGAGTGGAGAAAAAATAGGGTGGCAATGAGCGGAATAAAATTACCCTATTTTAGTTTAGATCGACTAAGAATTAAATGAAAATATTGCAATCTTAAGAATGACGGTAATAATTTTAAAATAATCTAAAGGTCTGCTACTAGGAAAGAAATATGTAAAGAAATAAAAATTAAAGGATTCAAATGTTGTGCAGCAATAATTCACATGATAGTTAAATATACATAAAATGATATGTGGTGCACAAATTCAAAGCTTATAAATTAATAATACTACTACTACTCAGCCCATACATGACCCGCCACTGAGTCGAGCCTCCTTTAATTACATGGAGGGTAATTAGCCCATTAATAATACTAATAGAAGCTAATTAGTCTTGTATATATAAACATCAGATGTTTAAATGGTTCGCATTCACTACCATCATCATCTCCGAACCGTTGCGTGGTAAGGGGTGCGAGTTGAGAGCGTTGCAGGATGTTAATCATCTTTCTTGTTTAATCTTTGGAGTATTGGAACATTAAATCCGCCAATATACATTAAAGTTATTTTCACTATGAAATGTCAATAATAGAAGGTGCATAAATTTTGCAGACTGCAGTTTTGTTCGAAATATTTTAAACTGGTATATCGAATGAGGCACCCCCAATTAGATAAGTATTTTGATTGTTGGTAACAATAAAATTTCGTTCGAAAACAAGAAAAATAGATAATAATAAATACTAAGCTATGAAAATTAAAAGTATCAATTATTTTACATAAAAATCCACGATAGCTACATATTTAGATGTATCCAAGTAAATAGAAAGAATCTATCTGATAGATTTTAAATAACACTAATACCAGTACCAGCAGACAAGATAAACATTTTAGAGACCTGTGACACTTTTGCCTTCGGTTTTTGAACGAAAATTTCAAACGAAGGTCATCGCACGTTTAGACAGCAGACGTCATCGTCAAAGTCAAATTACCAAACAAAATTTTACGGTGAAGCCGATATCGCGTATCTGTGTAGTTTATAGCATAGTCAAACTGAAATCCTGTCGTGAATAAACAACAAACGCATCTATCTACTGTGAATTATTAAACTACAATAATGACACAAGCCGCATTACCCAACCCCAACACACTTTTGCCTCTGGAGCTGGTGGACAAATGCATTGGATCCCGGATACACATAATCATGAAAAACGACAAAGAAATGGTCGGAACATTACAAGGATTCGACGATTTTGTTAATATGTTGTTGGATGACGTCACCGAATATGAATCTACACCAGAAGGAAGAAAAATCACGAAGTTGGATCAAATTCTTTTGAATGGAAACAATATAGCTATGTTAGTACCTGGTGGTGAAATGCCGGGCGATTCCTACGAAACACAGTGATATAATTCTAATTTAGTTCTATTAAAGTAAATAAGTAAGCAAAGTAACTTTTTATTTATTAATATTTGAGACATAACCTAAAACTTTCAGAAACACCTAGAAATCACATATAAAACTCATTGATAATTTAACTGCCTTGTGTATTGGTTGGATGATGAAATGATCATGTGATCCAAAGGTGGCACACCTTTGGATCACATGATCATTCTGCGGTCAGGCAAATGTCTGTGTAAACCAGCAGCACTTCTCCAAGTATGGGTGTTATTTGTATGTATATACAGTCCCTGCTATACCGGTTATACCTAGTGCAGGGGATATATTAAAAAAAAGAAACCTTACCTGGGGTTGTGTTGGTCCATAATCATTAGATGTATCAACTATCTCTATTTTCGTAGTTGATTGTGGGGGCCGACTGACCTTGTCATAGCATGCGTCACATACCCTCACCTAATAAAAGAGATTTTAATAGAAAATTAGGGTCATTGTTCACATATGTAACTAAATAGAAAACCAGGTTAAAATTGAGTAATACAGTATCATTGGATGATTTCAGGGAATGATAATCATTAATTTTCTTACTAGTTTCATCTTAGGATGTTCTAAGAAGATTCCTACAATAAAAATGTTAAAAACTGGCAATGCATAACACTTTCTTTGTTCCTTCTTAGAACATTGATGAAATTGATGCATGATCTTCAACATTTTGCATGAAAATGATCAGGACTGTACTAATTTATTGTCTTTTCCATTAATTAACTGTTTATTATTAATTACAAAACATCACAAGATATTAATGTAAGACTGGTACTGTTTGATAAACCTTACCTCCTTTTCAATGCCAAATTTGGGCAATGTAGATGTCTTAGAGCTGCATTGTTGACAAAACACCTGACCACAGGCACGGCAGTGATGCCGTCGAACCATCAATGAGAATGCTACACGACACCTGCATCAAAGTTCATGGTATCAGGGTAGGTTATTATTATTATGAACTCTATTGTACATAAATAACAGAAAAAACTGACATACAGAGAAATCTGTAACTATTCTAAGAATTGATTGTCCAATGAATAAATATTCAATATGCCAAAACTTTATCACATTTTTTTACAAGGCTTGAAAATCTTGTAAATCGTGTTCATTGCATCTCAAGTTATTGTAAGGCAAATGTTAAAATATCAAAATTAACAAAATATAATCTGACATGATAATAAAAACTAAAGATAATTTTACATAGATTTATTTTACAGATTTACCTGTGACACACTTCTCCATCTGCCCATTCTGGAGCTGTGTCTGCTGAGAACATTGCGTCAGATTCTTTTAGGGGTGGAAATTTGTACCCTTCAGCCTTTAGAATGTTCACTGTATCCTGCACCAAGAACATTAGTTTGTAGTTTCATCAAAACAGATGGCCTACATATGCAACTGGGATAGCTGGCAAAATTTGTCAGACCATACAAAAATTGCCACAACACATTCGAAATTTAAATTTAGATCACTTTTCTATCACAAAACAAACACAAACATATTAATTTACCATTTTTTCGGGTATAAATATCCAGAAATGTTAAATGAACACTGTAACACAAAGAGTCGGTGTTGTTTACGAACTGTACCTATACATTGTTTGTGTGATTATGATTCATACTTCTGAGTCTGACTGATAATGTGACGTAGCCGGCAGGTAAGCTATACTATCGCTATCTAGCACAGATAGGTATACTAAATATGAGGTTAGAGGTGTGTAGCCATAGACAAAAATAAATTTTAGTGATAACATTCAGTTTCGGGGTAGGCAGAGGTACCTTTTAACACATTTATTGAGCAATATAAAAACTACGAATTTATTTACATGCATATACGCGCTAATCATAGTTTATGTTGTATCACAATGAACACAGACATGATCACTCTTCACGGACATTGACACGAAATACCGCGTAAACAAAACAATTACTTAAATATACAGCAGATTAGCATTAATTCAATGCACGCGTATGTTGGCGAATAATATCGCGACTGGAAAACTACAGACTCCGACGGAATCTCTTACCAGTATCAAGTGACAATGTCAGAAAAGCGATAGGTAATTAGATTAGAGGTGGTTAAATCAATATTGTCAGTACATCTGATGTTGAGAACAACCTTGAAATGGGCGAACAAAAAGATCACTGAACTGTAACATGTCAAACACTTGGCAACGGCACATTTCTATTGGTTGACAAATAATTTGCTAGTATTACGTTTAATGACGAGCAAAATATGCTATATAGCGAGGTAGATATTAAGATCGTTGTGAGTGTGCTTTTTAACGTAGCATCGACAATTGCAAAAGTGGGCCAATTTAACGCCCGACATTCAACGATCAATGACGCATAGGCTGTACAATTTTTAAATGGCATTTACAAGGAAAGTCCATTATAAACTCGCTTAGGATATTGGCGCCGTTGCCCCGGAGAAGAACATGTACATCAATGTTAGTAACGCAAGGCGGACGGAAGAAGTCATACAAGACAGGGCCAGATCTACGTAAGGGCTTTTTGGGCTGTGGGTACAAAGGGCCCCAACTAAAACAATAGTCTATATTATTAACTAGTGCCCCGCCCCGGCTTCACCCGTGCAAAGCGGGGGTGGGTTATACATATAAACCTTCCTCTTGAATCACTCTATCTATTAAAAAAAACCGCTTCAAAATCGGTTGCGTAGTTTTAAAGATTTAAGCATACATAGGGACGGACAGACGACAGCGACTTTGTTTTATACTATGTAGTGATAGTGATTAAAAATATGATAATAATTAATTTAAAACGTGCTATTATAAGGTTGGCAACTACAGGTACCTACAGAACGGGGAATTCCTCGTCGTCTGTCTTTGGTCAGTGGTTTTTTTTACATTAAATAAATCAAATTATGTTATTGTCCTATTTTTTCTATATATCTACATGACCTACCTACATCACTATCGAAAACAATTTTTTCACAAAATGGATATTAGTTGAGTAATTTGGTAGACCCCCTGTTTCAGCCCTGGGCCCATAAATTCACGATCCGCCCAGGATACGAGGTCGCTATGAGCTGTTGAATCGTATCGATATGCATGTCCGGCAGTACTTAGACAATGTTAGTAGTGTACTAAGTAGTTACGGATACATACTGCCTGCCACCAACTGTAAAAGGAGGAGGTGGTGTTTAAGAGGCGATATTAGGGCATTAATATTGCATTCTTGTCGTCCGGTCAGCGTAATACAATAGGCCATTTACTACAGGCAGTTTATGGGCGACAATTGATGGTTATATTTTTCAGCACTCAAAGTCCTCGGCCTGTCTTGACCATAGATGGATTTTTCGTTACCGAAGTTACGAGGAAAGTGGCATCTCTACCACGCCTATACAAATTCATTCCTAGAGGTGAAATCAAATTCCTGAAAATCACCGCGGAGAATCCTCCCGAGTCCCTCAAGGGGACTGAAACCTGTAGCCTTGGAGCGCGTGTGTTATAGTGGTGGGGTCGGGACGCAACTACCATCTTCTCGTACCTAGAGTCCCGTCTCTCGGAGGCATGTGGATATCCCACGTAAAAAAATCAATTTGATGTCAATTTAGTTGCCACCGACTTCAATTTTTTCTAAATTAGTTATTACTTGCTATACATATATCGACCTGGTTAAGGTCGCCGGAAAGCAGTGGATGCGGGCGGGCCAGGACCGGCCTTCGTGGAGATCCAACAGACGTGTTGTTTTTTTTAAGTCGGTTAAATAAGGCGTGGACTATCTGGACTGACATGTAGCATTCCGTTTCCCTTCACATGTATCCATTGCAAATATGGGGTCCAGATTACACCTAGAGCATTAGAATAATAAGGTCATATGACGCAACGCACACGTTGTCACGCCATTACCACAATGACGGTGACGCAGCATTTAGACAACTTTAACTGGTTAAACTACGTATAAAGCATCCTAGCACAAAATCTTAATGGCCAGTGCTGCCGGCCGCATTTAACGGCAGTTTGCCTAGATGTTTATACTACTCAGCCCATAGACGACCCACTGTTGCGTCGGGTCTCTTCCAGTTAGATGGAGGGCAATTAGCCTACTGTGCACACTGGCCAGACGGGTTTCAACAAAGCTTTCCTTCTCTTTCGGCTGGATTATCGGCCTTGTGATTTCCTTTTGGTATCCGTCACCACAGGGACAGGACGCCAACCACAGGACACGGTTGGCGCAGTGGTTGAGCGATCGACTGCTGCGCAGCATGTCGCGGGTTCGATTCCCGTACGGAAGAAATATTTGTACGACCTACAAGTATTTGTTCCGGGTCTGGGTGTTTTCTATCTATAATATGAATGTATTTACAAAAAAGAAAATGTATATAAGTAGTTTATCATCCATCTCGTTACCATAACACAAGCATTAAGTTGCTTAGCTTGGGACGAGATGGCGTTGTGTGATATGTCCAAGAATATTTATTTATTTATTTATCTGCAAGTCAAGCAACGTCTAGCGATGCTGTAAGTACAATGACTGTCCAATATTTGTTATATGATTTCCTTCGTTCTCCGGAGAACACGTAAAACCATCGGTCCCGGCTGTCATTCTATATTATAGCGTAAAATCTGACTCCCAGTAACCAATTTTTTTGTTCTTCTCTCCCCCATAAGTCCGCCACCACTAATATCAGTGAAAGAATTAGGAAAAGTATCTTGTAGTGACTGGTTTACATGTCAACAAGTAGACAATGTTTCTGACAAAAAAAAAACAGGAGCAATTTGCAACAACGTCGATGTCAGTTCAACTGGAATCATATTGGATAGTCGATAGCTGATTTGGGCTATACTTGACCAGCTGTTACTGCATTAAAAGTGCATACAAATTAAAACAATGAAGAACCAACTTAGTCACCTTACTCACCTAATAGCATATAGATAAGTTACGTAACCACACTCTTGATATGTTATTGGAAATAACTATCACTTCACAACTATGCATCAATTTTATTTCCAGATCCATTCATAGGACAAGACATTGTTTGTTATGTTAACTCTAAAAAATACAACAACCAGAGGCGTGTCTAGCTTTAATAACTTAATCTTATACACACATCTTTATTAAATACTAGTGTGGGCGACAGTGGTCGAAATTCGACCATATTGAATTTAAAATATAGTTCTATTCTCACGTTGACCACAGACTAACAATAAACAAAAATATTATGCGTGAGTCTATCAAATGCATGGCAGTGTTAGTAATGACGTGTTAATGATTTAATGTATTTTGATGCATAAATATTAGATTCTGCACTCCTTCTCTAAACAAACTAATAAGTGTGGGAAATTTCGTACTCCAACGTCCGCGCAATTTTCGTACAAAGGTGTACAAAGATTAGCTTCACGTATTACATATATACATATAGAGAACATAACTACTTACCTGCACTGCTCTATACTTTGGAGAGTTCCGAAATGCAAACGCCCACGCTTGTATCAGTTCCAATATTTTGCTTCGTAAATTTTCGTGCTGCGTGGTCTTCACAAGATCGTGAAGCATCTCACAGAATGGTTTCGATGCAACTTCGTCGTGGATACCTGAGCCTGACAAGATTCATGCCAAATTAATAAGAACTAATAATATCATATCCCCCCGATGCTTAGCGTAATGCATGCTTAGAATACCTACAACTCGACCAAGCTAAGTTTGCACCTCGCTGGAATGCGGCGCGCCAATTTATAACATTTTTTTTGTGTATATTCTAATGTATCTAATGTGTAATGTATTGTTAAAAACAATGAATGCAAATTAAAATCTAACAAACATTTGTTTACATTTTTAGGCATAGCGAATCCCTTTTCCAGACCGTACCTAAGCGGCACACAGTGGTCCGGTTTCGCAATTTAGTGGACATTCGATCAAAAGTGACATTTTGAAGTTGGAAAAAATTTCATTCGACAGATTGTTACATAAGTAACAACAAATGTTCTACGACTTTTCATAGAAATTGGTTTTTATACATGAAAAAAAATATTACAGAAAAAAATGTATGGGGAAAAACCTATACTATTTTTTTTCACGAAAGTTTTAAAAGCTGTAGCTGTCTAACCTCAAAATATGTTAAGTACTAGTGCTATATAAAATTATAAAAAATATACCGCGTGCGGACACCTGCGGCTCTGCCCGCTAGGGGGGTTTAAAGTTTCAACTTTCTTATAGTACATTTCTCTTAATTTCTTTAATTTTTACTATTTTTTTTGCCTTATTTTATATTATTTTAACTCAATAAAAAATATTGGTGTGACAGCAACAAAATATGTGCAAAATATTATATTTTTATTCACAAAACCCTCCCTTGAAATCTGGCTAGCAACTGCAGTAACAATAAAAAAATAAGGTTTATTACCCCCTCTCCTTCTTCCCCACTCTTGGAGTCAGCTCAATGGTTATTGGTCGAAAATTTATCTAGGCAGGTAGCAACTTGCGGCTAGATCAACAGTATAAAAAGGGATGATATCTTGAAAATGTCTCATTTGAATTCATATTGTTGCACTGTGTAACTTTGTGTGTGTGTGAATTAATTTTGCGACTACCCTCAACAATGACTTGTTTAGTGAATAACTTGGACCTGTACGTGTTTTTGCGACAAGGGGACATGAAGGATGTAAATAGACTACATCAGTTTATTGTTGACAAAATCCCTACTCAAGTTTTACCGGAAGATTCTGAGACGTTACTTGCGTTTAGTAGAAACTTTGTTAATAATATAACGCGAAGATGGAAGGAATCATCAAGAAATCAAAAGACATTTATAAAAAAGTACTCGGAGTGGTTAGAGTCTACGATAATGTGGCCCCAATGTGTTTCTGTTAACTTGGAAGAAGTTTTTCGGCAAGAATCCAATGACGAGAATATTAATGTCACTGCTATGGAGGCAGACCACCATTCGTTGCAGCTTGCAGCTAAGTACTTCTTCTGTTAGTATAGGTACATCAAGTGTAGGTCAGATTAGAAAAGCCTTCAGCGATTTGAGTAACAAGCAGAAAAAAAGACGTAGCGGGTCCCTATGTGAGAGTTCAGAAGAAAAAGTGACGTATAGTCTGATTTCTATCCTGAAGACAAATGGTAAAACTGATTTGGCCCTTATTATCGATCAGCTCGTAAATAATCCTGAAGAAGTTCTAAATGTCAAAAAATTTATGTTTGGAAAGAAGAAATCCAGCGTTATTCAAGAAGATCAAGCCTTGGCAAATGGCCTTGGCAAATGGCAATATACAACTTTAAGATCTGTTTTGTGTACTAATAGTGTTCCAGTATTACCTTCATATCATAAAATTTTAAACGCGAAGTTAAGATGCTACTCACCGAAGCCAGATATTTTTAATACAGAACAAAGTGCCAAGATCAGGTTGCAGGCACTTTTGGATTTGACAATTAAAAGGATACTCAGTATTCAAAATATTGCATTCGATTCCACAAATTGCAGTGAGCTAAAACTTATTAGTAAGTGGGGATTTGATGGCTCGTCTGCCCACAGCAATTACAAGCAAAGAAGTGTTATCCCTAACCTGGACGATTCATCAGTGTTCATGATTAGTCTTGTGCCGTTGAAGTTAGAATCAAAAGATACTTTATTATGGGAAAATCCTAATTCTTCATCCACAAATTATTGTCGACCCGTTAAGTTTGAATTTATTAAAGAAACAACTGCCCACATCAAACAAGAAGAAAAAGCAATGAAAGTAGAAATAAATGGTTTAGTTCCTACAGAATGGGAGGGATTGAAAGTTTATCATGAGTTATATATGACCATGATAGATGGAAAAATAGTAACTGTTGTTTCGGATACCCCGTCTTCGTTAACCTGCAGTTTATGCTTAGCAACGCCAAGAGAAATGAATAACTTAGATTTGATATCGAATAAGCCTTTGCGGGAAAACATGTTGCAGTACGGATTATCTTCTCTGCATATGTGGATTCGGTGCATGGAATGTATTTTACACATTTCTTATAATATTGATTTCAAAATGTGGTCAGCTCGCGGTGATAATAAGAATTTAAAACAAGCAAGGAAAAATGCGACACAGCAAGAATTTAAAGAACAAATAGGGATATTGATTGATATTGTTAAACAAGGATACGGCACTACCAACGATGGTAATACTGCACGAAGATTTTTTAGAGACTTTTTGAAAACATCTGAAATCACTAAAATTAATGCACAATTGATAAAAAGGTTATACGTTGTTTTACAGACCGTTTCTTCTGGGAGGCTTATTAACATTGACCGTTTTAGAAATTATTGTAGAGAAACAGCAGAACTCTACGTAAAACTATATCCGTGGTATTACATGCCTGCAAGTGTTCACAAACTTCTTTTACATGGTGCGAATATTTGTAAATATTTTGGTTTTATTCCCATTGGTCTGTTATGTGAAGAAGCATCAGAAGCCAAGAACAAGGAATTTAGAAATGCTAGAGAGAAGCATACTAGGAAAACGGGAAGAATTCAGACCAATGAAGACTTGCTGCACAACTTTCTAATTAGTTCTGATCCGTATATATCGTTTATTCGACCAAAATTTACAAAAAATAAGTACCAAGATTTTCATCCGGAAGCGATTGAACTACTTATCCAGGAAGATTCTTCGGTGCAAGAACATGAAGAAAGTGAAGTCCTTACATTAGAAGGTGAAAATATTTCAGATCCATTGTTAATATGATACGTTAAGATTGTATATTTTTATATACTGTTGTAAATTTGTAATTAAATGTAAAATTTTCGACTAATCATAATCGAGCCGATATTAGGGGAGGGGATGAATGGGTGGAGGTAATAAAACTTATTTTTTAATTATTATTCTAGTTGTTATTGAGGTATAAAGTGACGGTTTTGTGAATAAAAAAAATATATATATATATACTTATATTTTGTTGCTGTCATACTAATATTTTTTATTGAGTCCAAATAATATAAGTTATGACAAAAAAAATAATAAAAATCAAAGAAATTAAGAGAAATGTACTATAAGACAGTTGAATCTTTAAACCCCCCTAGCGGGCAGAGCCGCAGGTGTCCGCACGCGGTATAATTTTTATAATTTTATATAGCACTAGTACTTAACATATTTTGAGGTTAGACAGCTACAGCTTTTAAAACTTTCGTGAAAAAAAATAGTATAGGTTTTTCCCCATACATTTTTTTCTGTAATATTTTTTTTCATCTATAAAAACCAATTTCTATGAAAAGTCGTAGAACATTTGTTGTTACTTATGTAAAAATCTGTCGAATGAAATTTTTTCCAACTTCAAAATGTCACTTTTGATCGAATGTCCACTAAATTGCGAAACCGGACCACTGTGCGGCAGTGTGACGTAATGAACCCGAGGTGCAAACTTAACTTGGTCGAGTTGTACCTTGAGGGTACTGTAAGAGTCGTCAAAAATACGAACACTGCCGAAAGATAAGCCACAAGAGGAGAACTTGACACGAAACCCTGTGAGTCTGGCCAGCGTGGCTCAATAGGCTAACTATCCTCTATGTAATTGGAGGAGGCCCGACCCAGAAGTGGCTTAGAACAGTCATTAGCATGAAAATTTACAGCTGG
Organism: Clostera curtula; assembly: GCA_905475355.2. Taxonomy (NCBI): domain Eukaryota; kingdom Metazoa; phylum Arthropoda; class Insecta; order Lepidoptera; family Notodontidae; genus Clostera; species Clostera curtula. The sequence continues at coordinate 6,822,811 of FR997806.1, read as the reverse complement.
TCTAATTGCATAATTATTGTCTGTCCCACTAGATGGGTTGGCAGTTGGCAATCACTCCATGTAAATACTGATTGTTGGCAAAATTAGGATAGTCCAGCACAGAGCTCAATGAAAAAAAAAAGGTGAGAGAGGTGAGAGTTCTATTTTTGCAATAATCATAGAGTAACCTAAACTTTTAAGACTAAAATGTGTCTAGGTAAAGCAATTAATAAACCATATATGTATGTAAATTTTTAGTGTGAGCACTATTAACTTTATTCTATGTTTGTATTTCATCAAACTGATCCATTTTATCCAAATTTCATTGTGATATAAATTACTGTAGACATATACTTGAGTCTACCATCCTTAAGCATAAATGCTGTTATCTAACATGGCACTATTTATCATATTTTGGCCAGTCAGTAAAAAATGTATGAATCACTTTACATCAAATTTTCCTCCATTCTATAGGTTTTGTTAAAGTCATGATAAAAAGCCTTGGAGTTATGTTGACTGCTAATTTTAACTAGACAGTCACAAAGCCTCGACTGCCTCGTTGGTCTAGTGGTCAGATGTGCCGCCTTTGGATCAACGGGTCCCGGGTTCGATTCCCGGGTCGGGCAAGTGTCTTTGTCTAAACCAGAGGCACTGGCTCGGAGTCTGGGTGTGATTTCTATCTATAATATGTATGTATTTACAAAAAAAAATGTATATAAGTAGTTTATCATCCATCTCGTTACCATAACACAAGCATTAAGTTGCTTAGCTTGGGACGAGATGGCGTTGTGTGAAATGTCAAAAAAAAAAAAAAAAAAAAAAAAAAAAAAAAAAAAAAAAAAAAAAAAAAAAAAAGCAGTTAGCTGCATTATAGCTTGACAACAGCGGTATTGCTAGGCAAGCATCAAAAATCGAATATTCAGCTTTATTTGGATATTTGAAAAATTGATGAGAACCTGGGGTTGGGGATCAAGTAGAAACAAACTCTTATATTGACATCTGCAATGATAAATGCTACTCACATCAGCATGAATCATTTAATTTAACTTGGACTTAAGACGCTACTCACCACAATTTTTGACAACACTTTCAAGTGTAAGCAGAGCAAACATAGCTTGATGTGGATTTTGCGAATATAATTTCTTTTTGACTGCTGTAACTGCATATTTTGGGCTGTAAATAAATAAAGATATTTGATAATACTTAATGCTATCTACTACTACTACGACTGCGACTATCTGCTGGTTGAATCAAAATGTTGTGTAGCCAGGTAAATTATATTGGATACTTAAATAAATTATATCAGACACAGAATTTATTCCCTGCTAAGAAAAACAATGCCTGTTATAGTAAACTACAAGTACTCAGCCCATAAATGACCCACTGCTAAGTCGGGTCTCCTCCATGTACATGGAGGGTAATTAGCCTACTGTGTCATGCTGGCTAGACGGGTTGGCACAGGGTTTAGTATCAAGGTGTCCTTCTCTTGCGGCCAGGTTTTCCGCCTTGTCATTTCCTATTGTTGACTAACAACACCCTTAGGATGAAAAGGGGTGCTGACACAATGTATTCTAAATCTATTACCACACGGAGATTAGTTGAAGTTTGATGGATGCGTCAAGCAGAAGACAGGGCGCTATGGCACTCTTTAGTGGAGGCCTATGTCCAGCAGTGGAATAGTGTGGGCTGATGATGATGATAAGTTGAAGTTATATAGAATGTAACAGTCAACAAAAGATAATAGTTTTCAAAGTGAGAAACAGACTTAGGAATATTCTATTTGTGGTTTTTAGATATTAAGTATACTTACGAACAATCATTCTGTCTAATCAAATCACATATTTGCAGGATAGTTGGCCAATCGGGGTCTAGTCGCAGATTACTTGTGGCTTTATCTAAAACAAATTATTTCACCATATCGATAGGAAAATTCTCAGCCCTAATTAGCCAGAATCGGCATGCGAGATATAGTTTCCAATCCATCAAATATGCAGAACAAACACAAACTATGCAACACCTAAAATATTTAGAAAGAACCAATCTAGAAAGCTAAATGCTAATCAGTGAAAACAGAACAGAAAAATATGACAACGAATTGATATTTATTATGGAATACGATGATGCAATGAGACGTATAATGGTTACAAACTATTCTTACCAAGAAGCTTATCAAAATTATTAGCTCGAAACATCTTTCCCTATTAAAACTAACAGAAAACACAGTTTTATAAAATCATCAACGATTGATTCAATGGACAGAAAAGTGACAGCTAACACAAATAATTTTTTGTCATTTTTGTTTTTTTTTTCCTGAATGTTGGTGAATATGAACGTCACTACACACACAATTTGCTTTTGGCAACACTTTCAACTTCATACTCTTCCCACCTTTTGGCAATCTCTGCAAATCATTACTTTTTGCCCATAGTAAAGATATCATCGATTTTGGTTTATGTAAGTATTAGGATAATGTTATAGGTGATATAAATAAATAGCTCGAAGCTTTCATCTCACATATTCTGAGTAAGGTCTACGTACTTGGAGGGAGGGCGTTTCAATTACATCAAATGTATTTATGCGAATTGTACCAATTTTTAATATTGGCTCGGCATTTTATTATTGACATTGCGTACCTTTTTACCCTACGTCATTTCCGTTTAGATATGAAGTGGGAATAGGGATTTGATAGATAAGAATTATTAAAAGAGTTAGGTTACCTGAAAATGAATCACTGGCCGAGTTATGTTATCTGATTAATAATCGCAAGCATTTTAAACGACGCTGAAACGAAATTGCCTTGAGATAAACTTATCACTAGTCACTATATGCAATGCCTCTCCCAAAACCTCGTCCTCGGCAATACAAACGTTGCTAAAGTATTAAATACATATTAAAAACAACTGTCTTGAATGTAGGTACCTAATGTCACAGAAGAATTAAACATAAATTTATGATCTTGTTTACCTAAAATGAGAACTGAAGTAAATGATGTGTAATGAAGTGAAGTGAAACTATTAACAATGACTGTGAAAGAGTATTTAAAACAACAATTAGATATAAATGACATGAAAATTAAAGATCTAGAGAAGGGTATACGTAAGTGTAACTCACAATTGACTGTGCTGAAATTCAAAGTGACAATGTTAGAGATTCAAATGACAACAATGAAAGAAATGTATCGAGATTTGTTAGAACTTAAACTTAAATTGGAAACATTAAAACCCTATTCAATCATTAAGTAATTAAAACAAAATCTCACTAAATAGTTTTTATTCATACGTAAAATCGTAATCAGAAAGCTTTTTTCTGTAGTAAAGGTAAAGTTGTTTTGCTGAACATAGTGGGGTGTTAAAACTAGTCGTTTCGTTGAATTTCGAATAATCAATAATATAGCCTTGTTTACTGAGGTTAAACTCAACCATATCTACAAAACGGTGCCCCCACAGGATTTCATAAGTGGTGTAACTGGATCTAGCCTGAACTGGTTGACCAGTTGATTCTATGGTGCCTTCAAATATGACAACAATCTCCACTTCGGATTTTAAAATATCGTATGCTGACATATTATAGAAGGGACTAGTAGCATCAATTTTATGTACCGCAGTAACAGGAAACATAAAAGAGACGTGTTCAGTGGAGTCAATAGTTAGAACTAACTGACTCTGTTTATCAAAAGGATCATCAGTGTTATGTCTTATCATATAAGCGTTAACGCTTATAGCTATAATTCTTGATTTCCTGGTATTACCCACTCTGAACATAAAACATAAGTCACGGTCTCTTTGGTTAATAATTGCATTTTTGGAGAATATTAATGTCTGCGCACGGTTTTTTGGTCTTGTCAATTTGGCAAACACGATTCCGACTATAAAAGATTGAGTGATTGTGCCTATAATGCTCTCAATGCACATCGTCATCATAGCGGAGGGACATTCTAATGTTATAGTCCTAGTCCCGTATCCAATAGTTGTGTGAATTTCAATGCTGAAGAGAAAAAGTGATGTGAATCCGTAGATTTCTTTGACACAAGGAACCCATGTCGAGGCATTTTGAGAGTGTGGGAGATGGTCAGGTAATAAGTCTCCATGAATGTCTAGAATGAACCACCACACTCCAGTGAAGATTAGCCATACGGAGATGTAAGTGATGATGCAGTAGATAAGCGTCCAACGCCAGCGAGCGTCAACAAACGCTTTCACGACATCTGGGAACACATTGTATTTGTATCTATTCCATTTTTCCAAATTAAAATGACCAGACTTGGAAACAAATCGTTCTATTTTTCTTCTGTAACCCGACTTTCTTCTATTGCTGTGCCTGTAAAATATACTGATCAGATTAAAAATAATATAGACTTCGTAAATAGCTGTATACTTTTCACAATAAAATCGGTAACAACACAAGGACTTGCAAATGTGTTTCGTCTATTTGTTCTTTCACATATCAATCACTTCGCGGTGTTTGGTCTTGCTTAAAAGTTAATTAATGTATAATGACATATATCATAACATACCTGCCGTGGGAGTGTCTTCTATTTGCTTGAGTATTTACTGCATTTTCTTTAGGTTCTATCTTGCACGGCATGCTATCAATTACCTTTTCTGTTGTTATGAAGTCCATATTATTTAATAAAAAACATTCAATTTCATAGTGTCAAGATATAGTTTATATCACTGACATCTTACATGTGACTGAATTATAATTTCAATTTTATGTCTGTATTTGTTTTGATATGATAACATTATTTGTATTTCATTAAGTAAGAGTTATGAAGGAATCTATATAAGTACACCATGTCGTCATTATACAAAGGCTTAGAAAAATGACGTAAAAAATATTATACGTAATTTTTCTAAGCCTTTGTTAAAATATACATTATGTTAAAACAATTGGGTTCGTTGTCGCTGAAACATTTCTCTATTTCTTTCATCATGGTCATGCTATCGTACGTGCCCTGTGAGGATACCTGCTAAGACGTTTACCTCTGCAGTAGCTGACTAACGCCGTTTTAACTCTGGATTTTGATTAACCATGGAAAACAGGCAGGAAACTGTGCAGGTTATTTCCAGAATCAGGTTGAATCTTGAGTGATGCCACATTGAGAATGCTTAATACTTATGTACGTATACGTACCTATTTAGGATTTACCGTTTCATTCTTATGTCAAAAGTAAAGATTTTAAAGATGAACCAGTCATTTCAACTTTTGTGGATAGACGTTCTTTTCGACGACATAACAGCGGTGACACTGAATTAGAGTATCGCTGCAAATTACGTATTATGTAGGTAGGTATTGGTATTTACTTGAAATAAATTGAATGACTTATTTTTACAAATTCATTGATAAGTTAAATTTATCATTTTTCGCGTAGCAATGAAAGTAATCTACAGACATGGAAAAAATATTAGAATGTTCCAAAATAAATTTGTATGCGGATTTAATATCTAGCTGGAGTTTTCCGCTACTTGATACTAGATGTCGCTGATGACTGACTTTTTAAATGCATTATTATAGTTGTGGTAACTGCAGCCAGCAAGCATAACAAGATTATATTTTTGAATAATTGCGATTACGATGCTTATTTTAAATTTGTCGAAAAGTATGCTATTCGAAAAAAAAGTAAAGTATAAAATTCTAAAAGTACCCCATTCGATCCTGAGAGTGTCGTTAAGGCTGACAAAAGGAAATGACAAAGCCGATTATCTAGCCGTAAGCGAAGGAAAACTTGATACGAAACTCTGTGCCATCCCGACAAAAATTGGTATTGGCAGCTTTTACATGGCTTCTACAGCACGGAGTAGGATGTGCAGGACATCTATTACAGTCCGTACAATGCGCTTCGCAATCCGTACCTCCTCAGAAAACTGTATAAACTATAAAGTAACGGTACCTATTATTTTGTGGGTTTTTCAACTTATACCTACCAACAGTAATGGCCACCACTTCCATCTGGGGACATTCTAGCAGGATACGCAACACGGACGCAGTGTTGCCATATCTAGCATATTATTTCGTATTTTTTTCTATAAAATCTCTTTCTTATCATCCTCTCTCTTGGAACGCAAATCCCATGATGGTACGCGGTTACCATCTATGGACGATGGCAAGAGGAATACCAAGAGGTGTCTCGCGTCTGCAAACCTGTTGAAAGGGACAGCTTAAAAGATAACTGATTCTATACGCTGGCAGCATCAAATTTCAAAATCATCATTCAAAATCATCATCATCAAAAAGCACGTACACTTTGTGCAAAACAAAAAAAAAAGGTCAAATCTGCCGCCCTAGTCTCTAGCTTACTCAGCCTACTGGAAAAATCTAGCAATCTTAATTGGCTGCGGATACCCCTATCAGTAACTACTTATGTGGAATATCAAAATAATATTGAACGGGTCTAGAGTTCTTTATATTAGAAAAATTACACCGTGAATTTTATGATAACACCTTTTTAAATACCAATTTCGTAGCTTCTGCGCAAGGATTGACTTCAGGAGTTTTATCATGTTACCCTTTCTTTGTGGCGAGGTTTTGCGGACAATCGAGTTGGTGACACTATCTATTTTATATTCCTCACCAAGCCTATTAACAAGCATATATTGTAACCGTCATGATTATATGTAGGTACGTATATAGGCGCAAAATAAAATCTGTGATTTTTGTAAATGTTTAATTAATCATAGATAAATAAAGAATGATTTTATTTTTAGAATCACTAAATAACAATGCAGTTTTTAAATACACTATTCTAAATTTCTAGTTGTAGGGTTGGCAATACAGTGAAGCGGAAAGAGCACTGGCCGTGACAGATGAAAGAGCATCGCGACACACGGGGAACATAATTCGATAATCGACCTGCTCTTGAACGTGCAGGCCGGCAGGCCATCTGTCATAATGTCAAACTGGAGCCGAGGATGTAAGGTAGAACAGGGGTTGACAATGACATAGTTTACAATTAATTACTAGACGTTGCTTGGTAAACGTTCTGATAATAAACAGATAACAAAATATTTATCCACTTATGCCTATAGTTCGATTAACTACTGCCTAGGAAGACTACTCTGTAGAGCCGACAAGAAACTAATCGATTAATATCAATATAGTAAGCTTAATTACCATATACGTCTTCCAGTAATTTACAAGCACCTATTCACAAGCATGATGCAAGTTACATGCAACGCCATATTGCAGAGAAGGCAACGCAAGCACCAACTGTACAGTCGGAGGACCGAATGACCGAGTCGGAAAAGCACAGTGCTAGTAGGTCTCCCACACGGTGGATCGACAACCTGGTTAAGATCCCCGGAAAACGATCGATGCGTACCGGCGCAAATCCTTATGGGAAGCCTATGTCCGTCAACCAGTGGACGTCTTTTGTCTGAAGTGATGATCATATTATTATAATCCTGTGCAGCTGCATCTAGCCTACGACTACTAGCGACTTTTATAAGGTCGTCCATCCACCTAGATTGAGGTAGTCTTACGCTTCGTCTCCCTTTTTTATCCAGGGAAATATGAGAAATAATAGATATATTTGTGATCGTAGGGCAGCGGTTTTGTTTTTTATAAAATAAATTAAAAACAATATTAACATGAACAGTAACGGTAAAAGCTATTATTTATTCATTATTGTAGGTAAACCACTTTTGATCATTTTTTAACCCCCGACGCAAAAAGAGGGGTATTATAAGTTTCACGTGTCTGTCTGTCTGTCTGTGGCACAGTAGCTCGCGAACGGATGAAGCGATTTCAATAAAGTTTTTTTTGTATGAAAGGTGAGTTACGGGCGAGTAACTCACCTTTCATACCAAAAAAGAAGAAGTTCTTAGACATGTTTGATGAAAATCGGGTGAGCCGTTTAAAAGTTATGAGGGGTGAAAGTGGGGAAGACTAACCGAGTGTCTGCAAATATAATCGAGTGGGGTCTCAAATGAAAGCGCATCACGTGCAATTTAACAAAATCGACATTATAATAAGTATGTACCTATAAAAAGTATAAAATAAAAATTAAATTAAAAATTTAAATAAACCCCCGACACAATAACCTTTAAAAAGTAAAAATAAAAATAAATACTTCGCGTTGGGGGACCAGGGGTCAGGTAATAAATAAGTGGGAGTGGTCTCCCAACGCGAAGTATTTATTTTTATTTTTTACTTTTTAAAGGTTATTGTGTCGGGGGTTTATTTAAATTTTTAATTTAATTTTTTAAACGAAACATTTGTTCCTTGAATACCATGCATCCCAGGGGCAGTTTACGAACATGAAATTCATGAACACAAATGACACCTTGACTCAGAGCAAGTGCATCTGGTTTACATATAAACACTTGCTCGACTCCGGAATCGAACTGGCGACCCGTAAGTCCACTGTTGGACATAGGCTTCCCCCAAAGTTCGCCACAGCGCCCTGTCTTCTGCTTGATGCATCCAGCCGCTGCCAGCAACTTTTCGCAGATCGTCGCTCCATCTAGCGGAGGAGCGTCCTACCGCTTGCCGGTTCACTGTTTATGTTATTGTGTTATTTTATTGAAATCCCAACGAAGCAAGACGTTGAGGTTTAAATTAAAAATAAAAAGCCGTTAAGACTACTACTACTAATCAGCCCATAGATGACCCACTGCTGAGTTGGGCCTCCTCCAGTTACATGGAGAATAATTAGCCAACTGTGCCACACTACCAGACGGATTGGCACAGGGTTTCTTATCAAGTTTTCCTTCTCTTCGCTGTTAGGTTATCGGCCTTGTCATTTCCTATTGTCGATTCTTACGACACCCTCAAGATGGAGGGGGGTGGTGACAGCATGTATTCTAAAGCCGCCACCATACGGTTAAGACATTTACCACAATCTGTAAGGATTGTGAAAGCCTGCGATTTCATTATATCGTTTATCCAGTCTAAAGCATATTGAGGTCGCCTTGGCCGCCAATATCCCGGTTGCTTTGTTCGCCAATATCCTACATACAATTTGAGGCATTGAGTAAGTACAAAGGAGATATTATGGGAACAGCGTAAGGCGCACAAAGTGCAAAGCTATTTGTGTATCTCTTTGAATCGTCGTCGTTTAAGCCCTTATATGGCCAACTACTGAGTCGGACCTCTTCCAAATTCATGGAGAGAAATTAACCTACTGTGCCACACCAAGATGGGATAGCTCAGGGTTTGTATCAAGGTTTCCTCCTCTTACTACACTCTAAGGATGGTATGAGTTGGTATTCTGGCTGTGTGTTCTAAATCCGGCACCACACCTCACACAACATTTTAAATTGACTGACTATACATATTATTTTTAAATAAGCAGCAAATATTAATAAAAACCCATTTTATTTAGCATTATTTCTTGCTGAGCTTTTCAGTTTCTATTCGTTATTATTACGTATAATGAATTTCTAATCCATGCTTTTTTATTCGTGCCGTATATATATATATATACATATATATTTATATATACATATATATTTATATATACATATATATTTCCTTATAATTCTTCCCTAATGTATAATACTTACTTTTTCACGGATATATCGCGTAAATCTTACCCGATAGTATGGATAGTATAGCTGGCATTTAATAATGCAGTCATGTAATCATGGTTGTCTTTAAACCCTTAAAAATATTGTTCCGCCTTTTCTATTGTCCAACAGAAATTAGATATTTTATATTATCGAAATATAGGTAAGTATTGTATTGACGCACGTTTCTCATCTCAATTCATGAATGACCAACTACTCAGTCAGTTCCAACCCGTCTGGCCTACTGAGCCAGTATGGCAAGAACGTGGTCCGTCCCTTAAGTTCCATAAGTCATCTCTTAACTCCTCAGGATCAAATGGATTTGTGACATTCTGTATTTTAAATTCATTGCCACACAGACACGCAACACACATTTAGGTAATTTAAAACTTATGCATGTCTGTACCAATACAAATTGTGCATATTTTTCAATGTTACCATTCAACGGTAGCACATTTTTCTATGACAATGGAATAGGAATTATCTCCAATGTTAGATGATCTTTAAGATAGAATACACACTGACCTGGAAACGGGAGAAAACAGGTCAAGATTTTTTGGTTTTCATTTGAATGATTGATATTGACTAATTAAGTAAGACAATGACGAAATGTGAACGAACAACTAACCGGGGTGCGTTCAACTTAGAAATACGCTATTAGTATGTACTAAGAAGACATAAAGCTATATTGCCGAAATCGCTTGGTGTAAATATGTACTGGTAACTAGCCAAATCAGGTTATACTGGTACCTACCGACCCAATGGAAAAAAGAACCGTAACAAATTTGGATTTTTTCTTTCACATATTTATATAAACTGCATTTTAACAGTGATTAGGCCTATAGAACTTCTTTACAGGATGTAACATAAAGCCATTAGAAGCGAGATATAGTAACTAGGGCGGACTATAAGCGCAGGTAAAATATTTTTCTATCCCAAGTACTAGTAAGATTTCGACGTCTTTCTAAACGAGATCTTTAATCACCATGGGCCACTGAAAATAAACTCGGGGAAAAGGGCGCTCGTAATTTCGTATAATATTGCCCCTGGCATAGGCTACCAGCGAAGTCCTAAAAGCAAAACGTAGTCAATTGTTTCCGAGCGCGTGGCCAGTTAAATAATCGCGGTTCACAATTGGAATAGGTACCAATGAGACAGAGAACACGCTTATGACATGCCAGTTCACGCTATCCTGGCGAACAAGCCGCACACGCTTAGAAATAATATAAACCGAGTTTCGACAACCCTGAACAAAATACGCGGGTTCTAGATTGAAATTTGAAAAAAGAATTGGGCACAATGTTGCCAACATAACAGTGGTGATAGAATTGTGATTGTTGCCAGTACGCAATGAGAAGATTAGAAGAAAACGAAATGTAATCAAATGGTGAGTTTTAAAAAGATTATTTTGTTTGCATATGAACTTTTTGGAGTAGGACAAAGAACGACAAGTAACCGGTTGTCTATTATTAACATAGTCTATCTACTTTACTTAACTACTGTATCTACCTACACGTATTTACCAAGTTATTTAAGTATGTTGCTACTGATAGGTACGTATGGAATAGACAAGATTAGTATGTCACTAAAACCTTATTCCTGATAAATTTCTTTATCATAGCAATGACTGCAAAGAAGGTCTGCAAGAAGAAAAAAAATAGATGACCGACTTGAGGACTTTTTGAAGTTGTTTGGAAGGGTACAGATTTCATTAAAGAAGTGTCTTTCTTTTAGGATTCGTTTAAACATTTATACAAACCTGTGCCTCCAACAAACACTTATTAATTATACTTGCAAGTTTTTTAAAACGTGCATTGTACGCACTGGTTTGGGTAAATACGTTAAGGTCGCATTTTTTGCTCACATAAATCTCAAATGAATCAAACAACAGATATGTATTTGAACAAGGAAGTTTTCTTAAAAAACAGTGAATGTCAGTTTTTTTAAATGCGCGCACCAGAATATCTGGTTTTGCCGTATCCAACCGGTTTTATTTGAAATTCAAATATATTAGGACCATTGTTCGAGATGTTACTTTAATGACCGATTTAATGCAATAGCATATTTAACTAGGATTACCAGGATCTTTGGCTACGTTTGGAGTCGAGTGGCAGGCGAGAGCTACAAATGGGCTGAATTGAAGGAGGCTTTTACAGCTCTAGGCGGTCCTTACATTGATTTCAATTAATTTAATTTTAAATGCATGCAATTTTTATGATAATGTATAAATACATATAAATACATCAGTGATTCTCCGTGTGTTGACGGATTTAGAATACATTATGTCACCACCCCATGTCATCCTAAGGGTGTCGTGTCGACAATAGGAAATGACAAGGCCGATAACAGGACACCCTCATGATGGTTACCCCCAGGTAATGACATTGTGTATTGTAAATCCGTCACAACACGGACTGTTCTTATGATGTATACAGAAGAATATAGTTACTGATAACCAAGACCAACATAATAGCAAGTACTTGGTTAAAGATGGATTAGAAACTGACTAGATACGCGCATCCTTAAACATTAATATCCAACAATAGTAATATGTTTCTCACGTTTCAATTTGAATAGATTTTGCATTTATATGATTGCAATAATGGCTTGGCCTTAGCTGCTATCCTTACATACCACAAAACAAAGTCCCCCGGACGTCTGTCTGTTTGTATGTAAATAGGTATGTTCGCGATTAACTGAAAAGATACTGCACGGATTTGTGCATGCGGTTTTCACATAACAGTGGAAGTCTTAGGTAACTATTTTGTTGCAAGATGCGCATAGGTTTGACATCATAGGGCGAATCTACACACCTATGCTAGTTTGGTTTATAAATAACTTAATAATGGCTTCGCCCGCGCAAAGCGGGGAAGGGTTATACATATAAACCTTCTTCTTGAATCACTCTATCTATTAAAAAAAACTGTATCAAAATCCGTTGCGTAGTTTAAAAGATTTAAGCATACATAGGGACGGACAGACGACAGCGACTTTGTTTTATACTATGTTAAGATAAAGATTATATAAAACGCAAACTATATAGCTTATGTGTGTGGATTATAATCTATGCACCCTTAACCGACGAGCATGCATGAAGAGGTTGATGAAAGTGGACGAAGCGAAAGTTGTATGCCAGGATCGTAGCAAGTGGAAGGATGTGGTCTGTGCCTACCCCTGAAGGAAAAAGGCGTGACTTTATGTATGTATAAATAAACCTATTTGTAAGTAATATAATATGGCGGTCTTACCTGATTCGGCTAACTACCTGGCGAACTTGCTGTCACTATGCTGCTTAGTGCTTTAAGTAAACAAAACCGATAATTAAAAAAAAACAACAACTACAGAGATTTGAGAGCTTTGGCAGCTTTGGAGAGCAGCATTCCGAACCGAACAGGAAGTAGTTTCAATATGAATGTGGGTGGAGGCAAGGGCTGTGGGACATCAAAAGAGATGGAGGATTGTGAGAATGAGGACGTGTGTATGAAAGGTGTGAATGTAGATACGAGTATGACGACCGATAGGTGTGTATGGACTACCACCTAGCGCGGTACAAGGGCCGTAAGATGATCCCTTTGAGTTTGAGTTCCTTTTGAGTTTAAGTTCCTTTTGAGCTTAAGTTCCTTTTGAGTTATGTACGTGGAGTGGTTGCCGTCTGCCCTCTCAGACTCTTCTAATGGGACAACTTGATAAATATTTGGTTAGACCAGACACAGTGCAATACCATTTATTTTTGTCCGTCTCTGTTTATTTCCTTCAACTTTCACTGATAGGTAGCTGATGATATAAGTTGTACCTTAGTAACTTAGTTTTTTTTAGAATAGCTTCGCCCCGCAGCTTTACCCGCGCTACGTCAATAACCGCGGGTAACATCGCGGGACTCAGCTAGTAATTGTATACGAATTTTAATAGGTATATTTATAACTTATTTGTTTTCTAACTCTATTCAGAATGCGTCCTACTCGGTTTATAAAGTAGAAAGTGCATACAAAACGCCAATGTATTTTATTAACTCGATGAGAATAAATTAGGCGTTTTGTATTCACGTGATTGAGTCTTTCAGTCGACGTTCCATACTATAGAATGCATAAAGAAACCTGTTTCAATCCTGTTAAACATTATAATTTAAGCCCTGAAAACATCTACTATTATTACATACATATTATAACATCTACTACTACGAACACATACCCAGAATTTGTTTGATCACCTGATGAACTTGCTTTCACTATGCTGTATAGTGTTTACTTTTTAGAAAAAAAGATATAATAAAAAAACAACTACAAAATTTCTTGCAGGTTTTACTCTATAGTACTTGTTTTTAAACGGAACCCCCTGCACTAGATATAACCTGTAACGCGGGGGCACTTTATACACATGTAATTTACGAACACAAATGACACCCAGACCCAGAGCAACTGTCTCTGGTATATACAAAGGCACTTGACCGACCCCATAACCAAATCGACGGGTCCCGGACCCGTCGATCCAAAGGCGAATTCAACCCTTAAGCCAATGAGGCAACGAGCAAGTAGGTAATAGGTAATTGTAAAATTTATATTCACGTGTCAAAAGAGCTCAGATGAGTCAACTGGAATTAATTGATTTCTACTAAGGGGTAATCCATAAATTACGTCATACGTCAATGGGGAGGGGGTGTGTATCACCGAAGTGTGACATAGTGTGACAAGGGACATGGGGGGTCAATAGATTTGTGACGTCACATGTTATAATTTAAAATACCTATGTTGATTTTATTAGATTATTTAATCTAAGTAATAGTAGAATAAAAAAGTAATAGTAGTAAAGTAAAATAAAAAACTAAGTAAACAATTAAAATATTATTGTATTCTCTCGATACGTTTTAAATTCATGCGTAAATTTTAAAATAATGTGTGGTCACATCAACATCGACAAGGACGGGGGAGGGGTTCAAAAGTCCTAAAACTCTAAGCCAGATCAGTCGTATGTGTCAACAAGTAACAAACTTGTATGGGATAATCAAATTAACTTCACCAGGACATTTATGGAACACGCTGATGATCATGATTTAAACTGTGTCATAAGAACGCCGAGTGAATAATATTTTATCAGTTTAATAAAATCAGTCATGGCCTCATGCACCTGCGTAGTTTGCTATTACAACCTACATACATAGTTGCCTATAAATACAATAATAAATACATAGAGGTACCTACATTTCATTCTATACTAAGGCTGTTAATCTAGCCTATCCTTCTAAAATTTAAACGCGACAGTTTGTAAGAATATACGGATGTCTGGATGTATGTTTGTTACTTTTTCAAGAAATAACTCTAAGGTAGGTCCCTCCTCTTGTCCGCGGCGTGGGTCATCCGCTCTAGCAGACGGAGGCTGGTGGTGAGTCGGGGGACCTGACGTCGACGAAGGCCTCATTGACTGGAGGCGTCCTAGTTACCCGGGATGCCATCCGATAACCCTTCGGCATACTGTAGAATGCGCAGCTGTGGCCTCCGAAACGAGACGTGTGAGGGTATACCGCTGGTGTTTTAGTGGGTAGTCGTGTGTTCCGGAGTCCCACATTACCGCCGATCACGAGGAGAAGTGGTATGCATTAAGCATTTTTCTCTGGGACTAAAAAAGAGGTCCCTCTTGTAACCCTTAGCAGAATAACGGTTGGCACAGTAGTTGAGCGATCGACTGCTGTGCAGCATGTCGCGGGTTCGACTCCCGCACGGAAGAAATATTTGTACGACCTACAAGTATTTGTTCCGGGTCTGGGTGTTTCCCATCTATAATATGTAGGTATTTACTAAAAAAAAAATATATAAGTAGTTTATCATCCATCTCGTTACCATAACACAAGCATTAAGTTGCTTAGCTTGGGACGAGATGGCGTTGTGTGAAATGTCCAAGGATATTTATTTATTAATGAATCTAATAGGGTTCAGAGTATATCTATACAAAAATATGACAACCTAAATAATTTTTTCTTGTTACGTCACTTTAATGTTTGTTATAATTTCCTGTTAACAAACAAAAATCGTGCACATGATGGCATAGTTGATAATGTCCATTATTACAGCACAATACTATACGATTTGACCATTTAGGCATCGTTTGCGCCGCGTTGTGTCTATTTACTACTAATTCATTCAGCTAAGTTGAATTACAAACAGTTTAGATCATTAGGGGCTTGATTTACGAGTAATATATCTCTCCAATGAATTCTGTGGAATGGAACGAGTTGGACGTGAAATAAATCAATCATAATGTTAATTTACCGGAGTCTACTGGAATCATATTAAATTTATCTGGTACAAACGGTGCGCATAAAAATGTGGATAAAACTCAACAACAACAACAAAATAATTTCAGCCATTAGCCACTTCTTATAAACACTAGGGTTTAAAATACGAAAACCGGTTGTAACTACTCATCCTTCTAATTCGTATAGGTCGTCTATATTTTCGGAACCCTTGGAAACCAAGAAACAAAAAGAACGACACCGCGCCACGGACAACTATTGTAAATTTAAAAGAGCTGATGACTTGGAAACAACCCAACCGGTTCTGGTAAATGTTTAACGCTTAGAACACTTGCTTGCAAAAACAATACCGCATGATGATCGGTTCGTTTGTCTAGGTGCCATACTAGGTATGTCTTCAGATAACATGCAGACACATCATACTTAAAACACACCTATTATTGCCGTTGGTTTAGTGCGAAATGCAATTGATCTACTTGTAAAGCTACTTTTAACTCGGCTACTTTTATATTGGTTGGGTGTCTATCTTATTACATCCGATCTCTTCGTGTTTCGGAGGACAAAGCCGTCGATACCGGCTGCTGTTCTACAAACATCTTTAACAGGCGATACACGAAGTTAGTAGTGTGAAAACTCATTGTGATTACCGGAAGTCTCACTAGATGTTTCTCGGAGGTCAGGTGACAGTCGCTCCGTCGTAATGGCAGTTAGCCAAAATCAAGAAAAAAAGTTTGCTCTTATCTATGTCAGAATTAAATCCTGTTCTGTCATATAAAAACATGTTTGCTAGTTCTATAAACCTTATGGTTTTTACGCCATGACCTGTGGAAAACGTTTGATCGGTCGAGCGTCGAACGTATCAGGGACATATTTCAATTACCGACGTACTGGATAGACGCAATAATTGTCTTTGACCTTTTCATTATAGGTGCAGTTTGTTAGCAAACATACTTCCACACTTTCGTCAATACGAAGCGAAACAATTTAAATCTGCCCATGATGTGTAAACACAAGCTTTCTAATTTACAGAAATTTGTTAGTAGTCTGCTGTTCGGCCGAATACTATCTACCTAGCTTACAAATACTAATAATACAGGCTAAGTACACTCCGTATGGTGAAGGATTTAGAAGACACAGTGTAACCACTCCATTACATACTGAGGGTGTTGTAAGAGCCGACAAAAGGAAATGATAAGGCTGAAAACCTAGCCGCAAGACAAGGAAAGGTTGATATGAAACCGTCTGGCCGTCCTGTGCCAACCCGTCTGGCCAGTGTGGCACAGTAGGGTAATTACCTCCATCTAATTGGAGGCCCGATTGCGCAAAGGATCATTTATGGGCAGAGCAGTAGTAGCTTACTAACATCATCATCATAATCAGATACAATATTATCAATTACATGGCAATGAGCCTACTGTGTCACGCTGGCCAGACCGGTTGGCTCAGTGTGTTGTATCAAGTTTTCCTTCTCTTGCGGCAAGGTTTTTTGCTTTGCACTTGACTTTACTCGCCTCTTACGACACTTGTAGAATGGAATAGGGTGCTGACACTATGTATCCTACACCCGTCACGGTACTTTAACAAATAATTACCATATAAATGTTGTAAACATGATGTCTTTTATTTGAATAGGATCCGTTTATATTCACGCAGGTCTAAAAAGCCATTAGCTAGATTCGTTCCATACGTGCGCTAACACGGGATAAACTCAACGCCAGACAATAAAAAGGACGTTAGTCTCAATTCTAGATCTTCCTCATAACAAAGAATGTGACAAATGTGGAATATTATTTTACGAGGTTTTCCGCAATAATCCGGCTCGTGGGACGATATCAAGACATCCGACAACAGTCATCGGGGCGTTAATGGAGCGAAGGAGATCGACCATATCCTAATGAGTGCAAGGACGTTCTGTGTCAAGCAAAACACGCTGGATTTCACGTAAACGATTCAAGTCAGCGTCGTAATTGGCTAGGAATTTCTGGAATAGGATATGCCCAATTTTTTACACGATGAGTCAATTCAATTTAAGTTGTTTATATTCGTTAAGAGATGTCGCTGTTCACAATTGTAATAGGAAAGTTTATAGGTGTTAATCATAGTTAAACACTAACTCAGAAAGTTAATGAGATTTTGATAACATTTGTTTTATATAAAGAAAATGACTTTAAGCAATTAAATTTATTTAAAATTAAATTTGCTAGTAATATTTTATTGTCACTATTCGGCAATAGATGTCAGTAACATCAACTCCTTCATACGAAATAAAATTATCTATTTAAAAATCGTATTCCGTTTTAATTATAAATTACTGCAATTTATTGATTTATTATAAAATATTACAAATATTACCGTAAATGTAAAACATTAATAATATTCATATGTACGTTACGTCATAGTATCCGTAGTAATCAAGAACGCAAACGCTCTAGATCTAATTGAATTTGACATGACACTTATGAACTCAGTGGTTTACTCATGAGTTCCAGAGTAGGTATTTAATTAATACTTGTAGTTAATTATACGGATATATAATTATTGTGTTTTTATAAAATTGGATTAGAAAAGAGCATTAATTATTGTCTGTGGATAATGAAATCAATACACGTTTAGCTCTATGTTATCGTACCATTTTTTAATGAGTTTGGATCATCTAGTGAATACAAAGGTCTGTATGAAAATCTATGGATGGAGTACACCTGTCTTATGACTTAATCTATATACAGAGCGTCCCAAAAATAGCACGCCACAGCGACACTGGAAGTAGGATAGCTAGGTCTATTCCACAAAAAATTAAAATGGCTGACGAAAAGTCCCATGGATTTCGAGATATTAGAATTTTCGAATTTTATGAAAATAACCCGATTTTTTGTAAGACGATATTGTAAGTAACAATATCGTCACAAATAACTACTTAATGTTTATTTTTTTAATTCTGTACTCATTACTATAGATACGATAGTTTTTGGAGTAAAGTATACAAATCAGCTGTAAACTGCAGACTCGGCCTCCTTCCATTATATGGATGGAATTCAAATTCAAATCATTTATTACAATACTATATAAACTACTATATATATAATACTATATATACTATTAAAATAGTCAACACATTGTTCATATTAATATTATCCAAAAAAAACGACCGCCTACCACCAGTTCCGAACTGCTGAGAAGAACTGGCAAGAAACTCAGAGGGCTTGTCATTTTTTCTTTGTGGGCCTCGTAGCCTACTGTGCCACGCTGGCGCTGGCTAGACGGGCTGGCCTGGCACAGGGTTGCATTTTAAGGTTTCCTTCTTGCGGCCAGGCCCTTGTCACATCCTTTTAACGGCTCTTACGATACCCTCAGGATGGAATAGGGTGGTGAAACTTAGTATTCATAATCCGTCACTACACGGATACCTTTACTAACGATCAAGTTAATTAAATAGTACCTATGGTCTATAAAAACGAGCATCTACAAATAAAAAACCTAAAAATATGTTGTTATCTTTTACAGTGAAGGTCAATTGCGGCAACATTTGAGAACTAGACGCAAAATGAAGACGGCTCAGGGATCATCATCATTACCCAAAATGGCAATAACTAAAAACAATGACAGACCAATATTGTGACAGTAACAAAACATGGCGGAAGCGGCTACCTCATATGAAATGCAAGCACGCAGTGACGAACACAAAGATGGCAAACTTAAGCCAGGGTTGTCAGCTGGAAAGATATTTTACAAGCCAGGAGTCATCGAAGAGGAGACTGATGAGACTAGTGCCTTTGACAGTTCTGTGGTCGACACCCCTATGTTGGGGATGGGATTTGGAGGCAGTGGGTTCCTGAGGCCGACGCAGATACATCAGTCAAGCAGTCTACATAGAATACCAACCTATAGCAGCTCAATTGGCCATAGTACTATCTATCGAGCCGATACGTGCAGGTAAATTACATTTTAACATTGTGGTAACTGTTTAAGTTAGGGTTGCCAACTATACTGTTTTGAACAGTATTATACTGTTTTTCACTAAATTATACTTTTTACTGTTGAACAAAAATAAAGTATACAAAATACAGTTTTCAGGATCAAAATGCAAACACATTACTATTTGTTATACTAAGACGCTCACACATTTTTTTCAGTAATGAATGCTAAGTGTCGCGAGGATAGAAATAGAGCATCTATTAATTTAATAAAAAATTAGCTCCTCATTTATTTTAATTTCTGTTTTAAGTGTGGTAAGGCGTATAAAGATTTTAAAAAAGATTTTAAATTAGTAAGTTGTGCGAGAAACTCTAAAATATGTATTAAAACAATAAATAAAAAACATACTGTTCATTTTTTCTAAAATGCTGTTCAATATGCTTCATTGAGCTGAATATACTTTATTTCCTGTAAAAAGAGTTGGCAACCCTAGTATAAGTCTGTGTAGTGTCACCAAAATAAATATCATGCGTTTCATATAATACGAACAACAGCACAAAATGGGTACTAACATCGATTGAAATTAAACACTTATTAAATTGATTGCGAAATTATTAGTCACGAAATTAAAAGAAAAAATATTCACTAACATTTAAGTTTTAGTGAAATGATACACATTGTTCCAAGGAGTTCCTTCGAACGTGATAGTCACTATGGGCTTCATCAAAAGGCTCAAAGACACCCAAAAGGCAATGGAGAGGGCTATGACTCGGAGTTTCCCTACGAGATCGAATCAGTAATAAGGGATTGGGAAACTTAAGTGGCAGTGGGCAGGGAATATTGCTTGCAGGACTGACGCCCGATGTGGCTGAAAAGTCCCCGAGTGGCAACCGCGATCAGGAAGACCGATGAACTGGTTAAGGTTGCCGGAAAACAATGTGGTCGGCTCAGGGAGGCCTATGTCCAGCACTGGGTCAATTATGGACTGAGTAGTAGTAGTAAATAAACGACGTGGATTTAGAGATATAGAGACTGGTGTCACTAGTGTTATGTACACATAATAACTAATTCCTGTTTCTGCTATAACATTTAACACACGTGTTGAATCTCGTAAATTTGAAATTAAACACTTTATAACGGATTTATCGCGTGTATATTAAAGTATTTAATTCCCGACGTTTCGAATGCTTTGCAGCAGTCGTGGTCGCGGGAGAGACTAGATGACAGTTGTCTTCAAAAGTAAAAAGAAACAGTTAAAATCTACCGCCTATAATTTTGTTTTATTGATAACTTTCCCTGTGCACGCAGAAATCGCTCACGGTGTCCAGAATGGGTTAAAAAGTGTTTAATTTCAATGTGTAATCCCTAAGAAAGCTAAGAAACCTAAGAAAACCTAAGAAATCATCACGTAAATTTCTTATCTCACAGCGTATACAGCTTAGCCCGTATAAAAATTACTTTAGGTCAAGCGATCATTCATCATTATTTATTGTCATTAATTGCAATGATTATCAACTAAACACTCATTAGAACCTGCCATATTGGTTGCAAAGATCGTGAAACAATCCTTGAAGAACCGATATCTAATCTACCTACAATAGATAAGTTGTACTTATCGAAATATTTTCTGTTAAAAGTTATTCGCATTAGTATTGAGTATTGTGCTGTGCTTTAAACATTTCTTGTAATTTATTGTTCGATTCAGTGTTTACGTTGTTTCAATTACACTAATGTCAGAATTTAGTTATATAAGTTGAAGTGTATGAAAAAATGCGTCGTAGGCGTAAATAACATTCTGATATATTTTATCTTTGTTGGTTAGGTGTGCCAATTGCCTATTATAGTCAAAAGGTATGTCTTTTTTGTATTATACTATGTACCAATGATGTTACAATTCATTGCTATGTACTATGTACTACTACTAATAGTGAGTGACTCGGGCGTCCTCCAACTACATGGAGGGTAATTAGTGTGCCACGCTGGCCAGGCGGGTTCCCACAGGGTTTCGTGTCAAGTTTTCCTTGTCTTACATCTAGGTTATCAGCCTCGTCATTTCCTTCTGTCGCCTCATACGACACCCTCAGGATGGAATGGGACGGTGACAGCGTGTATTCTTAATCCGTCACCATGCGGACTTTTGTATTATGTTTCCTTACAAATATTGGATCGTTCAGCACCACAGTCCCTGCTGATCGTGGTTCACGAGGCTCAGTTACTTCTAATGAATCTGTAGCGACCAACATGCTACATACTTTACACAATTTACCCGAAAAATCTGTAGATACTAATTAAATTAAGAAATATCGCCTATAAATTACCAAAAAAAACCTACATCGCGATAGCGAAATTTTAAGAGCAATTCGAACAGTTAAAATTTCCCCGACTACAACTATCGGGGGGATAGGCGCTGCAACCCTTAGCCAGACATCCCACCTCGTCGGGCTGGATAATCATCCTTTTGCGCCTAAAAATCCTTTGAACCTTGATACTCTTATTTACGAATTACGAATTTATTAGACGATGTAATTAGAGTGGATGAAGGAATAAAGATCTGAAGTAGCAGTAGATGGGTACTTGTTAGTAGTAATCTCCTAATCAAATAAGAAGTGACGAGTTAAGTGCAATATAAATAAGTAAATAAATATCCTTGGACATTTCACACAACGCCATCTCGTCCCAAGTTAAGCAACATAATGCTTGTGTTATGGTAACGAGATGGATGATAAACTACTTATATACATTTTTTTTTGTAAAACGGATTTATTACATTATTTAATTACGATGTAATATACACGCGGTAAATCCGTTAAGAAGTGTTTAATTTCAATGTGTTGTAATCGCTAAAATCGATGCTTATAGGCATGGTCACAGCAAATTGAATGACTTCATAAAAATGGTTAATAATTTAAAGATCTTAGTTCATAGCGATTATAATCCAGTGAATGATAACAATAAGGATATAGCAAAAAACAGTGATTTATTTATATACTATTTATTTAAATGCTTCATGTAACGATAGATGGGATGCCAAAGCATTATCTACCAGACAATTTCTATTAATATATTTCTTTGATATATGTATATACCTATGTATCAAAGTCATTTTTGCTAGCATTCGCGGCCGGCGATGATTACAATCAGTAGAAATCTAAATCCCTTATCTGCATGTCCTAGAATTCGGAATTCGGCGTGAATAACATCATTGTTTACATTTTCTAGAGTCTCTCAATTTATACAATTTGTACTCGTCATCGTCGTCGTTTCAGCCCATAAATGACCCACTACTGAGTCGGCCCTCCTCCAAATTCATGGAGGGAAATTAGCCTACTTCTACATCTGCTTCATGCGTTCTTTTAGTCGCTTCTTAAGACACTGAGTATTCTAAATCCGTCATCACACGGACACAATATGTACTATGTGGCTGAAAACTAAAGTTCTACTACTATACATATATTGTGAACGAAACTGACAGATCATAGTTAAATACATTTTTTTTACTAATTTTCCCTTTGGTTAGACCAGCTATCAGTTTTCCCGCTACTACCTTAGATTATGGAAAGACAGTTAGGACTGACGGCTTTACGTGCCCACCAAGCACTAAAGAAATCAGATTTTCAGCAGAGCCAAACGCTCGATGGTGTTTAATTATATGTAGACTAAAGACTCCAAACACACTAACAAAGACTCCAAATAAAAAATAGAAAAATATATATATAAGTAGTACCTATTCATTTTTTAAATACATATATAAAAAAAAATTATGTATATCTATCTAGTGTAATTATGAATGATAATTTGTTTTAAATGAAAATCTACCTATCTCTTATTTTTGTTGGTCTCTAAAATAGTTTTTACTATTAGTGATTGGGGCGCGATTGTTATGTGTGTTAAATTTTGATTTAATCTGCTGTTTGAAAGGGGTCAAAATCACGTCCAAAGTTTCATGTTCCGTTACATACACAGAAAACTAATAAAAGCGTGTTATAAATGAATTACAGTTCATCCTTTAGATATGACTATAGGGTTGTTGTTGCACTCTGTATAATGTCGCATAGGGAAGTAAAGGAGATGGAACTATATGTAGAGATATAATTGTAGATGGCACATGGACAGGGGTTAAAGAACACTTAAATAGGGAAGAGGATGTCATTTGCACCTACATGATAAATAAAATAAAATATATTTGATCTATTGATTCAAAGTCAAACCCAAAATGAACTTTATTTATGTAGGTTTATTACAAAGTTCTGAACAAACGGCTCTGATAATTGTTTAAAAAAATCTAGGACAGCACTCGGTAATTTATGGGCTGTTTTTTTTTGTAAGTCATAACAGAGTAAGTACTTCTGGTTTACACAAAGTCACTTGCCCGCCCGCGGGACCGAATCGGGAGACCCGAACAGGCGGCACATCTAACCCCTAGAGCAACAATTTACAGATAATTATTAAAAACGACCATACGTTAACATTCTGTGACAAGGCAGTGCATATAATAAATAAATAAATAAATATCCTTGGACATTTCACACAACGCCATCTCGTCCCAAGCTAAGCAACTTAATGCTTGTGTTATGGTAACGAGATGGATGATAAACTACTTATATACATTTTTTTTTTGTAAATACATACATATTATATATAGAAATGACACCCAGACTCCGAGCCAGTGCCTCTGGTTTACAAAGACACTTGCCCGACCCTGGAATCGAACCCGGGACCCGTTGATCCAAAGGCGGCACATCTAACCACTAGACCAACGAGGCAGTCTTTGCTTACAGCGTAGGCTCTAATCATTCTTGATCGTTTTACACCACGCTGACGTTACGCCAAGGTATTCAAATACCGACAGACTGGTAGAAGGCTAGCAGTTAATCTGCTCAAATCCACTAAAAGCGCAAACATCGGCGCACGTCAGTTAATCTTGATTAATCGCACCTAATAACCTTTCCACTACAAGACATCAATGCGTGAACATAATGTAGATTTCATTCATAGAATACATAGTGTCACCACCCCATTGCATCCTGAGGGTGTCGTAAGAGCCGGCAAAAGGAAATGATAAGGCCGCTAACCTAGCCACAAGAGAAGGAAAACTTGATACGAAACCCTGTGTAGCCCGTCTGGCCGGCATGGCACAGCAGGCTAATAACCCTCTTTGTAATTGGAGGAGGCCTGACTCAGCAGGCGGTCATTATGAGCTGAATAGTAGTGGGAGTAGTAATCCAAAAACCTTAAGGCGCTCCCTCACCGCGAACATTCGCGTGTAATGTAACATTATAGATTCGACTTTGAGCATTACATGCCTCGTTAGTCTAGTGGTTAGATGTGCCGCCTTTGGATCAACGGGTCCCGGGTTCGATTCCGTGGTCGGGCAAGTGTCTTTGTCTAAACCAGAGGCACTGGCTCGGAGTCTGGGTGTCATTTCTATCTATAATATGTCTGTATTTACAAAAAAAAATGTATATAAGTAGTTTATCATCCATCTCGTTACCATAACACAAGCATTAAGTTGCCTAGCTTGGGACGAGATGGCGTTGTGTGAAATGTCAAAGGATATTTATTTATTTACCTCCCTGACAGATGAGCGTTCGCGTGTAATGTAACATTATAGATTCGACTTTGAGCATTACATTACAAAACTACCTCCCTCACCGACGAGCGTTCGCGTGTAATGTAACATTTAGTTCATATAGATTTTAATGCCTGCTGCACAGCGCCTGTATATCGCCGATTTTGAAAATTTTCATGGCACCAATATCGTTTCTTTTCTTTTACGTAAATAACAATGTCAAATTAATATCACCGCACTCAGCACAATGACCGCTTCGTCTGATATTACGGAAACAACTAAATCAGAATCCTCGCAAATTCAAATTTATATGTACTAAATATTACATTACACGCGAACGCTCGTCGGTGAGGGAGGTAGTATTGTAATATAATGCTGAAAGTCGAACTGTAATGCTCAGTTCTCCTTCCTCACTGATGTAATGCTCGACTCTGTAACGTTACATTACATGCGAATGCCCCCGGTGAGGGAGCGCCCATAAAGCCATAACGAAATTATTCATATTATTGCTGATGATGATCATCATCATTTCAGCAGGTCATAGGGCTCACCCAAGGATGTCCTTAAAGGCCGGTTCTGAGTCACCACTCTTACACCACGTACTTCTGAGTCCATCGTTTCTCGGCGACCTTAACCAGGTCATCGGGCCGTCGTGTGAGAGGCCTACCAGCAACGCGCTTTCCGGAAAGCAGTCACCACTCGAGGACTTTGACAAAAGTGTCTTATCTCGAGAAATGAACCCAAGAAACATCATGGAACACAAATTATTAAACTTGTGTAATGTTGATTCTTGGGGGAGGCCTATGTCCAGCAGTGGACGTCTTTTGGCTGAAATTATGATGATGATGAACCTGTAGAAACCATGTTTTATAGTAAAAATCTGGTTTAGTGAAACGTAGATATTTTACTCCTATGGACTTCACTTAAAGACAGACAATCATTTTGAACACAGAACTGCTTCTATTGATAGATCGTATCAAGATTTTCTTCTCTTGCAGCTGGGTGTGCTGCCTTACCATTTCTTTAGTTAGCTCTTACGGCACCCTCAAGATGGAATGGGAGAGACCCCTTGTATTGTAAATCTGCCACCACACGGAAACTATCGTGATAATTTTTAATTTTGAAAAAGTCATTATGATTAAATGTATAGTTTTCTCCAAAATCGTCCTTTTTCGGTTTTTGCCATTCCTACCCACTTGAAAAGGTCGGTGGTATTTCCTGACATTAGTAGTAATATCATATTGTTTAACAAATTAAGAATTTTACTTTACCTTGCTGAAAGTATGATGTAATTAGATACAATACCGCAGTGTCTGAAGACAAAAGTCTTCAACCAATGTGTGTTGCCAGTGATGACATATGGAACTGAGACGTGGTCGCTCACTATGGGCTCCATCAGAAGGCTCAAAGTCACCCAAAGGGCAATGGAGAGGGCTATGCTCGGAGTTTCCCTGCGAGATCGAATCAGAAATGAGGAGATACGCAGGAAAACCAGGGTCACCGACATAGCCCACCGGATTGCCAAACTTAAGTGGCAGTGGGCAGGGCACATAGCTCGCAGGACCGACGTCCGATGGGGCAGAAAAGTCCTCGAGTGGCGACCGCGTTCCGGAAGGCGCAGTGCTGGTAGGCCTCCCACACGGTGGACCGACGACCTGGTTAAGATCGCCGGATAGCAGTGGATGCGGGCGGTCCAGGACCGGCCTTTGTGGAAATCCTTGGGGGAGGCCTATGTCCAGCAAATGATGATGATGATGATGATGATGAATTAGATAAGTAATTCGTCTAAACCTCATATTATTACGTCCCTATTGAGATTAGCTAATAACATATCGTTAATAATATGTTTTAATGTCTCACATTACTACTAGTACTACTCAGTCTGCTGCGGAGTCGGGGCTGCTCCAGTTACATGGCGGGTAATTAGCCTACTGTGCCACGCTGGCCAGACTGATTGGCACAGGGATTCGTATAAAGTTTTCGTTCTCTTACGGCTAGGTTATGGGCCTTACCATTTCCTTTTGTCGGCAGTTATGATTGCCAAACTTAAGTGGCAGTGGGCAGGGCACATAGCGTGCAGCACCGACGCCCGACGGGGCAGAAAAGTCTGAGTAGCGACCGCGTTTCGGAAAGCGCAGTGCTGGTAGGCCTCGCACACGGTGGACCGACGACCTGCTTAAGGTCATCGGAAAGCGATTGACGCAGGCGGCTCAGGACCTTGGACAAATCCTTGGAGGCTTATGTCCAGCAGTGGACGGCTTTTGGCTGAAATTATGATGAAATTGGCTATATCCTTATGATCTAATGTCACCTTTAGACGGACGTAAGCGTCTACGAAGATAATAACAAAAATATTATCAATGCACGGAAAAATAGCAATATGTCACATTTGCAGGTGTTTATCCTAACATCACGATTAATATGTCGTGTGTTTACTACACAATAATGAGTCGTGTCGTTACCCATTAGCGGGAAGGCGTGGTGTGAATTAATTTTGCAGAAAATATTACTTAAATTGGTCAAAATATGTTTATTTGAGTTCACAGATTAATGATTTATGGTCACAATGTAGATTTTTTGGTATTTTTGTGGGTGTGTACTTACGCTTCGTGACTTGTGGGATGGGCACGTAATGATGTGTAGAGATGTTCTTGTTGATTAATAAAAATTGCAGAAATTGTTAAGATTTTGTCGTTAGTAACCTATAGTATAAATAGATCTTCGGTCAATTTTACAGCCTTTTTTATTAAGGTGATCACTGGCAATAAGGTCCATAACACAAATAAATACCTGAAATATATAGCCATATCTTTGGTAAATGAAAAAAAATACGAACACAAAATATATTTGGTAAAGAAAGTTATGTTTCAATAAAAAAATTAACTGTACATTGCCAGGTTTTTATTAAAACTTTGAAGGTCTCCTATGAACTAGTTTTCTTCTACTTCTTCAGTATGTACCTATTGTGTAACAGCAACTGTCTCTGATTCCGCCAATATTGAATTAGCTGTACAAGTTTAGTCTAAGCAAAATGACAGATCCCGTCAATGTTCTTTTTTTTAATGCTTATGTTTGTTTAGGTACGTTTATGAGAGTATTGTTGTAATTGTATGGGTTATAACTACTCGTTTCTTTCTAATAATTAAAAACCCTAATAAATAAATTGAAATATCGAATTGCCAAATAAAAAATATTCCTCTGAAATTTTCTTTACTCTTCTAAGCTTTTATATATGTGACGTTTAATGTCTGACTATTATGAGTTATGGCCTTCGATATGAGATCGAGAGGAACAAATTAGTGCTAGGAAAAGATTCGCATTAGCAGACCAATTCGCACCCTGTCAAATTAGCTATTTTAATGAAAACGGGTGGGCAACCATTTAACTTTGCACAGCGTGGTCCATATTTTAAAAACGTTAGAATTTATTATCTGCAATGTTAAGGTTAGTTACTAATACTTTTTAAAAATATAATATATCTTAGTGTATATAGAATTTACGACTGTGTATACCCAAGTAAACGAAACGAAACGAACGAAAGTAACGTATAAACAAGTAAAATTCGTTTGTTCCCCAGTTCATAGTTTAGCATGACCGTTTATCATATACCTATTGCTAACGTCAGGAGAGTGTTATCATACTTTTTTTTTAAATTCATCTTTGTGATGGATGTACGTTACCGTTACTATTACAGTATAGTTAGCAGTTATTTTATTTTTACTTACTTAAAAGCATCTTTCTCAAACAATCAGAAGAAATGGTGTCGCATCCAACTTCTTATGATAGTAAGTTTAAGTTGAAATCAGGGGAGAGAGATAATCTGAATCTTTAATCCGAGTACTACTATCATAAGTAGGTGGTAATAAATCGATACATCAAACACATCTTTCGATAAGATGTCATGTCAACATCGGCTTTATGGGCTTTGATTAGACTTATCTTTATTTATAGGAGACAATGCACATTTTGTTAATCGTATCTCAGCTACCAAAGATTTATTGATTACAAAACGACTACCTACTACTACTGCTGTAGAAATTATTTTGATCAATGTAATATGACCACAAATGATTAACGTAAACGCACCCATTACCGCCAGTTTAAGCCGAGTTCGGATTGATGTCCAAAAAATAAGCACTTTCATAATATGTGGTGCCAATCAAAATAGTTTTTCAAGTACTGGAATTATCCATTATTCTATTCTTATATAGAAATAGTTATACTAATAATTACTTAAAAATTTAATACAACTTAAAAGAAAAAAGGGCCATGTCCCTATTACCGATCCAAAATATAGGGTGTGTGCCTAATACCGTTTCTGTGACACCTAATACCGACCACTAAATAAATGAAACCGTTACAGTTATATAAAAATGCTCGTGTATAGTTAGTATTTAGTATAGTTCAACTATTTATTTAAATGCTCCAATACAGTACGGAATGTTATCAACACATAAAAAAATATTAGTGTTCTTATCATATTATATACATAACAGCGTTAAATCAGTAAAAAAAACTTCTTATGATTAAGAAATTGATTCAACAGACTCTCAGGATGAAATCCAAGATCATATCTCGTAATCATTTTCGGAATCAGTTGTATCTTCCTTTGAAGCATCCACCTTGGTTATTTTACGTTTTGCCTTATTTAGTAGTTTTTATTTTGGATTGCCTTAATGCTTAATTTATATTTTTGGTTTCTTCTCCAAATCTTCGTTTCATTTTTTTTTCTATTTATAATTTTTCTGCTTCAATATTTTTCTGATATGCCATAAATTCATTTCGATTCTTCGTGGTCTTGTTCTCGGGAAAGTATAATGTTCTTTTGGAATATTTTGACTGATTGCAGTAGATTTTAGTGGAGTTTTACAATATTCTGATCTATTAATAATAGTACTATCAAGAGATTCAGAGCTCAAATTCACGCATGTACTTTGAATTTATGATGTTGATGATTTCGGGGTTGATGTTGATGGTTTCGGAGTTGGTGTTGATGGTTTCGGAGTTGATGTTGATGGTTTCGGAGATGATGTTTTAGATCTTGATCTCCGGTATAGAAAATAATATCTTTAAAAGGCGATTTTTGCATTGAGTTATGTATTACTATATAATAAAGCTTATAGTATTTTAAATTTTTATGTAAAATATTTATGTTTATTAAGGAATACTATAATGTTAATTAGGTAACTTTATGATAACTTGAAAATAAGGGGGTTCGTTGTAAATGTACAAGTAGATCGGTAATAGGTATTATTAAAGGAAATCGTATAACCAATTACCGACCCTAAATACTTGTGGTTTTCGGACATTTGTATGATTTTAAATGGTGCGGTTATTATAAATCTTTAATAATAATCATATTTTAACTATAAAAATACAATATAAGAAAAATTATACCTCCTTTATTAATCAAAATATTTACTAAATATTGAGATGAAGAACATTTATATTTTTACGGATACTAATGCTCTTAAATATATGGCGTTAATAGCTCAAATACAAGTTAACATACTAAGGAACTGAGTTAGTGTATCCTCCTGCTTTTTAATTGAAGCATTTTAACAAAAATCATGGCACAAAAAAGATACGAAATGTACTTATCAGCGACATGTTTAACAACTGGGTCGGTAATGGGAATAAAATTGTGATTTTGGTTCCTAATACCGCCTATTTTAAATTTTAAATTTTAAGCAATATGTAATGGTATCCCAGTAAAATTTATTATTATTTGTGTTTCTGAAAGTATGATAAATGCATCAAAAGAACTAGAAGTAACATTAAAATGCTTGAAGATATAATATTCTGCTAAGAAAGAAACAAGAGTACTTACGTCGTAGGGAACGCCACACTATGGAAAATGCACTATCACCGGCGTTCACCGACGAATTGACCAATTATTCTTTAAATCGTTGAGTTACATACACAAACAAGATATGAACATTTGCAATAGAAATACATCTATTTTTTTTCTAAAGCAACCACTTGGTTACCTTTAATACATCACATTAAAAATCTAGTTTTCTGAATAGGGCGGTAATGGGCGCGGATTTTAAGGGGTCGTTATTAGGTGCGTTTACGTTACCATACATTTGTCTGACTGAATCTTAAATATTTCAAATACCTAATGATAAATATGTTCTGACCTTGAATATTGGCGAAAACTTCGTTGAACAAATGTGGACTAGGAATGTTAATTGAAATAAGGGCCGAAAAGGGACTAAAATGTAAATGTACGCTTCGGGAAAAGCAGGTCGTTGGGTATTTAGAACATTCTAAAACTCGGTTAAAATAAGGAGATGGGGCGTCCAAATTAAGCTCATAATACTCATACTCCCTAATATGAATAACTCATAATATAATGTTTAGTTGACAGCCATAATGCTAAGATACGATTTTTTATACAGGGTTGATACGACATAGGGGCATTGTCTTTCCTAACAGATGTTTATGACTAACGCATCGTTTATTAACCTTAGGGGCTGTCCATTAATCACGTGATGTTTTTTTTAACATTTTTTAACCCCTCCCTCCCCCATGAAAAATCAGGTGTATTTTTTTTTGTACCGTTTCGAATTCACACTAATCACATATAGTATACGTAGTGTAATTTAATGCCCCTCTGTCATATCAACTCTGTATATAATTTAGTCCATTCCGTGTGGTGACGGACTTAGAATACTTGGTGTCACCACTCCATTCCACCCTGAGGGTGTCGTAAGTGCCGACAAAAGGAAATGGCAAGGCCAAGGCGGATAACCTAGCCGCAAGAGAAGGAAAACTTGAAACGATACCCTGTGCCGACCCGTCTGGCCAACGTGTCACAGTTGGCTAATTGCTCTCCATGTAGTTGGAGGAGGCCGAACTCGGCTCGGCTAGCTCTTCAGCTTTGTCATTTCCTTTTGCGGTTCCTACGACACCCTCAGCCTGGAATGGGGTGGTGACAATATGTATTTCTAAATCCGTCACCACACGCAAGGATTTATAACCCTGGTGTTTCCTCTTGAATCACTCTATCTATTACAAAAAATCGTTTCAAAATCCGTTGCGTAGTTTTAAAGATTTAAGCATACATAGGGACGGACAGACGACAGCGACTTTGTTTTATACTATGTAGTGATAATACATGCATAATTGCACCCGGGCGAAGCCGGGGCGGGTCCCTAGTATGATATAAAATACGGAACACTAGGATCCTTTTACTTTCGAAGGGCCACGTTAATGAAATCTCTATGATTTTTATTCATCGGATGTAGAGTCAAGAGGAATTTTACGTAGAAGGCTTCTTCAATTGGGGTTTCTACAGGTTATCAATTACCATGTAATAGAATTAGGGAACTTGAAGTTGCAGTATTCGTTCTGTTTTTTGAAGCCTGTAGCTCCAATCCATGGTTTATAGTATCTGCATGCCATTGGTCTCCAACACGATCATTTTTGTGTATTTTTAACATAGTATACCTCCAACTTTATGCAGAATATAACAACCTTTATTTAGAATATTGCTTAACTAGACTAGTTCAGCATATTTTTTTTAAATATTAGAGACCTTGTACTAAGGAAATGTAACAATTAGTTTATTATGTCCTAATATCTCGCATACCCAATGCCTCATATCACCCTGTAGTCTAGATAACGTCAACGTCGACACTAACAGAAATTTGTTTTCCGTAGCGAGCTGATAATTTCCTATATAGAATCTCGCGATACAATTATACAACGTTTAGCGCGGAGGCGGGCGCGAGATCAGTCGTGACTGAGGCATTATCGCGCACGATGCCACAGGAGGCTGCCCGCTGAGGGATGGTGGCGCACACAGTCCGCTGCCAGTGACCAGAGCGCACGACCATGCACGCCGACCCGGAGTCTCCGGCCTGCCGCGAGGAGACGCAACTCCTGCCTGACGAGTGGCTCAAAGTCAAGCCAGTCTCCACCAATGGGAACCTCTCACCTGGCATCTATTACCCCACGGGCAGCAAGAGGTTCGTCGACGCCCGGAACCCTGTGCCGTCTCCTACAGATATATATCCGTACTGTGTCGCTTTTGTTCGTCTTACTCGCTCACGTCCCAGTGATCATTACAAACTTATGTTAATTAGAAAGCCTATTCTCTCAGTTGGATATTACCGATATTAACATTGACGAAGGCCGTATCGTCATCGGCGTGAACTAGACATTCACACTTACAATACGTAACTTAGATGAGTGTGATCATTGGTGACAAAAATAAACATAATGATGTTTGATTGTTTGTTTGTAGGAGCCGATCACACCGACATGGCCCCTCGAGGAGGACAAGGCGACGGGCGATTCTCAAAAATGGGGAGTGCAACATTCTCAAGTCCCGCATCTCTCAGCGGCGGCTGAGATTCCTTCAGGACATGTTTACAACCCTCGTGGATGCACAATGGCGGTGGACTCTATTGGTCTTCACTCTCTCATTCATATTGTCGTGGCTGGGGTTTGCGTTAATTTGGTGGTTGATTGCATTCACGCACGGTGACCTAGAAGCCGACAACTTACCTGGGATGCAAGAAAGCTCCAATTGGAAGCCGTGTGTGTTGAATATTATTGACTTCACGTCGTGCTTTTTGTTCAGTATTGAAACCCAACACACGATCGGTTATGGTGCTCGCACTACTACGGAAGAATGCCCAGAAGCGATATTTATAATGTGCCTCCAGAGTATAGTTGGTGTAATGATCCAAGCTTTCATGGTGGGCATCGTATTCGCCAAAATGACGAGACCAAAACACAGAACGCAAACCCTTTTGTTCTCGAAATACGCCGTTGTGTGCCAGAGAGACGGTGAACTATGCTTAATGTTCCGAGTGGGCGATTTGAGGAAATCACACATTATAGGAGCCAGCGTGAGAGCTCAGCTGATCCGATCTAGGACAACGAAGGAAGGGGAGGTGCTGTCGCACTATCAAACGGAATTGGAGTTAAACGCGGACGGTTGTGACAGCAACTTGTTCTTTATTTGGCCGATAACGATGGTGCACAGGATAAATGCTGAGAGTCCTTTCTACGGGGTTTCGGCGGCCGACATTTTGCAAGAGAAATTCGAAATAGTGGTTATATTGGAGGGTACTATTGAATCTACAGGGCAGACGACTCAAGCTCGATCGAGTTACACGACTAGTGAGATAATGTGGGGGCACAGGTTTGTTCCATTGGTGACTTACAATCGAGAGCGTCAAGGGTATGAAGTGGATTATTCCAAGTTCGAAGACACAATGCAGGTGGATACTCCACTTTGCTCAGCTAAGGAACTGGACGAGTTCTATGGCAGCCAGGGTGACCGTAGATCTATTGGTGAGTCGCTTTTTAAAGTTAAATACGGTGGAGGCGGTGGTTGGTTGTATGTGCCAAATGTTAACTAACAATTACCGATACGCTTTCATTAAATGTTTTTATGCCTTTAATCATCATACCTTACATAATTTAACAAGTGTTTAAATCAAAGAATTAGGAATTTTACGCAGTGTTGTTAATGACTATCAGTGCCAATTGTGATTTTTGAAAAACCGTTTTGGTACACTCTTTCATGAGTTTATGAAACAGTTCAGAAATCTTAAGTTTTAAACTTTTCATTTTTGTTTAAATTTATATTATGCTCATTTTGTGATAATTTCAAATAGGTCTATGACTTATTATCTACTTGAAAATTATTGTTATATAAATTATTTATGGTTCAATATGTGTATCGATAAATTATGTAAGATTAGAAAGCCTACCCAGTGTCTTTAGGCATAAATATATCTTTACACTTACCTACATTCATTAAATAAACCATGTCATAGGCATGTCCTTCATATACATATTATTACTATCAAATAAATGTGATTTTATCTGTCGTTACATAAAAAGCCACTGCTGAGGCGGGCCTCCTCCAAATACATAGAGGGGAAATCTTAATAACCAAACTTTTGTTTGAAGTTTTCCTTCTCTTGTGGCTAGGTTTTTTACACACACCTTTAGCATGGAAAGAGGTGATGAAACTTTCCCTGTTTAAATACAAAGCGTCGCAAATCAAATAACAAATGTGCATTTATCTTCAATATTATCTCGTAACATAGATTCTTTAAATATAAAAATATTGCCAAGAACGCAGTCCTTTGCCGATAAAAACGCATTTTGTCCATTTTGATGAGTATTTTTTTATTTGTATTTAAGCATCGATGTTTCCATAATCCGTCACCTCATCATGTTTAGCAGTACCAGGATACACGCAATGTAATTTTCATACATCAATTGCATAGTTTATTAAGTTACTATTTATCTACGGTCAACACACTATGCGCTTGTTTGCTCCTTTTAGAGATAAGGTCTAATTTATGATCTTTAGCATTTATTACATTATATTTTTTAACCTACATTTCGAATCATATTATAATACGAAACGTAACTTTTTTATTGGTGTAATAGATTAATGTGATATAGGTTTCATAGGTGTAACAAAACCCTAGGTATAGCCTATAGCATACCAACCGTCACGGCATAAATCATACCGAAAGGATGAGTTATGTGTTCTTTTTTTTGGCTGAAGTATTCGTGGGACTCTTCGATATAATGGACTTGACTTTCATCATAAATCGCGTGTTACAGTGAAAGCCAACCAACTAGTTATTATTACCCTACATGCTTAGTAATCCGGGTTTTATATCCAGGCCTAATTTTGGGCCAAGACTATAGATGTAAAACAACCTATTTAAAACGTTTTTAACGAAATTTTGCGGTTTTATACCCCTAACAAACCGTTTTATGCGGTTGAAAATTCGCCTACAAATTTAAAATAAATGTGATTTACACTTAATTTTGGGCAATTTTTCATAAGTTTGTAGATAATATGCCTACCTTACATAAATTGATTTTATAAATTATATTACACACACTCTCAAGGATAGGCAATACCTACGCATTGAAATTGAACACTTTTTAACGAATGTATCGCGTGTATATGTGTATTAATCGTGAAAACCTAAGAAATTAAGAAAAAACATAGGCATAAAAACTAACCGTTTTAAACCGTATAAATGGTTTAATTCGGGTTTAAACGGGTTCAAGACACATTCGTCATCAGTTAATCAGGCAGTGACTAACATTTTAAGAGAAAAAAAAATACCATCTATATCGGTAGTCCTATCGATCCTTTCGCTATGATAATAGGGTTTTTGTTACGACCCGTATATTTTTGAAATATTTTTCTGTCTTTAAGTATGAGTAAGATATCGGCCTTTTTCTAGTCCTGATTTTTACCACAAAATGAAAGCTAGCGTGATCCGATCAGCGTGGCATAGCACGGTAATTAACTTCCACGTAATTGGAGGAGGCGCGACTTTTTTTTTTTTTTTTTTTACACAGGCTGTGGGTCATTTATAGGCTGAGTAGTAGTAGTATGTCTATTTCGATCGATCGAGATAAATGTATGAATATATGGATAACTCATTATCATTACCCAGGTAGGTACATAGTCGCAAACACATGTACCTATTGCACATCAATACATTAAGAAACACTGAATACATAATATTTATTTATTATGCAAAATACTACTTAAGATTTAATGTGTTAGTAAAAAAGTGAAAATGTGGGATCTTTTTCAACCTATCCAGAATTTTTATTTAATTATAGATTTATAGACGGTAAGAAAATCAATTAAAAAATTAGTAACATTTTATCTGATTTATCGCGTGAATTTTACATAATCTTACGTAGTTTTTCATACTTTATTCGTACTTTTTATTGCTAAACATTATCAGGTTAAGTTAGCTTTCAATATAAGAAAAATAAACCTTTATTGCCAATAAAATTATTATTAAACTCATTTGAAAGTTGAGTTTAAATATAATAATAAATAATTTTATGTTTTTTTTTGTAAATCGATTATTTAATACGCTTTTACATTTGACATGTCAGAACCATTATGCCAACTACTAGGTATAACGCAAACAATAATAAAAATAAAGATCAAATCTGTCATCCGTCAAAAATATAGATTATTTTAAACAAAAAAAATTACAGATGTCATAAAAAAGAAATATACTATTTTTAACGTACATTTATTTTTAATATGACGTGTGTATGACAGAGCCTATTTAACACATTGTGTGTGGACGATTGTTCTGTGTATCATTTATTTAAATTAGTTCATTTGGACGTGTTTTAACATGATCGTTATGTACTCAGAAGTGACGCTAATAAACTTTTAAGTAGGTGCTATAACTAATTTGCATCTTAACGTGTTCATATTAATAATATGTAATACTGTGTGTTAAGTTAATAGAGGGATTGTTCGCATCACTTTACAAATAATATTTCAATTCATTTTAATTGTTTATTGACATATTTTTAAAAATTGCATAAACTAATGATACCATGTTTTAAACAGGATATGAAATGAAAGAAAATGTCAAACCCAAAACCTTTGCCGCATGAGAAGGAAAACTTAAAACGAAACCCTGTACCGACCCGTCTGGCCAGCGTGGCCTAGTAGGCTGATTACCCTCCCTGTGAGGAGAGGAGGCCTGACTCAGCAGTGGGTAATTTAAGGGCTGATTAGTAGTAGACATAGGACTCGCATCGTGATAATAATCAATTTAGTACTATAAAAGATTGTTTTAAATATTATCCTAGGTCTAAATCAATTGTATATTTCATTTTTCAAATTCCATTTAGTTAAAATTACTGCGTTATTCAATGCTAGTAAAGGTGTAGATGACATTTTCGTAGATATACATTATCTATGAAAATGTCATCTACACACGCTTAAATGTGAGTAAAAATGAAAAAAAAAACAATAAAAAAATATAATGATGTCTGAAGTTTTCGCGATTATTTTATTTATTTATTTACACTTCTTTACACATAAATTTGCAAAAGTAGAAACAAAAAGCAAAATTATTACACATTGACATTGAACACTTTTTAACGAATTTATCGTGTGTTACGTTATTTAATTCCCGCCGTTTAGTTTGCAGCAGTTGTGATCACAGGAGGTGACCGGAGAGAATAAATGACGTTGAAATTAGATATCTAGTAAAATAGATTTTCTTTATTTTACATGTAACACAAAAGAAATTAAACACATTTTTGCGTTTTATCGCATTCATTTTAAAATATTCAATTCCCGACGTTTTTATTATACGTCGGCGTTTGACCAGCAGTCCTGGTCATGGAAGACCACGTCTTAGATTTCTTTTTAATGTTACCCGTCAGAAAAATTGGAACCTAGAAGTAGGTATATTCTGTTTCATGCTGCCTGTAACCATTAAAACAACCGTTACCGTGTTGGCACCATTATCAAATCTCGGCAGGATGAACAATTTTGCCAATTGGCCCCTTATAAATTCCCCTTATAAATACAGGATACATTTGTTTTGTCGATGGCTTAAGATTATCGTCAGGTCGATGGTCGGCTGAGACCTCGCGGAGGGTTACGTGGATATTAGCTAGTGAATCATTGACAAAGAAAAATAATATATAGGTAGGGCTATTCTGGAACGAAATGTTATATACTCTTAGATCGTACTGGTTTTTCCTGTATCCAGTTTCAAAATAATAATTGTGGTGAAAGTACAATGTTGAAATTATTCAATAATTTTCATCAGCAAACGGCCGGCAACTATCCAGACTAACTGCTATAGGCTACTAGTTTTTCATGTTAACCAAAACACTGGTATATTATAAACGGTATGTTTAAAATATTTTAAGAAGTAAGGCCTTTGGACACGGTCGAACGTTATCAATAAAACTAACTTTTACACGACAGTTTTAACTCTCATCAAACTGTTATCTTGTCTGTCTTGTGGTTAGCACAGCAAAACATTCGAAACGTCGCCGCGTCGCCAGGAATTCATCATCATTATTGACAGCCCATAAATTAAACAGTACTGAGTAAGGTCTCCGCCTAGTTTATAAAGGGAAGTTAGCCGACTGTGCTACGCTGCGCAGACGGGTTAACACAGGATTTGTATGAAGTTTTCCTTCTCTTGGTGCCAGGTGATCTGCCTTTTGCGTTCCTTTAGTCGCCTTTTACGACACCCTCAGGATGGTTGGTGACATTTCGTATTCTATATCCTACACCACACAGATAAGAGGCAGACGCGGATTAAATAATGTAAAATACACGCAATAAATGAGTTGGAACTATTAGCCTACCGCAAGACGTAGGCGAGTGACATGGCGCCTTAGCTAGACGTACTCCACCTTTGAACGTGCAATAATCGTGATAAACCAAAATATCTTGAACTCTAAAATAATCTTTAAAACTATGTGTATCATAAAAGCCTTCTTGTAATTAAGCCAGCAATGTCCAGTAGCAATATTTATCTAATACGTTAATGGAAGTTGCAATCACCGCAATATTTTAAACTCTTCTGTCATTTGTAGGTTTTGTGACTTTGTATTTGCATTCTAAGAAAGAGGTGTGATGTTAAACAACTAATTGTTATTTATCCTCTGTGTCATCGACATGTGTATTTTTGTTCTTATCATCAGTACAAGCTTAGGGAGGTTCATTACTTGCTAATATTCTCTAAATGACGGGTTTAATCTTTTACTTTACATTTGTTTGTTTCACAATAAATAAAGCATTATTTACCTTCTTGTCATATTGGGAATGATAATTGTGGATTCATTGTTATGGATTTATGTAATTATGACGAAAACTAGAGAAGAATAATGACGTTTATATCAAATGGATCATAATTTAAAGGTACATATAACTATTTTGGGGTAAAATATAAACATCTGCACCAATTTGGCTAATTTTGGTTTTTTATTATTTAAACAAGTCAAGGGAAGATCTAAAAGATGAAAGAGAAAAAAAATAAAGCATATGTGCAACGATGCGAAGGAACGAACGACGAACAGTAACCATTTTCGCCATACAAACTGCTTGTATCGGTCAAACAAGACGCGTTCAGAAATTATATTTGCGATTAATAACTAATTTATCTGACTTTATTTAATTAAAGTTTATTTAAAAATATTTATGAAATGAACGAAGTTAAATTAAAAAAAAAACAATAGGTACTGACGTTTTTACATTTCCAAGCACAACCAGTGAAGTGTTCTTGATGTAAAAGATTGATATGTGTAGACGTCTGTGTTTGCTTGTCTTATCAAGAGAAACATTCTCGGCTAACCTTACAAGGTATATTACCTTGTCCGGAGTATTTTCATATTATTATTTTATATCTAGGTTAAGTATGAAATATTTTAATAAAATATTGACGTTCTTGTTAACGGCTACTTGAAAATGGCCGTGAATTACTGTATGTATTTAATATTTATTGATAATATTATCTCGCATGTATAATGTGCGTTAACAAAATACGGACTAAACTTTATGAAATGAACTCGTACATAAAACCCTTTTATTGTAGAAATCAATTATTTCAGATCTTAAACGAAATAAAAAAACGTTTTTTTTTGTATCACTATCACTACATATTATAAAACAAAGTAGTTGTCGTCTGTCCGTCCCTATGTATGCTAGATTGAAGCATATAAAAGTACGCAAAGGATTTTGAAGCGGTTTTTTTATTAGATAGAGTGATTCAAGAGGAAGTTTTATATATTTAATACATCCTTAATATTGTAGAGAAACACTGATAAATTTAGAGGTTCATCATTGCACCCATAAATATATTTATTATAAATTTCCTGTAAGATGTCATATGGTCATATACCTATACAACTGACAGGAAATTTAAAATTAAGTTGTTATTTGTTGCTAGATGACCCGGCGAACTTTGTTCCGCCTTAGAGGCAGGCAATAAATGAGCAGATTTTGGATTTTATTATGTTCAATATTTTAACAGGATAAATATAAAAAAAAATCGATTGATCTCATTTACATGTTGCTATTACGCAAAAAAATATTATTCATAAAAACGATAGCGTAAAACATTTTTCAATACCCTGAACGCTAAGTGCATACTACTCCACGTCTTTTTTATTTAAAAACTGACCAGCGGTTGATCTCTATCTCACCTGATGGTAAGTGACGATGAGGCTGACGGTGTAACTCGCTGGGTCAGCAAAAGCCTATTCACTCCAGACTTGAAGGCATCCAAGTCATATTTACTGGGAAATACAGACAGTCGGTCTTCCTTGATTTTTCCAATTTCATCGGAACACGAGTCTAATTGGCTAACTACCAGTATTTACACGGAGTGTTTGCCGTCTTCCACGACTCATCTAGTAGGACAACCGGTAGTTAATTATATGGTTAGTGTCTATAAGTATTGGTTACTAATAAATTTGCATATTATATAATCTAACAGCTAGGGGTAT
This sequence comes from Clostera curtula, assembly GCA_905475355.2. Classification (NCBI taxonomy): domain Eukaryota; kingdom Metazoa; phylum Arthropoda; class Insecta; order Lepidoptera; family Notodontidae; genus Clostera; species Clostera curtula. The sequence goes on along the minus strand of FR997806.1, from coordinate 6,781,302 downwards.
TGTACTTCTCTGAATAATGGTTTATTTTCCATACAATGTTTCATTTTGTGACTAACAATGCCTTTAATTACCTACACTGTAATTCGGATTAACAACAAATCTATATTAATGTGTCTTAATTTTAATTTGATTAACCTGCTAATGTTTGACAAAATTTTGATCGTAGTACTTATTTGTTCCCGCTTAATATGTAGAGTTATTATTCCAAATTTAAATGGTATGTCGAGATAAATGTTTTTAAATTATAACACACTTGGAACCTTGTGTTGAAATCCTTTAATGAGTTTTTTAAAATAACCTTAAATGTATATTGTAAGATTTTTGACTACCGTAGAGATTATATAGTAGATTTAATTGATAAATTTGTTAAATGTTTTTCAATGTTAGGAAAGACGAAGTAACGTATTTTTTATTGACAAATCGCTTAGACCATAGACCAGAACATTATTTTTCAATTATTACTTTGTGAACCTAATTGGTCTCCTAGCTTTGTCAAAATAGGTCAGACTCAGTAAAAAGCCAAACTGTGATTGTTTGACCCTGATTTTCAGCACATAGTGCATCTATTTTAAACCTACTACTGACATTTTACTGTTGATTCCATGAGGCACGTGAAACCTATATCGAATTTACGGATAGTAATCTATTGTTATATATTTATACATGTTTGTGGTGTGACGCAGAGAGTGGGGACCACCAAATGATGCTGAAAATGCCTGAAAAGGATCATCTGGAGCCGAAAGCTGAACACAATGATGGCGACTTTACCGTCACTTTATAAAAGGAACTCACTATATAAGAGATTTGTAACATTTAGAGAGTATAATTTACACGAAATCTGATTATTCACAATATTGAATAAAATAATTTTAAGTTCTGAAGAAATAGGCTTTTAAGATATTTTTAGAATAAATTATTTTTAACAATCTTGTATAGCAACGTATTAATTTGAAAGCTGCAAGATATGGGAGAGTATATATATATATATCAATTATTGTGTAAGCATACAATATAATTAGGCTGCGGCAGCACCCTCAAAGCCAAATTCGTATAGTCGTTTATATCAGTAGTATACAATACGTAAACTATGACGAGCAATATCATTTCAAAATCATGTATAAATATTAATGTTTATATTATAAGTAAAACTAGTATTGTAAATATAAGATCTGTATAATTTTATTGAATTAATATTTTATTCGACCTAATAGGTTTCATTCCAGTGTAATTACTAGTCACATACATATTAGAGAACTTCAATGCCACGATGTGTACAATACGATTGGACAGTATAATATTTTTCACTGTTTTTAAACTATAGGTCTTGAAGTTTGTACTGTTTGTGTCAAAAACATTCCATTCCATTACTTATTTTAAGTAAAACATTTCCAATATAAAATATATAGTTATATTCAGATTTATTATAGAAATCTTTGAATCTACTTGTAAAGTATATGGTCTATTTACTCATTGTGTGTTAATCGATGTCACTCGTAACATGTCTGTGATGCGAAACGTTGTATGTACATATTGAATGAATAATTATTTATGTTGTGACGTTTATTTGTGTTTGATTTGCCTTCTAACACTTGGAGTTTACTTACGATATGGCTGAGTCTATCCATTACTTATACCAGTTATTTTAACTCACAATAATGATCAACCAATCAATTTTATTTTAACTTCTGAATTTCATAGGCGTTTGCGTTTAATGTACGAGATACTAGATTAAAATACATATGTCCATATCCCATTTACAAGATCTATCCGAAACAAATCTGTTTTTATTTGATTGGAATTAAGGATCTGCTTTGTTTTTTATTATTTGACTATTTGAATGAATTCCTAACAATTTATTTTCTTAAAAATATATCCATTTTGACGATATTTTTTTTTATGAACACTTTATATTCAAGTTGAAGGACTCTTCAGAAATAGATACGAACTTTCTGCCCACAATACACGTATTGTTTATAAGATTTTATTAAAACAAATTGAAAAAATAAAACACGTATAAACCAAAAAGTATTTAATTCTGAAGTCATCGATCTCGTCGCATTTTATCTTAATCCACTGTACGTAAAGTTAAGCAGAGTAATTGAAGTATTAGCTGAAGGTTGAGTGTGTTTCATTTTGAGGATAATGTGCTTATCGTGTATGGTGAAATGTGTTGTGACGTCAGCGCTTTTGGTGACAGGTAATGTAGATTAAAGTAGCAAACAAGGTGACTGTTTTCAAATTTATCAAAATAATCATAAAATTAATATAAAATATATAAGAAGCTCAAGCACAACTTTGGTGGATACTAAAACAATATAATTTGTGTTCATGAGTTTTTATGTAATGTTTTTCAAAGATGGATTTGATTCTGATTAGGAATAATGATTTCAATAAAGAAGCTTGGAATGGACGATACCCCGCAAACGTTGTTTTGCCTTAAAGATATCGCTATTAAAAATAGGGGTATAACATTGGGGTTGAAAATTTAGGGTTCTATGTATTTTTGTATGATGTAGGTTCCATAGAAAAAGAAAGACAAAAAAATTTTGTCTACAAAATTTAAATAAAAAGTTTGCGGTGGACCACCCTTAACATTTAGGGGGATGAAAAATAGATGTTGTGTTGTGTTGCCCTAACCGATATGCACACAAAATTTCACGAAAATCGGTCGAGCCATTTCGGAGGAGTTTATTAACAAACACCGTGACACGATAATTTTTTATATTAGATTAGATTATAACTGTATATTGACATAAAACCTGATTGGGCCGAAACTAAATATTAATTTTGAGGTTTAAACAAAAAACGGTCGACGCTTCGGGATCGGTGCAAATCTTTCAAAATCACGTCTTGGCTCAAATAAACTTGCAGTGTAGTGCAGTGCAGTTTCGATGTGATACTGAAAATGATATTACCCACTGCTCCGGGTGGTGATCCTGTGGTGATCCAATTTCCATCATAACTTGGCTCAAGACTCTTTTGAGTCTCTTTGCCTAAACCTTCGCTTATTTTCGCAATTCAGTATCTACAGTTCCTTCACTTGACACTAAATTATGTTCAATTAATAGTTTACCGAATTTGAATTATGAAATCACTAAAAAGGGCTTTGCCACCACAATCAAATTAGAATAGTTCAATAGTATAGGTAGGGAGATACCATATTTTTCATAACACTTCTACAATGACAAGTTTGGCAAAGAATATCCAAAATACCTAGCAAGGGGACTCTACACAATATCTATGTTTAGGAGATGCGAACGACTCTCAGATCTCTAGTAAATACAAAAAAGGGTTGTCAGGTCCTGCAATCAAATCTGGGACCATGATCCAAAAGTTGTGCTGGAATAAATATGTTCGTAATTTCCAGGACTTCCCGCAGTTGGGTCTGCGACACCCGGAGAAGTAGTTTTCCGCGAATCGATCGACTCTCATGGAAGCAACCCTATTTCTCCCGTTGCTCATATTTCGGATAGACTAGTAGCTGACGCCATCAAACGCGCCAGCTTGACCCGACGACCATCTTGTATCAAATATCCATCAGATTATTTCCATGGTCCAGAAGATCAATCTTCATCGTCTAGTGACGAAGATCAGAAGGTGAAGAAGAAGAAAAATAAATCGTAATGATGAAGATGCTTGTAATAAAATAACAAATGAGTGCGACTAGTAGCATAGCGCCATCTGTTGTCAAGTAGCTTACTTTAAATAGTACCGATGAAATCCAATAGATGGCGTTATCCATTAAAAGTGTATACATGTTGTTTACGATAGGCGATAGTTCTCCACAAGTCTTCAGTTGACTGAAGAAGAATGAATGGATTGTTCAGTCACTCAACTGCACTGAACTATTAGGAAAAGTGGAATAATTGTACCAAATTTCGCTGGTAAGTAAGTATAGTTCATAGGGTTACTGCTTCGGAATACAATCCGTTAGTGAAAAGGTAAATAGACTTGCAATCAAATTTTCAAGATGATGTGTTGGCATCATATTTTAATATACCACATTGTGTAAGGTTTCAAATGAAAGTCATGTTAAAATTTGAACAGCATTATATTTTTCTAAGTTTGGAAGTTCCATCAGTAAAGACAAAGCATTGGCAGCGCCCGCGCCGCTTAGGCCCACGACCTAATTTCAAGGACTTATTAAATAATAATACTATCATCTGTATAAATTATAATTTAATGTCAACAAAATTGTAATTATCGTGCCGTCAGGATTTTCTATACAGAATACAGGCAGTTCAAGAAACATCAGTGTTTGCTAATGCTTAGAAATACAACGATTAGAGATTTGGTTTTTCATTATAACTATTGCATATGATACAATTTAGAAAATGATACTAGTAGTGTACTCTCTAAACTCTATTTCCGTATTTTTAAATATTTGCAATCCAAATTCCAAGCTGTTCAAAATATAATTTCTATGGATTGTCAACGACTGCGCACGGTAGCGAGCCCGCCAAGTTCTAAGTACCTATGACCGAATAATTTAAACGTCGATATTATCACAATATTTATGTTGTACATAATTTTAAGATTTGTACATAATTATATTTTAAGTATAAAAGCGTCAGCCTAGCCTACATTCACAACATGTTTACGTAGGTAGCTTGATATAATTTTGTCGTCTTAAATAGTTTTGCATAATTCTTTAGTTTGGATTATATCCATAGTATAATTTAGGAAATTCTTTAGACGTTTTAATTGAAACGTACATTAAGACATTTTTGTAATCAGATTAAGAATAGTCCCTATACAAAATGCGCAACAATTTTTATTTATTAGTGCTGTAAAACAATTTCTGAATTAAATTTGTATTTATTATTGAATAGACAATAAATAATTACTTATTCACTAATCCTATCTCTAGTTAAACTGTTGATAGAAGAAGTACGCTTAAGTAAGTTAAGTATGATTTGTAATTTTGGCCAATTTTTTAAAGCTCCAGCCGATAGTTTAGATAATACAATCTGCCCGTTATATCCTCTGCTAACATTATCTATATAAATACTTGGTCTAAATACAATCCTATCTGGTACATCGACAACAGCTTACATTGAACATTTTCTTTTTATTTATTTATTTATTTAAACTTCATGCAACAAGTTGTACATTGGCGGACTTAATGCCTTAGGCATTCTTTCCAGTCAACCTTTATGTTGTTAAGTTAAATATATTGGCACCTATACGCTTATGAAGCCTTTAATATTAATTATAAGTATTACAATTTGGTATAAGAATAAGAACCTCGGAAGCAATAAATACAAAATGTAACAACATATGCATTTTTTTCTAATTTACCTAATTTTCTAATTAGTTTACAAGTATTCTGCCTACATAAATTAATACTATCCTTTGAAAGTATGAACACATCACATATTTTATTCAGTTCCCAATAAGTTACAATTTAGAATTCAATAAATACTTAATACTTCAGACATCAGATATAATAATTTTACGAGTACCTTCACATTAAACTTCTATGTTCCTATTATAGTGCTAATTTTATGATTGTATACCAGGGAGTACATTTCTCTACAATTATAGTAATTATAAATACCTAAATGGCTATTATCGTATCGTAGTATTGTGGCGTTAAATATTGTACAAGTGCTTAATCCAATGAGGCAAGTTAGGTTCATCTATTGTCTGACTATAGAATAGTGTGTATACGTGTGTGTGTGTAATTCACACATTAAAATAGCTTAATAGTTACGTCGAAAAGGGCACTTTCACACAGACATGTGTGTCGTGGTATTCTTACCACGCCAGTTACATGTCTCTGAGAATCCTTTAGTACGTCGCTATGAAGTTCACTGTTTGTGAAGACATATTATGTATTTCTACTCACTATAAAGATAAAAGAACAGCACTAAGAGTACACCACGGCTAATGCAGTCAATTTAGAGATAAATCATCGAAAGATGATACAAGCATAGTTGAGAATTGTGGGTAAATCAGCTGGGTGAACCGAACTGAAACCTATTCTAATAGACCCTTGAAATATTACTACTGGAGATAAAAAAGTAAGGACCAGCTATTACACAGAATACAAACAACATACTACTAAGGTAACAAACGCTACAACAATATATTCTGTAAATTGGTTTCGTTTTTAGATGGTATTGGTTCCGAAGGCTTAAGTAGCAGTGTAAAGCGTTTTAACGATTTTGATAAATTTAGATCTAAAACAGTATAATATAATATATTTTGCTAACATACAGGTGCCTCAATCTTCAAGTAAGTCGACGCGAATGTTCTCGGTGCTTTCAGCGGAGAAGGTCACGCGTTGTTTCTGACGTAGGACTGTGCCGCGGGTCACGGCTGGCGGATTGTGTTCGCGGAAGGGCACGGGGTGTATTAATTGTCAAGCGAGCTCAGGGTCCGCTGACGTCACCAGGATGGGGATAACTGGAGTGTTCTCTATGAAGTTCTCACTAAGGGATCTGCAAATGAACGAACGTAATTGAATTAAAAAAAGACTTTTTTTGCCAACATTCTACAATATTTACAACGCTATCAATATAGACCATTGTATGTTAAGGTCGTTGTATGGCATGGAAAACTCACGAAGGTATTCTGTGATCGTAAGAAAAGAAAACAGACTTTAAGGTTTGTATTGCAATGCCAATTTATGCCCATTACTGGAATTCAAACTGTAACATGTTATGGACTGAAATGACAATGAGATAGTTTTGTAGAACTGATCAAAATGTTGCCGTAAAGTATTGAATTTTATTATTACCATAAAATAATGTACCCATAAATAACAATTCTGAAGATAGGGCGCTACGGCGCCATGTTGGACTATGCCCATTGGTGGACTAGAGTGGGCCGAAGATAACATTTCCCAAATGTATATTTGAAAAAATCCCATCAACAAATTTTATTTTAACTTGGCTGTCCTCTGTCGAGCCCAAAAAAAAACAACAAACTCACTTTTTAATTTGATTAATTTCATCAGCTCTATGTTCATGATGGCTGTTGGTGTGGGCGATACCATTCGGCAATGTTCCATGGACTCTCTTCATGCTAGCATGACTATGGCTCCTATGCATATGTTCTTTCTCCGTATACCTGTGCTCCGGATTCCTATGAGGCTCTTGACCATTTTCTACAGCCAAATGGTTATGGCTAACGTTTCTGGACTTCTCATTAATATTTTGGACGAAGTTGTTCTGTGCCATAAGGCGGTTCTCTCGGGCCCGTGCTTCGGGGATTTTGATTTCGATGTGCTCATCTAAGGAGATTGAGTCGACGGAACTGATGTCTAGTGTGTCATTTGAGAATGTCTTCGGAATGGTGCCGAGCATGCGATCTGCAATGGAAAGATAATCTTTAGTACGTAGATATTGTAATTCTTTTTATACGGTATGTAACTAAACCGCTCGATGGTGCAACTGACAAAGACTAATTAGCGATTTCTTTGGGAAACAATTACAATTTTTAATTCACTAATTGGTGGAGATAATTTTAGTTGCTGACAAAGTTTAAACTGGTGCCAGAATAGCATCGTGACTACCCGGTAGAGTCAACCACAAATCTTGAGCATTGAGTTTGTTGATTATATTTAGTAATTACGGATAAATTATCCAATATTGTTTGCAAATGCTTTTAGCGGTTACTTATATTTGAGTAATTTTACGACAGTGAATCCCCGAGAGTTAAAAGGTCAGACAATGACGAAGAGAAGTAAACATTGATTTACCTAACGTAGTGAAGATATTTATGCTTAACGCATAAATACAATTTTGGGTTGGCAATGTGTTTGTTTGCGATATATTTCAATAAGCTGCAGGAAAATGTGCGAGATAATTATAATCATGTTTGATACCCTTCTAAAAACATGTTTTCTGTTGATGGTTTACCTAATTTCTGTGAGGTGGACACTGTAGCTCTCAGCTCATCGAGTTGTTTCGCCGAACATAAGGGCGTGTCTACTTCGTACGTATTGTTGAATCTAGTATAATCGACCTGAAACAGAAAAACATTGGTAAATTGAATAAATCAAATTATATATTAAAACATGAAATTAAATGAAGGGGATTTGCAAAAGCTTTGCAAATTTACGAAATCTATAATAATAAATTATCTTTCACGCAACAACAATCAACTTCAAGAGCGGCGTTGTAATGCAAGTGAGACACTAAAATTCAGGAGAGTTCTGAATGTTAAGGGCTTCAATATCGGTTTAAGTCATCGGCAGGATTCGATTATATTGAAATATATTTGATGTATAAATTTTTAAAGTGACATCATTATCAGACGCAGGGATTTTAAAAATGTGACAACCCATTCCATTGATTGGGAGGAGTTAAAAGTACTAAAATTAATGTGACGTAATTTATGGGTAGCTCTTTAAGCGCTCCTGTCTTTCTTATCATGTGATTCTAATAACTATTATTAACTATACTTCTTGTGTATTGACATTTGCCTAATTTTCATGCACGTCCATTCTATGTTAATCGTCATAATTAACCTTCTCAACGTCAAAACAATTATAAATTGCTATAACTACTTATTTCCTACATCTTAAGTTCAACATACTTCTGATTGCTATGTTTTTCAATATAACACGGTTATGACGTTAAAGATTGTTGTTATTTATATCTTAATGTTCATAATTATATTCTTAACCTTATTGTTAATATATGGATGTGATTGTTTTTGTAATGCTTCATTTATTTACGTGCTTATCGCCTTCATTAAGGAAATGATAAGAACGAATGCCGTAAGGGTTTTGCCACACCCCCGTCTGCGTTTGGAGATACATTTTAACTAAAACTTTTCATTATACGTAAAAGTTTTAACTTATCCTAAAGAACAATTCCTTCGGGGTTTTGCCATTTATAAATTAGTGTTGTTATGTTGTGCCCCATTTCACATGCATTTATCAGGGGCAAAAGTAGAGGTGGCAACTACTGCCTTGTCTGTCTAGAGGTTGGATGTGCCGCCTTCAGATAACGGGTCCCCAATTCGATTTCGGAGACGGGCAAGTGTCTTTGTGTAAACCAGAGCCACTTGCTCTGAGTCTGGGTGAAATTTGTTTTAATGAATTTCATGTCTGTGAACTGAGTTAGCACACAATTTATACCTAGTGCATGCAGGTTATACCTAGTCAAAGAGTTTCGTAATGTAAAACGAATAAAATAATAATAATGGGGTATATGCTAATAGATCTACTAAGATAGCATCAAACGACAATTTTATGATAAAATGGGTTGACTTAGATAACTGATCTGACTGATTTAGTATTTATTCGTCTACACGAGTTATGTACTTCTACTACCTACTAACAATGTCGGTGCTATTTCCTTCTATTGCGGCAAGTGATCTGACTCTTGCCTTCCCTTAGTCGCTTTATAGAACACCCTCAGTATGATATAGGTTGGTGACCTTATGTATCCTAAGTCCGTCACCACACGGGCAATAAACTGTAGTGTGACACACTAACTACTTTCTAGAATATTGATAATGTGCTAGTGAGGCACGTATTTAATATAATTTATTGCTTCTAGTCGTTGGCGCCATATTATTTACGATAACGATATATTGTGATTTAGGCAAAGCTATTGATAATTCAAGAAAGGACTGTAGTTAGCCTTGCCATTATTCCTTTCCAGTTTAGCCATGGATTAAACATTCAGCGTATCTCAAACAGTAGGTACACATTTAACACAACCGATTATATTTCGTTCGTGAAATACTGATTCGTTTTTCGTAAAATACTAATTGAAATTCTTTCTTCTCCTAGTTAAAAAATCGAAACCCTGTGTCGCGGGGGCAGTATACAAACATGAAATTCAAGAACACAAATGACAGCCAGACTCGGAGCAAGTGCCTCTGGTTTACACAAAGACACTTGCCCGACCCCGGAATTGAACTGGGAACCCGTGGTTCAAAGGCGGCACATCCAACTTCTAGACCACCAAGGGAGTCAAATACTAAAATATGTGAGGTTGTCTTTAGACGGGCAATATTTTGGCTCTATTTACGACATTATCAGCTATAACGGTCATTTTTTTAGTAAAGCCAACTACACAAGATGTAGCAAATAGCATATAGCCATCCAAATTGAGTGTAAAGAGCCTGTCGAAAATAGCAATTCTATCTATAAATAACTATTCTATTAAGAAGTAGGAGGGAGGAACCGAAGTATGCTTGATGTTGGCGACCCGCAACCTCTTTAGTCTTTTGTATACTTTTTTATTGAAATTTGAAATAGTGTTCTTTTTATATGGGAGTTGCTTTGTTTTTCTGTTTTTAGTCAGTCTCTTGTAAAATATCGTAAGATTTGCACGTGCCAATAAAGTGTGATAATGTTCTGTCTCAACATGTTTGATTAACAAGCCCGCCGATTTTAGTTCTCGTCCTTTACACTTGATGAGCAATGTTTTATTACAAAATGTGTGTCCCTTATTCAAAGAGTATTCTAACTTTCGTAATTATTACCCTACAAGTTTCCTCTTCCATGTCTTTAAAGGCCTTTTTTAATTCTTACATCTTACCTCATATTCCCCAGTGTCCTTCCTAAATGTGACCATAGTCTCGAACCGATGTCCCCATAGGATTTCAGAAGGCAGGAAGCTACTGCGGGCTTGTGTAGTCATACCCGTCGATTCTATCACACCCTCTGTAATGAATATTAAAAATAAATAAAATAATGATACGGAATGTAACAAAAAGGATATATAAATCCGAAGTTTCATCTAATGCTGAATCTGATCTGAAGAATCATGTAATTTTAATGCAGACAGGAAGGAAAACTTGTTACAAACCCTGTGCCAACCCGTCTTGCCAGCGTGGCACAGTAGGCTAATTTACCTCCATGAAATTGGAGGAGGCCCGACTCAGTAGTGGATCATTTATGGACTGAAACGACGACGAATGCAGACTCTAGTCTTATCCAGCGAACTTGCTGTCACTTACTATGCCGTATACTGCTTATCTTTAAAAACAAAACGTCTTTCAAAATATGTACAGAGTTATTGCCGGCACTGTAGTGCAGCACTCCGAACCGGTGCGGTGGTAGTTTCAGTATGAATGTTGATGAACGTAAGGCTTGGGGATAAAGACCTAGCGCCGGACAAGGGCCTTGAGGTGATGATGATGATCGACATTTTAAACATGACGATTTAAAAGAGTTTTGTGTTGAACCTACATCAATAAAGTTTCTTTTGAGTGTAAGTTTCTGCTTAAAAAGTGATTTCTATAAATGTAAATGAGCCACAATTCATAGGTTGTGATACGCTCCAATTTAAATAAAATATTGGACGAATGGCTGGAGAGGAGGCATGGTGCACTGTCCTTCCGGCTGACGCAGGTTTTGTCCGGGCACGGGTGCTTTGGAAAGTACCTGTGCCGCATTGGCCGGGAGGAGACTCCGGGGTGTCACCACTGCGCGGATGGTGCTGAGGACTCCGCGCAGCATACCCTGGAGGTGTGCCGTGCGTGGGATAGGCCGCGACGTGACCTAGTCGGCGTTGTGGGGAGCCTTTCGCTGCCGGATCTCGTTAGATCCATGGTCCGGAGCGAGAGGGCTTGGAGGGAGACGGCGTCATTCTGTGAAGCCGTCATGACAGCCAAGGAGGAGGCGGAACGGGCCAGAGAGTTGGCCTCCCAGCGCCCAAATCGCCAGCGCCGCAACAGGCGCCGGAGGGCGTTGGCTGACCTCCGCCCGCCGTAAGTGGGCCTGCGGGCGATTGACCTGGGAAGTCCGTCGCCTGCGCAAAACAGGCCCCGGGAGGACAGCGCGCCGCGATTCGCGTGCGCCCCCAGCGGTGTAATGGGGGAGGGCAATACAGAGCCCCCCTCATAATCGGAGGGGCCCGCCTTGGAGCATGGGGCTCCACTAGCTTTATAAGAGGCGGGCCAAGGCCCCCAGGGCCACGGAGCATGCTCCCGTAATGGGAGTGAATCCCGTGGCCCTGGTTTGGGCAGACGAGGATCGCTGTCGGTTTTAGTGGGTAGGTCGGGGCGCAATTCACCATCTCTACGCGCCCCGGAGTCCCACATACCCCGGCCAGTTCCCAACGGCCGGGAATCCATGAGGATCTCGGACGTAAAAAAAAAAAAAAAAAAAAAAGGCCCGACTCAGCAGTGGGTAACTTATGGGCTGTGAAGTAGAAGTAGGTACCTACTGTAAATAATTATGCGGTGTTACATTGTAAGTAAGATTATAAAAGAGTCACTGATAGACAGGTTCTAGTCTATTAAGTTCATATAGTTCGCGTCGCGTCTCCAGATAATGAATCAATTTATTTCACCATTGTTCTCTTTCATATGAATTAAAAAGTTCTCAGTACATCGGATATCGTTTATGAATTTAAATCAGTTACAGCTATGACGCAAATCCTGCATACCAGAATCCAGTTCTATATAAACAATTGTTATATTTATGTTGAGTATTAAATGAATGCAATGAATATATTTATCAGTAGGTAGTAGATATACCATAAACGGTTTTTATTTTATTTTCTACTAGCTGACCCGGCAAATGTTGTTTAAGCATATGAATAATTAACGACCCCGCAGCAACCCCCCCCCCTAAAATCCGTTCTTAGCTGACCTCTACTCAGTGAAAAGAATATCCCTACCAAATGTCAAGTGTCTATGTCTTATGATTCCAGAGATATCGTGATGAGTGACTACGGAACTCCTTTATATAATCGTGACAACCATGATTTTTTATTGATGTATAGTTAAACGGTGAACAACCCGGTTTAGTTTTTCCGCCGAGCCGAAAAACCAGCACGTCATCGTCTACAGTAGCCATGGATGTAGTATACAGTGTCCACAGATGTTATATTAGGTCTGTCTGTTCTTTTTCCAGTGCAACGTTTAGGGCAAACTACCAAAATTCTGTCAAACGTAGTGCCAAGACGCTAGTAGAATGATACTGATATTGTGTGTTATTACTAATAAATATAAATTAATATTACATAGTTTATTAAATAATACAAAACGATAACGTCTTTTGAGTTCATCTCTATAAAAGTAATTGTGTATATAGTATACGTTGGACGGTTACTTGCATTTTGCATTTTGGAACCGCAGAATCCAAAACAATTTCATTTCGTCAAATATTTATTTTCAATCTAAACGAAAAGTCTTGATAGTTTTAATTAGACGTGCTCTCTTAGTATCTCAGTGCTCTATTTCAATGAATGTCTTGTTTTGAATTATGTCAAAGTAAAAGTATGGATAACAGGTGTGTCAGTAAATAATGACGGAGTTTCTAGAAAAGCTATTTCCAATATATTACAGCTCGAACTGACATGAGATTTATATACATGCTATCATGTATCATAGAGGTTTTTTCTAAAGAATCTTGGCATCATGCTTGCTAATTTAATAGACTCAAAATTGACAAACAACTTGCTATTGACTGTCGACTTTGCCACTACTACTACTGAGCCCGTAAAAGACTCACAGCTGAGTCGGGAAACCCCCCATTCAGCATCATCATCAGCTCACATTAGTCCACTGCTGGACATAGGCCACCCCTAAAGAGCGCCATAGCGCCCTGTCTTGAGCTTGACGCATCCAGCTGCTTCACCCTTTAGGTGGAATGGAGTGGTGCCAATTTACACACAGTGTGATTTTTTTCCTATAATATGTATCATCAGGAGGATACGCCATCGAATTAAAAGTAGATGGTGTTCTTACATATAAATTATAATTGACGTTAATTACAAATATTCTTACCTAACATAACAACAATTTCAAATCTCTCCCGAAGCATATCTGAAGCTGAGAGGCCATACAGCGGTGACTTTTCGTTGATCTTATGAACTATGGTCATAGGCCAGATGAACATCAGTCTATCTTCTTCCCCATCAGCCCCAACCTTCAGTTCTTGTTGGTAGAATGGGAGCACTTCACCTTCCCTAGTTATCTGTGTATGAATAATGGATTTCATTGGTTTACTGTTCTAAGGTTTTTAGAGTTTTGGTGTTAAAAAACAAGCAAATAATGCGATATTAAAATGTTTTTACAGAGTGTAACAAAAGAGATTTTAAATTACGATCGCTAATGCTATGAGAAAAATTGCAAGAAAAAAGTATTTTTTTGGCTTCTAGTGAAATACAGATGACTAAATTTGTGGAGTAATAATTAAGCCATTCGTTCATCATCAGAATAAATTTTCAATGAATACGCGTGTATTTGTCATTAAACATAGTTTCTCAGTTCTTCCATTGAAAAACCATTATTCTTAGAACTGCCCCTTTCTGTAAGCCCTCACTGCGTATACAAATAAGGTTTTTGTTACACCCTGTAAATCCCAGATCGCAGAATCAGCCATATACGTTTCTTGTTTTATGTTACGACCAATTTTGCGATCTGGCTACAACATATCTTTGATCTTGCAAACTAATGTAATTGAAAGCGTTCTCAAAGCGTCTACTTCTATTTGTTGATTCAAATACGAACGTTTTACCAAATGTTTTCTAATTTCTGTTTTTAAATTTGATCACATTGAAACAGTGCCTTTATTTTAAAATTACCCTTATTGTCGTTAGTAAATTCTTTGTTTTTTATTTAATTTACTGATACTTTAGGTTTAAAGAAGTTTATTTCTCATAAGAACTTACAGTCCACTTAAAATGAGATTACATACAATTAACAATTGAACGTTCTCTTCTCTTCTGGCGGTTTACTTTTAAATGTATACATTGCAAACATATTCCTTAAGTTTATTTTTAAATATATCCATTTTTTCACATTCTTTAATAGCTTCGGGTAATCTGTTGTACAGCTGTGCTCCTTCAAACAGTATCGTTTTCTTACCGTAATTAGTCCGAACGTTTATCAGTTGCAGTTTATTTTTATTTCGTAAATTATGTGACATGCTTTTTTTACGTAGTTGTGTGTTAGATTGAATGGAATTGGAGATTATGTTTTTAATAAGAATGCAAGTTTTATAAATATGTAGTTGTTTGAGATTAAGCAATTTAGTTTTTTTATATAGAAGTTTTGTTGGAGTGAGGTAATGATAATGAAATAACGTTTTAATGATTTTATTTTGGGTTCTCTGTAGTGGATTTAGATTGCTTACAGCAGCTGAACCCCATATCTCAACTAAGTAGTCCAGATGGGATTTAACTAGGGAGTTATATATCATAGTTCGAACTTTAATTGGGATACAGTAAGTTACTTTACGTAATGCTCCTAGTAGGGATGTCAGTTTAGTTCTAACGTGGTCAATATGCAGCTTCCAGTTCAATCTCTCGTCTACCCATAGTCCAAGATATTTTTCGTGTGGGGTACGTTTTATTATGTCATTATTAATTTTAAGGGGTGGAAAGTCCGGTATGTGTTTATTTTTTGCCGAAAAGATCATATACGACGTTTTTGCCGTATTAATTGTCAAAAGATTATATTTTAACCATTCATTAAGAAGATCAAGGTCATTTTGGGCGTCGGTTATAATGCTATGAATGGATTTACCGAAGTAAAAAAGACAGGTATCATCTGCATATAGCGTGAGGTGTCCTTTTAGGCCGATTTTATTGATGTTATTAATATAGATTAAAAAAAGTAATGGGCTGATAATTGAGCCTTGTGGACAGCCGTATGATACGCTTTGGGTTGAACTGGTATAGCTGTTTATTTTGACGACTTGTTGCCTGTTTTCTAAGTATGATTGGAATATGTTGTAAGCTTTCCCCGTCACGCCTATATTATTTAGCTTCTGTAGGAGCTTCTGATGACTCACCGTGTCAAACGCTTTTTTTAAATCGATGTAGGTACCTAGGGCATAGTTTCCTTGATCGATATTAGTTTTAATTTTAGTAATTAAATCTGTTGCTGCAGTGAGGGTGCTTGTCTTTGACCGGAAGCCGTACTGTTCTTTTATTAAAAACTTTTTTTGGGTTAGGTAGTTATTTAAGCGGTTATACAAAACTCGTTCGAAGATTTTAGATATAATAGGCAACACCGACACCGGCCTGTAGTTGCCGGGGTCAGTCTTTTTCCCAGATTTATAAATAGGACTAACCTTAGCGACTTTGAGTGAGTCGGGAAATGTGCCGTGTGTTAAGCACATATTTATACAATTTGTCAGTCTCTCAGCGATTATGATTTTTAGACATTTAATTGCTTTTGTACTAATGCCATCTAAGCCTGTGCTAGTGTTGCTGTCGAGCTTGTCTATAATTGTCGATATTTCTTTAGTACTGCATGGGGATAGCTCCTGCAACGTGACGTCATGAATATAGTTCAGGTCGTACATTAATATGTTACCCGTGTTTGTATGGTATTCGGTCGGTATGTTTTTAGCTAGTTCCGCACCTACTGATGAAAAAAACGAATTAAACAGATTACATACCGAGTTACCCTCCGTGATAAGTCCAGAGTCCGACATAAGTTTTGGAGGAGCACTGCTGTCTTTAATTTTATTCAGTCCCAGGTTATTAATAACGTCCCATAGTTTTTTTGGTTTATTGTAGCAGTTGTTGAATAGGTTATAGTAATAATGTCTCTTCTGTGAGTTTATCATAGCTTTCACTTTTTGTTGCTCGTCGTTAAATTGTTTTTTTTAAGTGCTCGTCTTTTGGGTTAGATTTAGTTTGTTGCCATAAATTATTCCGGTAGTTCATTGCATTAATAGTCTTCTGATTGACCCAGTCCTTGTGTGGTGGGTTTAGAATTTTTGTTTTATCTATTTTGTTCATCTGAATGCGTTCTGAAATAAATCTTTCGAAGTAGAAGTAGTCGTGGTCGTCATTGCTATAGTCTGATTCCAAAGTGTTTTTATATAATTTTTCATAGTTCAGCGCCTTATATTCAGTTCTTCTTATAGTTTGTGGTGTCAATTTCCCAATTTCGAGGAATATCTGCTTATGGTCTGACAGGCAAGATTCAATAATCGACATGCTAAATGAGTGATTATTTATGTCCGTGCATACATGGTCCAATATTGTGTTCGTATTGCTAGTTTCGCGAGTGCTGTATAAACTATTTAATTTATTTAATATTCTATACCCTGCTTCTTGTATTTCATTAAGGTATTTTGTCACATTACCGTTGGAACTGAGCAAATCGATATTAAAATCTCCAAAGACAATTGATCTTTTTCGTTGTTCCAATTGCGATGAATATATGTCTAAAAAGTTGTTTACATTAGTTTCTCCGGGTTTATAAATTACACCGATATTTAACGATAGTTTATTAATATATATCCATAGGTAGTGGTTCCCGTTCTCATTCAGTTCTTCCGTTATGTCATAATTTATACTATTGTGTATATAAATTGAAACCCCGCCGCCTTTGCGCTTTTGTCTATAGTTGTAAATATGGGTATAGTTTGGCAACTTGTATAGTTTCGCTTCGGCTTCTGAGTTAATCCAAGTCTCAGTAAATAATAGTAAATGAGTAGTTGTTGGTATTGCTTTAACTATGCATTTTATTTCGTCGAACTTGCTGGCATTGCGAATACTTCGCAAGTTCGCATAAAAAAAGCGCAATGAAGACGGATGAACTGGTATGTCTTCGTATTTTTTTACTATTTGATGACTTAGTCTAGCCGTAAATTTTGCATTGCGTAGCGAGGTCGTTACTGGTTTTTTTGCTGTACATTAACTATTTTAGGTAACCCTTTTACGTATTTAATAGTGAGGTTCTTTTCACCCTCAGCTGTGCGTTTATTTAATTCTTCTTTTATTGATTTCAAGTATTGTCGTTGCGTTGGAGTTTGGTCGGAAAACATCTGTATGTTCTCAGGTAGGTTTGACTTATTTCGCAGCAAAATTTTTGGAATATCCGTATTGCCGAAATAAGCTTTTATCGGCCGGCTTTTGTTTGGTACATATTTGCCCAATCTAATAGCCCGGATTGGTTTAGGACAGTCGTCATATAGTGTTGTTATTAATTTCTTAACTTCATTATTATCGTGTACTTGCCTTGCGTTCGAGTTTTTGTTATTTGTTTCCGGTATACCCACAATCACAATGTTCTTTTCTCGGTCGCATCGCTCTTTTAATTCAAGGATGAGGCTTTCGTGACATGAGAAGAGCGGTTTTGGTATCGAGTCGTTATTGCATTTCTGTTCCTTAATCTGAGATATTTCATTTTCTATTTGCATAATTTTGTCTTCCGTTAGTGTAGTTTTAGATTTAATATTTTCGATTTCAGTGTTTAAATTCTCAAATCGCTGTGTAAAATTTTCGGTAGTCGATTTTATAGTTTTTAATTCGTGTTTAATTTCGGACATTTCTTCATGGATTTTATTGAGACTATCGTTTTGGGTTTGTCCAAAATTTCTTAAAAATGTCATCATTTCCGTCCGAAAGTCTGCAAAGTCTTTTTTATAATCATTGTCATCTGTACGCTCCTTACGCTTTCTTGAGTTAATATTAATGTGAAAGTCCTCATCATATGTGGATAAGTTTGGGACTTTGACTTTGGGACGTGAGTTACTTTGTATTTAAGAACACACACACACTGTAGGTATGCTTAATATTAATATTCAGCTAAACGGATTTAGTCAGAAGTTGTAATAGTTAATTTTAAATGAAGCTTCAATTCAATTTTTATATTCAATTAAAAGTAGCACTAGAGATTTGTATCTTTCAGTATGAAATGTACGCTAAAAATAATATTAATTGGTATATTGGTGGTATAAATACGAATTGTGATACTAAGAAAGTAGTCAATAAGTTATATGATCAAACCATATGTAATGAAAAAAACACGGCTGAAGGTCGTGTAAAATTTTACATCATGTGACTTCCTTATTGCTACACAGAATACCAGATACAAATAGTATGTGTGTGATTCGTTTCCATCAATATCAATTCAGATTGCTATGATTAGTGCATAGTGATCAAATGTTATGTAAGCAATAAAGAAGTGTCAGTATGTAACAAAACAAGCTAAAAACATGCGGTCCATAGATGGGTCATATAGGTAAAAATAAGAAAAAACACGAAGTCAAAAATGCACATTCACAACTATGTAGCACAAGCTGCGTATTTACAAAGTCCGTGAAATAGTAGCTCTTTGTTTTGAATGCGATCCCTGAACGTGTTACAAGCAAATCCGTTATTGTATTTCTTTCTTACACGTTATATTCCATTGACTTATTAAAGTATTATTCGTGTTTTAAATATAAGTGCGTAAATGAAAAAATATGTGACTATTTAATATTTATGATTTTATTTTATTTATTTAATATCAGTGCCATCTAGTGTCTGAAATATAGTTACTGTCCATGTATTTTTAATCAAAGGCACTTAGATACAATATTCTTAGCACTATATTATTGAGCAGAAAAGTAATAATATTTAAGATAGCGTATGTTAAATACGTACGGTAGACACGTGTTCTATATCTTAAGAAATAATGTTGGTGTTAACTCGAGATTGTATTGTAAACGCATAACGATAATTTGAGCTACTATTTCCCGTATAAAGTGTGTTTGCCGACAAAAGTACCTTTTTCCTTATAATTTGCGCACGAACGTGAGCTTCCAAAATATGCGACTTGCGGATATCTCCGACACGGAATAGTAGGCAATATTCTCCATCCCTCAGACAAATGACGGCGTTCCGAGAGAAAAGGAGTGTGGTGTTACGCTTTTTGGCGCGCGCTAGCTTGGCGAAAATAAGACCCACCTATGGACAAGAGAGAATAGTTTTGAAACTTTACATTTCAAAACATGAGGCTTCGAAATCTGGGGAATTTGGTAGCACATTTTGTTCCGCAGACTTCGGCCTCCTGAGTTAGGAAGTGGATTCAGTGCCAATTCATGTTAAACGTATCAAAGCGTGCTGACTGATATCCCCAATCACTAACCAGTCTCCGTTTTTGGCGAAATTATATACCTTGCGGCGGATTATCTGTGCTCTTATATGGGCTTCGACAATATGCGATTTTCTCATATCACCGACTCGGAACATCAGACACAGTTGTCCGTCTCGCAAACATATCACAGCGTTGCGCGAGTACAGCAGGGTCTGCGCTCGCTTTTTAGGTCTAGAGAGCTTCGCAAATACGATTCCCACCTAAAATTACAACAACCTTGTTGATGCATTCGTCACAACGTACTGCATGTAGGGACAGTGAACTGGCGTCTTTAAAACTGAACCACTACCCGGGTTTCCTCAGCAATTTTTTTAGTCATGATACCCACATATCTTATGAGTGAAATGATTGTCTGCGTTTAATTGATCTATAAACTGCCGGCTTGCAATAAAAATAAGCATCTAATATCAGAGAGACTTCTCTAAAAACTGTAATTATTTTTAAGAGAACACATCTGGCTGGATCTTATACTCGTAGTATCGTTACGCATACATTTGGCCTCCTTCCAAGTTTATTTTCAAATTAAATTATTATCTTATTAGCATGCGAGCAGGAAGTTTTTCCAAGTTTTATACGATGATAACCCTTGGCTCCTATATATTGGTTTCATATTTATTTTCGTAAGGTTTAGTTGCTTCGTTAAAAGTTACGTTAATGGAGGCCGAGCGGCGTAATCGAGATTTATTGCTAGTAAACTGGATTTGTGTCGACCGTAGAATGTATGCGCAATTAGGTACCGATTTAGATTAGACGGAATAAATCTTACCATGAAGGCTTGAATGAAAACTCCGACAATGCTTTGTAGGCACATAACAAATATGGCCTCGGGACATTCTTCGTTAGTCGTTCTCGATCCATAGCCTATAGTGTGTTGGGTTTCTACTGAGAAGAGGAAGCAACCGGTAAAGGTGTTGACGTTGTTGAGACAGGGAACGAATGTGACGTTTTCTGAGGGAAGTGGAGGGGAGAGGTCTCCGTGGGTGAAGATGATGAGCCACCAAATGAGTGCGAAAAGGAGCCATGAAAGAATGAAAGAGAGGGCGAACACGAGTAACGTCCAGCGCCACTGCGCGTCCACTAGGGTGGTGAAGATATCCTGCAGGTATCGGCGCCTGCGCTTGGCCACGTTCCATTGGACGACGTTGCAGTCTCCGTGCTTGAAAATGACGCGTTTTCGGACACGTCTCGCTGCGTAACGGGCTTGACGGTATCTGGAAAGAAAAGAAAGATCCATTAAATATTTATCCACAAAATAATTTAAGAATTAATTCTTAAAATAACAAGATTTTTTTAAACGAGTCCTCTGCACTAGGCGTAACCTGAATCGCGGGGGCAGTTTACAAATGACACCCAGACTCAGAGTAAGTGTCACTTGCCACACCCTGGAATCGAAGCGGAGACCCGTGATTCGAAGGCGGCACACCCAACGCCCAACTAGGCAGACTAACAGGTACCGTATAATCTTATGGACTATAGATTACGAAGCCTGTGATATAATAACCACGTTTTGCATTTAAAACGTTGATCAGAAAAACGTTTCTTTCTCTCGCATGCTTTAAAATAGAACATATAATTAATACACAGCACTGCTCATGCTTTTCCATTTCGTGATGCTTTTCTGCTTATTTAGTTATTTACAAACTCTATATTGATTTGTACGGCACAATGGGTAATGACAATGAGTGTGATAGAATGATATGTATACTAAGAAAGTAAGTATTATAAATCTGTACCACACAAACAGATTAAAGTCCAAAAAATCTACTAAAATGCCTGAATACTTTCCCTTTTAATAAACACAAGCGACCCGCCCCGGTTTGGCGCGGGTGCAATGATGAAACTCTAAATTTATCAGTTTTCCCTTCCTCTTGATACACGCTATCTATTAAAAAAACCGCTTCAAAATCCGTTACGTAGTTTTAAAGATTTAAGCATACATAGGGACGGTTTGCGCAGTGGTTGAGCGATCGACTGCTGCGCAGCATGTCGCGGGTTCGATCCCCGCACGGTAGAAATATTTGTACGACCTACAAGTATTTGTTCCGGGTCTGGATGTTTTCTATCTATATTAAGTACGTATTTACAAAAAAAAAATGTTTAAAATTAGTTTATCATCCATCTCGTTACCATAACACAAGCATTAAGTTGGTTAGCTTGGGACGAGATTGCGTTGTGTGAAATGTCTAAGGATATTTATTATTTATTTATTATAGTTATACAGACGACAGCTACTTTGTTTTATAATATGTAGTAATAGTGAAGTGATGATGAACATAATTAATACTCAAAAGCACAGTTATTGACTCAAAATAAAGCAAATAACATCAATCATTTCACAAGTGGTAATATTATCACCAAAAGCCAATATGTTTTCCGACGTATTGTAAATCAAAATCTAATTTATTGAGCGTTCCTAGAATATTAATACTATGTATCTGGTATTATAATAGTCAAACAATAAGTGTGGTTATAACATATATTCTAAACCTACATTTAGTCGAATACTAATGATGTCGTTTTGCATACCCTGCCGTTGGGATCTGCCCGGGTTATTTGGGACTCCGGGGCGCGTAGAAATGGTAAATTGCGCCCCGATATACCCACTAAAACCGACGGTGATCCTCGACTGCCCAACTCCAAGGCTGCGGGATTCACTTCTAAAGTTTCAGGTATCCATTCAAATTAGATCAAAGGCTTAGTTGTGAAAATACATTAGACATCCTGTTAATAGTCGTAATGGAAGCTTTGAAATAAATTGTACGATGTTATCCTATATCATTTTCTACATAACCTGATACGTCTTTTATAATAATTTATGTAAGTCTAATGTAACATAATAGGGTAATTATTCAATTATTACATAGTTAATTGCATATTCTGTTCGATAGATGTTTGTTTAACAATTACGGTATGGTATTTCCAACGTCAGAAACATAAGATAGACAATAAATAATAATACAAAATACGGGGAAGTCAATGTTTTAATATACGTCTATTTTATAGTTAATAAGATCTATTTAATACGTATGAACATTGTTTACGATATTATTTGATTTACAAAATAAAGTTTTTTTATCTTCCATAGAGACAATTGTAAGCAAACAGACATTATATTGGTTTTATTTTTACGTTGAATTTTATTTACACATAAATGCATTTATCATTCAATCATTTTTTTTAATTTCATACGGCTAAATAATATTATTTTATAAGGGTTATGGTCCTAGTTACAGGGTTCTCTTTGCTCATATAAGATTCTCCCTAACACTGATATTTTTCAGAAGGTAATAATTTTATTTTATCTATGAGAATTTACTCACAAGCTCATGTTACATGAAAATAAAGCTTTCCAATGACATATGGCCAACATATTGGTCCGGTATTGTCACCAACATTACCGAGCAATATACTTAAGGACTAGCTGATGGAATCGTTGGACTCAAAGCTTGGATCCAACTATAGATTCAGGGTAATGGAAATGGAAAAATCTGCGTTTGCCTGGCTTATCTACCACTTTAGATAGGTATACATTTTATCAGACAGCCTTCGATATTAAGTGCACTTTAGCTTATCTAATAGAAGCTCTAAATGTAAAGCCTTTTTTTGATAAGTAGCAGATTGTGTTGCAAAATACACTCCATTTACTAATTTCTATTTTATTTTAATGTAACCCCTGCGCTAGTGGGGGCAGTTACAAACACGAAATCCACGAACACAAATTACACCCGGACTCAGAGCATGTATAACTGGTTTACACAAAGACACTAGAACCCGAACACAACGAACCCACCATCCAACCCCTAGTTCTGGTTTGTACGAGTTCAGATTTATATCACCGAAAATAAATCGGCCTTTTTTATGTTTTAATGTAGAGACTAATTATAGCAATGCATGGTATAGTAAATAAATGACAAATTGTTTTTTTTTTTTATTTTTTTATTGCCCTTATAGGCAAACGAGCTGGCGGCCCACCTGATGAGTGTAAGCCGCCGCCCATGGACTTTGGCAGTGCCAGGGGCACAGCCAAGCCGTTGCCTACCGTGAAGTGAGTGCTCTTTTTAAACCTCGTTTAAAGGAGGACATGTCGTAGCGCTCGGGAAACACCGCCGCAGGTAGTTCATTCCAGAGTCTGCACGTGCGTGGTAAGAATGATCGCTGAAAGCGTACCGTGCTAGACGTGATCGTCCCCAGGTAATATGGGTGAACCCTGCTGCGATGTCGAGTTGTACGATGGTAGAAAGGTGATGGTGGTACCATTTCAAACAGTTCCTCGGAGCACTCCCCGTGGAACAGACGGTAGAGCACGCAGAGAGATCCAAAGTCTCTCCGTTGCCCCAACGTCCCCAGTTTGTCCGTGAGATTGGGATCCCCGACGATTCGAACAGCACGTCTTTGGAGGGAGTCAAATGGATCGAGTTGGTATCTGGGCGCACCTGCCCACAGGTGAGAGCAGTATTCCACGTGCAGCCGAACCTGTGCTTTGTAGAGTGCAAGTCGTTGGCCGGGCGTGAAATACCCCCTGGCTCTGTTCAGAACGCCCATCTTTTTACTCGCCAATTTGGCTTTACCTTCCAGATGACTCCCAAATTGGACCTTGCTGGAAATATCGACGCTGAGAATTCCAATATTCTCGGAGACACGAAGGGAGACTCCTTGGAACTGAGGCGCTACGACAAAAGGGTCCTTCTTTGCAGTGAAGCGCACACTTGTCTTCGTGGGGTTGAACTGAACTAAGTTCCTTTCGCCCCATTCGGAGGCACGCCCTAGAGTGTCCTCGACTTCAGACACAAGGTGTGATCGTCTTTCTACCATTTCGCACCGAGGGATATTCCGATGGCTGGTATATCGCGCATCAACCGTGCTGTCATCCGCATAGCAATGCATGCCGTCTGTGGACAGCAAGTTCTTTAATACATTTGGCGGTAAATCAAATGTCAGAAATATAATCAAGTTGAAAGGTTGACGACAAATAAACTAAGTACCGTAGTAATGAAGTAATAATTAAAAGATAAATCCTATTATTAACTTTGTATCACTACATAGTATAAAACAAAGTCGCATTCTTCTGTCCGTCCCTATGTATGCATAAATCTTTAAAACTACGCAACGGATTTTGAAGCGGGTTTTTTTAATAGATAGAGTGATTCAAGGGGAAGGTTTTTATGTATAACCCACCCCCGCTTTGCACGGGCGAAGCCGGGGCGGGCCACTAGTATAAATATATTTTTTATTTTTATTTTATTTTATTTATATAAATATACCGCTTGCTACATGTGGATTTTACTGAAACCCTTTTAAACGAGTGTGCATTGGCATGTTTGAGTTGGTACATCACGTGAATATGAGACGGATATTAAGTCGATGAAAATTATGTAAAAATAGTGGGATCCATTTTGTTTATCGATTATTTTTATTTATACAACTTCAGTTTAATAATTAAACATGGGTATGCATTACATTACTGTGCACATTAATTTATAATACTAAGGTTTGTTATCAGTACCTAATATTAAAAAAAAGCTAAAATAATATAATAACTAAAATAAATATATAATTCTCAATTATTAGGACTATGTATAAAGGAGTCACTCTGCATTCCATATTTTCTTTTTCTTCGCCTTTATCCCAAGTTCGTTGGAGTCGGCTCTAGTCTAAACTGATTTGTATAGCTACCAGTCCTTACACGGAGTGATTAAATGGTTAGACCAGCTGACAGTTTTCACGCTATGGCTGTGACGGCTGTCATAGGGAGCAGAATAGCAGCTGGGACCGATGGAAGCACTGGCAGATGACTTAGTGGAGGTCTACATCGGGAGACTACATCGGTAGGATGTTTAGTAGGTCCCACACGCCCCGCAACAGTGTTCCACGCGCTGGTGTGGATAGTCTATGAAGGACGTTGCCCCCATAAAAAAAATGTCTAACGTCCTCCTCGTCTCGCCTCGACCATACGTCCATATAATTACCATGTATGTGTTATTTTGCATAGAAACTCCAACTCATACTAACTATAGGTCCGCACCAATGTCTAGATAACGATGTAGCTCAATTCACTCATGATTTATGTGGCACATACATTTGGTTATCGTAAATTATGAGTAACTAACAAGAAATTGCGTCATATTAGTTTGTTATATGTTACTCTGTTCTGCTCTCATTTAAAACTTTAATATAAACATTTATATTTAACAACAACGAAGATCAATAGACCGATGTCCGCTTGGTGACGGATTAAGAACAAAGAGTTAGAACGCACAGTGTCACCAACCCATTCGTGGCATCAGTGGCTAAACGAAGGGCGGCTTGTTGGTCTACTGTAGGGGTTGCCTTTTCATCACGGACTCTGATCAATTCCGGGGTTGTGTGAACCTCCGGGTACAAGGTTACATCTTAGTACAGGAGTGTCGTCATCTCTATAATATAAAAATGAATCGCAAAATGTGTTGGTAAGCGCATAACTCAACAACGCCTGGATCAATTTGGCCAATTCTTTTTTTTTAATGTTTGTTGAAGTTCAAGGATGGTTTTTACGGCGAGTAAAAATCGAATAATTGCTGGAAACCCCTAAAAACAGCCTTTTTCTTTTTCCCATACAAACGTTTTCTTACTAAAACGTAGAGAAAATTTGAGCTTTATTGCTATTGAATAAAGTTCATATTAAATTATAACCACTCACTGTTGTAGGTGTGTTGTCAAAGAGTCAAATTGCACTTTATTACCGCTATCTTTTTGACAGGACGAAGTCAGTCGGGTCGAACTTGAATCGAAACCATCTGACTAGCGTGACCGTGGCCTGATTCCCTCCATGGACTTGGAGGAGGCCTGGCACAGCATGACTGCTTAGTCACCTTCACCTAAGCAGTGGGTCAATTATGGCTTGAGAAGCGATAATTATGAAGTTAATGTGAAGGAAAACTTGATACGAAATCCTGTGCTACCCCGTCTGGCCAGCGTGGCAAAATAGGGTAATTACCTACCACGTAATTGGAGGAGACCCGACCTAGCAGTGGGTCATCTATGGATTGAGTAGTAGTCATAGGGATTGATGCTTCGGTAAGGCCTATATCCAGAAGTGGAATTCCTTGTGCCTAATAATGCGTTGTTAATTTAGTATATTTTTGTGTAAGTAAACATACAAAATTATATCCGCGTCGGAAATTTCCTATAGAATATTATTTAATATTCTTATAAGGTCAACTCGCAGGACCGACGCCCGATGGGGCAGAAAAGTCCTCGAGTGGCGACCGCGTTCCGGAAGGCGCAGTGCTGGTAGACCTCCCACACGGTAGATCAACGACCTGGTTAAGGTCGCCGGAAAACAGAGGATGCGGGCGGCCCAGGACCGGCCTTTGTGGAGATCCTTGGGGGAGGCCTATGTCCAGCAGTGGACGTCTTTTGGCTGAAATGATGATGATGATGGGTCAACAGTATAATTTAAAAAATATCATCTGCTTTTGCGATGCAGGACGATTTACTTTCATACAGAGACGGTTTGTTTCTTTGCACGCTCTAATCGTTATGATCCGATTTGAATATTTTTGCATTAATTTGCCTGTTTGAGAAAATCTTTAAGCTATGTTCCGTTACGTTACTACCCAAGGAAGCGTATAAACCATCAATATATATAATATCCTTGGACATTTCACACAACGCCATCTTGTCCCAAGCTAAGCAACGAGATGGATGATATACTACTTATATAATTTTTATTTTTTGTGAATACATATAGATAGAAATGACACCCAGACTCCGAGCCAGTGCCTCTGGTTTAGACAAAGACACTCGCCCGACCCCGGAATCGAACCCGGGACCCGTTGATCCAAAGGCGGCACATCTAACCACTAGACCAACGAGGCAGTCGATCAATAGAGTTGAGATGAGCACACATTCAAAATAATATATTATTATACTACTTACTGCTACTACAGACGGATTGGCACAGGGTTTTGTATAACGTTTTCTTTCTCTTGCGGCAAAGTATTCGGCTTTGTAATTTCCTTTTGTCGGCTCTTACCACACCCTTGAGGTGGCATGGGGTGGCTATGTATTTTATATCCGATCACACGGAGTATAAATAAACAAAGAGTACTTTTGTAATGACAATTGACAACACAATTGGTAAGGTACCAAGCTTAAATCAAAACAAAAACGTGAGTTTTCGTTAAAAAAAAAGATTTTGGTGTAAGGAAATGATCAACGCCAATTTTGATAGATATCTGTAGACTAATACTATTTTTCGAGAAAATATAGCTTAAAGCGTGTGGAATAAGGGACAAAGTTGTATAAAACATTGGTGCAGGTTCAAACTCCACGCGAGCACGGAGATCACAAATAAATATTGTTTGTTTACGTCGGATATCTAATGTAAAACAAATTATGACATATCTGACTACTACCGCATTTACTCGAGTTATAAAAAAACCACCTTGAAAATGTGAAGCGACGCGGCGTCGAATGGGCGACGCCAGCAGGAATCCTGTTTTAATAAATGGTTGCTAATGAAAAACGTACAAACAGTTTGCGCATTCGCAGACTTTCACCTTACGTTTATGGGCTTCGTTTTAAACAAAGCAATATATTATATTTAACGAGCGAGCTTAAAAAATGATGAAAGTGTATATTTGTAAGAGCAAAGAGGTTTTGCATAATTTAATCTCATGCAATGAGTTTTGACGTTGATTCAAAAGCGTTCTTCTATATAGGTATATCATCTTATAACAATGGTGGTGTCAAATAAAATATTATTTGATTTAAGTGTGTATTTGCGTATTATTCATTAATCGCCAAACGTATTTTATAGGGATGGCTTGAGGGCTGTTCCTATAGGTAAGGGCCACGCACAATTCTAGAAACATGGCTGAGAAAAGAGAGAGTTTGAATAAAAATGGCAATACGGGAGGTAATCTGCCATCTATAGATAAATTAGATGGTTGCCAAGACTATGCAACATGGAAGTTCCTCATGGAGTTATACCTACTACATGATGACCTATGGGAATACACACAGAACACGCCAGATAGTACAGATGTATCTGGCATGAAGAGAGATCAGAAGGCAAGAGCAAAAATTTGTCTCATGGTGCAACCTCACTGCCTTGTTCATGTCCGTCAAGCGAAGACCGCCAAAGAGGCTTGGGAAGCTTTGAGAACATCTTTTGAAGATAAAGGTATTAACAATAGATGTAAACTGCTGTCGAAACTTGTAAGTCTGAAGTTAGAACAGTTCAGTACAATCAGAGAGTATGTGACTGCTCTAATGACAGTTGCGCAACAACTGCGTGATCTCGGGAAGGAAATAGACGATGAGTTATTAGCTGCATTAATGCTTCAAGGTCTTACGGACAATTTTCAGCCAATGAGAATGGCAATAGAGAACTCAAACGTTACTTTGACCACGGATTTAATTAAAATGAAAATCCTTCAAATGGAAGATAGCTATACATACCCATCGAGTGCTGGGACTAGTACTGATACGAATACTGCACTATATGCTAAAAATAAGTCCAAGAAGTATGTTCAGAGGAATAAGCAAAAGAAACAGATAAAATGTTTTATCTGCGAAGGGCCACACAAGGCATACGACTGTCCGAGAAATCCAACCAAGAAAAAGGATGCTACGAGTCACGTGACCATGGCGACTTTCGGAAGTAACAATGTAGAGGGATGGATTCTGGATTCCGGCGCGTCGGCTCACATGACGAATAGAAAGGATTGGTTGACAGATTATCGAATGCATGACAAAGTAAATGTTTCGTGTGCAAATGGTGGTAAGCTATATGGAGAAGGGTCTGGAAATGTGGTAAGTGATGAATTAAGTGTAATTGTAAGAGATGCAATGTATGTACCTGGATTAATAACTAATCTTTTGAGTGTAAGCACGTTAGTGAAGAGAGGTTTTAATGTTGTGTTTACAAGGAATGGATGCGCTGTTATGAATGCCAAAGGATGTAAGATCACGGGTGATACCTCACATACAGGGGTTTTGGAAAACGGTGTATTTAAAATTAAAAACTGTTTTCAGAATATAGCACTTGTCTCGACTGTCAGTGAAGAGATGACGTTGTGGCATAAGCGGATGGCGCACCTTGGTATGCAAAACCTTACTCTACTTAGAGACAAAATGGCGATCGGGGTAAGTTTTCCTAACAGTTCAGCTAAACTAGAGTGTGAAGCTTGCTTGAAAGGAAAACAAAGTAGACAACCATTTAAAAGTAGTAAGAAAAGTAGAGCGACGGAAATTCTGGGACTCGTCCATAGCGATGTTTGCGGTCCAATGGTGGAATCTGTCAGTGGTTGTAAATATTTTCTAACATTTATTGATGATTTTTCACGCAAAACCTTTATTTATTTTTTAAAACAAAAGAGTGAAGTCTTTGAATATTTTTTAGAATTTAAGGAATTTGCTGAGAGACAAAGCGGAATGAAAATGAAGATTTTACGGACAGATAACGGAACAGAGTACGTCAATAAGAGGTTCGACAGCTATCTAAAGAATTTTGGCATTCAGCATCAAACAACAGTAGAATATACGCCAGAGCAAAACGGTGTTGCAGAGCGAGCAAACCGAACAATCTGTGAAAAAGCGAGAAGCATGCTTATGGAATCGGGCTTAGAACAGAGGTTTTGGGCTGAAGCTGTCCTACATGCAGTATATTTGAAAAATAGGTCACCAACAAAAGCTTTGAAGGATATGACACCGGAACAGAAGTGGTCTGGAATCAAGTGTGATCTAAGTATGATTAGAGTTTTTGGGTGCAAAGCGTTCATGCATGTTCCAGATGCCAAACGCACCAAGTGGGACTCCAAGAGTAGAGAGCTCGTGCATGTCGGATGTTGCAACAACTCTAAAGCATATAGGTTAGTTGATCCAAAAACTGGAAAACTATATAAAGCAAGAGATGTGGTATTTTTTGAGAACCAGAAATACTGCAATAAGAATGAAGTGAAGCGACAGGAGGAGCCTGTTATTATTTCACTTGATAATAATGAGGAAACTGATGAAGGGGAGCAATCGCCTGAATTAAGAGATGGTTCGAGCGATTCGTCAGAAGTGTCTGAAGAGATTCAAGAAGTAATCTCTGATCATCCGCCACCACTGGAGAGTGTTGAGTCTTTGGAAGATATTGAGAGTATTGACTCAGAGGGTTGGATGTCTCCTGAAGAGAGACCGGAGAACGAGAGACGCTATCCATCAAGAGAAAGAAAACGTGTAGAGTTTCCTGATTATGTCACCTACCATGCTGCGTCGGAAAATGATGACCCAGTGAGTATTGAGGATGCTTTATCAAGAGAAGATAAAGAAATGTGGAGAGCGGCAATTAATGAAGAATTAAATGCTCTTAAAAAGAATAACACATGGACTCTAACTAAACCTCCGAGAAATTGCAATCTTGTTACTTCTAAATGGTTATTTAGAATTAAAGAAGAGGCGGGAGGAAAGAAACGATATAAAGCTCGTCTGGTGGCTCGAGGTTTTAGTCAGAGAAGAGGCGTGGACTATTTTGAAACTTTTGCCCCGGTGGTGAGGCATAGTTCACTGAGAGTGCTAATAGCGTTAGCAGCGAGAATGGACCTTCATATCGACCAAATGGATGTGAAGACAGCTTTTCTAAATGGCAATTTAGAAGAGACAGTGTATATGACGCAGCCAGAGGGTTGTGTTATAAAAGGGAAGGAAGAGTATGTTTGTCTTCTACAAAAGTCCTTGTATGGATTAAAACAGTCCCCACGGGCGTGGAATAACAAACTGCACAGTGAACTCATAAAACTTAATTTCAAAAGATCGCAGAATGAGCAGTGTGTTTATACAAGATCACATAACGGTAAGATAATGATTATAGCTGTTTATGTGGATGATATCTTGATATTCTGGAATGATAAGCAGGAGATGCTCAAGTTCAAGGAAGATCTAAAATCGAGGTTTGATATGAAAGACCTGGGTCCTGCAGAACTTATGCTAGGCATTCAAATCAAGAGGGATGCAAGTGGAATTAAATTGCATCAGGAGAAGTATATTGAGAAAATTCTGAGAAATTTTAATATGCTAGATTGTAAACCAGTTAACACGCCGGCTGTACCTGGTCAGAGGTTAGAGAAACCTACACATGAGAGAAAGCCAGATGAGAAGATTCCATATCGAGCTTTAATTGGATCGCTTATGTATTTGGCAGTGTGCACAAGACCAGATATCGCTCACGTTGTAAATAACTTAAGTCAATTCAATGAATGCTATGAGGAGCAGCATTGGATTGCAGCAAAAAGAGTCCTTCGATATCTTAAGGGAACTAAGAGCCTTGGTTTGAAGTATTTCAAAGGGAACTACCAAGACATTATTGAAGGATATGCGGATGCTGATTTTGCTGGAGACTACGACCGTCGGTCATATTCAGGTTCGGTGTTCCTTATTCAAGGAGGAGCAGTTTCATGGCAGAGCACGAAGCAACGAACGGTGGCGCTTAGCACTGCAGAGGCGGAGTACGTGTCACTTTCAGAGGCAGCAAAAGAAGCAGTATTCCTGAAGCGATTCATTGAAGAGATGACTGGTCAAGAAATAGTAAAACCATTAACAC
Organism: Clostera curtula; assembly: GCA_905475355.2. Classification (NCBI taxonomy): domain Eukaryota; kingdom Metazoa; phylum Arthropoda; class Insecta; order Lepidoptera; family Notodontidae; genus Clostera; species Clostera curtula. Next base: position 6,748,928 of record FR997806.1, on the reverse strand, counting down.
TGTTTTCAGATAGCCAGTCAGCAATTGCAATCGCAAACAATCCCGTGCACCACCAGCGAACAAAACATGTGGATGTGAGGTATCACTTTGTCCGCAGTACGATTGAGAGTGGAATCATTTGTTTGATTTATAGAGAGACAGAACGAATGATTGCTGATGCCTTTACGAAACCGTTGGCAAAGCGAAAGTATGATTGGTGTGCGAGTGCTATGGGGTTGTGTTAGAGGAGTTGTGTCAGAGGAGTGTGTATATAGAATGTGTATAGGATGTCAACAGGATAAATGGAGCATGAGATTAAGGAGGAGTGTAAGAGCAAAGAGGTTTTGCATAATTTAATCTCATGCAATGAGTTTTGACGTTGATTCAAAAGCGTTCTTCTATATAGGTATATCATCTTATAACAATGGTGGTGTCAAATAAAATATTATTTGATTTAAGTGTGTATTTGCGTATTATTCATTAATCGCCAAACGTATTTCATAGGGATGGCTGGAGGGCTGTTCCTATAATATTAATTTTAAGGAGTAGATAAATACCGGTGGACGTCTAGTTGTCCAAAACATCTTAATAAGTAGGTATGTCAAGTCTTAATTATTTTTTAGAAAAATGTATGACTTTACAATCCTGCTTGGCTTACGACAGTTAGACACATTTAGCCTAAAAGACCAGAAATAACTGACTTTATATTCATTAAAGGCAGAAAGAGAAAATTTTTGGAGTGAACTAGACAACTCAAGGTAAATGTACCTAAATAATATAATATAGGTACTGTGATACATCAGTACATTTTTGATGATCATGGAGATTAAGAGGAAAATGGAAAATAAAATGTTTTAATCATAGCTCGTCTCTACACTTACTATTGCTAATCAGCCCGTACATGACCCACGGCTGAGACGGGCGTCCTCCAACTACATGGAGGGTTAGCCTACTGTGATACGCTGGTGAGGCGGGTTGGCACAGAGTTTCTTGTACACCAATGCCATAAGAACTTACTTGGCAGCAAAAACGACTTGGTAAGTTTATTACTTCTATGCGATAATGTTTGTGTGGCTAGGAAATTAAATTCCTGTGCAAAAATATAAGCAAGTAGTTGATTTCAAAGTCTCTGTAATAATTAAGCGTCATAACTGCTCAGCCATAATGATTAACGATTTTCTGCTTTTAATCATCATTCATTTAGTAATAAAACTTCGCGGTTATCGATTAAGGAAAACCGCAAGACACGAGAATCGTGTGGCGCTATCACAGAACTTACACGTAACGTGATGTTATTAAACCTCAACATGCTTTTTAAACTAGTCGCAATATTGATGTAGTAATACGATATCATTTATTCTGAGTAAACGGTACTATACTACTATACTTTATTGGCTATATTTTTACACGTTTCACCCGCACATTTTCGCGCACTTTTATCTTCATACAAAAGATATAAAAACAACCATAATACTACTACGCCGCCAACAGATGGCTCACTGTTGAGCCGTTTCTCCTCCAGTGACATGGAAGGAGTAAGAGCTGACAAAAGGAAAAAAAGAAGGCCGATAACCTAGCCGCCAGAGAAGGAAAACTCGTCTGGCCAACGTGACATAGTAGGCTAATTACCCTCCATGTTATTGGAGGAGGCCCAACTTAGCTATGGGTCATTTATGGGCTGAATAGTAAAATTATTTATGAAAAAATTACATGTAAAATTTTCTTAAAGTTCACCGCATCGTTCATATTTTATTAAATGTATGGATGTCATAGTAGTCTTTGTTAATAGCGAGATTACCAACATGGCCGCCCACAGAGAGCAGATGACATCAATCCGCTGAAGGTCACGCATGACTGCGATTATTAAATCCACAAAAAATGCTATTATTGTAGAATGGGTTCGGGAAAATGAGCCTCGGACGTAATGTGAGATCAAAGAACTTGTACAATATCATCATTATTTTGTTTTTTAATAAGCGTACGAGATCTTTTAACGTGTATTTATTAAATTGGTTTCCAAATCAGAACTTGATAAGCTGCTTCACCGACGTATTAATACCATTTCAGGTAACATCAATGGTGTCATATTCAGGATATGAAGTTGGTAAAATTCTTGGAAGCAAAGTAGAAGAAAATGACATTATTTATACTAATAAAAAAATTAGAGAGCTATAAGATGTTGATCATTATGAAGTGATTATCATATTATGACTCTTTATTAGTACAGAATAGTTATTATAAAAATAGTAGACGCTGGCGGATGGTAGTGACGTATTTAGAATACATATTGACACCACCCCATTTCATCCTGTTGGTGACGTAAGAGGTAAATAAAGGACCTTAAGAGGCAGATAACCTAGTCGCAAGGGAAGGAAACAATTACACGAACCCTGAGCCAATGCGTCTGGCCAGCGTGGGATAGTAGGCCCGACTCAGCAGGGGGTCTTTTAAGGGCTGAGTATTTGTAGTAGATACTTCTGTTCCTCCAAGTCTAGAAGTCCAAGTCCAAGAAGCTCCAAGTCTCAATATGAAATAGACGATAAATTACTCGTCTGCAGATTGATACCATGCATCTGTTTACATCTAACAGTCTCGTCAGATCCGTGGAAAATTGGAATATGAATACAAAAATAAAAAGGAGACATGTTTATGGGCAATACGTAACATCAGAAGTATTGGGCATTGAACAATATAAACTTTAGTAACGTTGTATGCGGCATTATGCTTTTGAAGCACTAAAACCTTGTGTTTTACTCAGATTTTAGATTTAAGCGAACGACCGCAATGTATACTTTATATTTAACTAGCGACCCGCCCCGGCTTCGCACGTGTGCAATTATGTATTAGACCTATAAACTTTCATATTGAATCCCTTTATCTATTAAAAAAACCGCTTCAAAATCCGTTGCGTGGTTTTAAAGATTTAAGCATACATAGGGACGGACAGACGACAGGGACTTTGTTTTATACTAAGTAGTGATAGTGATAATAATAAATATAATATGCAATGATAGTTGTTTTCATATTGATAAACTTTCATAAACAATACAACAGTGCATGGCTTTGCATATCTATCTTGTATTATTTATATTGGTAGTATATATTATTATATTTATTTAACGTCATCAATTGCTTATGCCAACGTATTCCAAGAAATACTACAGGAGAAACGAACTAGTAAATCTTTGTTGCCAAATATTTGGATATCGTTCCACAAGCGGAGAGGCCGGTTTCTTTGCTTTTCTGTTATGACGTAGTTTAATCCCAGATTAAACGCAATTTAGTAGAAACATTGACGTTACGACTTACTTGTGTAATTCTTCTCTCCACGCTGATTCCGATGAGTTGATTGGTTTCCCAGTCATAAACATTGACACCTGGCTTATGCATCTTTTAAGTCCCGACATTCTATCCAGTATACCTCTCACTTTATTTCTTATGTTATTTATAATGGAAATCGCAACAAACAGTAACAAACTTTAAATCCACACAAATCCACTTCAAAACTTCACAATAGTGACCTAAACTATTATCACACGAATACTTTTGTCAGTAACTGTACGCACACTGAATCTACAGGATTGTCTCCACTCTATCTTTCAGTAGAACGTTGATTAGCGACTCACTGAACACTTCTTTTATATCGAAGAGCAACACTACGAATTTCCGCAACATCGTTCCTTGAATACAAGAAGAAGGGGTTGACAAAACACAAAATGGCGCCGATGATCACGCAGTCTCTATCACGCCCGAAGTTTCGCACCGATTGCGTTGAGAATTGGTCCAATACTGAAACGGGCGGATGTTTAATGAAACAGATGCGAAGACTCTCAAACAAACACAGTATGAGGATCCCGTGCCAACGCAGCCGGTGGCGCCCAGACGCGTCGCGACGTCGCCCCATCTATTTTTCGAATAAAAATCTTCTCCGATGCTTATCTGTGGACGCGGTGACCTATCGTAAAATGCATGACTTAAGCGAAATTAAAATCGTACGATAATGGAGCTGACCGTCTTGTGTAATTAGTTGTCAGAATAAACCGTATTATCATCACGTAGTTATAAAGGCTATCGTATATTTTTATTATTGAACTGTGCGATGCTTTGCGCTTCAGAAATGAAAAACATGACATTTTCATTGTGTAATCCAATAATCAGCAAAAAAGCTACATAATGTTATGTTTAGGTTTAGAATTTTCCAAGAGGTTGGTGCAGTTGGTACGTACTTTTTGTCAAAGTAATCTTAATGTAATGGTATCTGTTACATATCTAAATTACTTTGCCCAAATGCTGGGGTAAGCATATATTTGATACACAAACGGAGAAAATAAACACATTATTGGAAATTGAGTGTTACCACGAGTGGCAAATGTATGCGAACTCTACTCTGCGAAGCGAACACTGCGAAGCTAGTATAAAATAAAATAGAATTATTTCTGCTAAAATCGAAATGTTAGGTCTGCAGTTTGTTTTTATTTTTAATGTAGGCACCTAAATTTACGTCTTTCTTCATAGCACATACACATGTGTGTTTGATGCTTAATACGATTTACGAATCTGTAGATAAATATTTGGACTGGATGTTTTCCGTTTACGAATTGAGAAATAGTTGGCCTGATTGATACATTATTGATGCTGGAAGTGAATTTGAATTCTAGAACTAATTTCATGGTATGTAATATATTATAACGTATTTTATTTAGAATGTATTACATTTATATATTTTGCAATGGAGTTAAAACAAAATCAGACTTTCTGTGATAAAATAAACTAATACAAAACATTATGTAAGTAAATAGATATCGATTATTAGTCTCATTAGGTCCATAATTAAAATTTATTGAATGAACCGATAAATAGAATAGTAATAAATGTATATAAAAGTACGAAACAACTGCTATGTTTATATTTACTTCTTATATTTATAGTAAAGGGTCACAGTCCACACCAGCTTGTCAACGCTTCCTCCATACCTAGATTAAACTTGCTTTCAGCGCCAAAATTGTTGTCAATCATCGTAAAGTATTAGTGAAAATAAGTGCATTTTCCGCGAACTGTGGACGTGCAAAAAAATATAACGTTGCAGACGAGCGACGAAGTTATACCTGTAGGTTACGTTAATTATGCACCCAGGGGGTCGCGGAGCATGCTCCCGCATAGAGAAGCCGAACCCGTAGCCCTGGTTCAGGTAGTCGAGGATCGCCGTCGGGTTTTAGAGGGTAGGTCAGGGCGCTAATAGGTTCGTCGCACCCCGGACTCCCCCATACCCCCGTTAATCCCCACAGCCAGGGAACCGTTAGGATTATTAGACGTAAAAAAGGTAACGTTGATTATAGATTCACAACGATTGCTAAAATATGTATAATACTTAAAATTAGACTGTAATGATAATGATGATGTATAATACTTTGATTATTTTTGTTCCTGTAAGAGTTGAGAGTTTTCCCCTGAAATTGAGAATGTCAATAATCTTTTTATAATGTTCCAAAAATATGTTCTGTGTTTCTCTTCTTTTGATTCTTTTGCATTTCCAAATAACTGTATCAGAGTACAATGATTTTATTGTTGTTACCCAATGTTCACGTATAGGTGTCAATCCTCCAAGTACAAGTTTGGGGAAATTAGCCTACTGTGCCACACTGGCAAGACGGGTTGGCCCAGGGTTCTTTTCAAGTTTTCCTTCTTTTGCGGCTAGGTGATCTGCCTCTTGCGTTCCTTTAGGCGCCTCTTACGACACCCTCAGGATGGAACAGGTTGGTGACATTTTGTATTCTAAATCCGACACCACACGAACTTAAATTATAATTAAACTAGTGGCCCGCTCCGGCTTCGCCCGTGCAAAGCGAGGGGGGTTATACTTAAAAACCTTCCCCTTGAAACACTCTATCCATTAAAAAAACCGCTTCAAAATCCGTTGCGTAGTTTTAAAGATTTATGTATACATAGGGACGGACAGAAGAATGCGACTTTGTTTTATACTATGTAGTGATAGTGATAGTGATTATCAAGTGGTAACTCAATATTAACAGTAAATAATGGTGCGGACTTGCAATAAGTGTTGCTCGTCTGGGAAGACACTGAACACGTAATATGTCTATTTACGTTTATTTAGCAATGAATAATGATTAAGATGTTCAGTGGCAAATGCAGGCGGATGAGGCATAGATTGATATCTATGCCTCATCCGCTTGCCTTTTTCATTGGCAGAGTTAAGCGATATATTTTAATAACTACATAGCTACTTCACTCAGCGTCATTCATGTAGATATTTTTCGCCTTTTTCCCAATATTATTGAGGTACCCAGTTTATATCCGATATTGTTAATTACCAGTATTTACAGGGAGCAAGGATCCTAGCAGCCAGTATTACCAGTTATACTACCTGTCCATTTTCATGCTGTCTACGTGTAACGACCGCTATAGATCCCGAGTTCACCCGACCGAGCATTTCACCTAAGAGCGTGACGGATCAGCCTAACTTACTACCTACGGAAAAATCTGTGTGCGGTGCGCTAAACGAAGATTTCACTTCGATAATTGAAATATTCGCCAACAATGTACAGTGAACGTTGTAAGTCTATTTCTCTTAGAATTTACTACTGAGCCCATAGATGACCCAGTACTGAGTCGGGCCTTATCCAATTACATAAAGGGTAATTAGCCTACTGTGCCACGCTGGCCAGACGGGTTGGCACCCCCACACGGGATCTGAGGGGAAGCGACGTCCTGCCGGGTGCTCACGGCAGGACGTCGAGTGCTCGTAAGGAGCCTGAGGAGAGGAGGAGGGCCTCCTCGTCTGCGGCGGCGTGGTTCTGCATCAGATCCCACAATGCCGCAACAGGACGCGAGTTGGAGCACCCCGGGGAGGTTTAGTGGGTAGGCCCCCACTATGGGGGTGAGCCCCACACTCCCCTCGCTGGCCATCCCCGTGGCCGGCGGGGAAGTCCATAAAGGATTTTACCCCGGGCGAAAAAAAAAGTGTTCTTATCGAATTTTCCTTCTCTTGTGGCTAGGTTATCGGCCTTGTCATTTCCTTTTGTCGGCTCTTACGACACCCACAGGAAGGAATGGGCTGGTGACACTATGTATTCTAAATACCACTACGTGGATATGTAAATAACATCAACAAAGAACATTCATGTTTATCAATGAACGCAAACAATTTTGATATACAATTTGTTACTCAACCTTTTTCATCTTAACCAAACAAACGATTGGCTCTGTTAAACTACTGTTTCGATTTTCGTTTACATATACGTCAGGAAAAACTGACTCAAAGCAAAGTGCACTGTTTACGTTGTTGTGTTCATACGTATGAATAGAATCACCATATTGTGTATGCTGGCTTATTGAATGTGGAATGGTAACCACGCGTAAATGAATAGATGTCTTGGCCTCGGCATTATTTAGACTTCGGTAGATTAAAGGAATAGATCGATTATGATGCTTCATTTTTATCAATTACTTGAATGCCTTTGACCCTAGGCTTGCGTGATGGAAATCAACGACAGAATCTAAGAAGGAACAGGCAATTCAAGGAAATGTCGGAAATCTACAGTAGATTATATGTATTGTATACATTAATGTTCAATATTAAACAAGTGTCCGTGTTGTGACGGATTTAGAATACATAGTGTCACCACCCTATTCTACACCGAGGGTGTCGTAAGAGCCGACTAAAGAAAATTACACGGCGGAAAACCTAGCCACAAGAGAAGGAAAACTTGAAACAAAAATCTGTGTCAGCGTGGTACAGGAGGCTAATTTCTCTGCTATAATGGAGGAGTGCCCGGCTCAGCAAGGGGTTTTTACGGGCTGAAATGTATTAGACAAGGTTTTATCTTATACATAGGTAGAGTATTGTGGTGTATTGTAGAGCAAATCAGATAACCACTACATCTCTAGGAACCTACCACTGGTAGGGGTGCGCTTTGGGTTCAAGATGTTTAAGCTATTAAACATGATCAATAAATTGCTATAGTAGGTACTAATTAATTAAATTAATTACATTATTTCATATAATACTGTTATTATATTCTACTGTTTACTCAATACAGCGTATATAATTCAAGTGCGAACATATGACCCCAATGCAGAGTTCGATATCAGTTCAAACCTACAAAAACAGATACTCACTTTCATGACGACTTAGAACATTTATATAAAATAGATTTTCTAGATATTAGACTATCGTACCGGCCCGTGTAGTGACAGATTTAGAATACATAGTGTAACAACCCCATCCCATTCTGAGGGTTTCGTAAGAGTCGACAAATAGAACGAAAAGACCGAAAACCTAGCCACAAGAGAAGGAAAACTTGAAACGAACTGTGCCAATCCGTCTGGCCAGCGTGGCACAGTAAGCTAATTACCCTCCATGTAATGTCAAGAGAGAGAAGCGCTCTGCGTAAAAACTAGTAATTGTCCAAATCCAGATAGACCGCTTCCGACCCTAATGAATTTGGGAAAATGGCCTGGTATGTTTTATTATTCTTCTTTCTTAATAGGTACCTAAAAGATCATTCGTTCAATAAACTGTCAGCCTTACGTCAAACAAAAAGCTGTATCGGCACTAAATTTGGAATCGGCCTCAACTCGTCACTTTACACGTTATTTTCGCCATGCCAAACGTCCGAAGGATGTGTTATATTAGTTAACAGTATCTGGTTTTCATGCCAAGGCAACTGAGATCGAAACTTTGAGATTAAATGTGCATTCAAACAGCTCATTGCCAAAATGAATACACATACACATTTATTTTTCTATTTACATTTTCCTTTTTTTGCCGTATATCGTTATTAATTTAAAAAATAAAGAGTTATCTATCTATTTATCTTTATTGATTATGGAAAGCGTATATGGCACATGAAGGATATGAATCCGTTATCAACGCCGACTTACTGGATCTTTTAGGTTATGTTAAGTTTAAGTTTTGTTAATGTTCAAGCGATTGACGAAGAATGGTTTTTTATTTTAAGAGGTTCCGATCAAAGCACGCTTTGAGTCAAGTTTGCAACACTATAAAATTGTTTACCTTTATAAAATGTAAACAAACGCTGACTAACGAGCTTGTTTATGTGCCACAATCACAGTGTTCCATGAATTCCGTCGTGTCTACACGGAACACAACACTACATTTTGTGAAACACCAAGTCATTTGAGTTCGTCCATTCGCGTGTTAAGAAACGTTGCCAAAATTGTAAGGAACAAAGTTCGTAAATTTCCCGCGTGACGCGTACGCAATACACAAGAAATCCCTTAATGCATATCTTGGAGTAAACGAAAAACCGAAATTAAAAGATTTTTAAACGAATTGTTCATAAGGATGCTTTCAAATGGTCAAATAGGTAATAAAATTAATAATTTCATCTTTACCACCGTTTCGAAATGCCACTTCACAGAGAAGACCCGGCAAAAAACATAACAAATTGTTCAAATATCAATATTAGGTACGCCTCTAACCCTTATTGTACTTCATATTGATTACACAAAAAAAAAAAAATTGACGAGCCATCAATTAAATCTGTTCGCTCATTTAGGTGTCAAAAGTTTCAAGCAAGTAAAACGTGACAAAAGGTTGTCATCGAAGATTTGGCTGCAAAAAAAGAAGATTCCTGTGATAATTGTGGTGCTGATCCTAAAAACGCCTGAGATTTAAAGTGGCATTTAGCGACACGGCAGTGCGGGATCCAGAAGCAAATTTGTACATCATAATTATAGGGAGTGTCCTTGCGAATAAAGTGAGCTTTCAGCACTAAAGATATTTTAGTAATGTACTAGAAAGCATGGATATGTATTTTGATTTAAAACTCTATGTCAATTATGTAGACGTGTCGTAACGCTTAGAAGGTTTAATTGCATTCCCGAACTTCTGTGATCAAAGCAGTTTAAATTAGTACCATTTTAAAGTAATCTATCTAAAGAAGAGTTCCACAAACAAACAATATCAAAAATGTTAATATAAACTAAGCTGGTGGGTTTTTTAAAAGTAAATCAATGCACGTGGTTTTGCAGGTCGTGATGACCAGCCAATAAGGAAGTAGAATCTTGCAAGGCAGCCAATGGCGCGAGCTTACAATAGATTTGAACCGTGACGATTTTGTTTGATGCTTATGTGGACGTAATAGAATCCATATTTATCATTGTTTCGTTTCTGTAAAACTCTCCAAATATTATAAAACAAAATAATTAAAATTGCCTTTGTTTCATAATTTCTGCGAGTTACTGTAAGTTTCTGTACCATTGTGTATTGTGTGAGAAATCTTGTCTAAATAAATATATTAGTGCATAGCTTCCCTCATGTGACATTAAACGTGTATGTTCTAATAATATACTGACGTATCAGTGAGGGCGCCAATCAGTTAATTTCCATATAATATTTGTGGACTATGATGATGAGGGATTTCAATGCAGTTGCACATAGTAAGGCAATGCGGAGCGGAGCTAAGTGATGTGCTTCATATTGAAGTATTTTCTAAATATATGAATTCTATTTCTTTCAAAAGGTTTCAAAATAGTGGATACTGCCCGTGTGATAGAGATTTTCTGAATGCTGTAGAAATTTCATTTTAGAGAGAGATCCCTAAAACAGATCTGTCTGTGGAAACTTCCCTAACCAGGGCCACTTTGGGCTGTAGAAAGTAAGGAGAAATAAGATGATGATGATGATTATGAATTTCGAATACAAAGAACCCATAACTCCATTCAGGACCCCAAACTTGCTAATTCAATAGTCAAAATCGACAATCAACATGATATTGACTGTCGGTTTGACGTCGATAGAAAAAAGCAAGTTTGCCCCCAGGCCCATGGCGCATGAGATGGCTAAAGGAACTAGATAATATATTATAACAAGAGAAGCTAAAGTTGATCGTCTAGCCAACGTGGCACCGTAGGCAAATTTATAGGTTAAAACAAATGCCAGAATTAAAGAATATATATTTTCACAATTTGCACACGATATTTTTTAATAACGATGCCAGGATTTGAGAAATCGTTTCGCAGAGCGTGGCTTAGTTTGCTGTGTGACGTAGGGATGAAAGATGAACTTCGTGCTCAATGATAAAGACCAGTAACTGTTGCCAAGACAGCCGAAGCGACACATGAGTCGGAAATAGCAACGATCTCACTATCATTTTACACTAGCCAGAAAACGACTGATGGGACCATTGATTACAACGTTACATTACAGTTTTCAGCTATTTATCTACCTATGGGGAAAATTGTTTAGTGAAGTAATAATTGGTAATCGTTAAAATTGTTTTTCGTTTAAAGTATGCTAATAGGTACTTCAATCGATGATTGAAATTTCAAAGATTTTGGTTCTAATATTACGATTTCAGAAAAATGTTGACATATTTGACGGAAATGTATAAGTGCTCTTTGGGATTTTCATATGGATTTATGAACGTTATTAAAATAGGTACAGCATATACATATATTTTTTTAATTTTAAAGTTTAATATTGATTTCAGTTTTGGGAGGTATATGTCATTTTTGAAAAGTCTTTAACCTAGTAATATCGCGTGCACTATAACCGTTAGTTATTAGACATAATTATACAGATTTAGGAGTATTAAAATAAGTAGAAGCAAAAACGTAGTATTTCAAACCAAAACGTCAATGCTTTGGTTCTATTCTTGACCGTTTAGAGAGTTGGCTACTCGCTAATAGATGGCATTGCACTATAAATATTTAGGGCAAAATGTTGAGGTTTATTTGTGTGCTTTTTGAACAGGCATGCGGTGGGGCTAATAATAAAACCGCATGCTTTTCAACGAAATGTCATTAGGGCTACCTATGATTTTAGAATAAAAATTTATCTGAAAACCCATAGCTGCATATTACTGTATAAGTTATGGTGTGTCTATTATGTAACAATTATATTATAACAGCGTTGTTGTAAATATATCATGTTGTTGGAGGAGACCCGACACAGTAGTAGGTCATTAATGGGCTGATTAGTGGTAGTAGTTAAATATTTATTGGTAATTTTAATTCCCTAATCAAAGAACTTAACTTATCCATCTTAATCTAGCTGGGAGATTTAGTCTAGTCAACAAGCGCTTTTTCGACTAACCTTTTTCAGAACTCTCAGAAAGAATAATACGTGTTCAAAATATGCTTTGGATGTAAAAATATTAAACGGATATTAGGTACGTATGAATGAAAACTTTATATCACAAATACCCACTTTTTTCCAGGTAGGTAAGACTCATTAAAGTTCAAAAAGGTCAATGTCTTGATACGAACCTGTTTGTAGTATTTTTGGATCTGACTCATTTTTATTCCGATATAAGAGCATCGGATTTTTTCTATTGATACCAGTGGTTTTTATGTAGTCCTTATTTCAGGAAAATGATTGGTTTTCCCTCGCGTACTTGTGGAAATATGTTGGTCATCGAAATAGATGATTCAAGATTTGCCACCATTAAAAATAATAATGTTACCACTATAAATGTTTTTTCGCCAATGGTTAAATAGCTTATTGAACTAATTCATAAAATATATATTAAGTTCATGTAACACACTTAGAACAGATAGTCCCACCAATCCTATCTAACCTAAAGGAATTATTGGATATGTTAAATCGTTTCTTAATGAATTAAGTAAGATAAAAATGTACCGGCAAGACATCAAGAGAATTGTTTCCTCTTTCCTAATTTAACCCAACATCAATCTCTACAGCTGGCCTGACATAATTTCGTCCATTAAATTGGAGTAAGCCGGACTCAACATTTGGTGCTGGATAATACGAGTCGTTAAACCCACCACTACATAGAAATGTCGTTCGAAAACAATTAAATACGGATCGGAAACGCCACTTTTGGATTACGGTTCTCTGACTCGATCCTCAAATGGGGCAACTGTCTTTAACCCAGAGCCGGCTGCCCAGTAATTTAATGGACCAACGGCTTTACGTGCACTGTGAAGCACAGACTAGGTTAGATATTACACACAAATGAAGCACGTGATAGACACCCTAACATTCATCAGAGCCATACATTACTTAACATGTAGATCGATTGCATTGAGCACAGACTAATAGACTATAACTTCAATTTTTAAAATAATTCAATTTGCAAACGGCGAGTATCTTTGATACTACAAAATGACGTCACATAATTAAATTCGCGCACTAAATAAAATTCTGCACGACAGATACAGTTGAATGGGTTCATCTCCGTGACTCATCGCTTGCACAACCGTTGTCCGCTGTTCTATTTAAATTATTTAATAACGACGTTAAACATTTGAAATTGCGCGTCCACATCCTTATTTAATTAATACTAGTTACCCGCCTCCTCTCCACATGGGAAGCTCTAATTTAGCTCAGAACGATATATCTTATATATCGTCAGTTGGTAGAAGTTATAGGTTTAAATATAGGCTTAAGCCCTTAAGTTATTCGTGCCAGTAACACAAATGCAATAAATTAAAGATACTTAAGTATTCAGAATAATATTACATTTGGTTTTAGTAACCTACCATGCAAGTTCAAGTAGCATTAATTACAATGATAATTAAATATGTAATGTCGTATATAGTTCATCGTTATTTATCCATTCATAGCAATTGGGAGTGGTACATTCTTGTTAGATTTGGTATGCTTGAGGCCCACTCCAATGGTATAAAAATACAATCAGATCCCATCGGTCTGCAATATCTACGTACCAACAGATGTTATGGACTTTCTTTTCCATTGAGTAAAGAACCACACACCTACTTTCAAAAGGACTGTCCCGCGTGATGTCATATTATACTCGTATTATTAAGCCACGCGTCATCGAAACCGGTTCAACGGTTTAGTTTGCAAGGGAGACAAACTGGTTCTGAACGACGGTTTTAGCAACAAAAACAAGGAAAAAAAGCTATCTACGGCCTGTAGTAACTTCCAACTTTCTATTTTACCTGCAGTGCAGTTATTAGCCAGTTACAATGTAAATAATAATTGTATAGCTTTTTGATTTGATGACGAACCTAATCATGATACTCTGACTCAACTATTCTATTCTCAGAGTTTAGCGTAAGTTCAAGGTGATTTGTGTGCTTAACATTTTTTAACTAACTGATCGCTAAACGATGTTGACTTTAAATAAGGACCTTTTTTGCAAAAAGATGTCACTGCATCATTTTTAACCCGATATAATTATGCATATATAAATAGCTGCTTATGATGAAATTAATAGTTGTTAAGTAAGTCACTGTCAGAATAATAATATTAGTAGTAAAACCTTCATAACCATATGGAAAGGATCGATAATACGACTGATATTTAAAGATGCTGTCTGCAAACTTTCAGGAAAAACCAAGCTACTATTTTTTCACAAAAGTCATCAGATGACGTAGATCTTAACAAATAAGAACCTAAGAAACATGCAATTCAGATAATTAGGCTTTTAAGAGTATATGAAGTAAGTATGAGTACCTATACTTGAAGTATGTGTGAGATATCGATTTTTTTCTAGATCAGATTTTTAATACAAAACGGATGGAAAATTAACCAACTGGATATCGCTATTATATATTACTAGCGACCCGCCCCGGCTTCGTACGGTTGCAACGATGAACATCTAAATTTATCAGTGTTTATCTACAATATTATGCATGTATTATACATAGAACCCTTCCTCTTGAATCACTCTATCTATTGTAAAAAACCGCTTCAAAATCCGTTGCGTAGTTTTAAAGATTTAAGCATACATAGGGACGGACAGACGACAGTGACTTTGTTTTATAATATGTAGTGATAGTGATCTGTATTCACCCATTTTATCCTAAATGTCATTCACCCATTTTATCCTAAATGTAAATAAAATATAAATAAATATCCTTGGATATTTCACACAACGCCATCTCGTCCCAAGCTAAGCAAATTAATGGTTGTGTTATGATAACGAGATGGATGATAAACTACTTATATAATTTTTTTTTGTAAATACATACATATTATAGATAGAAAAACACCCAGACCCGGAACAAATACTTGTAGGTCGTACAAATATTTCTTCCGTGCGGGGATCGAACACGCGACATGCTAAGTAAGAAGGAGTATTCTTGATCGAAGGTAGGAACTACTAAAGAAATGACAAAACAAAGAAAACTTTATGTCTCGCCCCGAAACACTAGTCGGCAGTAGAAAATTATACAAAATAATACCATAACGATAGAATCGATAGGGCCAATGGTAGAATATTCAATTTGTATTTTTTTAAGTTTATAACTACATAAATGAGCACAGAAACAATAAGAAACTTCATGGAACACAGACAAATGTGTCTCGCCAAAACTTCGCAATAGGAAAATCATTTCCACATATAACTCACTCACTTCAGATGGCTATAGAGTTTTTGATACATCCTATATAACTAAATGAAGAGCAGTAAGTACGTATTTACGTATAAAATACATGCAATATTATAATACTCTAGTACATAGCTGTTTAAATAAACCGTTATTTAGTTTAGGTAAATGATTCATGAGTGACTAACTATAAGCAAGCTAGTGAGGGCGTCGGCAACCAAATCATTTGTTTGACAAAAAATGCGGATAGTCCATTGATAGATAATTAATAGTCGTACCTTTCTGGCGGTTGTTTCAATCACGTTACTAATTCAAATGAGATGCAGGTCACTCACTTCCCTGGAAATTACGTTTGCTACCCATTTGGTGAAGTCTAAGCCAAATCAAGAGCCAAATGTCTTATCCTGCTATTTTTTTTTCTACAATATTAAGCAAGTAATTTGTTTCCAGGATATTAGTCTGTCCCATATAAAATAGACTTTATCGAAATCGGTTTAGCAGTTTGGTATGCCTACTTGAAATAAGTGATTACAAATATCTGCAAGTAGGTATGATTCTAGGTATTTAGTGTATCTTGTGATTCGACTCCTTTAAAATATATGCACAAATAAAAAATAACAGCTTTATAACTACAATAAACTAACTTTAAAACACAAAAAAAAACACGAAGAATAACTAGTAACCCATCTAAAGTCGTAAGACGTTAAATAGGATCATGGTATGGCGAGGCGCCGTCTTTACATTAAGATTTTTTACTTCCATTTTTTTTCTATCTAGTGTTTCTCTATCAAGTTTCCCGTTCGTACAGCTACATATATGTATGTTACTTGAATCTATACATCTATACATCTATACAAATAAATAAAATTGGAGTGTCTGTTTGTAATAATAAAATAACCACTTTTTACTAAATCCGTAACTATGTATAGACAGTACATAGACCGAAATATTTTTTTTTAAATTTATGTCTGTCTGTCCGTCTGTCTGTCTGTTTGTTCCGGCTAATCTCTGGAACGGCTAGACCGATTTAAACGGGACTTTCACTGATAGGTAGCTGATTTTATAAGGAGTAACTTAGGCTACTTTTTTAGACTAGCTTTGCCCCGCGGCTTCACCCGCGGTACGACAATAAGTAAGCGCAGGTTAAACCGCGGGGCGCAGCTAGTAATTAATATAATTACTTTTGTAAATTATACCTCAATATACTATAACCTGTTGACAATGTTACCTTACAACGTTTTTATTCTAAACACTATGTGATATTTCCAGAAAAAATAATTGTTATCTTCTTATTTCCTAACAAATAAAATGTCAACGGATTCTTTGTATATTTTCCACTCGTGTACTATGTAGATATTGCACATCTGATTATGCAAACTATGTAGGATTAGTAATACCTTTTCTATTTGTCTCACATTATGGTGCAGGAAATATAGCAGATGGTTCATTCCTACGGGTATGATATGCATAAGATTGTACGTAACATCAATACCACATACCTATATTGTGTCTTTGTAGCTGGTAATTAAGTATATGTGTTTTATACCATGTGTAACATCTTGTGAAATGTAGGTGCCAGCTTAAATTGACACTGATGCTATTTACGACTAGCGGCCCGTCCCGGCTTCGCACGGGTGCGATGTTACCCACGGGTGCCGCCACGGGATGAAACTAGTAAAAAAAGTAGCCTAAGTTACTCCTTATGTTATCAGCTACCTATCAATCAGTGAAAGTCGCGTCAAAATCGGTCCAGCCGCTCCAGAGATAAGCCGGAACAAACAGACAGACAAACATAAAAATAAATGTTATTTTGGCCTATGTACTGTGTACTTACGTATATATATACTTAGTAAAAAGTGGTTATTTTATTATTACAAACAGACACTCCAATTTTATTTATTTGTATAGAAGTAGTAGTGTATGTATAGAAGATTAGCTATACCTAGGGCAAGGCCTACAACCTAGCCGAATGAGTAGGAAAACTAGAAGAAAAACCCTGTGTCTTCCCGTATAAACAGCGTGTCATACTACAGTAATAACCGAGGGCCAACTCAGCAGCGGGTCATCTATGAGCTGAGTAGTACGCTGTACGCATGGATATATTGGTCTAGGGATTGGATGTGCCAGCTTTAAATAACGGGTCTCTCCATATAATGGGTGGAGGCTCCTAGTATACTAGCCCTAGTATACTAATCTATACTAATATATAAAGCTGCAGAGTTTGTTTGTTTGTTTGTTTGTTTGAACGCGCTAATCTCAGGAACTACTGGTCCGATTTCAAAAATTCTTTCAGTGTTAGATAGTCCATTTATCGAGGAAGGTTATAGGCTATATTTTATTTTCAAAAGAATTAGGGATCCGTATGAAAATTGCGATTTTGTAACCCAAGGTGCAAAATCGAAAACCTATTTATGCGTGCGCTGCAAAAACGATTGACAATAGAACAAAATGAAGTACTACGAGTTTGTAGGTCTTATTAAAATCTATAAAAAAGCACATATCTAACTATCATAGTTTAGTCACAATAACCACTTTTATATTCATAAAAAAAATGCATAGAGATAAGCACGGGTTCGAAGTCCACGCGAGCGAAGCCGCGCCCAAAAGCTAGTATAGTATACTTATAGTAGTATACTAGCCCTAGTATACTACTATAGTATAGTATACTTATAGCACCGACTTCAAATGATTGTTTTTCGCTTTCTAGTGCCTATTTAGAAGCCACTTAAATTTTTTTTTCTAATTAGGAACTAAAACAACAGTAATATTCAGATATGAGTTGTCATTTGCTCACATTTTAGAACCAAATTTTTATTTCTGCAATATCGCAAGTATCAATCAAGTAATTGTTTATGAAATATAAAAGGATAGTGTGGTTGGCACAGTGGCTATTGAATAGGTAACCATTGTATTTATGACTTCGGCGATTTTGTGTGCCTCGGAATGCATGTGGAGTAGACTCGGTATTAGCTTTTAATGTATGTGTAACATCTATGGTAAACGAAACATATGATCAGCAACAACAATTTTTTAATAAGTTGTTGGTGGTATCATCTGATTGTTTGTGTAATCAAATAAATGTGTACTAAGAAACTACTACTGTACTAAGAACACTACTGTGCTGTACTAAGAAATATAAAAATATTCCTCAGAAACTGAAGACATCTCTGAGATTGTTCTGAGACAATGTTCCTCAATCGTTACTGTCAATAGAAGGACAGCATACAAATGGTCATCGATGCCGTTTGTGGCGATGCTGAATGCATGCTAACCGCACTGTAATCTTATTTGAACTGCAATTTGCGGTTGATTGGAACCGTCACTCGTTTGTAGATAGCCTTAGATGACCTCCGATTGTCAATCAACGTGCTTAAAAATAAAATAATCCTGACAACAAATAACGAGGGGAAACATTTAGATGAATATTGGATGAGCAGAGAAAACCCTTGATAAAAATGGACCCACTATTTCTTCTTGATTGTACTTTATTGTTTCGATACGCAACTAATGTGATTAAATGAATTTTATTTGATTTGTTTTTCAAGATAACGGCTTGGTATCATACATTCTTAAATGTTGCTCACTTGCGAATATCAACACAAACCTTTAACAGGAAAAGTTATCAATACCACATTATTTAAATTTGAAGAGGAAGATGATCAATTCCACGAATACATAATATATATGACGGTATGTGCTTTTTATTGTTATGTTTAAAAACCCAAATATGGTTCTTCACATGGGCCTTCCTTCACACTCTGTTGAAAACTGGTTCTTTATGTTTATCTAGCATAATCGTTGTAAGCTGCTAGCAACGAATATGCTGCTACTCGACGAAAGAAATATTCCTACCAAATGTCATGTCTCGGGCCTAACTTAAAAGAAACCTTTTGGAATTCAGACTACTAAGCTTGTAGGATAATAATAACGATAGCCAGTTTGTTGATTTTCACTTTTCACTAGAAAACTGTCGTGTGATAAAAGACTCAGAAAAACATCGATATCCCTCTCATACTCATATGTACCGTACCTTAGAAAGATGTTTTAAAAAGGACTGCTGCTAAAATAACTCTATGGTCTCATTTGGATGGCTATATGGTTTCTGTTACATCTTGTTTAAAAGGACTTCCCAACCACGGTATTATAACTGGCACATGTACCGTATCCCATAGAGCGACTGACGTCGAACGTACAGAAAGAAAGAAACATTTTTTTTCATTGAAATTTGAATGGAAACTAACTTACTTTCTACCATATTGAGTAACAAGTCAAGTTTTCTATTACAAAGCTAATTGGTGAAGCAACTGTTCAACACCAGCAACAATAGTTGTTATCTTTAGTCATTCAACACAGGTAGAAGAAAATGACTTTTCTTAGAACGCGTAAGCGGTGACTCATGACTCACTAACTACTTTATCTGTAAAACTAAATTGTATGTAAGAAAAAATACTGACGACTAGGTACTAAAATTGGCTTGATTATATAGTTACTGTGTTAGTCTTATAAGATAGGAAGAGTTTAATGGCTAAATTATATTATCTTTCTTCTCAGCCCTTAGATGACCCACTGCTGAGTCGGGCCTTCTCCCACTACATGGAGGGTAATTAGCCTAATGTGCCACGCTAGCAATACGGGTTTAATTTATGGATAAATAAAATAGATATACAGCGACCGAAATGGAAGCTATACGGTATGGTAGTGTAACAAAAACCACACAGCCGTGCGAAGTCACGGCATAGAATTAATCAAAACTTCTGTGTTTAAAATGTTTATGTGTTTAAGGGTGTTATCAAAACGTTTTTGAACCTTTTTTTTTTACTATTCCATCCATTCAGTATCAACCACCAGTTTAGCAATCTGAAATACTATTATGTTTTTCGGGTTCTCTGTACTTATGTCTCAAGTTACGCCAATTACGTCACCAGTTGATGACGAAAAATTGAAGACAATAAATGTTGCTTTGATGTTCTTTTCATTTTGTGCACAGCGACTTTATAATTAGTTATAACGATTCTTTACTTATGGATACATGGTTGTGGTTATAGAGTTTTTGACACAGGCTTTATATTAAAAACAAACAAATACTCAGTGAAAATGTCATTACAGATATTTTGATTACTTTATTTTTTACCTTTATATTTTTTTTAATAATGCATTAGTATCGTCATTATTCTTTAACAAACACTTACGAAATCGAATCGAATATGTAATTCTTCTATGTGGGTCTGAATTCTCTACCAAAACCTTATACATAGTATTATTAGAAGTTATAAAAACGATGTCTACAAAATCGAAAGGCATTTTTTCTTTTACAATTCAACATGGGTGTATCTTGAATTGTTAAAGGAAAAAATAGCGTCAATCAGACGACACTTAGAAATTGCTGGCATTCGTATCTTAATGTTTATTTTGTATGCTGCTATTTTCCAGTAATGCATTATAGAATGGCGTTTCTCCACGAAGACATCTTAGTCTTTGTGTCCTTGTTTATACAGGTGACAATCGTGTGGTACGTCAGCGACACTATTTCGTAAGCACTGTATCGTCATCGCTGCTTTTAGAACGTTAGTTAAGGCGCTTTAACATTTCCAAGAATAACAATACGAAGCGAAAGTGAGGTAAATAATTAATTTAAAAAAAAACGTTTTTCATTATTTATTATCATCATCATTACCAGCCCATTTTAGTCTCCATAGTGACGTCAATACAGCACATTTTTTAATTGACAACGTCAATTTCTTGGGCTTGGCACAAACATAAAAGATAGTTGGTCCCAGAGAAAGTGTTTCTGGCTTATACACAAACACCCTATGGCCATAACGAAATGATCGATAGTACTTCTGACAATAATAGTGTGTGCAAAAAAATCCTGGAAAAATAGAACTTTTTCTTAAATTGTTAGTCGCCAGCTATCATGCAACCAGATGACCAAAGAAATAAATCAAATCACTAAGCTTGTAGGATAATAATATAATAAATATAAATATCCTTGGACATTTCACACAACGCTATCTCGTCCCAAGCTAAGAAACTTAATGCTTGTGTTATGGTAACGAGATGGATGATAAACTACTTACATACATTTTTTTTGTAAATACATGATATAGATAGAAAACACCCAGACCCGGAACAAACACTTGTATATCGTACAAATATTTCTTCCGTGCGGCAATCGAACCTGCGACCTCGATCGCTCAACCACTGCGCCAACCGTGTAATGACAATTGCTAGTTGGTTGGTTTTCACAGGAACCCCTTTTTGTATTAAAATGGTTCAGATAAACGTCGATAAATCGATGATCCTTCAAGACGGAAGAACATTTTCAACACAGAATCAAATACAGCACTTGCAAATCAAAAAAGGGTTTATCGACAAAATTGATTTATTTTAGTGTTAATCATATACACGTGACACGTAATTGAAATATGTATATTATGAAATTAAACTGTCACTTACGCAGAGGATTTTCGAAATGATTTAGACTGAACGCAGAGCATAATAACGGGCATGGATTATGATAATATCGTATGTTATTGCAATTTTTTAGCGTTTGTGTTATACGATAAAATTATACAAGAGGTAAACCCCCCAACTTAGCGTACATTGCACTTAATGTATTTTAGAAAATGCATACCGTCGGAAATAACGTACATTAAACCAAGCAAATACTATAAACATGCGTGCCATAACCCCGTTTCCACATCCACAAGCCCCTTGTGGAAACAAAATCGCTACTGGGGTGACCAATACCACAAAGTAAAATAATTTTATTTGTCGCATGTAAGTATTTATTTAACTAAACAGCCACAATCCGTCTTAAGCATGTTTATGTTCTGTATAATATTTATTTTATTTATTTATTTGAATACTTCATGCAACATACACTGGCGGACTTAATGTCTTGTGTGTGTGTGTGTGTGTATTTTTATGAAAGGAGCTATAAATTATGCGGTAGCATAACATGCTAAATAATACTTAGCTAGTCTCAATAATACAAGCTTATCGTAGTAACTGCATGGTGATAATTTATTACAATGCGTTACTACAACTGTTAATTTAATAAAAAGTATTTACATAATTGTAATATCGCGTTTTATTTGTGTGTTTAAAAAAATATCAGTACTTATTTGGTGCTAGTGTGTTAAAAACAACGGTACAAAAGTTATACTACGCTAACTTTACAAGCCTAGAAAACTTACGATACACTTAAATACACCGAAGTGTATTCTAAATAAAGACTTGTCCCGCATTCTGCCTATCTTGTGGTGACCCCGATAGTGGGGCAAACATGGTAGTAAAACGTGTCTCGATTCCTATACGTGTGGGGTACGATAAGACACGCGAATGTGTGTTGCCTTTAAGTAAACTTAAGCATACAAAGTTGCTCCATTGCCTTTTTATTCCTTAACGGATTGTTAAAAAATCTTTGTTTATACCATGGTCAATTTCTTTTCTATATTAAAGTTACAGAAGAAGTCTATCACATGATGTGGAATCCCATTGATCAGCGGGTATAGAATGACCATAATCATTTACCTACACTGACCTCCGTGACTAGCGTGCTCATTACCGCCAGTTCAGATTGTTATTCCTAGATCTGTAGCGATCGTGATACGAAGTCAACAAGGCTTTGTGCTTTTACTGTTTCGCTGTAACCAAATTATTATTAGTAGTTCCACAGATTGAAAGGGCAAAAGGTATTAATAGCTCCTTGTAAATGGCAACTAGTTGCCAGCTTTTGATTATTCTCTTTTGGAACCTAACTTTATCTTATGCATTTAACCCTCGGCAAAAATTTTTTGTTTGAAATGTATGTTATTGAAGCTGTTTGCTTCCGGCACCCTTGATGGTAAGAGGTTACCGTCGCCTGTGGGTGTACACTGGAGGTGCTACTAACGCTTAGCCAACCCTGGATAAAGTGAAGGACCGCTAGCAGACCTGTGGTGATAGACCTGTGGTAAATTGTGATTACTCTCGTGCAGGGACACAGCACCACCCAAAGATGATGCTATTTGGCTGCAGTATTCTATTAAGTAGAGTTCCAGCGACCAAACTTTAACTCCCGTCGAGTTAAAGTTTGGTTCCCTTCGCAGAATTACAAAGGCGTTTTCACACATGCATTATCATATCGACAGTCCATCACGTAGACACCAAAGACTTGGAAGGAAGTGCGTGGCCTCGCAAAGCTCTTCGTAAAATCGTGAGGGGAATGCGTGCACATACGTATTCATGGCTTCAAATTAATGCCAAATTGATTTGCGCGGCGTATATAAAATGGGCAATTACAATTGTTTTACGTTGCTCGAGCCTTTAGCGGAATAATTTGCTATAAATTGACCACCGTGGCTTGACGAGGTTAACTATACCAAATTTAATTTTATCTTGGCCGAAAGTACACTCCATCAGACGATGTAATCAGGCAATATATTTAAAAACAATGCTTTACTCACTATTTCATACGGAATGGGTTATTTGAGATAAGTTTTTTATTATCGTATCAGAAGTATCAAATTATTAGACATCAAAGAATTTTTTGTTATATTATCTTCAACATTGCCAAAACCCACTCAAAATGAATCAATCAACTGCGAAATGGACTTAAATTTTTACAAACTTTGAAGTACTTGTATTTTGCTATTCATATTTATTTTCTTTCATCAAAGAACCAATTTAATTTTATCACATTACGTTAGCTTTGCCGATTTCTAACACATTTTAATCTTATGTGTATATTACACGTACATAGATATTTTTATTTTATAGATATTTTAGGAAAATATGTTCTATATTCATACGCTCAAACGTATTTACTAATGTAATAGTCTATTCTAATGCAACTTACAAAGAAGACACAGTTCTAAAGTAATGACCTACTGAGATAAGCTAATATGTTGCGAAGATTTATACAGAAACGATAAACAACTCTTTAAAAGTTTACTTTTCGAAGGTACTAGATACTAGAATAAAATACCAGTTTATTATCCTAATGTAGGTATTGTAAATGATGTTTTTTTTTATTATTTATGTCATGCTATATATAGCCTATATACATATAAAATTATTATCTTTAAATTGAACTGAATTTGCAATTTTTTATCGTTTTTACCATATACAAGGTTTAAAAAAAGGCGTTTGTTTAGATTTTTTTTTATCCTCTAAATATCACATAGTTCGCATGGTAACCATAAATCCCCATGGCTGCACACCGCACGGGGTAAAATGGACACCCTTGCAGAGGCTTCAAAACTAATTAAATTCGAGAAAAGGTATATTTCACGTGTACATGCCATACCAACCAAAAATCGTGATGTAAAAAGTGGAAATGTAATTCCAAAGCCGTTCGTCACGCAATTATGGTCACCTCTTTAAATTTCCACCGAAACCTTATCGCCAACCATTAGTCTCTTTAGTCGGGAGGGCAGTGGCCGAAATACAAGTTCATATTATGTTGGCAAAAAAATCGAACAAAGAACTATTGGACAGTTACCCCAAACGATTATTGCCATTGCGGTTTTTGCCACTTTGGAATCATTATACCTCGAGCTGATTTCCTCATGCCTTCTGCCTAAGATAGTAATAATATGCCTAAAAAAAATTCATTACAATTTCATTTATAAAATTATATTTATAAAAACTTTAAGTCTAGGTACAGCGAAGGCACCTCTTTCAAATAGTTGTTTATTTTTAGGTGCATATAACTTGGAACCAACCACTAGTGAGTCGATAAACTCAAATATCAATTTCAGAAAGATATAGCTAGCTCATAGGGTATTTATACCAAATTAAATTTCTGCACCCACCTTCAAAAGCTTTAATTGTTCTAAAGATGATAAGTCTCCGTTCATGGAAATATTCGTAAAAAGAGAATAGATGTTTTTGCTTCCCATTTATGTCAATTCAATATTTTTCCATTAGCACTTGTCACATGTTTAAATTTGAAGCTAACAAGGTCAGTGTTGTCATTTAATTAATTAGTTGAAGCTATAATTGAGAGTGATCCACATTTTTTTTTGAATCAGTGAAATTTGCTTTGAACCAGTTATCATACGGTACGGTCACGTTTCAATGCTCAAGAATGATATCTCCAACCGTTGGATAAGAATAATGGTGAAGGGCACCAACAGTTATTTTATCTTTAAATAGCAATGTAACAACTATGTTATAAATAATCGCAATATTTATTACGTTTATCGTTAAGTTAACGTAAAAAGGTTAGCGGGAAACGTTAACGGGAAAGTTAATAAAGTTTAAGTTTCCTCAAATATTGTTAAACTTAGTCAACAAGTCTTCATAATTTTACTGTGAGTTACAAACTGATAAAGAATATGCAAATCTACAAATAATGAGGTTTTGCGAAACGTGGAACTCAATCGGCAGTTATTTGGTATGCATAACACATTGAGGATACAAAGTAAGAGGCCATGCTATGTAAATGATCTTTCGTGTGATTGGTCGCTGGTGCCCAAATCGGAAAAGATATATTGCACAAAGATAAGAAATTTTTACCAATGAAAGAACAAGCTATTTGATATCATCGACTGGAACGTATATAATCATGTCCTACCAAACCCATGTCAATTGTTTAAAAGAAAGAGTTGAACCAACTATCATCAATACTTGACTCTTATGAAGAGACATTAGTCTAGTACAGCAACATTATCCAGAACAGTTGGAAAAGAGATTCAATCTAAGCTTTCCTTAGCTAGGTCCTTATTAATAAATCCTTCAGCTTCTTCTAGCCATCCATTCTGGCCATGACTTAATGGAATCTCCGTGGTAATGTACAAAAAAAAAAAGTCACTGGCTGACACATTTGAACTGTTCAGGTTACTGCAACGCTTCAAAGAATTGATTTAAGGTCTAGCCGGGCGCCATGCCCGGTTTCCTGCGGCGTTCGCAAATTGTATTTGAATAAGGAAGTCCGTTTCCTTCCAGTTCTGCATACGAGAAAGTTATCGGTAAAAATCTATTATTTGGCATCGATAGTGATTTGCAAACGGAAGGTCCATTCGTGACGTTCATTATAGCTCATTAAGAGCATGCCGATGAGGGTTTGCCAATGGTTTATGGTTTCGCACGTAAGATTTATGTTATGAGCGAGTTGATTGACATGTTGTGATATTTTGGTAGACGTTGTTGGGAATTCTGCTTGCACTGGAGCTTGTTTGTTTGTAAACAGTAAAAAGTGCGAAGGAACCCATAAATTAGAACGATTTATATGATGAAACAACAACACAGGATCTTGGGAGAATAATATCAAAAGTCTCTGTAAACATTATAATCGCTTCGGCCCATAACCCACTACTGAGTTAGGCCCCGTCCAAATTCATTTAGAAACCTAGCTTACTGTGCCACACAAGGCAAGCGTCGCACAGGGTTTGTACTTATCAAGATTTCCATCTCTTGCGGCCAAGTTTTCTGCCACTTACCTTATTTTGGTCACCACTTAGACACCCTCAGGATCGTGTTAGTGACATTGTGTATTCTAAATCCGTCACCACACGGAATGCACAAATGTAATTAAAAATCATATCTCTGGTCATTCTAATATTTCTTATTTAGTCAACAATTGAAAACCTTCAATTGCGTTAATTGATCGACATTGTCTCGAACAAAATCAATTTTCCGGATAAGAGATTGGCACTCCTAACGACAGACTGTAGGTCAAGTGTAAGTAGCCATGTAGCTAGCCAATCAACACTCGTCTCGCTTGGAACTGATTAGTGTCATTGAAGCCTCACATTCTCAACTACCAAGGTATCCAATTGAGTGGAAAGATTGAAGACACAGAAGCAACCAGTCTTATTTCATCTATGGGTTCCTGATGGCGTTCAACATAAATACAAAAACAAAATTCTGTATATTATGAAAAAAGATATATTATGTATTCATTTTCTTTACAGAATTAATTTTAAATGCTTTAGTTATTTGAGGTAGAAATTCAAGACGTTGGACATTCTGAATTTTTGAAATTCTGAATTCGATGGATCCTGATTACGAGGGATTGGAATTACTGCCAATCATTCTAATAATTAAATTAAAAATCACCACCAATTAAAATTAACAAAGAAAGATTGAAAATTACCAAAAAAGCGATCCTGTTCAAATTTGTGTTTAACGTTCTAACTTGACCCGTTATGCGTTTTCTAATGAGAATTGTTCATTGTAACTAGTTGGACGTGACCTCAATAAAATGTTGAATTATACGAAGGGCGAATAAGGACGTGCATGTTAATATTTATTATCAGTAATAAAAATTGCAATGCATTTGATTTGTTCATGCATTTCAATTTTATGATTGGAATTAGAGATTTCAAGCATTTCCACTATGAACAGTAGTACAGTAGTGCATATGTTTCGTTTCAGTAGTCATTACATACTTGTTTTTCATTTTATTTTTGCCGTAGAATATTACTAGCAGCTAAATGACCCATCTGCAAAGTCGTCGTGATTTATTTACCATTGAACAAAAATCTGTAAATTGTCATTCGTACAACAGCATCGATGTTTTAGACGTTAAAGTCAGTATTAGTTGACATGACAATACTAATTATGTAATAGACAAAGCCATGAAAATGACCTCTAAATATTAGACGGAATTCCTATAAAATTTGTATACCTAAAATTATATATAAATATATATATCTTGTAAAGATAAACAATATTAACCTTGAATGCGCCTTGATAACCCTTAACGAAGGGAATACTGGGGTTACGCGTGACATCAGACAGTTATCGATACATCAATATTTACAAGTGTAAACAAAAGACTTACTTGAGAAGAAGGTTGAGAGAGCTGTCATTCCTGGTCGTTGGCACGTCCTTGACACTAGAAGGTTCGCTCCGAACTCCACGCAGTGAGAGCCTCAGTTGCCTCGGGATAGAGCTGAGAAGGCCACTGCTATTCCTACGCTGGTTGAGGCTTTTGGAACGAGTCAACTTGTTTCCCTCCAAGTCTGTAGCTTGAGGGTGCGTCGATACCTCCTCAATGGTGGCGCTTGATGCATTAGTCTTTATTATCGTAGGGACAGCAGTTTTCACCTCTCCTAACAGTTTCTCCCACGGCGACTCGAGATCCTCCTCAGAAATCGTCTCGAAACTCCTCGGACCGACCGACGACGAGGTCTTGTCAGACATCTTGAACACTTAGTGAACGGAAAGCAACGGAACGTAGCACGATCAGACACCTACAGGGCACTTCGTCACTTGGGGTTTTTAGTTTCTTGACAACACTTCACTCTAATCATAATATCCATTTGTAAATCATAATGTTTGGGATAGAAATGTTGACACTGAAACAAAGAGAAATTATTGCGTTAGTTGATAGGAAAAGGCTCGCCGCGTTTTGATTGAATGATACACATGGACAATAGAGTATTGTTAGAAAAAGCTGATACGCTTTCATAAAATTTCTCTTTTACTTTTACCGAAATTTCGACTGAAATGCAGACAATCGGCGAATGTGCGATGGTTATTAAATATATACCGCAGCGCAGTTAACACTGTGAAATGGACGACTATTTTTGCAACGACTTTCAGACAAATGTGGTCATTCTAAATATTGTTCGTTTACAATTTTGTGCTATATTTGAAGAGAAAGGCTCGCTAACTAGACGTCTGTAAATATATTTTAGTGATTTGCTAATCTAATGACTAAGTATACACGGATTTAGGCTAACTAACTGTCGATGCAGCGTTTACAATGCAAATAAGATAAAGCTTAAGCTTGGGAATCACACTCAAATATCTACAGAAACT
Source organism: Clostera curtula (assembly GCA_905475355.2). Taxonomy (NCBI): domain Eukaryota; kingdom Metazoa; phylum Arthropoda; class Insecta; order Lepidoptera; family Notodontidae; genus Clostera; species Clostera curtula. Next base: position 6,719,888 of record FR997806.1, on the reverse strand, counting down.
AATTATATAGTTACATAACATTGATTAAGATATTAAATAATGTGACGTTATCCCTGTGGTAACGAATTTATAATTAATTCTTCCATTCTGAGGGTATCGTAAGCTGATTTAATAGAATAACAATATAGAAAACGTAGCCATAAGCGAAGGAACCATTTATCAAAACATCTTGTGGCAACCTGTTTTGGCCATGGTAATTTTTTTTTATTGGGAGTCTCGACCCTTTCTTGTCTTTTGTAAGCTGATATGATGATAGAGTTTAGTGGAAGTAAACAAATTTTCCGTTGCTGACGGATTTAGAATAATTGACTGCCTCGTTGGTCTAGTGGTTAGATGTGCCGCCTTTTAGATCAACGGGTCCCGGGTTCGATTCCGGGGTCGGGCAAGTGTCTTTGTCTAAACCAGAGGCACTGGCTCGGAGTCTGGGTGTCATTTCTATCTATAATATGTATGTATTTACAAAAAAAATGTAAATAAGTAGTTTATCATCCATCTCGTTACCATAACACAAGCATTAAGTTGCTTAGCTTGGGACGAGATGGCGTTGTGTGAAATGTCCAAGGATATTAATGATATTAATACATAGAGTCACGACTAAGACTAAATAAGAGTACTAAGTAAGAGCCGACAAAAGGAAATGACATGGCTAACCGAAAACCTACTCGTAAGAGAAGGAAAACTTGAAACAAAACCATGTGCCAACACGTCTAGCCAGTGTGACACCATAGGCCAATTGCCCTCCCTGTTTTGGGATGAAGACTAACAGTGGGTCATTTATGGGCTGAGTAGTAGTATTAGTAGTCGAAACAAATAAATACTTAAATAATTATTTTTATTCTATGCCAATGTCAAATATTATCTGTGATAATTGGACCGTTTCTCTACATAATTGTAATGTGCATTAGAAATCTTCGCATAGCCTAATTTTGTTTTATTGCGAATTTCACAGAAATAATTATTTCATGACTGCAAATTATATGTTGTATTGTACTGTGAAAGTGCGTAAGTAGGCGTTGAGTGCTGATGTAATTGTTCGTTTGAGTCTCGCGATTCAAACTATAAAATTATGCAACATAACATGACTGTGTAGACTGTAGTAACTGGCTCATATTCCACAAGCTCTCTGGATAGAATGAGGTTTTCAGTTCGTATCCAGTTTAATATTAGCAGGATTCTTTCTACATAGGATTCCGCTAGGTATAGGAGGTTGTAACCTAGCGGACACTGCAATTCGTCTGCAGGTTCAATATCTGGCTCTGCTTGATATTTGTTGGGTGTCCATAATTTAAAGTAATAATATCTGGTATTCGAAGCACAGATAACTGTGCTTCCAATACCAATTACAACTAAAAAAACCGACAGCTGGTCCAGCTAAAAAATTACCGGTTACTAACAATTACACTTTTTACCACGATTACCACTAAATGCAACAAACAATTACTACTACAGCCCATAAATGATCCACTGGTGAGTCGGGCCTCCTCCAATCACAGGGAGGGTCAGTCAGGAGGCCTACAGTGACACGCTGGACAGACAGGTTGGCACAGGTTTTCGTATCAAGTTTTCTTTCTCTTGCGGCTAGGTTACGACACCGTCAGGATGGAATGGGGACACTATGTATTCTAAGCCCGTCACCACGCTAAATAGAACGGACAAATATTAATAAATAATTACTGGGTTAGATTGGTGGCGACTCCAATGAAACTGGAAAAAAGGCGAGAGAGAACAACAAAATGAGTGATGATTATTTATATTGAAATGGCCTAGGAAAATTGTGTCATTCGCGCCCTTTGTCGCTATGTGAATAGCGTCAAAACAGTGCTATAAAACATTATCATAAGCGCATCCTAGACCTACAATACTATACCTACTAAAATACCTACGAAGAATTGATGCCAGAAAACACAGATTTTTCGATAATTTGAAAACCTCCACTTCAATACCACAAAAAAAAAACACAATTTGAATGCCACGAAATAGCAGCAATTTTTGCGAAAGCGAATAATCCCCCGCAATGCGTGTGTGCAATGTACAAAAAGTGAAAGTTGAGTTGTAGTGTAACGGTATTTTGATAAAGTAGCAAAACAATAAATGTTTTAAATTATCCTTTCATCATTTATTTTGGCTCTGGTTCTAGGATATGTTATAGTCATGACAGATACACATTAATACAGTTGATGGGAAAAGAGGAAGCAATGATATGCAATGGACATAGCTTCTGTACAACTTCTACGGACAGAGAAGAATAACGAAAGCTAATAGTAGTTCACACTCGTAAATATCCTGATCCTGCTCAATAGTCGAGTTTTGGACCTCGTTAGCCGTTATTGCCGGAGAAGGTAGCCACGCAATAAGTTGAAAATATGTGCGAACTTTCGTATTTGGTTGTAATCGTTTTGATTGTAAGACATTCTTGAATTAAATCAAAATATGTTTTATTCGAATAAACACGTAAGAGTGCTTCTATTAGTCAGTTTGTATTTACCACCGGCTCGGAATGCCACTAAAAGGGGAAGAGCGGGCAAAAACCTCTATGTTTGCTTTACGTGAAGAAGAAGAATATATCAGCATTTTTTTCTTTGTTATTGGCCAACTTCGTTTTAAGAAAGATTTTAATTACCAAATATGGGTTCTATTGGAATTAAAAGGAGACACTGCAAGTTCCACTACATAATAATAAGTAAACTATATTTCTTGCGACATTTGTGCATAAATTAAGTAAATTTTCGTAATACCACACGAAAAATTCATTAAAATTAAACAATGATAAAAAATGTTTAATTAATTTTAGTCTCTGATTCAGCCACTTGTGCAATTATCTTGATCGTTTCTATGGACGTTCAATGCCATTTTTATTCAACATCTCTTAATCTGTTATTAAATTTTTTTAATATTACTCATAGGTTAACTAGTGGCCCGCCCCGGCTTCGCCCGTGCAAAGCGGGGGTGGGTTATACATATAAACCTTCCCTTTGAATCACTCTATATATTAAAAAAAAACCGCTTCAAAATCCGTTGCGTAGTTTTAAAGATTTATGCATAGGTACCTACATAGGGACGGACAGAAGAATGCGACTTTGTTTTATACTATGTAGTGATTATAGGGTAATTATTTTGTGGTATCATACTATTGTGCTATTGACCCCATGGTTATGGAAATAGGGTTTTTGTTACATCCTGTTAAGTTTTAAACAATTATATTTTTATATAGGTCAGAGAACAGTTACAAAGAACAGACATTATTCTAGTAAATATGAGTAACGATAACACTGAAGTGAAGACAACAACACAAGAACATGAGTTCATTTTTATTTCATGAATTATGAAGAGTCGTTCTGAGCACAATACCGTAAGCCTAACCAACCAATTTGAAACGCAGAATTACGGAATTAAACAAATAAGTTAAAAGAAACAATATGGCCGCATATCGCGCCAATCAATATTCTCCAATTTCAAAACGGTGAGAATAATTGTAATCTTTCATTTAGTTTTAAAAATGTTTCAAGGCGTCATATTTTTCAAAAATAGCTTTCTTTTTATAGCCCGCGGTTCACTATGCTAGTTACACTAGTGTTTTAATTACAGAAGTGGGTAAATTGTTCAACAAAATTGAACAAAAAACAAAAGATGAGTGTGGCCCACACGGTGTGATGTTTTTTATTGATTTAATGTATTTATACGTAATAAAATATTTATATGTAAAGTCAGCATACTGCGCACTCCTTTTTTAAAAAATCTATAATTGTGGAAAATTTCATACGCCTCCCTCCGCGCAAATTTCGTAAAAAAAGTAACAAAGATTTTGCTTGAAGATGCTGTAAAAGATGTCTGGAAAGATGAATGACAGTTTCGATTACACATGATTTATCCCTGGAATTTTATGTTTATAAATAGTATTGTAAATGCAATCTTTTATTGAAAAGAAGACTTTAGTTATTTGTATGTTTATTTAATACATATATCTGTATTCACTGAATATTAAACTTATTATGAAAGCCTATATGGAATAGGAATGATATAACACATCCGGCCAGTTTTAGTCATATTCATCGCCATGATTGTCGGTAAATTGGATTAAATGAATGATCTCTTCCATTAAATACATACCTACAGACAATACAACAATTACTTAAGACCGCATTAGTTAAAAGAGACATAATCAAATATCCCTAAATGTCTAAATTTAAGATCATTTTAACCGGTACGCGTATTTTTCAGTAACTGTATACTTGAAGAAGTAGCTCGTTTTACGAACGACCTCATATTTTAAAACGAGCCGTCTGCCAAATGTCCCGCGCTATCGCAAATGTGGGTCAATGCTCCAGTCCCTGAATCACGATACGATAGCATTTACTGGCTTCGACTTTAGCGACCAAATATCGGTTGAGTAATTGCAAGATGCACCTTTGATGTTCCATGAAACCCGACCACTTGCAGATGTTCGGGAGAAAGGTTTTCCGCATTTTATTGGCTTGTTTCTCTTTTTAGTTGACCGTGAAGATACACCTACGCAGCTTCAGATGTGTAGTGCGAGAAAATTTTCGGACAAACGTGTCTGGCCAATTTGTGAGGTCATTACAAATGCCGTCAACCTTTGAGGGTTTTGAATATGCAGCTCATCTGTCTGACCATTACACAGTCGGTGTGTCAAGCACACTTGTGTCAGCGAATTGGGAAAAATACAAATAATGTGTACTAAAGAATTCGATACACAATGTTGTTTACTTGCTCGAGGGCAAGACACAAATAAAGACAATACCATGACGGTGACAAGGACTTTTGACAACTATTTTTCCATGGTGTGAATGTAGTTTCTTAAAAAGATACAATTTAAATTTAACCTCAACTGATTGCTCTCATATATTTTATAGAGCTATTATTAGATCGATTCCCACATACATAGAAAATGTACTTTACATTCTTTCGTGTAAAATGCAAAGTAGCAAATGGAACAGATATACAATAGGTACCCACAACAATTCAGCAATCGAGCTATATCGGTCACTTTTACTTGTTTCATGCTGAAATACAGATACATCTGAAATCATTAAAAAATATATAACTATTAATATAAATATTCTGATCTTCTACCTGGCGTTAATCCCGGCCATTGCCAGGGTGTGCCTTACGACTGAGCTTCCTCCACTTTGCCATTCAATATTCTGATAGTATGTCGAATAATGGGAAGTAATTTTATATGTCAAATTAATTTTAGAGCTCATTCTTAACAAAGTACAAAAATTTTGCAATTACAATTAAATAAACAAAATAAAATTCTTGAGCTCCAGTCGACTTAATTTTTAATTCTAATTTCTTTTGTAAAATGCTCCGGTGACGATGGTTTCAATTTCAATATTAATTATTCGCGAACATTTGTAAAAATTCACCCTGTACATAGAGACTACTGTCGCCGTGTTTATTAGCTAAATTGATCAAATGGTATTCTTTAACGATGCTGTGGCAATTCACGCGATGCCACCCGAATGACGCTAACTAAAGTGTAAATTTAGCCTCAACATACCTAATTTACAGAAACATGAATTTACAAAAAAATATGGGCTCATTTATATTAGCTTCTGCTTGCATTTAGGCAACACCTTTAAAGATTTGAAGTACTCAAATATTTCAGAGTTGTCTATAAACTTTGCACTGTAGATTTGATATTTGTTTCGAGAATTAAATTGCTGACATTAAGTAGTATGTAACTTTTGTGGCGATTTTTTAACCAAAGTCCAAAACTGTCACTTGTCGTCTTATATATAAGAATTTGAAAAAATGTTCTCAGAAAATATAATTATAATATGAACACGTGCCATCGAATTTCCCCGTACTCATGAGTCATACTTTTACAACCAAATGAAGTTTTTTTCGAAGTTCAAGGAAACAAGAAAGATGAAAAATAAAATACTTTGTTTAAAATAAATAGATCAATCAGAGCAAGTAGTACAGATTCTTTGGTAAAAAAATAAGAATCTAAAATTTAACTCAAAAATATCATATAATATTTCTTTTCATTCGAGAAAATTCCATTCACCTAAGTAACTTTACAAACCTAATTTAATAGAAATTGACGTAAAAGATTATTCTCGTTAACACAAGTCGTGCTTGAAAATTGTGTCATGCTATTCAATAACATATCTATTACCTATAAGGTATATGGATGCTATTACCACCTACCTAAATTGGCATTAGGACGTTGGGAGATCTGCTCATACCAAGTGGTCATGCTCGCGAGAACCAATATGCCATCTTATCTTGATTCAAGTAATTTATTAATTGTCGCTACATACCGTAACATAAAAGCACTTGCTACTATCAGTGACTTCGCTCGCTTAGGTCTCGAGCCCAAAACCAAACATAAATATCAGTTTTAGTATAACGTAGATGCGTATGCCCGATTTGCTAACATTTGTGATTATTGCTCCGCTCCGTTGGATAGTTAGGTTTAGGCTATTTAGCAACCAAATTCAGCCTCATGATAGAAAGTATTTTTTAGACTGTAAAAAACTTAGTTTATCTAATTTAAATATCAAATGCGATATGTTTATTTTGATATAAGTATCAATTTGTGTTAGAAATAAATTACCATTTTTTATTGTTTAAATATATGGTGCACTATTTGCGCGGTAATGGCTTACATGCTGTAGCGGGATTTTTAGTGGAACTGTTCAAGATAAATTTAGGTAGTTATATAATATACTAGCGACCCGCGCCGGCTTCGCACGGATGCAATATGCATGTATTATACATAAAAACCTTCCTCGAGAATCACTCTATCTATTAAAAAAACCGCTTCAAAATCCGTTGCGTAGTTTTAAAGATTTAAGCATACATAGGGACGGACAGACGATAGCGACTTTGTTTTATACTATGTAGTGATTATATACGCGTAACTCCAACGGTTTTTGCACGCCCGAATATCTCGGAGATGGCACATTTTTTCCCATTTGACACTTACCGTTATATTATCGAAAATTCACACTATATCTTTATAAATTATAGCCTATGTGTTATTCTGATGTGTAAACTAATAATTGTAGTTTCATCACAATCAATATAATATTTTATCAGTGAACGAGTAACAAACATACATTACTTACTTTAACTTAAGTTTCGCGTTTATAATATATATAGGCAAATTAGTATAACATACGACTCAGCCAATTCTCAGGGTAGGTACTTGTAAGTGCCTCTAGAAATTTCGTTAGAAACTAGAATTTGAACAGAAACAAAGTTTCAAACCCCAAAGCGACAATATCAATTTTACACATACTTATGTGATACATATTCATGGGGTCATTATCCAAATAGACCAACCGCTCTTTCCTGCTTTTCCGTAATTACCATATTTCAAGGTAAAAATAACGTTTGAATCAGTAAAGGTCACTATCACTATCATCATAAATTGATAAATTTTGCTACCCAGCCCATATTTAACCCACTGTAGAGTCGGGCCTTCTCCATGGAGGGTAATTAGCCTACTTTTAATTATTACCTTCAAAATATAAGGATAGTTAATTTATTTTATTTATAACTAAAATATAAAATAGTATTGACCGATGGTCTCTAGAATTGTTCCCTAAGATCTTAGTCTCGTAAGTCAGAGCGGTCTAAGTGTTAAAGTCTGTGGATGCCACAGAGAAAATCTCGTCGTTTCAGCCCATGAATGACCCACTACTGAGTCGGACTTGCAAATTCATGGAGGAAAATTTGCCTACTGTGTCACGCTGTCAAGACGAGTTGACACAAGGTTTGCATATAGTTTTCCTTCTCTTCCGGTTAGGTGATTTGCCTCTTGCGTTCCCTTAATCGCCTCTTACGACACCCTCGGGATGGTATGAATCAGTTACACTACGTATTCTAAATCCTTCACCAGACGCAAAGGGTACTATGTGAGAACCATCCTTTTATTATAGGCTAGAGACATTTCTGATCGGGAAATTGTAACGGCCGTGACCAATTTAGGTTCATGTTATTATAATACCTACATACTTGATCTATTACGAGTTTAATCTCGAATGTTGGCGTCACATCGAAACTGTGTGAACATTGAAGTCTGTCAACACTAATACGGTTAGTCAACTGAGTTTTATACGTAAAATATTCTATGACGTTTGAAAGTTCAGTCACTCGTTTATTTGGACCAACAAACTGTATACTTTCACATATTCAGTTTGTCAACCGAATTGGCAAGTGATCCGTATTATGACCTAAATTTCTCATTCCTTTATTTTTCTGTGTAACTTTAGATTGCTCGTTGCATGTTTTCTTAAACTTCCCTGCACTATTTATGCCTGTATTCTAGAGGATTTACAAACATATATTCGAGGCACACCAGTGACACCCAGTTTATGATCAAGTTTATCTGGCTTACACTATGACTTGCCCGACGTGAAATCGGAACAATGAGAAAGTTAGATGTGCCGCCTTTGGATCAACGGGTCCCGGGTTCGATTCCGGGGTCGGGCAAGTGTCTTTTTCTAAACCAGAGGCACTGGCTTGGAGTCTGGGTGTCATTTCTATCTATAATATGTATGTATTTACAAAAAAAAATGTATATAAGGAGTTTATCATCCATCTCGTTACCATAACACAAGCATTAAGTTGATTAGCTTGGGGCGAGATGGCGTTGTGTGAAATGTCCAAGGATATTTATTTATATTTATTTATTTATTATTTACATACACGATAAAATGTGGCCTTTTCAACAACCTTCACAGTTAAGCAGAATTAAAGAAACGCTGTGAAATAACGATCGCTCTCAAAGCAGTTCACAAAATGTGTTACGAATAACAGTTGTTAAAACGTGTTGTAATTTTAATTATTTTCGGAGCTTGTCCTGAAAGGGACAATAGAGCCCTCGTATAAATATTGTCCGTGTGGTGCCAGATTTAGGATACAGTGTCACCGCCCAATTCCATCCTGAGAGCGTCGTAAGAACTGACAAGAGCGAAAACCTGGCTGCTAGAGAAGGAAAACTTGATACGAAACTCTGTGCCAATCCGTCTGGCCAACGTGGCTCAGTAGGCTAGGTAGCATTCATGTAATTCAAGGACGCTCGTGCTGGGGCCTGAGTAGTAGTCGGGACGTCGCACGGGAGAGGGTGCCCGAAGGGGCTGCCGCCTGCGGACCACGGTAGCAACGTGCGCGGTACCCGTGGTCCGCGCGTGAGGGCGGGTGTCGGCGCACGGCGGGTTATTTTAGTGGGTGAGGGCCCCACACTACCCCGTAGTCTCCCCGGACGCGGGATGTGCGGTCAGGAATTTTTTCCCGCCAAACCAAAAAAATAGTAGTAGTAGGTAGTAGAAGTGGCAAAAATATTATACGAATTTAGTCCTGCCTTTGTCTTACTCCGACGTGAATATTCTGATTAGGAACGACGACGCATATTAGCTACTACAGACAAAAGATCTGAAGTACCTTTGTTCATCCCACATTATTATACAAAACGTAAGCATTTATAACACTTTTTGGCTTGTTCTTATTACTCGTATTTGGTTTTGTAATAATAAAATCAGTTCCAACTTAAAATTTGGAACACGATTTAAGTATAATTTAAATAATGAATTTTTTTTTCAAATATTAATTAACACAGCCTAACTAATATATATGGTGTATTTACAACAGTCCTATAGCCATACAAACTGAAGGACCATCGAGAGGAACAGTTTCGTGTAAATATAATTTTCGTATGTTGTAGTATGCGTAAAATATCGACGTGTTAATAAACCTTACTTTTATGACAAATCATAGGTTTCAGTGAAAACAAACCAACTAGCTATTGTTATTATCCTATAAACTTATCTTTCTGAATCTGGGTTTCGTATCGTTTCTTGGAGTGTCTGTCCTAATTTCAATTCAGCTGTTGGCCAACATTCGGAGAAATCCTTGTATTAACTCTTGGCAAAAATATTTTTTTTGGCAACTCGTTATAGCGTTTGCGCGAGAGTTCTGGCTTAAAGTTTAAAAAAACCTTGTCGGTTTTAATCAGTTGAATAAGTGGTTATAAATATGGAGCGTCTAAGTATTATTTATTCTGAACCAGAAGATCACATCATGAGGGTACAAAGACCATGAATACTGAAGGCAACGAACCTCATTATTAATAAATTGTTCCAGTTCTCTGCTTATTTGTGTGGTTATTCTCACCGCAGTGAATAATGTTATTTTCGTAGTAAAACGTGAAACAGTGTGCCCTAGATTTTGACAGCTTCCAGGGAATTTGGAGAAAACTAATAATTTCTTGAATGATGAGAATATTGCAAATTTCATTTAAAATAATTGGTATTCTATTTTTCTTCTTTTAGTACCCCTGCAACTAGTGAGGGTTGGCAGTTAGCTCAGCATACTTTACTCTGTCTTAGGCTAAGCGAAAAAATATGGCGATACTCTTGATTTCAGTAAATTCTCTAATGTTACGCAGCCATGACTATTTCCTTCGGCCAGCTTTCCTCTTACAGAGTACTTTTCATATCTAAGATATGCCACTCTGCGCTGTATGATAGTTTTAAAAAGTTTTCGTTATTGACCGATCCTCGACGGATCAGATCTTGCACGTTGGTAACTTTTTGAGTCCAAGATATAGACATAATTTGCCTGTGTCCACTTTTTTAAGAACTAAACGTATATTTCCGGAGATCTCCTTTAATTGTCCAAGCTTCATATCCGTACCGAAGTATGAGCCAGGTGTAAGTGGAGAAGGCGTATGCCAAGTAAGGTCTTGAGGCCACGGTTGCATCGCATATATTTTCCCAAAGAAATTACGGGCAATCTCGGTATGAGTTTTGATTTCCATTTCTTTACTTTACTTCACTCTGCTAGATTCTAAAGTAACTAAAAAACTACCAAAACAATTTGTAAACTTAATTTCTCCACATTTTTATTGATTGGTTTAAGAAATGTCACTCTCCGTGAGTCGTGAAAACACTACACGTTGAGTAAAAATCTTGTCTGTTATTTATTCAATTAATATTTGAATCCACATATCCACATATTTTATCAAGATATCGATATACTTTTTAGCGTTGATGTCATATTAAGAGAACGCATGCTGATGCGTAATTTGATTTTGCTTTAACTTGGACTTTGGAATTAAAAAAATCGAAGAGTAATAGGCATCGTTTGTCAAATGCTCACGCATCAAATTTGCAATTTCCGTAACTAGGCATAAGTCAGGGCATAGTGTGTCTAGCGACAAATTGATATGTATACTGTTACTATGGAACCTTTCGACTATGATTGAAGATAACGAAGCATAGAAACTTGATCCTGAGAATTATGAAAATTATCTACTTTATGCGATAATTTATAATCTTACTTTATTATCGTTTGCCTGTTGCTAACCCATGACTAAGATGTTTTAAGCTTATCTACTCAATATCTTTGCATCGTTGAATTAGACACAACCTCCATCCTGACGGTACCATCTATCCGTCAGAGAAGGAAAACTTGACATAAACCCTGTGCCAACCCGTCTGGCCATTATGGCACAGCAGGGTAATTATCCTACATGTATTTGGATGATGCCTGACTCAGCAGTGGGTATTTATTGAGCTGAGTAGTAGTAATACTGTACCAATAAATTCGCGGGCGAAAGCTAGTATCATATAATTTTCCTTATTATTGCAGCCTATATTATTAATTACGCGCTATCAAGTGATATATAAATTTAATTAAAACGACTATACGTTAAAAGAGGTAGGGACTAGTGTTGTATGACGTAAAACAATGGTGGGTACATAATGATAAATAGTGGTGACCTTGCCTCCATCCGCGACCAATGTTTTGAACAAATCGATGTGTTAGCTACGGATGCTTTGTTGGAACTAAACTGATGAATATGCTCTACCATGATTGATACCTTGAGACCGTTTTGAGGGACTTATATGTGGTTTGAAAGACGGAGTACAAATTTAGATTGATACTTATGTTCTGCCGTCTTCAAGATAAAATGCCGTTAACCGTTATGGCGCCAATTTTATTTTTATTGCGGTATCTCAGTTAGTAAATATCAATCAATAAATCAGATTTTTTTTATATTATCTATCCTTTTATAGGTTTTGTAAATGTTATTATAAAAAAGGCGTTATGTTACTATTAGCCCATAAATGACCCACTGTTGAGTCGGGCCTCCTCCAGATACATGTTGGCTAATAAGCCTCCTGTCCCTTGCTGGCCAGATGGATTGGCAAAGGGTTTTGTATCAAGTTTTCCTTCTATTGTCTAAATTTTCTACTCTACATAGTTCTCCTACAAACCCTCAATATAGAGTAGGTAAGTTATAACGTATTACCACGTGAAACACATCGTCATAACACTGGTAGACTTTGCTTAGTCTGTCACTTTGCTATTAATGGAGACACACTCAATCAGTACAATATTTCAATTGCTTTTCATTAGGGTCTATTACAATAGCGACTGAACATACTTTTGTTTGGTTTTTTACAAACAGTCATGAACTTGACCTCTTGTATATTTACTTAGACCAATCACTATGAAATTCATTGAGATATTTAATTATACTTTCATCATTGTACTTTCATTCATTGTCCTCTATTGGCTCCAATTTACTACTGCAGTGTCCAATGTGAAACATGGGGTGAAATTCCCACCTCCAACCATAAAAGGTGTCACTCAGTAGTGGGTAATTTCTTGCTGACTCTTCTCTGTAGATCAGCATTCCGGACCCGTTGTAGCTTCACATACCATCAAATTCTACTCAAAATCAAAATCTAATGTAATAAGGCTAATTTTGAATTGATTTTAAATATGCGCGCCAATCATGAAGCAACATACTCTGAAATGAACCTGAAAACCTAAGACATCGTCACTGTACGACGTCGGAAGACAACACGGTGAACGGAAAATGTTGACGTTTATTCCAATTTCAATAATTCAATTCATAATGCGATACTCAATACTCAACTTAGTTAATTTCGGTCAGTTTTTTATCTCGTATCTCAAATTTAGCAGTTTCTCATGATAAATCAGCCCTGTTGTAGCTACAGCTGTATTTACCATGTCACGAAGTTGCGTCAGAATATCATGTATGTGTCTACAATAGGTACAATAAATACCACATTGAATCACGTCATAAACGCTAGATAAAAAATTACGACAATATCGTGTGGAAATTGTGGCAATTGCTTGAATATTCATTAATTAATTCATCCGACAGCTAAAGGTCCACAGTTGAACATAGGCCTCATAATATAGATCCCTTTAAAATAAGGTCTGGTGCAAATAGCATTCAGCGACTTCCAGATTCCTTTACATATGATCGTTGGTCTATTAAGGCGAGGGTCATCTCACGTTACCCTTTATTACATTCACGTCACTCTGAGATTTTACTGCCCCAATGGTCATTCATTGGGCTTTCACATTTCGGTGTCGCAATTCTTAAACTTTAATTTCTATACGCCTCGTACTTCACTATCACTACATAGTTATTATAAAACCAAGTCCCTGTCATCTGTCCGTCCCTAAACTACGCAACGGATTTTGAAGCGGTTTTTTTTAATAGATAGGGTGATTCAAGAGGAAGGTATTTATGTATGCATAATATTGTAGACAAAAACACTGATAAATTTAGATGTTCATCATTGCACCCGTGCGAAGCCGGGGCGGGTCGCTAGTTATTTATATGTCTCTATATTTCTTTTCTCATTTCTCTTGTGTGCATTTACTAATTTATTATTCTATCACGTAGTAAATTCAATCGCTTCAAGTTCATTGATTCTGATCCACGTAATGGTAGTTATACACCGAGACCGAGAGGTCAAAGTGTGGGAAATCTACGAAGGGAGGCTCGTAGAGGCCACATACACTTTGGACCGACGACTGCAATCTGCTGGATGCTAATTCAGTTTCACTATTGCAACTTTCAGATTGCATTCAACACATGTTTCAGGGAAATAGGTACGTATTAGTGTATTGTTCATTATTCATTTAATTATACCCTGTAACCTTTACAACCTTGGACGTAGATGATTCGTATAGCGATTAGTTAAATAGTGACTAGGCAAATCTACGTTCATTACGGCGTTACGGCTTCAATCACAGTCTGTTTCTAAAATAACAATAGATTGCCACGAAATGTTAATTAAGAAAATTATTAAATTTATTTCTTAATCACTACATATTATAAAACAATCGTTTGCCGCGTCCGTATATCGGTCTGTTCGTGATGAACTTTAAAACTATTGAAAAAACTATCATGACAGTTTCACTAATAGATAGAGAGCTTCAAGAGGACAATTTTGGTATACAATTGTTACGAGAAAAGCATTTCCGGTTACTAGTTATTGTATGGTTACATTAGTAGGAATTCTTAGTGAAAAATGCCATAAATGTTTAAGCTGTACTGATACCAACTATCTGTCGTTGTTATATTTAACATAATTATTGAAACACGTGATTACTTTTTTATAATAACCTCGATTACCTCAATATGTAACTATCTTTTTTTAAATAGAATGCACAGTTTTTTAAATTTGTCGTTACGATGATACATTTTAGAGCTGTTTGGTTGAATATTGCATAACTCATTATTTTTACCTAAAAGGTGGACTTTCATGTTCAGCCGTTTGTGTGTCGATGAGTGCACATTTTCTTTTGTCAGATAAAAAGTGAGTTGATTTCCACTTATATTTCTGCAAAAGACTTGTCATTTTTGCTTAAAAGATTAAGTCAACAGTTCTAGCTATTTACATTAAGAAAATCTAATTTTAAATAAAACCACGGTGGTATTTTGCAAAATAGTCCAATGATTACAATTTACCATATTCTACTAAAATGGCGACATTATTGACCGAACGTTACCCTGGGGCGTTGTCACACAATAACTGCTTTTAGGTAACTGTGTACTGTATATGTTTAATGACAGTATTATGTCGTCGCGTTGGAATACTGTCATTATATTAGGGTGAATTATTAGTTAATTGCCAAAACTTACAGCGGCATAATTATTATTAAAAAAAAACATAGTTACAACGATTTTTTAATTTAAGTGTTAAGTAATAAGGTATAAATAAAATACAAAAATATTAACTGTTTAATTCTCCCGAATTTGTTGAACGTAATAGTACCTACTGGACCAGTACATATCTCATACTTTCATTTTCATCAAATTGAAAGTATGAACAGTCAGGTTATATTTTCGCGACTATTTCGCTAATTTCGATAAGAAAACTCATAAACTATTACTTGAGTACGAGTATTATACATAACTTCTTTCGCAATGATGACATTAGCTTAAATAACTTATTTTTTTAATATACACATATTGATTCATTTGCTTATAAAATGGAAACGATACATGTTACCTATATTTTTATTTTTTGATGGCATTTACAATAAAATTAAAACATATAGTGCCTGTGTTATGATTGTTAAATCAGGTTTAACATTTAATTAACCTCTTAATGCACTGATCCATTTTTTTGATAAAATTGTACAAATACCGAATGATATTTATCGTATCTATACCCTAGATCGAAAGAATAATATCTAAACATACTGATAGACTAGACCTCGACTAAAGAACTAACTATCCATGACTGTCACGACTGACAACTGTCATTTTGTGTTCTATTGTCATCTATTCAATGCTGAAAATCACGTGAAACTTACGCCTGTCATTTTCATTGGCGGCTAAAATTAAACAACTGCACTCGCATCTAATTGAAGTTTAAAATATTTTAGTTTTTGTTCGTGAATATGTCTGAATATTTTTGGACTGATTGACGCTTCAATGGTTCGAAAATTAGTTGTCACGTTAAAACTTTTTCATATGAAAAGTGAGTAGAAAAAGGCAAGTGATACATTTTCATAGTATGTTAATTTGCATGCATGAATAAATTTTACTCTGTTTTGTCTTACTTAGTTTTATTACTAAATATTTTCGGTGTCTGACATACATACAGATACTTTTTGTAAAGTTACACACAATTAGCAACACATTTTAAGCTATTTACGTTTTAGTTAAGTCCTATTTTTTAATCTATTTTTATAACAAAAAAGCATTGCGAAAAGCACTGAAGCGTAATATAAAAGTTTAACAATTCAGGAGATACGATGCCAAAAACTAACCCATCAAACTGGGTCTCATAACGCCTGATTTGTTGGAATCAGTTCAGACCGTCGCTTAATTGATTTTAGCAATACCATCAAGAGTTGGTCCCCAGGTGGCTTTCGAAACGAACCTACTTACACTTTGGTGGAATAGAAAAACTAATGAGTAAGGTTGACATGACCTGTCAAGCTTTTCATTGTATTTTTTTGTTATAATATTCCCCGG
Source organism: Clostera curtula (assembly GCA_905475355.2). Classification (NCBI taxonomy): domain Eukaryota; kingdom Metazoa; phylum Arthropoda; class Insecta; order Lepidoptera; family Notodontidae; genus Clostera; species Clostera curtula. The sequence continues at coordinate 6,703,591 of FR997806.1, read as the reverse complement.
CTTCGCACGGGTGCAATTATGACATATAAACCTTCCTCTTGAATCACTCTATCTATTAAAAAAACCGCTTCAAAATCCGTTGCGTAGTTTTGAAGATTTAAGCATACATAGGGACGGACAGTGGACAGCGACTTTGTTTTATACTATGTAGTGATAGTGATTAGTTTTCTGTGATCTTTACTACGGGAATTATCTCGTTTCTGTGTACAATGTGTGTACAATTATATCGACCTATAACACCTATTATGACACATGACATGAGCAAATAAAGTAATATGTCAATCCCATACATGTGTCCCCACCAAAGGGCTTTTCGAAAGCCACTTGGCTACAGTCCCAGTTGTGATCAAGCTGTTTTTTTCTGATTACAATTTTACTTGGTACTTCCACAATGCAAGCGGTAAAGTTGCAACGACCATGCAAAGGTCATCGATGGACGCGGTAAAACTATCAAAGAACTTACGATTTCCGAAGTGCTACGTTCAATTATCATCTTTATTACGCGGACTTTAATGTTGATAATATATTATATGGGGTCGTAAAATTAAATGGCCGATTGTATACTAACAGAATTTGTCCTGCGCAACGGTTACCTCCGCGAATTCTGTTGATATGTGAACGATGATTCATTATTTAAATGTAAAAAAAACCGGTTTGCCACACATTTCGGTGTGGTCCACGTCTGGAAATAAGTCACTCGATGTCGGATTCTATATTTGAAATGAAAACGTGACGCAACTGACAGAGAGATCGATAATTTCATCCAAAAAAACGTGGATATATGCCAAGCGTAACCGATTTGATTTGAATTAAGAATATTGGGGACCTCATTGGACCAACAGATTACAAAAACTGTTTGACTTTTGGTAAACTAACACAAAAATTGACCTAAATAAACGGTAAAATGTGTAACATCCTATGTATCCTATCTAGGGTTGCCAGGTCGCCAAACCTAATAGCCGGACAGACCAGCCAGTTTGGCCGGACATTTGGGTAGAAAGGCCGGACACTCTACATTATTGGGTATTTTGTCTTAGTAGGTACGACAAAAAAAATGTATGTAAAATCAAGCTTTTTTAATTATTATTATCATAAATCTTATTAAATTCTAGTGAAATAATAAATAAAATCGAATGCCAATTAAGTCTTAGGTAGGTACTTTATTATTAACTAGCGACCCGCCCCGGCTTCGCACAGGTGCAATAAACCTTCCTCTTGAATCACTCTATCTATTAACAAAAAAAAAACCGTTGCATAGTTTTAAAGATTTAAGCATGCATAGGGACGGACAGACGACAGCGACTTTGTTTTATACTATGTAGTGATGTAGTGATCAGTCAAATAGTCATCAGTCAAAATTAAATTCTAGATACTTAAACATTTATCAACATGTTTAAATTCTTCTTAAATACTAATAAAAGGCAAAAATAAGACTTTTTTAACTATAAAAAAAATAATAATAAACTTCTTCTCTTCAAGTTAAATAATAAAACAAAAAATAACTTGTTCTCTTTGAGTTACATAATAAAAATAATTATTCATATTTTTGGATTACCGAAACCTGCTATAGGAGCTCAGTTTTTATGAAAATGTATTTGTAAAAATCCTTACATGTCAAATGTTTTAAATTAAATTCTACAACCAACATTTTGGCAACAGTGTCAACGTGTAATCTGTTGCGTTCTTTCGTCCATTGCTGACCTATCAAGGAAAAAGCTCTTTCAACGTTCGCGTTTTGTCCTGGGATAGCAAAGTAATACGGACAAATAGTTAGGAATTCTGAAAAGCAATCTTGACTTATCATCGATTTAAAATAGGCTACCCATTTCTTATGTGCTAACAGCTTCTTAAAATCAACGTTATCTTTGTTAGTGTTAAGAAAACTTTTAAGATTTTGCAGTTGGTCAAAACATTTGCTATCATCAATTTTGACGTTGTTTTGTGATAGGATACTTATAGTATCGGAAACATGATTCCATTCAGGAACATCTTTTAAAATCATCCATGTATTGTCCGCCACGGGCGACAGGCGGCACTTCAGCCTGCGTGAGCGACCGTCAGTCGACTCTCGTCGCCTGCGCCCGGGCACTCTCATTTGCGAAACATAAAAAGCCTAACAAAAGCCGGACGAGCCGGACACCGTTTATTTTGGCCGGACACGCAATCAAAAAGCCTACCTATGTCCGGCTTTATCCGGACGCCTGGCAACCCTAATCCTATCTATACTAGACCGGGTGAAAAGTGCCCGGATGTATGGTGTCTGAATTGTATTCATGTCTAAACATTGAGAATAGTTATTTCAACGTATTGAAGTTCTTGTCACTTAAGACACGTATTATTTCAACAGATATACACACGCGTATTACCGCCATACAAAAACTAGCACAATAATTTATCCTAATACTAAAGTTAACACATGATCATACACCTAAAGCAGACGAAATAGAGCACATATTGCAGGATTTCATACCAAATAATGACTAACATATTGATACAACCTCTATGTACGTAGGTAAAAAGTACCAATGAGTAGATGACTGTAATGAACCATGGCTAGATGGCTACAGTTTATCATTGAACATCTAACAAACGTTCATTGCCATGAAAATAAAATAATTTAGTAGCGTGCAATAACTTGTTTTTAGGTTAACTTTATACAAACACTATAGAAAATTTCTTATCACGAATTCACGACCGCTTATCGAAAAACGGTTGTAACTTGCAAAACATTTTGTAAAAAAATCTACAAACTTGTTATGATTTTAAAAGTCAGTCTTCATTCATATTTATTACACGTGGGTTAAATAAAGTATTTTATTTTCAATAAACCCACTTTCTTAAAAGGAAATTAGGTTTAAATATTGTAGACTAGCCGTAAAAATGCTTATTAAAATAACACTCACCTTCATATATGGACCTATCATAAAGAATTTTTTTTTATTGTTTCGCGAAATACAATTTCACGAAACCTTATTATAAAAATGTGCGAGTTCACGCAGTCAATTGTTTCTAAACTAGAAGTTTCACAGCAATGTTATCACAGAATTTTAGTCGCGAAAACACAAACACTAAATTTAATCTCAACGTCACGATTACACGAATCACTTGATGAAAATTAAAATTACATTTAAATATTACGCAATCTCATTTTAGGCATGTTATTGAAAAAAAATTAAGCCAAAGATTGAATTGGTTATTTTTTATAGAACGTGCTTTTTAAATTTGCGGCGGGAAAACCGCGGCCTGCGCGCGACGCGAATGTCTACCGCAGGTCGTCCAAACGGTGACTGGCTGGTTACAACTGAATTCACAACACTTTAATATTCGCAGCGTTTAAAAAATAAATACAGCGAGGTGTGCTGTGATGATGGGAGGCGTTTCAGAGGAATTATCTAACCGACGCGGCGGTGGCGTTTCCAATGACTCCAAGTAAATCATATGGCGCCAACGTGATTTCCCTTCACGTTCTTCGATTTTATCAGCTATGCAAAATATGTATGACTAAGCCACAGAGTATAGAGGGTTATACCGCACCTAAGTGGCCTGGTTATTTTAACACTCAGTCAGTTTATACTTAGAGTTTCTAACATGATCATAACGTCAATATCTAGCAAACACTGCGTTATTTTCGTCCCAGTCTCCGCCAGTACAAGAATGTTTCTATTGATTTTAAAATTTTATTATCGTTCATTGTAAAATATCTATTACATATAAACTTTTTGTAACGTGTCGATAGGTGCCTAGTTATTTCTATCGCAGCCTATAAAGGACTCGCTATGAAATCAGGAGTCCACTAATTATGTACTTATTAGTATAATTTATCGCGAAACCATCTAAAGTAACTGAGGTTAACTTTTTTCATTAAATTAGGATGAATAATATTGTTTTTTGTGCACACTCTGTTAATTTGACACGTCTTAACCATTTACCTATTAAAATAAATGAAAACTGCTGTATGACTCTTTGTCTGTCTCTTTCCTCTCTTTGTTACATCTGTATCTTCTTCCTCGCGTTTTTATTGAAGTCGGCACCAGTATAATTGGATTTTGTTAACTACCAGGATTTACACGGAGCGATTGCCTTCTGCCCTCCGAGACGCATCTAGTGGCACAACTGATAGTTTATGATTCAGCCACCAGTCAGTTATCACGCAACTGACTACGTGTAACGACTACCATAGATGACAGAAGGACAGCCAGGACCGTTGACTTTAGGTATGTGCCCTCGGAGCAAGGAGGTCAAATGTGAAAACCATCCAACGTCCACCAGATCTAGAGGTTGTTTAGCCTGCAGTTCAAGTGTGTTCCGCACTATCCGTTAGGTTACTTCCTCTCTAATGTGTTGATCAAAAGAGATGGATGGATTGTAAGAATGAGGAATTATGTATGATAGGTGAGTATGTAGATATTACGAGTGATGTGTGTGTATGGAGACTACCACCTAGTGTGGGACAGGGGCCATACATAATTTTAAATGTGACGATTTATAAGAGTTTTGTGATAAAACCTACGTAAATAAAGTTCCTTTTGAGTTTGAGTACAAGAAGCCTGGGCTGTTCTTGAATCCCTTCAGCGATGCCAAGTGGACTATCGTTACATCCAAGTGTTGAGATGTCTGTACGATGAGGCCTCTATGTGTGTCCAAGTACAGGACCAGCGTACTAAACCCATCCAACTTTGCCGCGGAGTGAGACAGGGGGATGTAATATCCCCGAAACTGTTCGCAAGCGCTTTGGAGGATGTGTTTAAGACGCTGGACTGGAAAGATAAGGGCATTAACATAAATGGCCAGTACATCTCACACTTGAGATTTGCAGATGACATAGTCCTAATGGCGGAGTCGCTGGAGGAGCTACAACAGATGCTGACCAGCTTAGCATCAGCCTCGCGACGGGTGGGTCTCGGCATGAATTTGGATAAACCAAAATCATGATGAATGACCACATTCATCCGAGACCTATCGTCGTAAATGGTCATCTTGTTGAAGCTGTTCCAGAATATACTCGTATATACCTCGGGCAAATTTTGCAATTAGGTAGGAACAGCTTCGATAGGGAGGCCAAGAGGAGAATCCAGCTGGGCTGGGCAGCATTTGGAAAACTTCGTCGAGTCTTCTCGTCGCCCATCCCGCAGAGCTTGAAAACGAAAGTTTTCGATCAGTGCGTCCTACCCGTCATGACCTACGGCGCCGAGACGTGGACACTCACGGTGAGACTAGTCCACCAGTTTAAAGTCGCTCAGCGTGCTATGGAGCGAGCTATGTTGGGAGTTTCTCTGAAAGATAGGCTCCGTAACGAGATTATCCGACAGAGAACCAAAGTCACCGACATAGCTCAGCGAATTAGCAGACTGAAGTGGCAGTGGGCTGGTCATATCTGTAGAAGAACCGACAACCGCTGGGGTAGACGAGTTCTTGAGTGGAGACCGCGAATAGGCAAGCGTAGTGTAGGACGACCCTCTGCTAGATGGAGCGACGATCTGCGAAAGGCCGCGGGCAGCGCTCTTTAGGGGAGGCCTATGTCCAGCAGTGGCCTATGTGGGCTGATGATGATGATGATGACAAGTAGGTACACAAACGGCATTACAAAATGATTTCCTCAAATAAAACCCGCAATTTCATTAATTTAGTGACATCACTTCGACAAACATACAGACGCTTTTATAGTCATTATTTTAAGACTATTGCACGATAATCAGTTTAAAAATGGAGTTTTAAAGTTGGTGCATCGGTTTCAATTATATTACTAGCGACCCGCCCCGGCTTCGCACGGGTCCAATAATGAACATCTAAATTTATCAGTGTTTCTCTACAATATTATGCATGTTTTATACATATAAACCTTCCTCTTGAATCATGCTATCTATTAAAAAAACCGCTTCAAAATCTGTTGCGTAGTTTTAAAGATTTAAGCATACATAGGGACGGACAGACGACAGCGACTTTGTTTTATAATATGTAGTGATAGTAATAGTGAAGTGAAGTGATAGTGATAAATAAAAAGCTTTTTATTTCAAACTCAAACTCAAAAGGAACTTTATTTACGTAGGTTTCATCACAAAACTCTTATAAATCGTCATATATGTATATAAACACCATTATCATCTTACGGCCCCTTTCCCACACTAGGTGGTAGTCTCCACACACACACACCTATCAGTCGTCATACCTACTTTCACACCTTTCACACACAACTCTTCACTCCTACAATCCCTCCATCTCCCCTGATCGCTCATAATCCCTGCGTTCACTCATATATATGCCGAAACTACCACCGGTTCGGAAGGCTGCTCTACAGAGAAGAGCCGGCAAGAAACTCTGTAGTTGCTTTTTTTTTATAATTATTGGTTTTGTTTACAAAAAGCAATAAACAGCATAGTGAGAGCAAGTTCGCAATTTGAATCCTTACATGACAAACATAACTAACTAATAAGTGTATGTACATTAGAGCCTCGCGAATTCTGTCCCTTTTTGTCTCTAGCGTGCTACAAACTTTCCCTGCAATGTGAGAAATGCCATTGCAATGCAATGCAATGGGGCCTTCCCCGTAAAGCTGTTTATTTGTTTATAAAGTTTCTATATGTGTAGTATGACATTTGTCAAAAAGATACTTAGTATTACGTTGCCCTTTTTATGTTATAGAAAAAACGAAACCCCTTCACTAGGTAACCTATGTGTGTGGCGTGGTTCTGCATCAGATCCCACAATGCCGCAACAGGACGCGAGTTGGAGCACCCCGGAGAGGTTTAGTGGGTAGTCCCCCACTATGGGGGAGAGTCCCACACTCCCCTCGCTGGCCATCCCCGTGGCCGGCGAGGAAGTACATAAATGATTTTACCCCGGGTGAACAAAAAACAAAGGTAACCTGTGTGTACAAACATGTAATTCACGGACACAAATGTCACCCAGACTCAGAGCAACTGCCTTTGGTTTAGACAAAGACACTTGCCCAACCCCGGAATCGGAAAGGTGGCACATCTAAGTCTAACGAGGCACCAGTCTAACCTGATTTTGCTAACTACCAGTACCGCCTAGCAGTATCTTGTGGGACAACCAGTAATTGCTTGGTTAGGACAGCTGACAGTTTTCACGCTACTGACTGCGTGTAGCGACTGTCATAGATGTTAGACTGACGGCCGGGAACGACGGCTTTATGTGCCGTCCGAAGGAGGTTACATATATATTTGTTTAAGTGGAAACTACTATAGGGCCCTTGGACAATTTTCTTGGGATGGGTATAACATCATAAACTCGCGTCAGGACACGTGACCTGGTCGAAAATTCGTAAGACGGAAAGCGAGTAGACCGCCGCCGGTACCGTGAGAGGAAGTAATACTCCCCTCTCACGCGCTTCCACGCATCATTTTTAATTAATTTATATTGTCATGTTTGTGGACAATAGCGCAAAAATAAATACATATTGTATTTAACAACATAAATGCCAGTACTTTTATACCGATTTAAAAAGCAATTCGTGAGAAATTATTCCCTAGCCATTCCAAATTATACAAAATGCACAATGTTAAGTTTCAAGTTTTCACTTCTGCCGGCACTCCGGAGTTGTTTTTTTATAATACACACCCATGCTTAACCGGCAAAGCGATTGGGTTCCGTATTTTCCTCTAAGCTAAGACATGCTCGGACTTGACTCCTAACAAATATACTTATATTTAATTCGAGTTGTATCTCTCTATCTCTCTCACCTTACAAACTTGCTCTCACTACGCTGTATAGTATAGCTGTACGCTGTATATCTTTTTTTATAATCAAGTTTGTTCTCGACTCTTCTGGACTTCTTTAACTACAGAGTCTCCAGTGTTACCATTCGTGGCAGATTTCTGCCATTTTGGCAGATTTCGCTCATAAATTTTATGTGTGGCAGATCATGCTGACGATTTGTAAAAGTGGCAGATTTTGGCAGATGTGTAATTTCGACATTACCAAATTCGATTTTTCAATGGATTCGTCTTTTTTTAGAGTAATAACATCAGATTTTATATATAATTAGATTGAAAATGATTAATGAACTGGAAACTTTGGTTTCATGGCCAGATTATACGGGGATTTCCCAGTTATTAAACAAAGATGTTGCAAAAAAAATTCCCAACATAGTAGCCGAAAACAACATTCAAAAAGTTGATGATGAAGAAAAACATTGTAAGAGACTTGTTAGAATCAGGTGGAAGTAGCTCCACGAGTACAATACTGAGAGTCGACCAATTTTGGGGAGCGATTGGAAAAATCCTTGACGCGAAAGGGACTACAAAATATACAAACATTACAAATTTCGCGAAAGCGTTATTATGTTTGCCGATGTCCAATGCTTCGTGCAAGAGCATCTTTTCTCAGGCGATTTAAACAAAACAAAAATATAAGCCGGTGAGCCGTTTAAAAGGTATGAGGGGTGAAAGTGGGGAAGAATAACCGAATGTCTGCAAATATAATCGAGTGGGGTCTCAAATGAAAGCGCATCACGTGCAATTTAACAAAATCTACATTATAATAAGTATGTACCTTTAAAAAGAATAAAATAAAAATTAAATTAAAAATTTAAATAATCCCCTGACACAATAACCTTTAAAAAGTAAAAAATAAAAATAAATACTTCGCGTTGGGGGACCAGAGGTCAGGTAATAAATAAATTCGCCGGCACTCCGCCATGGGAGCTGGAGGTCCGGGTCCTCACCGCCCTATACATCCGCGTTGCTGAGGCCCGGGCCAACGGTGAACCCCCCATGGTGGACACAGTGCAAAGTTGGCGAGTTGAAGAGAGGAGCACGCTCCTCGTAGATTGGATTGAGGTGATACAGGAACCGAGCGCTGGCCACCGAACTATCGAGGCCATCCGGCCGGTACTGGAGTTTTGGGTCACACGGCGGCACGGAACACCCACATACCATCTGACGCAGGTCCTCTCCAGGCATGGCTGCTTCGGGAGGTACCTGCACAGGGTGGCGGGGCGAGAGCCTCTTCCCGGATGCCACCACTGTGCCGCCGTGGAGGACACCGCTGATCACACACTCAAGGAGTGTCCAGCATGGGAAGAAGACAGGGCAACGCTGGTGGCCGAGATCGGAAGGGACTTGTCGCTGCCAGCTGTGGTTGCGGCAATTACGCGGAGCGAGAGAGCATGGTCAGCTCTCAACTCTTTCGCAGAAAGAGTGATGAAGGCGAAAGAAGACGCCGAGAGATTGAGAGAGAGGGCGCCGGACGCACACCCGCAGCGTCGAATCCGCATTGGGCGTAGACGTCTGGCGCAACAGAGACGCCTGCCACCCTAACGGCAGCCTCCAGGCGGGGGTATAGGGAACACCCCCGCCCGTAGGAGAAGACAGTTCCCGAGACGAACGGTTTCCGTACCGTGGTTCTCCTGAGCCAATCAAAGATGCGGCATGTCTCCTATACATGGCACGCATGAGAGTGGGACAAGGGAAGGGACAACCTTGCCCCCGCAGACAAGTCTCCGAGAGTAAAAAGTGCCACTCAGGAACATAATAACACCTTCAAAGGGTAGAGCGAAGCTCCCCGCTAAAGCTGCTGCCAAAATGGATAGCACATGAAGTACCCGTACGGCAGCAAGCTCGAGAAGAACATATCGTGGTAAGGTAAAAGCACCTATTACGGAGGTATTTCACAACATTTGAAAGTAAGAAACAAAAATAAGCATTTGTAAGTATTTTTGAAGGTGCCAAACATCTTTATCGACAAAAGTGGAATTAACATTTTGTATTGCTGTTGAGTCTATGTTTCTTTTCATGATATTTCTTATTTTACGAAAATATTTAAATAGTCGGGTCGATTTTCCCTAATACGGAGGTATGATTTTGGTCAGAGCCTATTACTGCGGTAGACGGCTCCTAATACAGAGGGTCAGATATTATATCCATTGAAGTTCCGTACAAATAATATTTTTTTTAAATATATAGTGTTAGTAATAGTTATTTGTGCAACAAGAGAGCAAAGTGGTTTTTTGCTGCGAGTGCTGATTTTGAATCCTGGGCAAGCGAAGGATTCAAATTTGAAAAAGGGTTGCTTACCACAATGTTTATTCTCGTTACATTACATTGTCTCGAGGCTTTGTAAATACTTATACTTTGTCGAATAGACAAAAGTGCTTCAGCCACTGCAAAAAAAAAACATGCACATTATCATAATTAGCGACAAAAAAAGAAACAAAGCTATTTATTTAAAAAGAAACAAAGCTATAAGAACCCTTAAAATTGTAAGTTTATGGTCTATGAATAGGGCCGTATTAAGACATCATGTAACCTAATACAGAGTTACATGGAAATAACTACCACCGTAATAGGAAAGCTACTCGTGTTTTTAATAATCCTAATTCTGACCCATCAAAATTTCGATACACAAAAGAGTGTAAAGGTTTAATCAAACGATAACAGTTTTTTGGCTCAGATGTGTAAAACTCAAGTCAACAGATAAACAAAGTAAATGATTTGTGATAAATTAAACTACACCTTCCTATTTTTACCCCATCTAAGAAACCAACATTTTGTACTCAACAGTTTTCATATTTATTTAGATTTCTAATTATGAACACATGCCGCAGAATAAGGTTTCTAATTTATGAGATTAATAATTATTGCAACTAAACTTGGAACTGATTCAATAAGTTAATAAATTGAAAGTTATAAACAATTAAACATGCCTAGTGTTTTTCCTATTTCGGAGTTATACCACCGTATTAGGATTAATCTATAAAATTCGTATCGTATTACGGCGGTATTTTATTTCTCATTTTTTGGGTAAAAATGAGTTCCAAGTATAAAACAAGCTATTTAAATTGTGGGTGTAATAGTAGGAATATGCTATAAATAACACATTAACAAACTCAAACGGCTTATTAATAGGAAAAACTTAGTTTATAAATATTAGTGTACTTACTATTGTTGTTCCGCGTTTGTATGGTAGCCCCTCTCACGTCGATTCCGTTACACAAACTGATTGATCTTGTTGTATTGTCTATGTGCTATACTTGCAAACGTCAGTTAAGTCATGAAGTAATAAATTTAGAATAAATACTTTATGTTTTGATGTACTTAAACTGAATAAAACAGAAATAAAACTTGAAAATAGAAATACCACCGTAATAGGAACCGATTTTGACTACCGCCGTATTAGGACCTTTTACCTTAGGTTTTAGTGGGTACACCGGTCGCATCTTACCATCTCCTCGCGACCGGGACTCCCACATACCCCAGCCCCCGTCCCTCGGGCTGGGGACCTATAAAAGGTTTCCCCCACGTTAAAAAAAAAAAAAAAGGTAATAAATAAATGGGAGTGGTCCCCCAACGCGAAGTATTTATTTTTATTATTTACTTTTTAAAGGTTATTGTGTCGGGGCTTTATTTAAATTTTTAATTTAATTTTTATAAACACGACGATTTATAATAATTTACCTTAAACCTACATGAATAAAGTTCTTTATGAACTTGAGAGATTATTTAGATTCAATTTTCTTTGGATTACATTACAAAGTTACGTAGAGATCGAGTCAATAGATACTAGGTACTACTACTTATCAGCTCATAAATGACCCAATGAAATGAAATGTCATTTCCTTTTGTTTACTTACGACACCCTCAGGATAGAATGGGGTGGTGACACGATGTATTCTAAATCCGTCACCACAGCAACTTCAACAGATTCAGCTACAGAGAAAAAAGCGTTCCTCGTGCGAAGCTGGGGCTGGTCGGCAGATTATCCAATGAACATTGACCGTTACCTAGTTACCGGACCTTGTAACTGTAATTAACCATTACCTACATTGCCGATAAAGATAACCCATAAAATGGTTGACACACTTTTAGTCCAATAATATACTGCCTTACGTAATAATGTGCTATGCTGTGTTTATAGATTTATGTGGCTTGGGAGGGAATTTGGCAAAGTATATACTATTTTATTCCGATCATCTGTTATACACATACAAATAAATGTACGTGTATATGTACATGTGTGATAACAGCTTGTATCTATGTGTGTATAGTTTCCTTTCTTTGTGTGATAGTAGTAGAGTTATATTAATAGGTTAGCTTCTGCCCCAGCTTTGCACGTGTAGATTTCGAACCCGCGATATATCATTTTTTAATCTGCTTGCCGCAATATAAATTTATAACCACTTATATACACGCATAATACATTTGCTGGTATGACGTGGAGGTGACGAATTTAGAATTCATAATGCCACCTCACAACACCCTCACCATCTCGAGGGTGTTGTGAGAGGCGACTGAAGGAACGGTGTCTTGTTTGAGGTGTCTTATTAATTTATTTTTTACGTTGGAAATACTCATGTGGGACTCCGAGGCGCCGAAACATGGTATGTAATTGCGCCCTAACCTACCCACTAAAACCAACGGTGTCCATCGACTGACGGAAAGGCCTGAAATGCCTGCATGGGTGACCCTAAGCCGATATGGCCCCAACGGATCCTAAAGGCAAGCCCCCTCACCACCAAAAGGTGGCAGCACGGTGGAGGTGGTAAATATATTTAGCCCTTTCAGTTAATCAGTATTTTTTTGTTTATATCCAAATATCATACATATTTTAGCATGTCTTATAAGTTTAAAGAGACTGTGTATTTTAATTTGTTACTGTAGATAGTATGCACGCAACCTAAATTAAAGACGACAAGATTAAAAATATCAAATACTGATAAAAATATGCACAAACATGGTGATGTAAAAGAAATAAAAAGTTGCAATATCCAATTAAACTTCTAGTCCTATTGCTGAGTCGGGCCTCCTCCAGTTTCATGGAGGGAAATAAGCCTACATCGCCACGCTGGTCAGACGGGTTTGTTTAAAGATTTTTTTTTCTTGCCGCTAAGTTCTTCCTCAGGATGGTATAAGCATATGACATTGTGAATTTGAAATCCCGTTAAATAACCTCTCATACTGCAAATAGAAAAAAAGAAAATAATTATAAATATATATAAATATATAAATATCCTTGGACATTTCACACAACGCCATCTCGTCCCAAGTTAAGCAACTTAATGCTTGTGTTATGGTAACGAGCTGGATTTTAAACTACTTATATACATTTTTTTTTGTAAATACATACATATTATAGATAGAAATGACACCCAGACTCCGAGCCCGTGCCTCTGGTTTAGACAAAGACACTTGCCCGACCCGGGAATCGAACCCGGGACCCGCTGATGCAAAGGCAGCACATCTAACCACTAGACCAACGAGGCAGTCAGTTCTACCGATCGAAACTATTTTGTTTTGTTAATATTTGATTAGAAGAAACGAAAAGATAATATCAAAATAATGCTGCAAAATTTTTAATCAATATTATACATACCTCGTTCGACTTAAGAATGCACAATGCACCTTTAACTACTGCATAACTTACTATAAATAACTTATTAGTTTGTCTGTACGTTTAATTTAAAGTCCACAACCAATTTGTTATTTCCAAATTGCTAGAGCAGTCTTGAAATTTAGAGAACAATACATATAACGAATTTAAAGTTGAGAGATCGAAGTTTGTTTTCCAATCCTTCACAGATGAAATGATAAAAGTTTAAAGCTAGTGCACAATTTAAATAACTTCGTCTGGAAATCGATTTGAAACCATTCTCCATGAAAAGCTAGCTTGCGCGAGGCTTTGCCAACGTGGATGCGTGCCAGATAGCAGTCGCATTCATACCAGTTTTCCTTCAACTTTCAACCTTTCTTAGAAATGAAAGTTTAAAAATCATCATCATCTCAGCCTATAAAAGGTTGTTTCAAATTGTTCGGAGGGATTAGCCTACTGTTCACGTGTTCTAGGTTCGAGGTTGTCTATATCTTGTGTTTAGTCGCCTCTTACGACACTCTGAGCGTGGAATGGGCAATTTGTATTTTAGTTTATATCTAATCAAAAGCAACTTTTACTTTTAACTAGCGACCCGCACCGGCTTCGCACGGGTGTTATGATGAACCTCTAAATGTATAAGTGTTTCTCAATTACAATATTATGCATGTATTATACTTAAAATCGTTCCTCTTGAATCACTCTATCTATTAAAAAAAAACCGCTGCTAAATCCGTTGCGTAGTTTTAAATATTTAAGCCTATGTATGCTTCGGTCGGACAGACGACAGTGACAGTTTTATAATTATGTAGTGATAGTGATGATGCGGTTGTCAGTTGTTATAATATATTAGATGTTGTAATGGTCATTTATTATGTAATATGAATAGTAATTATACCATGAAGACAAAAACTTATTAATATGAACAAATTCAAATCATTTATTTTGCTTGGGTCACGATGGACACTTACAAAAAGTCAACACAATATTCATAAAGATTCTAGAGAATACAAATGGTCTACCATCTACCACCAGTTCGGAACGCGACCACTCTTGAGAAGAAGAACTAAAGTAATAAAAAATACTAATAAGTTTTACATATATGGTAAGTTGCCCAAAAACCTGGCAACATTTTCCCTTTGGCCAGCGTTATTCGCTGACCGCGGAAGCTGCCAGCTCTCTATTATCATGGTCACCAGATACAATTTAAAACTGGGCCATTTCCTTGAAAACTTGAACCTTACCAGTGATACAATGAACACTTATAAGTATCATGTCCGGCTGATCTTTGATACACCATTCAGTCAAGACAGTTCATTTTTTAAAGATCGTAAGAATCAGACCATCTAGCCGTATGAGAAATAAAACTTGATACAAACCATGTGCCAAGCCGTCTTGCCAGCGTGGCACAGTAGGCTAATTTCCCTCCATGAATTTGGAGGAGGCCCGACTCAGTAGTGGGTCATTTATGGGCTGAAATGACGACGACGAGGTATCCGAAGTGAACCTACCAAAACGATCCGTTCTCTATATAAAATTATTTTTCTATTTTGATGTATGACGGAACAGCCAAAGCTTTTTAAAATATAACATTGGAAATAAGTTGTCGACCCATCGAGATTACTACCTAGCAAGCTTCGTAATCTGTATTTCACAATGTGTTTTGCCCTTTTTGCACTTATTTCTGTTTACGAACTTCTACCGGTGCGGTTACCAAAATTTTATGGATAAAATATTTGCTTATTTTTTCGTGAAATTTGCACACAGTAACTATAGAGATTTTATCCTATATAATAGCTAGATAAATAAATTGTAGATCTGAATGTAACTATTTACACTTAAGATTTTATTAATGAAATCAATAGTCCATTCATAAAATCTTCAGAATAACATTCGATGTTCATCCACTGATGAGTTCTCAGAACTATCAGGGTCGCTAGTTTTTGCTTACAATACGCATCATGGCTGGACAAGGACGAATAAACATTGACTCTGCCCTCTGCCAAAATGTACAAGATTTGTTCCAAAGTACAATAAACATTGGAATAATCGCATACGATCTGTCTGGGCGATTTTAGACGTGATTTCATTTACAACAATGAATCGTATTCTAATATAATCGTTATTTATGTCCAGTGTCTTTAGGTTGTGATAGAAACGGAATTAGTCTTAATACAACCAATAGTCTTTCCCGTGACCCGTAAATAATGTAAAGTACACGAGGCAATATGTTTTTCACTATAACATTATGTTGTACCTTGTACCTACAAAAAATTTGGAAAAACGAGATCCTTTATTTGCAGCATGGCCAATATTGTGGTTTAGGTATGTGCAATAGCATTAATGGTAACCTAACATCGGGAGAATCTACTTTTTTATGAATTAATACGTGCAGCAAAAACTTTTATTACAGTTAATGTTGCTTTAAGAACATTAAGAATGATATTTTAAACTTAAACTCAAAAGGAACTTAATTTACGTAGGTTTTATCACAAAACTCTTATAAATCGTCATATTCAGAATTACCATTATCATCTTACGACACCTGTCCGAATCTAGGTGGTAGTATCCATACACACCTATCAGTCGTCATATCTACAGTCACACCTTTCATACACAATTCCTCATTCTTACAATTTATACATCTCTTTTGATCTCTCACAACCCTTGCGTCCACCCACAATCCTTGCGTCCACCCAAATTCATGCTGAAACTATTACCGGTTCGGAATTCTGCTCCACAGAGAAATGCCTGAAATCAACAAATAATATATTTTATTTTCCCTCATAGTCCTGATAGACCATATGAAGTGGTTCAGTCCTAATTAACAACAGAAATGTATTGAACATTGTATCAAGAGTATACGTAAATAATATGACAGTCATGTACTCGTAAAACTATTTTGTTACATTGGACACGTTACTAAGCGTCATTAATTAAAAAACCGCATCATTTGATTCGCTAACTCAGTACAAGCTGTTTCAATATGTAGATACTACCTATACACGGTGCTAAATATTATATAATGAAGTTGCACGAACGAATTTTGCTAATGTAGATGTAGCCTTTATTATATGCTAATTACAGCTGCTGACCCACTGCTGAATTGGGCCTTATCCAACTTCATGTAGAGAATTAAGGCAAAGGCGTATTATCCTTAACGCAAACTATTTATACTTACATTTACCTATTTTAAATCAATTATAGACATTTAAATTAGTACTAGGTGACCGGGCAAACGTTGTCATGCATGATATTCGTTTACCGACTGCAGCGCCATCTGTCGGGCTGATTTGTGAATCTAAACCATCCTCGATGCCACCCAAACGCTAACAAGTTTTTATTCAAATCGATTCAGCTGTTTAGGAGGAGTTCCGTGACATATTCACGTAGGTATAGTAGAGTTAAAGATGTATATATTAACTAGTGGCCCGCCCCGGCTTCGCCCGTGCAAAGCGGTATACATATAAACCTTCCTCGTGAACCACTCTATCTAATAAAAAAAACCGCTTCAAAATCCGTTGCGTAGTTTTAAAGATTTAAGCATACTTAAGGTGGATGTTCCATGGTACCCCGCGAAATTCAAATTTTCTTACGTTTTTTGCAATTTGCAGGTCAGTGCTAGGTTGTATATGTATACTATGTAGTGATATTGTGAATATTGGATTTGTTAAAAGTCGACAAAAGGATATTTAGTCGCAAACGGTTGATTATCCAGGCAGACGAGGCAGTATATCTGGGGCCGCGGTGCCTATCCCCCCGATGACTGTAGTCGGGGGTATTATATCGGTACTGTACTGGTATGTAATACTGGTAGGTAACTTCTCAATCGCGGTGTAGGACTTTTTGGTAAGTAAATATAATAATAATTTATTCTAGGTAATATTTCTGGATGACGATACGAGTAATTCAGATTTTTCGAGTAAATTGTGTAAAGTAAGTATCATGCTGGTCGTTACTGTTATAACAAGGGTATAATACCTAGCCGGAAGAGAAGGAAAACTTACGAAATCTGTGCCAACCCGTGTTACCGGCATTGTTAATTTTCCGCCCTACTCAACAGCGGGTATTTTATGGGCTGCAATACAGCCATTTAAAATAAATTGTGTCACCACCCCATTTCATCCTAAGGGTATCGTAGGAGTCGACAACAGGAAATGACAAGGCTGAAAACCTAGCAGCTAGAGAAGGAAAAGTAGATACAAAACCCTGTGCCAACCCGTCTGGCCAGCGTGGCACAGTAGGCTAATTACCCTCCATTGGAGAAGGAGCGATTCAGCAGTGGGTAATTTATGGGCTGAGAAGTAAGTAAGAAGTAATGATGACGATATTAACATTACAGAATAGGTATCCATTTTAATAAGGCCTATGTCCAACAGTGGACTAATGTGGGCTGATGATGATGATGATCCAATTTAACCCCAAGCACATCCCTAGGACCGCGAGGTTATAAAAAATGATGCCAACTCGTTTATCTTATTATATTAACACATAATAATATGACCATAGTTGGCGTTAGTATACATAGAGTTACCCCGACTATCTTCATCCATATTTATACTATTACTAGCGACCCGCCCCGGCTTCGCACGTGTGCAATTATGCATGTCTAAGCCTTCCTATTGAATCACTCTATCTATTAAAAAAAACCGCTTGAAAATCAGTTGCGTAGTTTTAAAGATTTAAGCATACCTAGGGACGGACAGACTACAGCGTCTTTGTTTTATATTATGTAGTGATTAGTATTACTTTAATTTAAAAAGACACCTATGGTGGGTTTGGAGTACACCATGTCATCACCCCATTCCATCGTGAGGGTATCAGAAGGGTCTACAGGAGGAAATGACAGCGCAAAATCCTTGAGAAAGAAAACTTGAAATAAAAGCCTTACCAACCTATCTGGCCAGTGTGGTATGCCTGGGGCGGTGCCTTTAGGCGCATAGCATAGCATGAATTCATCCTATCAGCCAAAAGACGTCCACTGCTAGACATAGGCCTCCCCCAACGACCCCATATCTTCCCGTGGGTGTCGTAGAAGGCGACTAAGGGACAACAGACGTTGGCCAGCAGCGACGTTATGTACAAAAACATACCATCCGTACTGCGATCGCCAACCCGCCTGCCAAGCGTGGCGATTATGGCAAACCCCCCCAAATGGGGGAGGCCTATGTCCAGCAGTGGACGTCTTTTGGCTGAAATGATGATGATGATGATTACTCTTTTATTTTTAAACTAGCGACCCGGCCCGGCTTCTCTCGCGTGCAATTATGCATGTACTATACTTAAAAACCTTCCTCTTGAATCTATTTAAAAAATCGCTTCAAAATCCGTTGCGTAGTTTTAAAGATATAAGCATACATAGGGACGGACAGACGACAGCGACTTTGTTTTAAACTATGCAGTGATAGTGATTTCTCGATACTAGTTAAAACTTCGCATTCACAGTTTTAAGTAATAGACATTTAGGCCACTGTAAATACCAGTGAGTAGAGTATGAGGTGTTTAAAATACAGCATGACGTAACCCACTAGACTAGACAAAAAGTGTTTCCTACTGCGCAAACAGAACATAATTTGCAATTTAGTAGAAACCCATTCAATATGCCGCCCACAACCATAATACAAACAATAAATTGTGAAGTTTATAATAATCACTACGTTTTTATTTATGTTAATAAAATATTTATTAGACTTTACGTGTTACGTGACTATGCCCACAAAAAGATATTCCCGTACCGGGAATCGAACCCGAGCCTCCTGGGTGAAAGCCAGGTATCCTAGCCACTAGACCATACGGGAGCTGATAGATCATTTGAAATTATAGTTTTGATTATACTTAAATATCTATACTTTTCCTGAAATGATGGAGAATGATTTATCGTAAATTGCTGTTTTCATAATTATGTTATTCTTTCAAATTAATTAGAATACATTGAATTAACAGACGCCTGTTGCAACAGTTTTAAGAATACAATCAACATGTCTGTGCCGCCATCTAACCAGGTATACTTGAAGTATAAGGTAGCGTATTTAATCAATCATCCATTTACTGAGAATACGCTATCATCCAATAGATGGCGCAACAAACACACAATACATAAGTTTAGTTTGCAAATTGAAGATGGCAGTGCCTGTACAAATTTTAAATATTCTGTTTAGTTCGCACGGAAAAACGTCTATATATAATATAATACCTATATAATCATTTTGATGATTGGCCCTTACGTATATTTGTGACCTTTCATAATAAGCTTGTGGGGAAATAAAGGAGAAGAAGATTCTCAAGCTTCGCAAGCTTGTTCTCAACTCTCAACAACTCTGTTTCATTTTTATTTAAAACAGTAATAATAATTATAAAACGGCAAGTAAAAATGATCTACAGAGTTCCTTCTCACGAAGCAGCGTATCATATCTTCATCTTCTTTGAAGATTGTAGTAAATGCTTTCTTATGGGCTGGCTCCGCGCCTGGCAGCATGGAATATGTTGGTGACACCATAACTTCCGAGTCCGTGTCACCAAACGGCCACCATCTATTTTCTTCCTTGCCTTATCCCAATTTCACTGGAGTCGGCACAGGTCTAATCCGATTTCAGCGAGAATTTTGAATGAATGAAGAAGATTCCCGCGCGACATTTGTGGACTTAAAAACTTTTTCAACGTCAAAGTCATTCTTGCACCTTTAAGAGCTTGGAGGGTTGTATTGATGAGTTTGATGATTATAACTCTGTAACTACTTAAGTCTTACAGCCGCGAATCAAATGTTCATCATCATACAACCTAGCACTGACCTGCTAATTGCAAAAAACGTAAGAAAGTTGGAATTTCGCGGGCTACCCTGGAGCATCCACCTTAAGGGGTATGTTTTAGTGGGTAACCCAGGCGCATTTTACGATTTCTTCGCGCCTGTGAGCTCCCACATACCCCAGCCTTATGCCGCTGGCTCGGCACCTATAAAAGTTTTCCCCCACATTAAAATAGGTCCTACCTACTAGGTAGGACCTATTTTATAAATAGGTCCTACCTATTAGGTAGGACCTATTTTAATGTGGGGGAAAACTTTAGTCGCTTCGTGTAAATATTTAGTTAGCCATATTGGCTAACTAAATATTTACACGAAGCGACTACCGTCCGTAGCGAGTCCGTGTGGTGACGTATTTAGAATAAACAGTGTCACCACCTGATTCCATCCTGAGGGTATATATAGCTGCATTAGAATAAAAACTTGATACGAAACCCTATGCCAACCCGTCTGGCCAGCACAGTACGCAAATGTAACTGGAGGAGGCCTTTTTTTGTTGACGCTGGGGAAATGCTTCTTGCATACCGCCGCCCCCCGGGGGAGAGATCGGTGAATATGTAGGACTCCCGAGACAGAACTCGTATACCCACTAAAACCCCAACGGTATACCCTCACACTTCACGCTTGGGGCGCCACAGGTTCGTGTAAGCGCAGTCTACTGTGACGCCCCGAGCTGAGTAGTGGTAGAAGACTACCGTCTGCCCTCTGCGACTCATACCGTGGGAAATCCGGTAATTGTTTGGTTAGACATGTGAGTTATCACGGCCACCACAACAATGTACGTTGTTTAATACTAAAGCAATTGCGTCGCAAGTACACCGTCATGCGCATTACGTAGGATTATTACACATTAATTCTATGTAAGTTATTGATTATTCCAATAATCATTCCAACGTAGTCCTCATACAAATTTGCAATTTACATAGTACACGGAAGGTCCCACGTTAAATAAAATATTCCAATTCTATATACGTATTTGTCATATTGTTATTCATTGATGACTGGTTAAATACCCAGCATTCGTCGTGACACTTTTAGCTATACTATTGTTTATCGTCGTCGTTGTTTAACCTCATAAATAACACGCTACCGAGTCGATCCTCCCCCAAATTCACGGAGGGAAATTAGCCTACTGTGCTACGCTGGCAAGGTTGTCACAGGGTTTGTGTCAAGGTTTCCTTCTGTTTTGCGGCTACGTGCAGGTCACGTAGAGACAGGTCTCTTGTGTTCCTGTAGTCGCCTCTTACGACACCCATGTATGGGTTGATGACATTGTAGATTCTAAATCCGTCACCACTCGGGAAAATCTATACTAATCTATACTCTATACTAATATATAAAGCTGCAGAGTTTGTTTGTTTGAACGCGCTAATCTCAGGAACTACTGGTCCGATTTAAAAAAATCTTTCAGTGTAAGATAGTCCATTTATCGAGGAAGGTTATAGGTTATATTTTATTTTCAAAAGAATTAGGGATCCGTATGAAAATTGCGATTTTGTAAACCAAAGTGTAAAATCGAAAACCTATTTATGCGTGCGCTGCAAAAACTATTGACAATATAACAAAATGATGTACTACGGGTTTGTAGGTCTTATAAAGATCTACAAAAAAGTCCGGGATATCACTAATCTAACTATCATAGTTTAATCACAATAACCGATTTTATGTTCATCAAATGGCACAGCTCCTAAGCCGGTGAGCCGAATTTGGTTTAGACTGTTTTATCTGGATATGAGTATACATATAGACTTGTTTACCATGCGATTGGTTGATATGCGCGAAATTTCCCCCACCACGGCGTTTTTGGGTCGATGTTTTTTAAGTTACTATACCTCTATTTTAAAATGCTTACACACAGGGCATTAAATATAGCTTTCGTTAAGTTTACGTGAAAAACTCTATAGTTATTGTTGAAATATAATTTAATGTTTTCATATCATTATTACATAGTACCAAACAAAGTCGCTGTCGTCTGTCCGTCCCTATGTAACTATGCTTAAATCTTCCAAACTACGCAACGGATTTTGAAGCGATTTTTTTTAATAGATAGAATGATTCAAGAGGAAAGTTTTTATGTAAAATACATCCATAATATAGAAGAGAAACACTGATAAATTTAGAGGTTCATCATTGCACCCGTGCGAAGCCGGGGTGGGACGGTAGTTATTTTAATAAAAATGATTGTAGTTAGTGGCTTAGTCTTACTAATATTATAAACGTGAAAGTTTGTAAGTATGGATGGATGGATGGATGGATGGATGGATGGATGGATGGATGGATGGATGGATGTTTGTTACTCTTTCACGTAAAAACTACTGAATGGATTTTAATGAAACTTTACAATAATATAGCTTATACATCAGAATAACACATAGGCTACAAGTTATAAAGATACTATGTGAATTACAACAATATAAACAAGTCGAATTCAAAATTTCTAATTGTCAAATTTTCGACCATATTAAACTATAGACAAAATAACGTTTCGCTGTCAGTTGCATTTTGTTAAAGTAGGTTTTATACGGACGGGATAAAAATCTCAGGTATCCTATGTCCAACTTTCTATTTGTTTTAAATATATATAATGCGGAACAAAGTTCGCCGGGTCAGCTAGTATTATTATATCTGTGGCAACGTACACAGGGTAGAGCTTTACAGTTAGACATAAAATCTCCGCGAATATATTAGTATTTTGTTTATTATGCGGTAACGAAAATATTATTTAATAGGTAGTGCCCAATATATTTGAATTGTGCATGTTACCGTAGAACCATAAGGATATACTACTACCACAGATATAATAATACTAAAGTACAGATACCCAAACTCATATTAATAGTGTGCTCTCGTAAATAAAATAGTTGCCCTAAAATTATTACCCACTACCATAACAATATGGTATTTACTAAATTTATTTAATTGCGTTCCTTGTCATTTTGACTTGAGAATATCTAAATATGTCTAAATATGTAACCCGTTGTTACAATTGATTAGTATGCATTGTTGTCATACGCATTTTATTGTCATAATCTACCTACTTAAAATTCATAGACGCTACAAAACTCAAATTGAAGGCCGTTATCACGACTGATCATTACTATTAAATTCTTGTTATCAGAAGAACCGACAACAAATCGAATAAATAACTGAAGTTATGACTTGACCTTCTACTGATATTATAAACACGAAAGTTTGTAAGAATGTATATTTGTTACTCTGTCACGCAAAAATTACTGAATGGGGTTTGATAAAACTTTACAATCATATGTGGCTTACTCATCAGAATATCACATAGGCTATAAATTATAAAGGTATAGCGTCAATTATACAAAATATAATTTTATTGCTTAAATACTACTACTACTGCGCCTCTGCTGAGTCCGGCCTCCTCCAGTTACATGGAGGGCAATAAGCCTACTGTGCCAAGCTGGCCAGTCGGGTTGGCACAGGGTTTTTCGTCAAGTTTTCCCTCTCTAACGGCTGGGTTATAGGCCTTGTCTATTCCTCTTGTCGACTCTTACGACACCCTCAGTATGGAATGGGGTGGTCACAATATGTGTTTTAAGTCCGTCACCACACGGAAAAAACGAGCTATTGATAGATTTAATCTTACGTACTTACCATAATCGAGAGAGAAAGGAGGCTACCTATCGCTACATACGTTTGTCCCTTTGAAATCGATTATTATGTCTGGTAAACGGACCCCTGTCTAGCCGGAGGGGTGAGATTAGCGGCCTTGAGGCACCCTCGGAGACGTTGAAATTTAAATTCGGATCGACTCATATGCACCCGTGTTTATTATTGTCGCTATTCGTGTTTACAAATTTACCGGCTGCCTGTTTAGTATTGTTTGGAGATGGACCGCTTTGGGTCCGATTGTGTGGTGCTGTGACGTCGTGGTTAGGTCACGCGCGTGCCTCAGCCACCGGCAGCTACATCGGCCCGCTGCATCAACAGTAGCAGGCCGACAGTCGTATCGCCCGCGCCGTCCGCGCCACACGCTCCCACCGCGAACCTGACGATGTTCTCGCTAATCATCTTCGCTGCCGTCGCCGCAGCGGCCGCGCAAAACGAATTCGCAGCCAAAGCTCCCGTGCCACGAAAAGAACAATTCAGAGTCATATACGAATGGAACGCCATCGATTTCGAATGGGACTCCGATCACGATCAGGCGGTCTACCGCAATACCAGCCGATACATCCCCCAAAACGTTTTAATATCTGGAATAAACTACTACGCAAACAACCTGTTCTTGACGATGCCCAGAATGCTGGAAGGAGTGCCGGCGACGCTGGCGACCATTTCCGCCACGCCGGTCGACACGTCCCCGAAGCTGCGCCCGTTCCCCAGCTGGGAGCAGAACAAAATCGGTGACTGTGAATCTTTGCAGTTCGTGCAAAATGTTGAAATTGATAAAAATGGTATCATGTGGATCCTTGACAACGGACGCGTGGGTACACTCACACAGAACCCAGATCCTAAGTGTCCTCCGTCTTTGGTCCTCATTGATTTGAAAACCGGGAAGAACGAAATGGAACGCATACCGTTTCCCTCAGGCACGGTGAACCCGAACGCCACATATTTGAATGACCTCGTAGTGGACAACAGGGATGGTGATTACGCATATATCACAGACAATAGTGCCGTCGACCCAGGCATCATTGTCTTCCGCCGCAGTGACAAAAAATCGTGGAAGCTTCGCGATAGACAATCTATGACTTCTGTGCTAGAGGCGTCGTTTTTCCGTATTAATGGTACCTCTGTGAACCTTCCAGTAAACATCGACGGCATTGCTCTCGGACCCCAATACATAAACGAGGACGGCCAAGTTGACAGAAATGTTTATTACTGCCCACTTTCTAGCTTCTATTTATATACTATAAAGGCATCCGCGTTGCGTAACGAATCCTTGGCAGAGGAAGGCGAAGGTGGCTTAACGCCCTACATCGAGAACCTTGGTAGAAAAGCATCGCAAACCGACGGTATGAAGATGGACTCTACAGGTAACCTGTTTTACGGGCTAATCGGAAACTCTACTATTGCCCAATGGAATACGACAGTACCCTTCAGTGTAGGACAACGAACGATCGCTCACGATCCGAACTACATCCAATGGGTCGACCGATTTACCTTCGACAGCAAAGGAAACATCTATGTTGTAGTAAACAGACTGTACAACTTCGTGAAAAATCAGGTGTCACTGAACGAAGTTAACTACAGAATTTTAAGGGCATACACTGGCTCGAAGAGCTACGTCTTTGGTGAGGACTTGACAGCGTCCCTGCCGCAGCACAGTGCGGCGGCGGCTTCCACTATTTCAGCTTCGATGGCACTATTAGCAATGGCTCAACTGCTCGCCTAGTCCAGAATAATCCCGGAAGCGGTCCAGTACAGGCCGCGACCTTAAAATAGAGTGCTCAACGCTCGGACTGATGCGTAAAACCAAAAATATTTAAAGTTACCCGACCTCTTGGTCGACCCAGTGATAGTGTGCATGTGACATGCTTTGTATATTGTATTTTAGAATAAATATTTAAGTATAGGAATAACGTAGACTACACTGGTGACCTTTTAGCGATGGGCTCGAAGACGATTCATGTCGGTAAGCAAAAGGTTAAGGACGTGTTGCCAAATACCGGGGCTCGGCTCAACAATAAGCATTCCAATTATTTGTTTGTAAGGTGCATCTTAACGGTATTTATTTATCGCCTTATCATTTAATGTAATTTAAGGAACTATTGTATTAATACTAATGTATCAAATAACATCGAATTTCAGCTGATTTGTATGGATGTAGGTAGATAAACTGTACCTATAGTTTAGCCGACGGGTACGTGCATGGACGTTTGTGTGATTCTTGAATAAACGTGTTTACCACATTATATTGTTTGCAGTTTTTATTTGCACGCGATTAACGGTCGTGTTTCCATCGTTATAATGTATACAGTATAAACTTGCAGACACTTCACACACTGGTTTAAGCAAGGACATTTAAAGAATACCAACTTACTTACGAGATGCTTTAATAACTATAAATAAACTGTTTGTTACAATTATCCAACAAAGTTACATCAGCAAACTTGCAAAGCGTATAACGCTTTGTTGGTGTAGGGATCACAGGTCCCGGTTCGGTTCCGTAGTCGGGCATATGTCTTTGTGTAAATCGGATATACTTGCTATATGTGACCTTTGTGTATGTGAGTTACACTTTTGTAAAACATAAGAAGGGGTCGTTTTTAAAAGATCAATACAGAAAAAAGAAAGATTTTTTTGCGAATATTCCATCAGTTAATTAACTTTTTCTTCTTCTTTTTTTGCAATTGTACCATAAATTAATTTAATTGCCATATCTGCGAATCACTACCTGTCAATTAATTTTCGTTCTGGCGTTTCCGCACGTATGGCACGGGCTAATGAATTAATTATGTTAATCAAGCCAGAACTATTTACTTAAAATGCTAGCGTGTCTATTACGCAATAAATTATAATTGTTTTCTCTTGTGTACTAATACAAAACCTCTAAATTGGATAAAACAACAAGCAATATTTTCATTTAATTGAAATCTTTTGATAGACTCTGTTTAACAGTGGATAGTTTCAAGTTTCGTAATTGCGTCGTAACAATTAGTTCTAAAAACCTCATTTTATCTATCTCTGAAATACTGTTTTGTGTCCAAATATATAACTATTGAAATAAAAGAGAATGATGGAATAAATTGCACTACACACGGAGATGTAGTAAGATTCAGTAATCACAACCTTAAATATATGTGGTAAAGTAACAATACTATTTAGTCAAATAATATACAAAACTCTTCACAAAAATGAGTTTACCATAAGCCTCTTCAAATAGAATCTGAATAAACAGCAAATCCACTCTCTATCTTAGATTTCAAACGGAGGAAGAACATCATCATCGGCATTTCAGCCAATTTAAAAGACGTCCACTGCTGGACATAGGCCTTCCCCAAGGATTTCCACAAAGGCCGGTCCTGGGCCGCGCGCATCCAACGTTTTCCGGCGACCTTAACCAGGTCATCGGTCCATTGTGTGGGAGGCATATCAGCACTGCACTTTCCGGAACGCGGTTGCCACTCGAGGACTTTTCTGCCCCTTCGAGCGTAGGTCCTGCGTAACACAGTAGGCTAATTTCCCTCCATGAAAGTCGAGGACGCCCAACTCAATATTGAATAATCTAAGCGGTAAATGATGATCATTTATCGCGTTCATCAACAAGAATATTGACTATTCCACGAACGGCAAAAGTATTGACACATTGGTACATTATTGGTGTAACATACTTAAATATAAGCAAACAATTCTATTGGTGTGTACCTAATAATTTCCTTCACACCTAGCACTATCAACTCATTTATGTTCAATAACTATATTATATTGTGCACAATACTAGTTTTATTTCATACAAATAATAACGGGGCGTAGAATTTAACTAGCAGTAGTTACTCAGCCCTTATATTTCTGAGTCGAGGACCCAGCTAAAATATAAATCCAGTCATAATAAGAACCTGCGTTCCACTTTCAACCGACAACTCCAATGTCCTACCCACTCTTCCGATTTTTTACACCGCTCCTTCTTCATACAATCCATCCTTTTGTGGAGTGCGCTACCTCCGGAAATCAGGATGGTCAACAGTCGGGACACTTTTAAGCAGAGACCTCGCAAACATTTAGAGATTACTAATTAGTGGATGGAAGTGATGAATCATTAACTATCTCTATAACCTTATTTAATATATTTGTAGCACATGTATGTAGTTTATGTATGAGTGTATGTATGTAGTGTATGTATTAGGTATTTTATTTTTATTTTACACCTACCACACTTTATCTCTGCACCACCCAAAGTTGACTGGCAGAAAATACCCAAGGCATTAAGTCCGCCTTTGTACATTTGTTGTGCATAAGTGTAAATAAATAAATAAATATTACCTCCTCACGTTGGCCAGACGGGTTGGCACAGTATCGTTCTTCCTAGTATGTGGATGAATGAACTCAGCTTCCTAGTAGGTGAATGGATCGAATGATGAAAATCCCTACTCGAAGTGAGGACTTAAAGCTAAAAAATAGATGCAGTTCTGTATTTCAAAAGTTTTTCTATCCTAAAGTATGAGTGAGATATCGATGTTTTTCTGGACCTCATTTTTATCACCTATCACGGGTTCCAGTGAAAAACCAACCAACTACCTATAGTTATTATTGTTCTAAAAGTTTATTTATCTGATTTCCACAAGGTGTCTTAGGGTTTCTGTACTTATTTCGAGAGTTTCACTTTCGTCAAAAGCTGCTGACAAAATGTTTAAGAAAAAAATTGTTTGTTTTGTGTCTATAATCAGTAGTACTTTCGATCCTTTCTTTATGGCTACAGGGTTGTTGTTACAACCTGCATCATAGATAATGGCTTACTTACGTTCTACTTACGTATAAATAAAATTAACAAATGACTAAAAATAGCTATGTGCTTAGGGTCTTAAAAGAGCTCACCGCCTAGTTGACAGACCAAAACACAATTTATAAACGAGGTGTACTCTAAGCGAGTTGTTACGCCACTAATTAAAATAAATTTGAGGAAAGACAATAAACAAATTTTGTTTTAATTTTTCAGTCCTGAGTCAGAAATGTTCCTGGTCGCTTGGACAACACTTTTCTGAAGATCATCACATGATCAAATGCATAGTTTACGATTGTTTAAAGGACATACAGACAAACATGCATTTTTGTATCCGTTTGTTCAAGGTGACACACCCATAGGTATATTTTAAGATAACGTATAAAAATAATACAATAACGTAATCATTGAGCTAGCATAGAGGTCACATTACACGCGTCCGATCCATATTGAATCTTCAAGATTATGTTTATTTATGTAATCCAAAATAGACCTTATCGACCTGCGTTATATGAGAAAGTATATTTGATTAACATATTTATGAATACCTCAATGTTTGCGTGTTTACAAAATATGTAATATTTCGGCTGGATACATTTTAATAATCCTTGGTTACCTAGTAACATGTGTTATATTGTGTACTGAAAGCATTGTGAGGTTTGCTTGGGGACCTCATTTTAGATCGTTTACATTTTACTGCCGTTTCTCTAAGTAATTATTCCTCATGAATTTGGAAGGCTTTATAGGTCTCCACCGCGCGGAAAGATGGTAACTTCCGCCACGACCTACCCACTGGGAATCGAGGGCCACATGCTCCAAGGCTGTGTCCGCCGTGCTAAGTGAAACTAAGCTCCGATTTACTAATTTCGTCGTGGTTGACATGAGCGTAACTTGATTTAACAACTATGGATCATCCATATTATGAATCGATACTACTCATATAAAATAAAATCTCAAATCTCATCTCCCCCAAGCATGAGAATTTAAAAACATCTCACCTCCTCTATGCTTCGGAAGGCTATCATTTTAATATCTATGACAGTCAAACCGTCACATGGAGTTAGGAACGTCAAAACTGAAACTGATGTTCAGTAAAAACAAAAGACTGGTGTGGTGACATTTATATAAATATCCTTGGACATAAATAAATAAATATCCTTGGACAGTTCACACAACGCCATCTCGTCCCAAGCTAAGCAACTTAATGCTTGTGTTATGGTAACGAGATGGATGATAAACTACATATATAATTTTTTTTTTGTAAATACATACATATTATATATAGAAAGGACACCCAGACTCCGAGCCAGTGCCTCTGGTTTAGACAAAGACACTTGCTCGACCCCGGAATCGAACCCGGGACCCGTTGATTCAAAGGCGGCACATCTAACCACTAGACCAGTGGACCAGTACAGTGTTACCATTCTTAATAAATACAGAAAATCAAGTCCGTGTGGTGACGGATTTATAATACACAGTGTCGCCACCCCATTCCATATTCATGGGGTCGAAAGAGGCGAAAAACAAAAAATGATAAGGTCGAACACCTAGCCGCACGGGAAGGAAAACTTAATACGAAACCCGGTGCCAGCACGTCTGGCCAGCGTGGCACAGTAGGCTAGTTACCCTCAATGTAACCGGAAGAGACCCGATCCAGCAGTGGGTCATTTAAGGGCTGACAAGTAAGAAGTAAACATCGCAGCAAGTTAATAGCAATTTAATACAAAACCCTGTACGAACCCGTATGGCCGACGTCTCACAGTAGTTACACGCGGGGCATCTAAACGGCCACGTGCGCCCCGCATGTGCTCCTCTGAAGTGTGGGGCTCACTGAGAGGCTGAGGGGATGCCAATCAGGATACATGTTGCCTCATTGCGAAGCAAATCCTGTGGCTCTGCTTCAGGCAATCAAGAATCATCATTGGTTTTAGTGCGCAGTTCGAGGCTAATTGTTCTTACCGCGCCCTGAGACCGATATAAGGGTCAGCGCCGACCAGCGGAGTGGCGGCGAAGAGGCTTTTTCAGTAACTTTATTAGACACTTTACTTTATTCAGTAACATAGAAAAATTTAATTTCAACCTAAAGCGCTTCAGAATACAACTGTATTTGGTACAACGAAATACAGTGACGGCGAGCGACGTGCGGCGAGCGTATTCTAAATACAGTTGTATTCTGAAGCGCTTTAGGTTGATATGAAATTGTTACTGAAAAAGCCTCTTTGCCGCCACTCCGCTGGTTGGCGCTGACCCTAAGTTAACCAGCTGTCACAGAGAAGGGCCCATGAGGAAAACACCTCAACAAAATGCGAAGCAAATGCAGGACTTGCGACTCATCCTTGGGTCTATACATATACTCGTATGTACATTTTATGTATATCACAAACATTTCGAGTATTTCTTTCACTGTTAAAATGTAGAACGCACATGAACAAAACCAGTTCGACGAAGTTTTTAAGAACGCGAAAGATGCGGCGCATATTTTAAAAAATGTTATGACATTACGTCATATAAAGAATATTCACGCAACATAAAATGCCATATGGGAGATTGTTTACACAACATTTTATTATTAGTCAGTTCGCAGACTCTACTCGTCTTCGTGTCGTTTTTCCTAATTTATTTACGTTTGGAGTACCTGATTTGACTTCTACTACTACTAAGCCCATAGGCGTCCCACTATTGAGTCGGGCCTCCTCCAGTTACATAGAAGGTCATTAGCCTACTGTGCCACGCTGGCCAGACGGGTTGACACAGGATTTCATTTCAAGTTTTCCTTCTCTTGCGGTTAGGTTTTCGGCCTTGTCATTTCCTTTTGTCGGCTCTTGCGACACCCTCAGGATGGAATGGGATGGTGACACTAAATGGGATGGTGACACACCGTAGTATCTAGTAATAATGCTATTTGCTATTGTCACTTGTGGACGATTTTCACTAAACCTTTTTTTGTCAACATTGCCACGCAGATTGAGATAGAAAGTATTCGTCGATAACAGACGAAAGTTTAATATGTGGTTCGTAGAATTACTTTTTACTACCTCATTAGTAGTTACTTGTCAGCCCAAATTAAAAGCAACGCTACTTGTAGGCCGCGACTTCACTTACATTGCTCTAGAAATTGAGACGTATCCTTGTTTGTTTGCTTTCCCTTTTCTACGCGTATAAGAAGCTGTATATTTTTATATCACACAGTAGCCGATAGATACCTACTTCATACTGAATTTGAAAGAAACACTGAATGTCTATTACAATATAATGTGTTAATTATTATTGTTGATAAATCTCGTACTTTTAAATTAATTGTTTCATAATTGAAACTCTATCAAACCCTCACGTTTTTAACTCGATTTCTAAGCTATCGCGTTGTGTCATTATCATAATCTATAATATTTTTCTTTTCTTCTCAGCTTGTAAAAGACCCATTGCTGAGTCTGATTACCGGAGTTTCAAATTTGCATTCTCTTGCTGCTAAGTATTGTGCCATGTCGGCTTTACCCAGCACTAAGGATACCCTCATGATAGAATGAGGTAGTGACATTATGTATACTAAATTCGACACACCGATTTATAATATTCATAATTAAAATATGTATACACATTTTCCAAAAGATGTGTATTTTTGAAATAAATATGTTATATATGAAATAATAAAATAAACTTTAAAACTACTCTACATCTGACAGACACATAAAACTCTAACTACCATTGCTTACAAATAATAATAATTGTATATAGATAATAGCTTGTAAACAAGACCAAGAATTTGAAAAAAAATGCAACTACAGTGTTCCTTGCCGGCTCTTCTCTGTAGAATAGTCTCCTGGTAGAACCTGGTCGGTAGTTTCACCATAAATGTGGGTGGACGCAAGAGTTGTAGGAGATCAATAGAGTTGGATGGATTGTAAGAATGAGGAATTGTGTATGAAAGGTTTGAATGTAGATAATGACGACTGATAGGTGTGTATGGAGTTTACCACCTAGCGTGGGAGAGGGGCCGTAAGATGATATTGGTAATTTAAATATGACGATTTTTATGAGTTTTGTAATGAAACGTACGTAATTAAAGTTCTT
Organism: Clostera curtula; assembly: GCA_905475355.2. Lineage (NCBI taxonomy): Eukaryota > Metazoa > Arthropoda > Insecta > Lepidoptera > Notodontidae > Clostera > Clostera curtula. Next base: position 6,670,994 of record FR997806.1, on the reverse strand, counting down.
TTTGAGTTTGAGATATATATTTCTCTGTTTGGATACATGTGTACACAATAATGTTACTTTCTAAAAGTTACATATTATGTACAGACATACAATTACAAATTAGTTATATGCATAATACATGTTGGCTAAGCGCCATAGGAAACAAAAAGTGACATGATATTTTTTTGCTAGTAGCTCAAACTGGTATTTTGACATGGCGTTGGTCGCAGTGACAAAGACTTAAAATGTACATATAACATCATATAGCTGTCTATACTTCGCTGAAAGTTTTTTTTTCTTTCGATATCGTCATGGATACACGGCTGTTGGGGACGAGCCGGGATATGTGGGACTCCGGGGCGCGAAGATATTAATTAGCGCCCGGACCTACCCACTAAACCAACGGCGTTACTCGACTGCCCCCCCCCCCCCTCATGGTCGCGGGTTTCACTCCCCAATCGGGGAACATGCTTCGCTACAAGAGGCAGATCTCCTAGCCGCAAGAAAAGAAAAACTTGAAGCAAGTTCTCTTGAAAATGTGACACAGTAGGCTAATATCTCTCCATAAGGGTGTTACCACACCAATCGATCGATAGATCTACCATCGATCGATTGGTGTGGTAACACCCTAAACTTTGAAGAGTCCTGACTCAGTTGTGGGTCATTATATTGGCTGAAGTGATGTTAAACATCCGATTAGTTACAAAAGCTACAATTACTTTAATAGATGAAAACGTAAGGTCTCCAAGCCTATAATGACAAATCTGTATGATGACTCAACATGTATCATCGTGGTATTTGAACAGCTTACGCATTACAAATGGTTTTTTGTGACATAGTTAAAGTGTAAGATAATATTGGAATTAATAATAACTATTAAGGTCTCTACGAACGAGAACAATAGGCTCATAAGGTTTGCGGAGCATGTTCCGCATTGGGGAGTGAAACCCGTAGCCGTTGGTTTTAGTGGGTAGGTTGGGGTGCATGCAATTAGGGGCTGTCCATTAATCACGTGATGTTTTTTTAACATTTTTTAAACCCTCCCTCCCCCTTGGTGATACGTGGTGAGGTTTAAGACTACCCCCCCACCCCCCATCAAAAATCACGTGTATTTTTTAGTACCTACAAAGAAGCTTAAACATGCCGCTTTTCGGTTTAGAAATGACGCTTTTGACGAAAAATTAAATACACGTGATATCTTACTATAAACCCCCCCCCTACCCCTTGTGATGTTTCGTGATTTTTGCCGAACCCCTCCCTCCCCCTTTCGAACCTCACGTGGACAGCCCCTTACCAACTTTCCGCGCCCCGGAGTCCCAGATAACCGGCCGCTTAGCGTTCGCGTTTGTAAAAAAAGGCCAATAACAATTTAGATCTACCAGGACGCTATAAAAAATACGAAATTATTTATACTTATTTCAGTTTATTTCTTTTGGTCGCAGACAAATGTAAACTAGCAAATACATAAAACGTTAGATTACTGCCCGCTATTTGTCCTGTGAAGTACTTGAATTTAAATTAATGAACACTTCACTAACATTGGAAAATGGCGTGAGTTTTATAGTCTCCGAGTTAATAATTGAAGTGCACCTTGGCAAAGACGTAGCGACAGCTCAGTGGCGCTTGCGACATAGCTGCCTCGGTTCAAGTCCGATTTGGCTCATTGGCAAAAAAAAAATCGATTTCATAGCAAAATATACATACGTAGAATATTGAAATAACGCTGCAATAAAAATGTACAATTTGTTTTTAATCTGAACTTTTTTGCCAGAATATTAAAATCCTAACTGCTAAGTATAACGATACATCTCGATTATTCATGTTTTTAACTTTCAAGACTAGTAAGTGAATTTATTCTGCAAGAAATTTGCTTAGGAGGAAAATACTAGCAAATTCGGTCTACACGTTTCGAAGGTTTAGTTTTGAGAACGCCTGGATGACTTTTAAATTTATTGGTTTACATTGGGAAGTTACTTGCATGCAATAACGTAGTTTATTACTTGATTTCCGACTGTTCATAAATACACCGTGTATTTATGAACAGTCGGAAAAAAAATAAAAATACGAAAAGTCGTCTGCGTTTAGAATAGACGGCCACGTGCATTTCCTTGCACTTCTAGGTCGGCTGCGTTCAAACCAGATGATCTCAAGGTGTTTTCCTGTAGGCAAAAAAGTACTTCCTGCAATGTTCATTTTTATACTAAAACTAACTTATTAATACCTGCAAAAAATGCTCCTAAAAATTGCGTTGCTAAACTTGTCGTTAATGGGTGACGTAGCCCATAGGATGACGCACTGCTGAGTCAAGCTGCTGGTTGAGCGATCGACTGCTGCGCAGCATGTCGCGGGTTCGATTCCCGCACGGAAGAAATATTTGTAGGACCTACAAGTATTTGTTCCGGGTCTGGGTGTTTTCTATCTATAATATGTATGTATTTACAAAAAAAATGTATATAAGTAGTTTATCATTATCACAAGCATTAAGTTGCTTAGCTTGGGACGAGATGGCGTTGTGTGAAATGCCCAAGAATTTTTTTATTTTTTTTTATTTAGTTGCGGTGGGGCTATTCGGAGATGAGCTGGCCGCTGCCACTTGAGAGTGGGGTTAGCGGCGGTTTACGACTATCGGACGCCCTCGGTCAATAAGGCTTGTGTCGATGGTAGGTCCCGCGGTCCACCAACGGCCTCTAAGGTGAAGGTAGAAGGAGGACGTAAGGCCACGACCCGCCCCCCCATCAGCCAGAACTGGAGGAGGCCTGACTCAGCAATGGGCCATCAATGGGCTGAGTAATAGTAACTACGTAAATAATACAGAACGAAAAAGAAAATCTTATATTACTGGTAAGTGGTGGATCGATAGCATACGGCGGTTAATGTTGCCTAAGAACGTATTAAATGCCAACGTTATAACGTATGTACGCGTCGTCGACCCTGTAAAAATATTTTCATGCATTTCTTTAACAACTCCAAACTGTAGTCTCGTGTTAAAACCTCGGTGGGCAGTTCATGCCATAGTTTAAAAATGGAATGAATTTACACGCGATAATATCGTTAAATCACTTCATAGTATAAAACAAAGTCGCTGTCGTCTGCCCGTCCGTATGTATGTATAAATCTTTAAAACTACGCAACGGATTTTGAAGCAGTTTTTTAATAGATAGAGTGATTCAAGAGGAAGGTTTATATGTATAATACATGCATAATATTGTAGAGAAACACTTATAAATTTAGATGTTCATCATTGCATCCGTCCGAAGCCGCGGCGGGTCGCTAGTATTTATATAAGGCTGTTGGGGGACTGGAGTTTTAGAATAGTAAAGACGTCGCGAAGCGTGAGTGACAAATGCTGCACTGCACCACACATGTCTCACACGACTGCATACGCCCCTTAGGACGATGTTCTTCAGTAGAAAATAAACACCCATCCACACAAAGCGCACTGCCCACAATGAACACACACGTTCACACAACGTGAGGCATGAGTGCCGAACCATTTGCGCCGCCTAGCGATGTCTGTACGCGCCTTAATCCATTCCTCGTGTCAGATTTCTACATTGTCTCATTGCAGTTTATGCTTAATCTCGTTTAAATATTTATATGTATTTTGTTTCAATATTGAAAACCTGATTTTATTGCGTGTCCACATTCATATACAGCCAACAGTTAAATTCAAAGACATAGTATTTACAGTCCGCGCCAATCTTTATTGTCGGACTGAATGTAGCCGCATTACACTGCGCACAATACAAAATCAGGTATCAACGGGACGTACACGGGGCGGGGAGGCAGGGCACTCCCGTGTGCGCCTTTATTCACCCCCATGCGCCCTCGCCACCCGCATGTTAGTGTGAGTGAGCTACGTTCGTATTGGTTATGAAATGTACAATGTAGTACTACATAGCTAGTTGGTGAGGGTACCGTAAGAGCCGACAAAAGGAAATGACAAGGCCGAAGACATAGCCGCAAGATAAGGAAAACTTGAAACGAAATGTTCTAACATGCCACAGCAGGCTAATTACCCTCCATGTCATGGGAGGAAGCCCGACTCAGCAGTAAATAAATAAATATAAATATCTTTGGACATTTCACACAACGCAATCTCGTCCCACGCTAAGCAACTTAATGCTTGTGTTATGGTAACGAGATGGATGATAAACTACTATACATTTTTTTTTGTAAATACATACATATTATAGATAGAAATGACACCCAGACTCCGAGCCAGTGCCTCTGGTTTAGACAAAGACACTTGCCCGACCCCGGGATCGAACCCGGGACCCGTTGATCCAAAGGCGGTAACTTATGGGCTGAGAGCTTAGCTTGATTACATGGTTAAGTATCTACGAGAGAATCCCAGATGCTAGACATAGGCATTGATATTGTATAATAGTTTTAAATATAAACTAATAAGCCAAACCATAACCTGCGTTACTACAAACGTTGTACAACCTGTTTTTGTATGTTTATATCTCTGGTGTGCATCTACCTAAAGGAAATCCAAGTTCCTAACCAGATCACCTAGAAGGCCTCGGACGTGACTCGCGAACCAATGTCGTCTGTGTCATCAGCCGGAACAACCCATGGAGGTCACTCTGTCAATTGTCTGGTAATCCGCTGGACATCAGCTGAACCATTGATGGCAACATGCTTCAATGCTTCTTGCACGAGGCTGTAAATAAATACCCAAGTACGGTTGGTACTACTTGCTCCGATGCTTGATAATAGTACCAAGTATTTGGAGAAGATAATTGGTGCGAATTAAATTACAAACGCTTCCCTGCGAGATCGAATCAGAAATGAGGAGATACGCAGGAAAACCAGGGTCACTGACAGGGCAGGGCACATAGCTCGCAGGACTGACGCCCGATGGGGCAGAAAAGTCCTCGAGTGGCAACCGCGTTCCGGAAGGCGCAGTGCTGGTAGGGCTCCCACACGGTGGACAGACGACCTGGTTAAGGTCGCCGGAAAGCAATGGATGCGGGTCGCCCAGGACCGGCCTTAGTGGAGATCCTTGGGGATGCCTATGTCCAGCAGTGGACGTGTTTTGGCTGAAATGATGATGATGAAATTACAAACATTACAAACTTTGTTACCTATTTCGCTGAGATTATAATTTTGTCATCCGTTTGGTGACGGATTTAAAATACGCAGTGTCACCACTTCATTTCATTCTTGTCGTAAAAGTCGACAATAGGAAATGACAAGGCCGATAACCTAGCCGCAAGAGAAGGAAATCTTGATATAAAACCCTGAGCCAACCCTTCTGGCCAGCGTGGCACAGTAGGTGAAGTAGCCTACTACCCTCTATCTACCTACCCTCTATGTAAATGGAGGAGTCCCGACCCAGCAGTGGGTCATTTATGGGCCGAGTAGTACACCAAAGTAAGGACAGATTTTCTTTGACCCGGCCGTCGGGGCCTTGCTGGGTTATGAAGGTATCTCAATTCTCATTCGGCTAATTACCCTCCATCTAATTGGTGGAGGCCTGACTCGGTGATGGGTCATGTATCGCCTGAGTAGTAGTAGTATAATTAGTAGGTATTCAAGATTTTTTTCTTGCTTTTGACTTTTGTAAAAAAATTTGCACTATTCGATCCCATTTCTGCGGTCTTGTTATTGTCCAACTATGAAATAGAGAGGGCCTTACCATCTGATGGCATAACTTTACAACGAAGGGCTCATCGTAAACTTGTCAAATGCAGCTAATATTCAATTGATACCCCCTGATGAGGAAGTAATTACCAGGGATCTGAATAGGGAGGGTTCAAAACTATATTTAGAGAGAGAAATTCACCACAAATGCTTCTTCCAGTTAGATCTTTGTTCTATTTGTCCAGATGTACTTTTATACCGTTTTGGTTTCATAATGTGTATAAAGTAAACTTTTTTCTATATTATTATTAGCTGGGCAAGAAAACGTTAATTTGCCATATCAAAAATTGCCTACTCTCTATGCTCTGACCTACCAAGTCAGAGTATACAATTAACTACAAGTACAAAAAATAGTTTATGTTTTTCCTTTCCTTTAAATGTGTTAAATGTTCCTCAGCTCAGGTCATTGATTTCACCCGCGTTTACCCAGTTTTTTGTGGTAAGTCAACAAAAAAGTAGAAAAAAGCCATGCCAAATTTCATAATCTGAGATCTCATGAGAAACGTTAAGTGTGGTATTAGCTGTATGCGTGAGGAGTTTACGGCTCTCATTAGCAGTCCAGCTGTGGACTAAACGAAACTAAAAATATCAGTCGTAAAAGGCAACTAGAGAGTTACTTGACGGCTCTTCTATGTAGAGCAGCATTCCGGCCCTGTGGTAGCTTCTCTATGAAAATGGATGGATGTTAGGTTTGTGGGAGACCCAAGTAGAGATGGATGGAGTGTGCGAGTGCGGATATGCGTATGATAGGTATGAATGAAGTTAGGTATGAGGCCGATGTGAGTGTCCGGGGACTACCACCCAGCGCGATAATGGTACTATAAAACATGACGATTAAAAAGAGTTTTGTAATAAAACCTACATAGATAAATTTCTTTTTGACCGAGTTTGAATAAGTCCCACAGGGGTCGTGAGTCGGGCCTCCTCCAAATTCATGGAGGGAATTAGCCTACTGTGCCACGAGCAAGACGGGTTGGCACAGGGTTTGTATCAAGTTTTCCTTCTCTTGCGGCTAGGTGATTTGCCCCTTGGATCATGTGATCCGGTTCAATTACAGAGTAAAAAGGATAATTTGAAGACTCAAACTAAAAGATTGTAGTTTACGAAAATAATGGGAGTATCTCAAATAATATTATATTCATGGTTGCATTAATACAAGCATGATCAATAAAATATATAAATAGCCACTAAAGTCCTAATCATGACATCAGCGCATACTATTAAACAAAGACATACATGTGATGGTGTCATTGCGAGCGTGTATAAAATTTGTATACGAACAAAGAACAATAAGACAAACACCCACTGAGCACTGTGTGGATTGAGAGAGAATATCCAATGAAGCTACAAAAATCGTAAGATGGTGAAGACACAGAAATTTTGACATGGTATCTTGTGCCACCTATTTTTTGGTGTGGCTTGGGAAATGCTTTATTTATTTATTTTATTTATTTATTACTTTTTTGTACAAATAAAAATACAAAACATAGCTTTATAACGAAAGAAATTTGTACATGTGGGCGACCTTATCGCTAACAAGCGATCTCTTCCTTCTTTATGCATATCACTGCCCCTTGGTAGTGGGGTTGGCGATTATGGGGGACTCCGAAAACGTCTCGTTTATTACATTTCTTCTTAATTACTTTTCTAGAATAGATTGATAAAACATCTTTTTCACAATTGGTTTCATCGCTGTTTAAACATTTCGACACCGGACAATGACAAAGGAAGTTGCAACATTTTCTTGAGAAGTCTATCAAACTGGTCGCGCGATTTCGCGAGATTTTCTGCAAAACCATTTGCCTAATTATTAAGCAAATTCCATTTTACTAATCAAGGTTACAGACTAAGTACTAGTGTCATAAATTCGATAGCAACTATCGGATTTATGACACTAAGTAGTACGTTTTATGCAAAAATCGCTTATATCCGATTTTGATCACTTGTTGTAGATATCAATAGGATATTGGAGGACTTATTAAGTTATTGTAAAAATATTTCTTGAAGTAATGAAAAAAGCAAATCAAATGTTGGTATTGTAATCACTATCATCACTATCACTACATATTATAAAACAAATTCGCTGTCGTCTGTCCGTCCCTATGTATGCTGAAATCTTCAAAACTACGCAACCGATTTTGAAGCGGGTTTTTTAAGTAGATGAGGGATTCAAGAGGAAGGTTTATATATATAATACATCCATAATCCGCACCGTGGTACATCAGAACTAATGACATTCACCGGGACCTTAAAGTGGACTTTGTTGCTAACGTCATAAAGAAACATGCTAAAGCGCATGACCATAGGCTTCATCGCCATGTGAATGTCGAGGCTATCCAGCTCCTCGACACCACTGACATTATAAGACGGTTAAAAAGGACTAAACCTTTTGAACTAGTGTAGTGAATTAGTGAATAATAGTGATATATATAGTACAATAAGTGCAATATTATGAAGATCACATGAACAAAGTGATTTATCATTCTAGAGACAATAAGACAAGTGTTAGTGGACACTGCCTTAGTTTATTCATTTCCGTAGTAATTTAGGACAGATACAAATTACTTATTAGCCTAAGCTAGATTGTAATAAGAATGGTGCAGTTTTAATAAGATTGAACTATTACAAAAAAAAAAAAAAAAAAAAATCCATAATATTGTAGAGAAACACTGATAAATTTAGAGGTTCATCATTACACCCGTGCGAAGCTGGGGCGGGTCGCTAGCATATTATAAATTGACTTTACTATGATATTTCATGAATCACAGGACTCATTGATAGTCTTTAAAGAGGAATAATAATGCAATAATTAATTGAATCATATAGGGTTGGTTTAAAAATAATATGTCACTGATAGTGACACATAGTACCTACTAATAGGAATTATTCATTGTAAATTAAATATAATTTTATGCAAATAGTTCCTTTGACCAACAGGATAAGCAACGTCTGTTTCAGCCAAGTGTTGGGTGAGTGGCACTCATAAATACAACGCCTGATCTCTTCTAAAGTTTGGAGCAGTCACTACCAGCTGTCATTAAATATCCTATAGCAGTTGTCATACGTAGTCCGTAGTTGCCAGGCTGTTGCAAGCTGTTCAGCTCAATACCACCGTTCTGGCGTAGTTAAACAATAAACATTCATGCAATAAACTTTAGCATTTACAATAGTAGTAGGTAATTAAAATATTCGAATAGCCAAGTCATTAATTAAATGCACTAAACTAAATATGTACCTAAATTTTTATAAGTATTTATTTCCGAGGCATGGGAAATTAAATTTAAATAATATAACTACATACTGTGTGGGACGGACGACCTGCTTAAGGTCGCCGGAAAGCAGTGGATGCGGGCGGCCCAGGACCGGCCTTTGTGGAGATCCTTGGGGGAGGCCTATGTCCAGCAGTGGACGTCTTTTGGCTGAAATGATGATGATGATGACTGTGTGGGAGGCCTACCAGCACTGCGCCTTCCGGAACGCGGTCGCCACTCGAGGACTTTTCTGTACCATCGGGCGTCGGTCCTGCGCGCTATGTGCCCTGCCCACTGCCACTTAAGTTTGGCAATCCGGTGGGCTATGACGGTGACCCTGGTTTTCCTGCGTATCTCCTCATTTCTGATTCGATCTCGCAGGGAAACTCCGAGCATAGCCCTCTCCATTGCCCTTTGGGTGACTTTGAGCCTTCTGATGGAGCCCATAGTGAGCGACCACGTCTCTGTTCCGTAAGTCATCACTGGCAACACACATTGGTTGAAGACTTTTGTCTTCAGACAAAAGAATGATGATGAATATACATACTTAAATATTTTATAAAGATTATGATTTGTTTATTTACAAAAATTAAGTAAATACCAAGTCCGTGAGGTGATGGATTCTACACGAACCACTCCTTTCCATCTTGAGGGTGTCGTAAACGCCGACTGAAGGAAATTACATGGCAGAAAATCTAGCCGCAAGATAACCATTCTGGCCATAATGGCCTCCTGTCCTGTAAATCCAAGTAGATTGGAGGAGGCCGCACTGAGCAGTTGGTCATTTATGAGCGGAAATGATGATGATGAAATACCATATCTCTTGTAGGCATCGAAGTTTCTAGATGTTTTAGGCTTTCACGATCCGTGCGAGGAGGTAATTTTTATAACGGTTGTCGATTGTGTTTTTTTATTTTATCCAGACAGTTCAACATTAAACACAGGTGAAGTGTTTTTGTTTTTTAAACTTGATATTCTCTTGTTTTGTTTTAATCTTCTAAAAGTTAAATTGCTCAGGGCAACTAATGTCCTCTTATTCTCTTAGTAGTCCCAGGTTCGATTCTAGGGTTAGGCAAGTCGTTAAATGCGTGACTTTTTTGTTAACACAAAAGCACAGACTCTGCTATTAAGGTTTAAAAATCACGATTTCTAACCCGTTAGTGTTTTTGTTGACATGATCACGCTCGATCGACCGTTTATCTCATAAATTATGGATCACAAAGTGTTACCTTGGACATGAACGTGGTACAGTATCATTGTTTACTAAATACTGATCGGTGTAATAATAAATTAAAGCTGTCAGATTGTCTAGAAACGTCTATGTTATAATTGGTAGTTTTTTATGCAGGATGCATTGTAAGTTCGTGGCCAAATCCGAATCTATAACGAGTAGCAAGAACTTTAAGATATATTTTCAATTTTGTTTAAAATCAGTGATTTTCTATTAATTTGGCATAAATAAGATAGTTAGAACTAGTCATAGAATAAACTCAAAGCGAGATACTGCCTCAGCCCATAGATTACCCACAGCGTAGGGCCTCCCCCACATACATGTAGGGTAATTAGCCTACTGTGTGTGGGCTATCTGGCTGCCAACCCGTCTGGGTTGGTATAGAGTTTCATATCAAATAGGGCCTCTAGGGTAGTGGGTCGGGGGACCCAACACCGACGAAAGCCTGACTGACTGAGTTGCTCGGGACGCCCTCTGATAGTCGCTTGCCCACGTAGCGGGCATCTCGTCGTGCCTTTACAGTAAAATGCGCTTACGCGAACCTGTGGCACCCCAATCTTGTAGTCTACCCACTAAAACTAAAACCCCAACCTCACACGACACGCTCGGGGCGTCACAGGCTAGCATAAACACATTCCACTGTGACGCTCGATACGAATCCCTGTGCCAACCCGTTTGCCCAGCGTGGAACAGATGGCTAATTACCCTCCATGTAGCCCGACTCGTCAGCAGTGGGTCATGTATGGGCTGAGAAGTAAATGAAGAAGTAATTTAATAGCGTATTTTACATTATTACATTGTGCAAACAGAGATAAGCATTGATATCCTCATTAAAAAACGTTTGGCTGACATGGAGACAATTGTATTCATTTCGATAAACCTCGTATCCATGTCAGAGAAAATTTCAGAAAAATAACACGCAATTTTCAGTAGACTGTATCCTTTTATCAAATTAACTAAAGCTCATTCTCCACAGACATCTGCTAGAATTTTGGTGGTGGTGGTTAGAATCTGATTCTGTACTTTTGTAGAAAACTGTCATCTAGTTTAGACATCTATCTCAACCCGTGACGACGACTGCTGCAAAAATGAAAATTAGAACCCGATAAATCTGCTAAAAAGTATTTATTTTCAATGTTTTAATATTGGTTTTAAGTATGCAATCACGCGCAACAATTGATACTAAACACAGGGTCACACGGCCATAAATAGCTAACGCAACTACAAGCACAATATTTTTGGATATAATACATTTTTACAAACACAAAAACTTTGACCAATTTCAAAATAGGAACTAAAATGCGAAGAAAAGACAAAAACAATCACATGAAGTCGATACCGTAGGTCTACTTATCCTACTTAACTTTGACGGTTGTTTATTGGTAATTTTAGCTACTGATTTGTGTAGCTATTGACTGTCACAGTCGTAATAATGACAGCCACGATTGATTGATACCCTCTGATGCACGGAGGAGGTCAGATAATAGAATATAATATGATGGACACCCAGCAGAACCGTTGCTTAATCTACAGGTGAATTGCATTCCGCACTATTAGGCTATGACCTTCTCAGACTCTATGAAATCCAATATTACTTTGCAACGGTTTTTCTCACCTGTTTATTAACACTTTTTGCTTAGTTCATTACCAGTATCTCAACCCCTAAAAGACACACTGTTGAGTCGTGTTTCCTCCAATTACATGGAGGGAAATTGGCTCAGATATAAAAATCAAGATTTTCTTCTCTTGTGGCTATTTTTCTGCTTGATCAATTCCTGTGGTCGGCCTTACGGTTTCCTCCGAATGAAATATTGTTTCTACGGGGTGTAGCATAACCACTTTTTGTTTGTAGGAAATCCTTATTATGGATACCCAGCCGTAGGGGACTAGCCCGGGTATCTAGGATTCCAGCGCCCTTATCTACCCACTATATGTAACGACATTCCTCGACTGCCCGCTTCAGGGCCGCGGGTTGCACTCCACAATGGGGCCAATGCTCCGCGATCGTAACCAAAAATAAAACCTAAGCCCATAACGATAAGATCGATAGTACTACTAATATATGTGCTCCCTGGAAATTTCCAGTACAAACTAAACATCGTATTTTAATTAAAATATTGGTTGGTGACAAAAGTGCTATTGGTAGAGAATTCAGAAACATTGTGCAAGATAGGTTACAAAGCTTGTAATTCATGATAGCTAAACCATTCCAGGCACGCATTGTCTGATTAAAAAACGAATTACAAAAAGTACAACTTCCGGTAGGCTCACTTGGGATGGCTATATGGTTTTTATTACATTGTTTTCTATTGGATCCACAAAACTGATGTACAATCTTAATTAAACAAAATTTAAACACTGAGATAGATAAATGATTGACCCTTTTAAAAACTAAAAATAAAGGACAAAATTATCAAATTCCGCCTAACTTTAAATTATAATTTTCGAAAAATGTAGACAACGATAACGCTCTTGAGACCAATTGCCACTATCAACCATTCTAAGTTATTACATAACACCTGGCAGAAAATATTTGAAACAGTGTATTGCCAAATAGCCGGCCGTTGAACTAGAGTTACCAACCGAATAATTCGTAACTGTTATTATCTAGTTACGAAACTGCATGCAGGTCACCAAATGACCATCTTGGTAAAAAACGTAGAGAAACGATTCATACATTTTTATACGTAACATCAAAATAATAAAACATTCAGAGAAGGCAGAATAACTGCTTACTCGAGAGGTCGGACTAGTTAGGCCGGTGAAGAAAGGCAGATATTATTATAAAATTAATAATCTTACTAATATTATAAACGTGAAAGTTTGTAAGTATGGATGGATGGATGGATGGATGGATGGATGGATGTTTGTTATTCTTTCACGTAAAAACTACCGAATGGATTTTAATGAAACCTTACAATAATATAGCTTATACATCAGAATAACACATAGGCTATAAGTTATAAAGATATTATGTGAATTACAACAATATAAACAAGTCGAATTCAAAATTTCTAATTGTCAAATTTTCGGCCATATTAAGCTATAGACAACATAACGTTTCGCTGTCAGTTGCGTTTTGTTAAAGTAGGTTTTATACGGACGGGATAAAAATCTCAGGTATCCTATGTCCAACTTTCTTTTTGTTTTAAATATTTATAATGGGGAACAAAGTTCGCCGGGTCAGCTAGTATTTAATATTGACGGATTTAGAATACTTGATGTCACTAACCCATATCATCCTGACGGTGTCGTAAGAGGCGACTAAAGGAACACAAGAGGCAGATCACCTAGCTGCAAAAGAAGGAAACCGTAGGATAATTACCCTCCTTGTACTTGGAGGAGGCCGGCTCAGTAGTGGGTCATTTATGGGCTGATGATGAATACCAGATCGAAGCTCAAGGTAATATGGTTACAGTTTTATTATCACTAGGCCCTGTCTATCAACATGAAAACTTTTACAGAGTTCTTCTTTTTTTAACGTCCAATAACTTTCTGATACCTCCTGTATAGCGTGGCATTATAGGCATGTTTCCTTCCACAATTTAGAAGGACTCCTAGTAAGAACTGCAGAACATCGGTCATTTAATCGTCATCATCAGCCAAACAAAATTCACTACCGGATTTTCACATAGATTAGAAACTGAACTCGTCTCGGTCCTCGGACTAAACGATATACAATAATATGATTATGTATTCTTACTATACTATAACATATCTTTATTGTTCTGTATTTTTTATTAAGTATTGTATAAAGATGACTTCCTCAATCGCTAACCAATTCATATATAGCGTTATTACGCAAAGCTTCACGCGATATGTTTACGAAATCGGATGCAGTTTAATCGTCGATTGATTTTTATTAACCAGTTGTTATATTAACCTAACATTGTATACTAGTACCAACTTCTACTCACCCCATAAATGCGTCCTACAACTATGTGGAGCGTACGGGAATTGAGCCTACTGTCCCACGCTGGCCACATGGGTTGCACATGGTTCCGTATCAAGTTTTCCTTCTCTTGTGGCTCGGTTATCGACCTTGTCTTTTCGTTTTGTCGACTCTTATGACATCAGAATAAAATGGAACACCACACGGATAAACGTACCACTAATTTTAACCTAGCATACTAATACCTAGTACAAAGTTATATACAAATGACTATTTTTGAGAACTTTCGGTGCGGTGACGGATTTATAATACATACTCAATTTCACCAACCGGTATGGGTTGATCTTGAGGGTGTCGTAAGATAAATAAATAAATAACCTTGGACATTTCACACAACGCCATCTCGTCCCAAGCTAAGCAACTTAATGCTTGTTGTGGGAAACTTAATGAAAATCCCGGAAAGTAGTAATTAACTGATATCGTATATTGCAAAGTAATGATGAACAGTAACAAAGACAAGTGACGCGCCATAGAGTAGACAGGCACCACAGACTAATATATTTAATCGATATTATGTTGTGTTTAGTATTGTTCCAACATCCTCCCTTAAACACAACCCCATCTTCGACGAACAAAAAGCCAATTTTGAGTGCGAAGTTGCTTTAGTAAGGGCATCGGCGACCATCACGTCTGTTTGTATATATCGAACATCAATTGCTCCATCAAGTACTTTGTCACGAACAAAATGGTGCCTCACGTCGATATGCTTGGTCCTAGAGTGATAATTGTCGGAACCTGAAAGTTTAATAGAACTCTGATTATCACTATAAATAATCATAGCCTCGCCTTTTATTGTTGGCCAGAAACTTTCTTGAAATTGCTTTAACCATAAAGCCTCCTGCACACATGATGACAAAGACATATATTCTGCCTCTGTTGTAGACAGAGCAACAGTAGGCTGACGCCTTGAGTTCCAGCTGATTGTTCCTCCCTGAAACAAGAATGTGTAACCGGTACAGGAACGCCGGTCATCTTCTGAGCTGGCCCAGTCAGCATCACAGTATCCATGACTCATGTTCTCATCTAGGTTTTGTTTATAACTGAGTCTGTAATCTTGAGTGCCTTTTAAGTAACGCATTACCCTTTTAAGTGCCATCCAATGTTGCATTTCAGGCTTATTATTGTGTTTACTCAATAGATTTATAACAAAGCTTATATCAGGCCTAGTAACTTGAGAAATATATAATAAACATCCAATTATCTCCTGATAAGGAATATCATCTAAAATCTTTGTTTCTTCTGACTTTTGTAACTTAGTATTCAAATCTATTGGTGTTTTTACTGCTTTACAATCTGACATTCCATATTTTTGTAATACTTGTTGTATATACTTCTTTTGATCGAGATAAATTATTCCTCTCTCTCTATCTCGTTCCACATGTATTCCCAAACAGTAACATAACTCTCCAAGATCATTCATTTTAAATTTTTTATGCAATTCTTCTCTTATATAATATTTTGACTTCTGATTATTAGTAAATAAAATTAAGTCATCGACATATATTGCCAAAAATATCATGTTGTCCTTGTTTTCAATTTTATAGTAAATACAAAGATCTTGCTTTGATTGTATTAATCCCATTTGTTTTAATGTAAAATCAAGCTTTTTATTCCATTGCCTGCTAGCTTGTTTTAAACCATATAATGACTTCTTTAAACAACACACTTCTTGTTTTCCATTGCTATACATAGGTGGTTGCATCATATAAATCTCCTCCTCTATGTCACCCTGAAGAAAAGCAGATACTGCATCCATTTGCCATATATCCAAATCATATTTCACTGCTAAAGCAAATAAATATCTTAATGATGCAAGTCTTACAACCGGTGAAAATACCTCAGTGTAGTCAATTCCAAATTTTTGTGAACATCCTTTTACCACAAGTCGAGCTTTGTATTTAACTATCTGGCCATTTTCATTTGTTTTTGTCTTATATACCCATTTGCATGGTATTGAATGCTTATCTGGTGGTAGACTAGTCAGCTCCCATGTATTATTTTCTAATAAACATCTGTATTCTTCATCCATCGCTTCTTTCCATTCTTTAGCATTAGAACTTGATAGTGCTTCTTTTACAGATAGTGGATCTGAAATTTGTGTGCAACACATAAAATTATTTCCCTGCATATTATGCCTTTGGTGTGATCTTAAAGTGATATTTCTCTGGAAATCATCATTGCTATTGCTATCATCAAGAATACTTGTATTTGGATAATATGTGGAGTCGTCAGAACCATTGCAGCTATCAAACGATACATCACTTGTGTGTGTTAATGTGTCATTTTGTGTAGTATTTTGTGGGCTGTTTACATCAGTAGTTCTCTCTTCACACTCTAATGTATCATTAGTAGAACTAAGGGTAATAGAAGTAAGTGGTGGCACTGATACAGGTTCCTGTGTGATATTTTCAGTATTCTCTGTTTTCTCAATGAAAATCACATCCCTGCTGATTACCATCTTTTTACTAACTGGGTCATACAATCTGTAGCCCTTTGTGTTTTCACAATAACCCACAAAAATTAATTCATTTGATTTGCGGTCCCATTTCAAACGGTTTTGCTTAGGAACATGTACCATGGCCTTAGAACCAAATATCTTTAAATGAGAAATGTTTGGTTTCTTACCGGACCATTTTTCATATGGTGTTACCTCATTCAAAACTCTTGATGGTGACCGATTAATAACATAAGCTGCTGTCATAACTGCTTCAGCCCAATATGTTTTCTTTAAATTAGCTTCAAACAGCATACATTTAGAACGCTCAACCAATGATCTGTTCATGCGCTCGGCCAGCCCGTTCTGCTCCGGAGTGTACGGAACGCTGGTTTGATGCTTGATACCAGAGGTTTCTAGAAAAGCAGAAAAATCTTTATTACAGTATTCTCTACCATTATCACTCCTCAAGACTTTTATTTTCTTTTCTAATTCATTTTCTACCTCTTCTTTGAACTTTTTAAACACAGATTTTATATCCAACTTATTCTTTAGAATATACACATATACTTTTCTAGAAAAATCATCTATGAAGGTTATGAAGTACTTTCCTCCTCCTGCAGAAGGTGTCTCCATCGGACCACAAAGATCTGTGTGTATAATCTCTAGCAATTCATTTGCTCTAGAATTAGATGGAAGAAACGGAAATCTATTTTGTTTAGCTTCACAGCAAGGTTTACATACAGAATCAATCTCTTTACTTGATATTTTTATACCCTCAGCACAAACCTCTAACTTCTTAACATCTGCAATATTCAAATGACCCATTCTTTTATGCCATGTAATCAAATCTGTATTACTCTCAAATGTAGAAGCATATGCATTATGAGTTGCTATATTGAGTTTGTACATGTTATCACTCAATTTTGCTGTTGCAATGAGTACTTTATTGATACTATAAATGTTACAGCCTTCACTTGTGAATTCCAGTTTACATCCATTTTTTGTTAATTGACTGACTGATAACAGGTTGGCACTCAACTCAGGAATAAATAAAACATTTCTCACCTGGATCTGATGCACATCATTACATACTTTTGTCTGAATGTTAACTTTACCCAAGTTATGCACGGTGACCGCATCATTATTTGCCACCATTATCTTTTGGATCGGAGGTGACTGTATATCGTACATCCAGTCTGAGCGTCTTGACATATGCATTGTTGCCCCTGAGTCTATATACCAATCATCTGGATTTAATGAACTGTAAGCTGAAAAAATAGCTGAAAAGTTATTTTGATTAATATTCTTTTCTCGACATTGGCTTTTATAGTGTCCATATTTATTACAACTAAAGCAACGTGGGCCTTTTCCTTTTGGTTTTGAGTTATTCTGTGAGGTTGTGTTATTTTTTTTGTGCTTCGTGAGGAATGCTGTGGATTCTGATACCTTAACCTCTTGCAACAATTTTGTCTTAACAAAATCTGATGAAATTTTAATGCTTGAACTCTCTAATCCCATAATCATTGGCTTATAATTGTCCGGTAAGCCAGCTAGCATGAGAGTTCCGAGCCATTCATCTCCAACCTCGAAACCAATATTTCGTAATTTATGAGCCGTGCTCATTAATTTATTCACGTACTCCTCGACACTGGCACAATTATCCAACGTTGTGTTGATTAGATCTTTTAATAAGCCAACTTTTCTTGATAGCCCGGAGTCCTCGAAGGCATTTTGAAGGTTTTGCCAAACTTCTCGAGATGACGTTGCATTTTCGATATGAACAAAGTTGATTGGATCTACCAACAAAATTATCTTGGTCTTGGCTTTTAAGTCTTTCTTGGCATCTTGACCTCCAGGATCAACGCAATCCCATAATTCCTCGTGCTCTAAGTACGATTTTACCGCAAACTTCCATGTGGAGTAATTTTCTCTACCGGCGAGTTTCGCAATTTGGAGGTTAGACATGTTCATGGTGAAAAATTATTACGATTCGCGACGATTTACTTTTAAACAGCAATACGGTACGACAATATGAACAACGGATTCTACTTTTACGCCCATAACCTGTGGGAAACTTAATGAAAATCCCGGAAAGTAGTAATTAACTGATATCGTATATTGCAAAGTAATGATGAACAGTAACAAAGACAAGTGACGCGCCATAGAGTAGACAGGCACCACAGACTAATATATTTAATCGATATTATGTTGTGTTTAGTATTGTTCCAACACTTGTGTTATGGTAACGAGATGGAGGATAAACTACTTATATACATTTTTTTTTGTAAGTACATACTTAATCTAATATATAAAATTCTCGTGTCACAGTTTTCGTTGCCATACTCCTCCGAAACGGCTTGACCGATTTTGATGAAATTTTGTGAGCATATTGAGTAGGTCTGAGAATAGGACAACATCTATTTTTCATCCCCCTAAATTTTAAGGGGGGGTCAAACTAAAAATTGTTTATTTTTTAGAGAAATTTTTTGGCTTTTATTTTTTTAAGATTCAGCATAAAAAAATACAAACAACCCTACATGTTCACCCCTCTACGATCAACCCCTATTTAATTACATGGCAAAACAACGTTTGCGATAGGAGATGTTGTATAGATAGATTGAGTCATCAAGATATCTCTGGAACCATAAGACCTAGAGGGTTGCGCGGGGTTTGCGCCGGGTGGGGGTTGCGCGGGGGAGGGGGTTGCGCGGGGGATGGTTAATTATTTGGCACAACAACGTTTGCCGGGACAGCTAGTATAGCTATAAAACAATCTTGATACAAACACAGAATTGAATTTGTAGGGGACCTGAACTCAAACTCAAACTCAAACTCAAAAGGAACTTTATTTACGTAGGTTTCATCACAAAACTCTTATAAATCGTCATATTTATAAACACCATTATCATCTTACGGCCCCTGTCCCACACTAGGTGGTAGTCTCCACACACACCTATCAGTCGTCATACCTACATTCACACCTTTCACACACAACTCCTCATTCCTGCAATCCCTCCATCTCCCCTGATCGCTCACAATCCCTATATGTTCACTCACATTCATGCCGAAACTACCACCGGTTCGGAAGGCTGCTCTACAGAGAAGAGCCGGCAAGAAACTCTGTAGTTGCGTGAGAGCAAGTTCGAAAGATGAGAGAAACACGCTACATGTTTACGCAATGAATGACGGATAGACCTTGACAGAGCCAATAAAAAAAAAACAAAAACAAATCCGCGATTAAAGGTCTCCATTGCGTCATTGCTCACACATACAGTGTACAATATATGACATTTTCTAAATGCTACGTACAAAATATTTCGCCAATGAGATATAGTATTGAAGGGGCCAAAGGAACAGAGCACAGGCACAAAATGACAGTTACTTCCAGGCATCATTATCACACATATAGTCGTTGACGCGGTAGTACCCTTTATTAATTAGTGTAGTTTTAACAAAATTTTTGAACTTTATGAAGGGTAGATTTACAATAGCGTCAGGAATTTTATTGTACAGGCGAACACCGAGGCCTGCAAAAGATCCATGGGCTTTTTGCAGTCTGTGGTGAGGTATCATTAGTTTATGCCCATTTCTTGTACGGATAGTGGACGTAGTGACATCACAGTTGGTCTTATACTGACTGATATTCTGTCTCACAAATAAGATATTAGCAAGGATAAACTGCGATGCCACAGTCAAAATTCCTATATCACAAAACTTATTTCTAAGTGATTCCTTGGGTCCTAGATTGTAAATGGAACGCACAGCACGCTTTTGTAATACAAATACAGTTTCAATGTCTGCGGCGTTGCCCCAAAGCAAAATACCATATGACATGACGCTATGGAAGTAACCAAAGTAGACAAGTCTCGCGGTATCCACGTCGGTGAGCCGTCTTACCTGTCTCACAGCATAAGCTGCTGAACTAAGTTTATCAGCGAGTTTATGAATGTGGGGCCTCCATTGTAACTTGGAATCTAAAGTAATGCCCAAAAACTTTGTAGATTCTTCTAGGTCCAAATTTTTGTCATTTAATATCAATTTAGTAACGCTACTTTTTGAGTAAGAGGTAGTAAACCTAATGCATTTGGTCTTAGCTGCATTCAACAATAAATTGTTTACAGTGAACCACTGAGATATTTGCACGAGTGCGCTATTTACATCGTCAAAATTTGTTTTCTTACGGTCAACTTTAAAAATAAGCGATGTATCATCAGCAAATAGAACAATGTTACAAATATCTTTTACAAAGAAGGCGAGATCGTTTATATAAATAAGAAATAAAAACGGACCCAGAATAGACCCCTGTGGCACGCCCATTGTTACTGTCGAACCAGTAGATTTGACTCCATTTATGTCCACAAACTGCATTCTGCTACTCAAGTATGACGCAAGGAGATTAAGCGCGTTAAACTTGATACCATAGTGTTGTAGCTTTCTCAAAAGAGTGTTAGACTTAGTAGTGGGTCATTTATGGGCTGAAACGACTACAGGGAACGATGCTGTCTGCCCTCCGTAGTCCTATCTACTTAGTGGGACCACCGGTAATTATATGGTTAGACCAGCAGTCAACCATTGTTCACTCTACTGACTGTAACGTCTGCCATAGATGGCGACACACGACAGCGTAGTAGATAAGGCTAAATTCGCTCAAAGGTTAGAAGGACCAGTTGCTAATATTCACGCTACAGTCTATGTTTGTCACATGCTATAGATGTTATAATGAGAATACTATTTTTGTTGCTACCCTCAGTTTGCCAAAAACCACAAAACGCTCGTCCTCATTCTGTTACTAACCGTTCCGAGATATCGCGTCCGTGGGCGATGTCTATGTGGGCGTTGCTTGAGTTCTGTATACAATTATTTTGTGTTTGTAGGTTGTAAGTGTAGTTATTCTACTATGTATTTGTTACACATTTTTTGTGACTGTTAGCGTAGTGTCGTTGCGTGACCGTCTTCAACGTCAACGAACAAAGGTGGAATAATTTATATGGAACGACACAAGTATGGCGAGCAGCAAGCTGTTTCTAGGAACAGATATTTTACAACATTTACGTGTTTGTGTAGATTTATGGCTACACACACGAATCACTCTTTCGAGCTGTCAGAGGAAACAGGGAAATCATGACAACTAGATCAGGGAAATCGTGACGTCAGCAGTGTTAGGCACCCATTTTTTTCTTGTTAAATTTTTACAGGGTTTTTGTCGACGTGAGTAACATGTATGGTATTGCAAACTTTAAAGGCGACGGTAAGTGATTTATCATCAGGCGAGTTGTATCCTTGAGCGTCATACTTGTGGTATAAAACTTAAGTACCTAGTTCATTCTTTGAAAGATGTCACTGTATTTTCAAACGACTTTTTGAAGTAGGAGGTTCTCAATTCAGCTTGAATTGGGGAGTAAGCTGGTGAAAGCATGACGTGAGCGTTATGAAAAGTGTGATCAGGCAAGGCGAACGGAAGTTGAGAGGGAGATAAACTAATATCTCCCTCTCTGAAGATATAAAGTGAGAGATTACGTTTCGTATATTAATGTAGGGGCAAAAGAGAGGAGAAACGAGAACACATTATTATACTTCAGTCGTGTGGTGTAAAGCGCACTCGTCTTTTTGATGTTTGATACCGCATAACTCCGTCATTTGTATTGTGGCATTGTGTTCCAGATTAGTCCTAATTAAATTTTGTCGAAATCGCTTCCGAAGTTATAAATAAATATCCTTGGACATTTCACCCAACGCCATCCCGTCCCAAGCTAAGCAACTCAATGCTTGTGTTATGGTAACGAGATGGATGATAAACTACTTACTACTTATTTGTTTGGCAGAATATTTGAAATAAATATTCGACAAAGATTTCTAAGGGTATTTTTTAATTTTATGGGTAGTTGTTATTCGCATTCTTTACAAAAACAAAAATTGTTAACCGAATTCGAATTCCGAATTCAAATTATCACTACTTAGAACGCGAAAAATAACGACTCTTATGGTCAGTGTTAATGCCGACGTTATTATTGTATTATTATTTTTATATTGTATTGATATTATTATTTATTTATTGAAAAATGCTGTTACAGCTTAAATTAGACCGTTGTTTAAATAATATACAATAATTATGTAGTATATCTACCAATCCTCGTTCCAGGAGTACGGTCAGAAAAAAGTGGTTTAAGAATTTACTAAGTACTCGTACTTAGTAAAAATTAGGAAAAATCGTGAAAATTTCGAGCGAAAATTGCCAGATGATTTTATTTCTATCTTAAACTTACTTTAACCGGTGACCAGAAGGCTGGTTATTACTTCGCTCAGCGAATTAGCATTGCCATACAACGTGGCAATGCTACTAGCCTTCTTGGCACCGTACCCGATGACAGCGATCTGGCGCAAATTACATTGTTATAATTTTAGTTATTTAATTTATGTTAGTCATTTATTTCAGTGTTTTTTGTTTTTAAAATGTAACAATTATTTTAAAGTGCACTTTATTTATCACCAAAAAGCTATGATAAAAGGTTAGGTTTGTTATGTATCGCATAAAACTATACCTATTTAAAAAAAAAACAGCCACTTTTACGATTTATATGGAGAAAGGTTTTTTTATTCAGTGACTTGAATGCCTTAGACCTAGCTAGCGTGACGGAAAGCAACGGCAGGTTCTAAGATGGAGCAGGCAATTCTAGGGATTCCGGTTCTCACATACACCAGACGAAGCATAGTAAAACTTAGAATACAATAAATAGAAGGTTAGATGTGAGGATGGCAGCTATCCGGGAGGACCATTAGATCCTACCACCAAGGTGTTGGGTATATCGATTCGAGAGGCCGAGCTATTACCAAAAGGTTACTACAAAATGTATTTTTTTTTATCCAGGTGACGCCGGACTCCTATGACTCATAAGTTAAAATTATATTTCTATTAATATTATTCTATTCAGTCAATAATACGAGTATATTTTGTACACAAATGTAATTTGTTATGAAATAAATAGGTACATAATATATTACTTTTTACAAGAACGCTGGTACTGTTTTCAATGATTAAGGAAATGTCGAGTACTTATATTTATTAGCTTGATGAATTAAACATGAAAAACCTGAAAAGAAATAAACAGAATGGAAGGACGTTTTCAATAATAAAAAATCCTACCTTTTGCAACGGCTTCGATGCTAACAATGGAAAATGTTGCGATTGTTAACAAAGTCTGAAAAGAGATTTTTATGTAGCTAAAGATGTTTCTAAAATCTATATAAATAAAAAATGAACAATATTATATTCAAGTTCATTACGGTATGGTTTATGTATAAAAAAATCTGAAATCTCCTAATGTGAAAACTGAATAATTAAATGGTCTCATTCAAATAGAAACTGAATGAGTCAAAGTTTTGATAGTGACAGATGAGCACTTTACATATTAACTATGTTACTTTTGCGGTAAAGTCCGTGCGGTCACGGATTTAGAATTAACAGTGTCACATCCCCATTCCATGCTGAGGGTGTCGTTAGAACCGACAAAAGGAAATGGCAATAACGAAAACCTAGTGAGGGAAGGAAATCTTGAAACGAAACCCCTTGCTAACCTCCCATTACTTCTCCCATCCCATACATTTTATGGCCTGTGTGGTTTGCGAAAATTATGACATAATGAGGGATAAAAGTTAATGTCAAGACGAGGAGGAATTGGGGAATTAGTTACGAATATCAAATCAATGATAGCCCGAAACGCGGCAGCTAGAATCCAATTGCTTATTACAATAACAAGACTCTATCGTGTAACTTTCACAACTCTATGTAGTTACGTATTAAAAATGATTTAACCGTGTCTGTCGGTAACATCATATCTTCTGGCATACCTGTTACGTTTCGACACGTAAAATACTTACCTAAATTATCCGAAACATCCTAATACGATAGTCCAATACATCCATTTAATAAATGAGTAGCAAATTACATATATGGCAACCCTTGTGAATTCACTCAGAGTACAACAAAATATGTTAGCCCGTTCCGAAATGCAGTTGAGGATGAGACTACTGGAGCAGAAGTGTGCCCGCACCGGCGGCAGTGCCGACGTCACACCATCCTGTCCGGAACGCACAGCTGACTTGCTCTAAAACGATTGCATCCTGCTGTAATTCCTATGCAAATGGACCGACTTGTTGGTCCAGGGGTTGAATGCGCCGCCTTTGCATCACAGGGTCCCGGGTTCGATTCTGCGGCCGGGCAAGTGTCTTTGTGTAAACCTGAGGCACTTGCTCCGAGTATGGGTGTCATTTGATTTCGTAAATGACCTGTTTGTAAACTGCCCCCGCTATGCAGGTTATACAGGTTACGATTTTTTTTTTAAAAAGAGTAACTACACTGCGGTACCAACACACGGAACACGTGAACCCAATAAAAACACAAATTAACTCTGTATTAAATGACTGTGACAGTGTCATTTGTTGTTATATCAACTTTAATTTTATCAGCAAACAATAGAAAAGTCGGAAAACACATTCTTTACTTAAGTTTTACAACATATTGTGGTTAAACAATAGACTGGGCATGTCTACTAAGTAGACAGGCGAATGACAGCTGAAGAATAACCGGCCAAACAGTTTACACATAAATTAGATTATTTATTCTTGGACCACTTATTAAGAACTAGCTTTTGGGCGCGGCTTCGCCCGCGTGGGCTTCGAACCCGTGCATATTTTTTATGAACATAAAATCGGTTATTGTGACTAAACTATGATAGTTAGATATGTGCTCTCGCGGACTTTTGTAGATCTTTATAAGACCTACAAACCCGTAGTACATCATTTTGTTCTATTGTCAATAGTTTTTGCGGCGCACGCATAAATAGGTTTTCGATTTTACACCTTGGTTTACAAAATCGCAATTTTCATACGGATCCCTAATTCTTTTGAAAATAAAATATAGCCTATAACCTTCCTCGATAAATGGACTATCTAACACTGAAAGATTTTTTGAAGTCGGACCAGTAGTTCCTGAGATTAGCGCGTTCAAACAAACAAACTCTGCAGCTTCATATATTAGTATAGATTGTAAGCAGATATTCTAATAGAGTAAGATCCCAGAGCGATCAGACGTAACTTATTTTCACATAGATGAAACCTTAGGGTTTCAGTAGCTGTTACCGCTGGGGTTTTAGTGGGTAGACGACTCTTGGGTAGACGACCCTTGTCGGAGTCCCACATAATCACCTCCTCCGGGGGTGGTGGTTTCCCCAGCGACAACAAAAAAGAAAGGTAGCTTCTCATGTTCTTTGAATACCTGCGTGCTTATGGAGCACCCTTGTGACACCTGGGCAGGTACCAGGGAAGAAAGGTAACTAAAAATGCGAGTTACTTAACTTAAATTTATATGGCTGATTTTTATATATATTTTGTAGAATGTTATTCTATAATAGTATCATAAGTGCCAGACACTTTCCATTGACCAAAACATTTTGTCAGACGCATTAAAGCTCCACAAAACTTAAATAAACTTTACTTATTTTTACAAGTCTGATTTTTAAATATGCTATTTAGGTAACTATTATCTATCTATCAGCCACAGAAGTCCACTGCTGAACATAGGCCTCCCCCATAGATTTCCACAATGCACGATCTCGTGCTGACCGCATCCACCGACTCCCAGCGACCTTCACAAGATCGTCCGTCCACCCAGTCGGGGGTCTTCCCACGCTTCTCTTTCCCATACGTGGGCGCCACTCCAAGACTTTCATGCCCCAACGGCCATCCGTTCTTCGGGCCACGTGGCCTGCCCATTGCCACTTTAACTGTGCAATCCTTCTAGCTATGTCGGTAACTTTAGTTCGTCTACGGATTTCCTCATTTCTGATTCGATCACGTAGACTAACCCCGAGCATAGCTCTCTCCATCGCACGTTGAGTGACTCTCAGCCGCCTAATAAGCCCCATTGTGAACGCCCACGTCTCGGATCCGTATGTCATCGCTGGCAACACGCACTGTTCGAAGACTTTTGTCTTCAGGCACTGAGGAATATTGGATGAGAAGATATGACGTAGCTTCCCGAACGCTGCCCAGCCGAGTTGGATTCGACGAGTGACCTCTTTCTCGAAGTTGGACTTTCCTAATCGGACCAATTGTCCCAGGTATATATACTCGTCAACAACTTCGAGGAGAGAATTCCCAACAGCAATCGGGTACGGTGCAACATGGACATTCGACATGATTTTAGTCTTATCCATGTTCATGTTTAGACCCACTTGTTGAGAAACTCTGTTGAGGCCTCCGAGCATTGTACTTAATTCCTGCAGCGACTCCGCTATCACCACAATATCATCTGCAAATCTAAGGTGAGTGAGGTATTCGCCGTTGATGTTGATGCCAAGTCCGTCCCAATCCAACAGCTTGAAGACATCTTCCAAAGCAGCGGTAAACAGTTTTGGAGAGATAACATCTCCTTGTCTCACTCCTCGCTGCAATTGGATAGGCTCAGTGGTCTGGTTCTGGATTCGAACTGACATAGAGGCGTTTCTATACAGACACTTCAACACTTCGATGTATCGCTGATCAATGCGGCATCGCTGCAGGGAATGAAGCACAGCCCAAGTCTCGATCGAATCGAAGGCTTTCTCATAGTCCACAAACGCTAAGCATAGTGGCTGGTTATACTCCTCGGCCTTCTGTATAACCTGCCGCAGCGTATGTATGTGGTCCATGGTGCTAAAGCCTTTCCGGAATCCGGCTTGTTCGGGAGGCTGGAAGTCGTCGAACCTGCGTGCAAGACGATTCGTAATGACCCTCGAAAATAGCTTATAAACATGGCTCAGGAGCGAGATGGGTCTATAGTTCTTCAGAAGGGTTTTATCCCCTTTCTTAAAGAACAATATCACCACGCTCCTGTTCCATGCTTCAGGCGTTGTTCCTTCAAGTATGACGGAATTGAAGAGCCTCTGGAGGACTACAAGTACCGGCTTTCCACCCGCTCTCAGAAGCTCTGTCGTGATTCCGTCATCCCCGGATGCCTTATTGTTCTGGAGCTGTTTTAAGGCCATCACAATCTCATACAAGCTGACGTCCGGGATATCTTCGGTATAATGACGGGTTAGTCTGGATCTTGGGTCCGAGTCCAGACGAACATCTGGTTTGTGGGCCGAGGTGTATAGCTGTCCATAGAACCTCTCGATCTCTCTCAAAATCTCGGGTTTGGACGAGACAATGTTGCCACAGTTGGTCTTCAGCTTAGTCAACTGGCTTTGCCCAATAGACAGATCTCTCGCAAACACTTTGGAGCCTTTGTTTCGCTCAATGGCCTTTTCAATGCATGTGGCATTGAAATGCCTAGTGTCGCGTCTAAGAGATTTGGAGATCTGCCTATTCAGCTGCCCGTAATCTGACATATCAGCTGAAGACTGCAACCTCATGTCACGTCTTTTATCCAAGAGTTTGAGAGTTTCGTCGGAGATCTTTTTAGGTCTTCCCTTACGTCGGGCCTTATAAAACTGAGCTCCGACGGTATGGACAGCTTCCACTAACCCGTTGTTCATATCGTCCACCGTAACGCAGTCCCCTAGGCAATCGAAACGGTTCTGTAGCGGCAGCTGAAAGGTAACTATTACAAAGTTAAATTTTATCAGTCAGACATATTGTAGTGACCAAATTTCCCCACAAAGAACACTTATTAAGAATTATTTATCAATTAAATTTTCTTTTGCTTTAATATTTCATACAAAATGTAAAACGCCCACAATGTGAAATTTTCATAGCTCCAAATATGAATAACTCTTATTTATCAATGACACTTTTTTGTGATGATTGATGATGTTTTTGAAAGTATGCATATCTAGGACTTTTTGTATTATTTGAACACTCTAGAGTTATCTATACAAATAAATAAAATTGGAGTGTCTGTTTGTAATAATAAAATAACCACTATTTACTAAATGCGTTAGTATCTACACAGTCCATAACCAAAATAACATTTTTTAAATGTTTGTCTGTCTGTTAACTGTTTGTACCGGCTAATCTCTAGAACAGCTGAACCGAACCGAACCCATGCGAAGCCGGGACGGGCTGCTAGTGTGATATAAAACGCGTTGTATTTGTATAACTTCCTTGAGACTTGTGTGTAGATCGAGGCCGACCCGTCGTGTCGTATCGATGAACAACCCCTACACGAACAAAGTACTTGTAAACTGCTGAAGTACACGAACCAGACACATTGCAAGGTCTTTGTGATATCGGTCGACATATCAACTTAAATATGATGACACGACTATTAGTAATACGGAATGTTCACCACAATCCCACTACTGGTATTGAGCTAACCCTAGTAAATAGGTAACATTGAGAATGTACCGTGAAGCGTGACTCGTTGGAATTGGAGCTATGACAACCGTTCATTACTACTTATAATACTTTTATCTGGAAATGGTCAAGAGTGAATATTTTGTGTAAGCTAGTTGTTTATTAGCGATTGCGATTTCTAGGAAAACTAAAACTATTTAGGCGCAAAGGGATGATCATCCAGCCAAACGAGGTGGTCTGGCTGGGGGCCACGGCATCTATTCCCCGGATAACTGTAGTCGGGGATTTCTTAACTGTGCGAATTGCTCGGCAATCTTCGTATTCGCGGTGTAGGACTTTTTGGTAATTTTCGCATTTGTAGGCGAAATTTCTTAATTTTCTCATTATGTAATTCCGATTTGTTGGGTCAATTGTGTTAAGTACGTAGCATGCTAGTCGCTACACCCCATTGAATTTTATACTATAAACCTCTGTAAAAAAAGAGGGTTAAAAAACGTACAATGTTTAAATCAGTAGTGCCTACAATCGATACTTACATTATTGATTTTATTTCTGTATATGTACCTAGCCCCCGCACCGGGTAATAACTGTGCCGCGGGGTCAGTTTACTAACATGTACCTAAGTAGTGCAGTAAGTAGCACAAACCCAAACTCTAGGGAATAGCAAAGTCAACCTGTCTCTACCGCGGTTAATATGAAAACTAAAACAGTATCATTAAATTCTAGTCACTATGAAAACTGATCTTTATCATAACATGAGTTTTTGAAAGTCAAAGTCAAAACATTTATTTTGCATAGGACGCAATGGACACTTACAAATTGTCAACATATTAATAAAATTTATACAATGCAAAGTAATATACTTTACCACCAGTTCGGAACGCGACCACTGCTGAGAAGAACTGGCAAGAAACTCAGAGGGCTTGTCATTTTTTCTTTTTTATTACTTTGCGGTCATGTTTGCGGTCCTATTCATAATCTAATATGTATATATTTACCCAACAAATTCCTTAAAACAAAATGGGTGAGTTTTGAGCTTATTTCTTACAAACATACGAATCTTCACGCTTTATAATATTGCTAGCTTAACTTCTAAAAATACAGTTGATATAATCTATCAATTAATATTTCACGGACGGAATCCTAAAATGTGTATAGAATACGACACCTATTCATGGCATTGAAAAAATCATAGAAACCGGTTGTTGACATCATGTATCGCACTTGATTTAAACGTAATTTTCAGGGTGACGCACCAAGCTACTTGACTAGTGGGTAAGGGAGGAAGCCCGACTCAGCAGTGGGTCATTTATGGGCAAAGTAGTGGTAGTAGTACGCCGGTTCCGTGCGAATAGATTTCGCGGTAGATACCAAATATGTGATTGCCGTCTTCGCCACAACTGGCTAGCTTCCTAAAATTATAGGGATTCGTTTTGAATATAAATTTTGAAGGTAGATTATGACATGTATTCATTGTACTCTTAGTCACTGCATACTTGTAACTGTAGGGTACCACAGCAATTTTGAGCAAGAAAAACTTCTTTATTTCTTTCCATTGTGATCACTGACTGAATGTTAGAAAATGGCAAAAGCTTAAAAACGTACTAAGCAGTTTTTTATTAATATTAATGCCATACTGTTACTCTAACTAAACCTTTCTTGATACTTAGACATTCTTGAGGCGTGTATAATATTACAAAATCCTCCACAGTAATCTGTGCCAGATTTCTGAGGATGATTAAAACCAAGAGAAATGTTAGCCTTTATCTTTAATATCATACAATTAAAGTGCTTACAAAATGATAAGTTGTGTGTATTTAGAGAACTGTCGAGTTGTGTTGAAATTCAATGTGTCATGAAAGAATAGCTAACATATTCTCTTATAACAAAGAAATAGACAAATATCATTTAGTCTTCCTCATGGTAAGAGGATTACGACAAGCCATGGAAATTTCCAGCTTATTGGAAGAAACAACTCTATAACAGGAACAGAAGGTAACGAAGAACTATAACGCGCACGAGGTCGTGCATTCTTTGACGACTTCTAGCGACCTATATAAGATCGTCCGTCCTAGTCGGGGGTCTTCCCACGTTTGGCTATTATAAATATATCATGTAAGACAAGATAGTTGGCAAGTACGACCTTCTTCATAAGCAGTCATTAAATTTATCAAATCTCAAGCTCAACACTCATCTGTATCGAGCGATTTCCAAGTTCATAAGGAACATTGAAATTAAACACTTTTTAACGGATTTATCGCGTGTATATTACATTATTTAATTCCCGACGTTCCGAATGCTTTGCAGCAGTCGTGGTCGCGGGAGAGACTAGATGACAGTTGTCTTCAAAAGTACAAAGAAACAGTTAATACACGCGATAAATCCGTTAAAAAGTGTGTAATTTCAATGTGTAATAATCGCGAAAACCTAAGAAATCTTCATAAGGAACGTTATCAATAAAACTAAATTACCTATAGGTGATAGACTTTTAACTGTTTCTTTGTACTTTCTAAAACAACTGTCATCTAATCTCTCCCGTGACCACGACTGCTGCAAAGCATCCGAAAAGATGGGAATAAATTAATGTAAATTACCCGCGATAAATCTGTTATATGTGTTTAATTTCAATGTTACACCAATGTTCAATGTTAAAGATACTTATATCTGTCCATGTACCGGTCTTTTGAGAAGTGATTAAGTATATAAATTTCAGTATTTAAAACAGTCTAGACCTGACTTGGCACACCTTACCGTTGATTTGGCCGTTTATAATTGCTAATGAACATCTGTGTTAATAATGATTCCATAATTACGTCCACCAAAACTGAAATACATAAAAAGAAATTAGCGTCTTGATAACTATTTTTCAATATTGTACCTTATACCATTTGTTTTTAAGGTTTAATATGCTGGTACTTTTTACAACGCCTTAAGTGATTTTGTTAAAATAATCCGACTTATATGCATGACAATACAAGCAACGCATTGCGAATGTTAACAAATATCTACTGGAAATCCGTTGAAAACTAATGAAATATTTAAATGGCTGAGTATTAGGTTTATTATAAAGGTATATGTTGAGAAATCGGTATCAAACATAACGTTCTTATGTCTTATAATAAGTTATATTACAATATGTACTAGCTGAAAGCTCCCCAAATAAAATAAAAAATAAGCACACACATTGGTGAATAAATATATTATAATAATCCATAGCGAGTTAGTTGACCTTAGAATAGTTACCCCCTCTTTATCGTTGCGTAAACTCGATGGTACAGATGTCATTCGTAGAAAATAAACCATTTTTTCTATTCCTTCAGCGTTTAATAGTTCTGTGTCAGTATTCAAAACATAACAACAGTGATAGTTATTGTTGACGGGCATTGCGTCACTGAAGATAACGACGATTGTTCTTTTGCAATCAACAATCTACATTCTACACACTATATGTAGTTCTTATTTAAACTTATACCTCATGAATCAGAAGCATATTCCATTAAACATCTGTTTGCACACTCTTTTTCAATAACGCTTCCACATCTGAAAAGTTTTAGAGACATACTTATATAAGATGATATAAATATGTATTACAACTATTCAGCCCGTTGATGACCCACTGCTGAATCATATACAAAATTATGTAAAAGTAATATCTCATTTGACTTTCGTCCCTTATTTCAACCCTTCCACACATATTTTTGCTACAAAAAAGCCTTGGAGAAGTCTTATTTAGATATGTATATGTACCTACCAAAATACGTCAAAATCGGTTAAGCGTGAAAGCGTAACCAATAGATCGTGTTTCACATTTTGTTATAGTATTAGTTTGTTTGGGTGATAATAAATTTCTTTAGTCTGTATCCTGTTGTTTATAACTGTTGAGGCTAAATGACTAAGAGAAAGTGTTATGGAAGCAATTGCAAATTTATTTTTGACACCTAAATCGACATTTTCATGAGTGATGCTTCATACGGACTATAGGCAATGTGTATGTCCTATCTAGGTACATAAAGTTTCATTAAATATTCTGTTTCGTATTGAAAGAAAAAAGAAAGTGAAGTGAAGTGTCCATGAACTCAGAATATGCCGCAAATCGCAGCGTAGATGTAGATGTAGATTGGTCTGACTGACTCAACGGGCCCCGGGTTCGATTCCGGGGTCGGGCAAGTGTCTTTGTCTAAACCAGAGGCACTTGCTCTGAGTCTGGGTGTCATATGTGTTTGTGAATTACATGTTTGTAAACTGCTCCCGCGACACAGGTTATACCTAGAACAGGGCTTACGTTTAAAAAAAATAGAATTACTTAATGTTTCCAACCCAATTCATTTTGATGATACCATAAGAGATGACTGAACGCAACGGGCAAAACCCTAGCCGCAAAAGATGGCTGAATTCAGCCATCTGGCCCATCTGGGACCCATGAGGCCAGCGTTGTAAAATAGGTTATGTACCTTTCCCGTGGATACACAGTCGGGACCCAGGAGACAGTCACACTGGGGGGATGTTTAGTGTTAAGGAGACGCTCTTCAAATTTGTGAACGGCGCACCAGAGTGTTAATAGTTTATTAAAGGATTCTCACCCCCACAAATGCACATTCAAATTCGAGGTGGGTGATGTGATGTGTATCGATATAACAAGGAAATCTTCTTCCGTCTTTTTCCCAATTTCAAGTGCTAAAAAGTATTTACTCTCTGTCTCGCTTCTTCTCTCTCTCTCTCTCTCTCTCTCTCTCTCTCTCTACTCTTTGTATGTGGAAAGATGCAATTTAGTATGCCCAGCCCAGAGACTCGATACTTATCGATTCCACAATAAAACCCTGTAGTAGTTTCAAG
This sequence comes from Clostera curtula, assembly GCA_905475355.2. Taxonomy (NCBI): domain Eukaryota; kingdom Metazoa; phylum Arthropoda; class Insecta; order Lepidoptera; family Notodontidae; genus Clostera; species Clostera curtula. The sequence goes on along the minus strand of FR997806.1, from coordinate 6,637,386 downwards.
AATTTTCCAAAACGAGGCATTTAATATGCCAAATTGGCAGACGACTTCTTCACTACCTAACAAAACCATGAGGATATGTGCCCTAACGATGAGTAGAACCGGTTAGCATTGCAATATTATCAAGTCAAGTTAAACAAATATGTATAACCCTGACCCAAAAAGTAGTTTCCTTTACAAAATTCATCGTTTACATGGTAGTGTTAATTAGGCAGTAGGTATTTATTTTTCATGTTCAAGACGGCTGCGGCGTGTGTGCTTGTTGGGCACACCACCATAGGAGCTGGAAGGTGTAGCTCGTCGCCGAGGCTCGAACAAGGAGCTAACAACCCATGGTATCATAGCCCTGAATCGTTCCAGGGCCGGCGAGCAGATGAGTTAATGAGGGAGCCAACCGCAGGGACAATTCAAGCCATTACTAGATTAAGCGGCATGTGAATTTGTCGTATTACCTGACGCAGTTCCGCTCGAGGTATAGTTGCTTTGAGGTACAGTTGCATATACCTGCGATACCTACCGTGCTACCTCGGAAGAAGACAGCCAACCTACCATACTGTAACCCGGTGTAGCACGACGAGCCCGAGCTCTCTTTTCCGAATCAAGATTAGCTCACGTGAGCACTTCTGATCACGTGGCCGTTACCTTCAACACAGTAATGCGCTCCAAAAGAGAGTGGGTGGGAGCGCAATAGGGCTCCCGGAGGAGTAATGATTTCTTAGGATTTCGCGATTATTACACATTGAAATCCCTCACTCTCTAGAAGAGGAGATGTCCAGGGCATGGAACCTCCGCATCTAGCAAGATTTTCTACTTTTAAAACAAAAGAAGTAAATGAACGAAGTGTCTTCTAAGAACTGACTAAACACGTAACAAGAATAATGAAGTTGCTAAACCGGTTAGTGGCATGTCACTGCCATCAAGCCTACACTACAATAATTACCTTGGCCCAGTCGTACTCATCATGAATTAATTACCTACGCAGAAATGTCTGCGTATAGTACTTGCGTAAATCTTCCCATCAGCTAATAGTAGGTCTATTGTAGTTTATAGGGTCCTACCTACAAGTTGAATAGCTGTTTACGCCCACAATTTGGAATTCGAGCCTTACATAGCATAGTAAACAACATACAATCCACTCCGAATGAACGAATGAACCAGCATTGTCTGTTTATTCTTGCTGGGCCACAAACTTAGGTACTATTTTATTAAAGTGCCAGACATGATGCAATTGCTAACATTAATCTGCTAAATTCAAAAGCTTGCCAAGTCGTCAACACCGTGTGGTCTAAGTCCCGATCTGACTCTGAATAGCAATGATGTAAGCAAAACTGTCAAAATCTCCAATAGCATCGTTGTTTGTGGATATTGATTTGCGAATTTCGGGCCTTAAACAATGCTAAAATAAGCGAGTGTGCGGCGTGAAACATGAACAGTATATCTTTTGGTAATTTTATTGCACAGAATCTTTTCTATGATTCATTTATTTACACATAAATAGAGTATTTAACCTTCTATCGTCATTTCAGCCCTTATGTGACCCACTACTGAGTCGGGCCTCCTCCAAATTCACGGAGGGAAATTAGCCTGCTGTGACACGCTGGCAAGACGGGTTGGCACAGGGTTTGTATCAAGTTTTCCTTAGCCGAAAGAGGCTAGCACCCTCAAGACGGTATGGGTTGGTGACATTGTTTATTCTAAATCCGTCACCACGGACAAACATTCTATCATTTAAAAAAAAAACCATTCTATCATATTTCTAAAATTATGTTATTAGTATATTTACTATTTATGACTTCAGCGTGCTTCAGCTAAACAAATAGACAAAAAAGGTTTTCGTGTTAGTGTCGCTACGATAGCGTTTTAACTTTAACGTTAAGTAACTGTTTTAGTCATATTTGATATAAACAAAGGGTGCAGTAGAAATTATAAAAATAACGCTTCGTTCTAACTGCGATATCTATTAGAATGTGTGAAAGCAAAAATGCTTAGAGATCTGTTGCACCATGTGGAAAACGGTGTAACAGATGGATGCGTAATATTATAATGTGCGTCGTTTTACGCAACATATCGTTTCACCGACATCGGAAAAGGAAGGCGGTCACGGTAGAACGAATTAAACAACCGCTGCTAGGGAAATTGGTGCATGTAACTTGTTTGGGTAACACTTTTCGTGAGTACCTACAGGGTAGCTACCATTAACGCAGCGTAATAACTGTTCATTTTGCTATTTGCCTGCAGGTTTCGTGATAAAATGCAGTACCAGATATATTTTGTAGTGAGATGAACCTGCTTAGTCTCTAGAATCTTCCACGATCTACGATGGGCCAAGACCGCAGGATATAGAGATAAACTGCTTATTCACTAGAATGTTCCACGATCTGCGATGGCCCATGGATCTGGGAACATTCTCCCCACTTTAGAGCAGTGAATCTCTTAGCCCCTGTGATGTTTTAGTGGATAAGCGGGACCTTCGCTTTCAAGCTTCTGGAGCTGGATGAAACATTGGCATCCTATGACTTCTATACTATGACGCTCGGGTACTTTGTACATTCTTTGCCGTAAGACTGCACCTCGCTCTAAATATTGTTAAGAAGTATAGAATACTTACTAACACAAGAATACCATTAACGGATACTTATTAAAAGATGACGCATAGTACGCTATGACCGCCTATTGTACATTTCTGTTTGTTTTTATCTGATGTCATGTTTAGCTAATAATTATTGTTGTACAATAAAAAGTACCTACTAGTCCCCGGCGGTCGAATTTCGATCATAATTAATTTAAATTACAATGACACCAGTGAGTCGGGCCTCCTTTCATCACAGGGAGGGTAATTAGCCTACTGAGCCACGCTGAAAAGGCGGGTTATCATAAATAAATATCCTTGGACATTTCACACAACGCCATCTCGTCCCAAGCTAAGCAACTTAATGCTTGTGTTATGGTAACGAGATGGATGATTAACTACTTAAATACATACATATTATAGATAGAAAACACCCAGACCCGGAACAAATACTTGTAGCTCGTACAAATATTTCTTCCGTGCGGGGAATCGAACCCGCGACATGCTGCGCTTATTATTTCTTTCTCTTGCGGCTAGGTTTTCAGCCATGCCTTTTCTTTTATCACCTCTTACAATACCCTCAGGATGGAATAGGGTGGTGATACCTTATATTCTTAATACATTCATTATTTCAGCCAAAAGATAGATAGATAGATAGATATACTCTTTATTGCACACGTGAAAAAAGACAGAACACAAAAAAAAATACAATGCTTAGTACAAAGGGCGGTCTTATCGCTAAATGCGATTTCTTACAGACAACCTTGGGATGGACATTAATTAGAATTTAAGAAAGGGTAGTAAAGTGTACAATAATACATATACGATTAATTATATAATGTTATAAAGCAATATGGAAAGGAAAAAAGAAATAGTTGATAGAATTAATACTCTTTATTATCTAAATGATTGTATAAATTATAATAGATACATACAAATAGTACATAGATATTCATACAATATATACATATATAAATACGAGTATATACCAACATTTTAACAAGTGATAGGATATGTGCCTATTGTGTGACAGGTAGGTTATAAAAGTGTTCTATTACCAGTTTTTTAAAAATAGGGAAAGACTCCGTGCATCTAATATAAAGTGGCAAAGAATTCCACAAACTTGCAGCCCGCGCAGAGAAAGATTGACCATAGAAGTTAGTGGTGTGGGAAGGAATTTTTAGTACCAAGTTTTCTGATGACCTTAGAGATCGTGAATGAGTGGTATGAAGAAATTCGAATTGCTCTTTGAGGTATTGCGGGGTAGACGGATTAAACAATATGTTGTACAGAAGGTTAATAATATGAGTATCCCGGCGACGGCGAATGGGAAGCCACTTGAGCTTAGTGCGGAATTCTGAAACATGATCATATTTACGTAAACCAAATATGAATCTTATACAGACATTTTGGAGTCGCTCAAGCTTGTCTAGTTGGGCTTCAGTGAGATCTGGATAGCTGGCATCGGCATAGTCGAGAATAGGAAGAAGGAGAGAGTGAGCCAGCGCAATTTTGGTAGTAATAGGAAGAAAGTTGCGGATTCTACGCAAGGATCCAGCAGAAGCAAATAGTTTGCGACTTACTTCCTGCAACTGAGGGTTCCAAGAAAGCGTTTGGTCAATGTAGATGCCTAGATTTTTTACAACATCAGTAAACGGGATGTGTATTCCATCAAAGAAGACCTGGGGCACGTTGGACCAGTTAATTCTAGAAATCATCCGTGAGCTGCCGACAACAATGACTTGGGTTTTAGCTGGATTTACCTTTAATCCATATGCTGCACTCCATTCAGCTATTGAACGTAGATCGTTATTGATACAGCTGATGGCTGTTGGCAAGCTCTCCAGAGTAGCTTGTGTATATATCTGGAGGTCATCAGCATAAAGGTGGTAGGAAGAAGCGAGATTCTTAGGGATGGTATTAATATATAACGCGAAAAGTAATGGAGAAAGCACGCCACCCTGTGGGACGCCAGCAGTCGTATTACACCAGGAGGAGAATAAATCGTCTACGCAAATGCGCTGCCGGCGGCCGGACAGGTAACTTTGAAACCAGTCGATGACCGTTGGAGATACATTAAGTGAACGCATAACCCCCAATAATACATCAAAATCCACGGCTGTGAATGCATTACTAAAATCTAATAAAGATAACACCGTAACTCTCCCCTCATCCATACCACGGCGAATGTCATCAGTGATCTTTATTAGAGCAGTGGCTGTACTATGACCAGGACGGAAACCGGACTGTAGAGGATTGAGGAGATGGTTATTATAGAGGAAAGAATTTAACTGTTTATGAACAAGACGTTCTAAGATTTTGGAAAGAAAGGGTAGGATTGAAATGGGGCGGAACTCGGAAAAGGTCGTCGGGTTATTTTTCTTTGGCAGTGGAATGATGTGGGCTTCTTTCCACATAGATGGGAAACTGCCACTGGTTAGGGAAAAGTTAAGTACATGGGAAATTGTGGGGAGAATCTGATCAAGGATCGGAATGATCATATTACGGCTTATACAATCACTGCCAACAGCTTTCGATGTAATGGACAAAATGGTCCTCTCAATGTCACAAGCAGCCACCTGACTAAAAGAAAATGGGGAGAAGTCAGGAGTTGGAAGTGATGAAATATATTGAATGGTGCTCTCTTTGGTTATTCCATTGAAATTGGATGAAGATGAGAAATGTTGATTTAAGGAGTGAATATCTAAATTAGCATTTACTGAATTTTGGCGTAGTTTTCCAACCCCCATTGACTTTAGGAACTTCCAGACTTTACTTGGTTCTTGATTTAGAACGGACTCATGAACGTATTGGCGTTGTGCTTTCCTACACACCTTGCTGCAGTGATTCCGTACTGAAACATATTTCTCCCTGTTAGCATCTGTAGGGCGACATTTATACTTGGATTTGGCACGCGCCTTTCTTGCCATTAGAGTTTTGATATCGTTATTGAGCCAAGGTGCTGGAAAATGTCGTACTTTGATTGCACGGATTGGTGCATGGACGTCGTACAATTGTATGATTATCGACGTAAATAGTTGAATTTTAGCGTCAATCGAATTTGTAGTATACAAAGGTTCCCAGTCAATGTTGTCAGCATCCCCCCGGAGTGCATCTAAATCCATACCAGCAAAATTGCGCTGGAGAAGAACTCTCGACTTAGCCTTAGGGGGACAAATTTCATATGATAGGAAGATTAAATCGTGATAAGAAAAAGCATCAGCTGGGCACTGACCGTACTTAGAGACAAGATCACGAGAGGACACGAACATTAAATCTAAAAGAGAGGGATTGGCGTTGGGACAATGGTGAGTGGCGTTTAATGGTAGAAGGGACAAATTGCTGGAGTGCACGATAGTACGTAAGGAAGAAGACCGGGAGTCATTTTTAATTAGACACGTGTTAAAATCACCCATAATGATCGTATGACTGTAAGATGGAGTGAGGTTTTCAAGAATACCTTCGAAGGAGGAGAAGTAGTTAATACGCATTGAGGGACAATAATAGACGCCTAGAAGGACTTTGGTGTGTTTTAATTCTATTTCCAAAAATAGATGCTCACCACCATTACTTGGTGCTGGTTGAGGCGATGTGCTTATAACTGTGAAAGGAATATAAGATCGCAAATAAATAGCGACACCACCTCCACCACCTCCAGTCCGGTCATTTCGTATCAGACTAAACCCAGGGAGCGTATAACACGAGGACGGTAAACATGGCTTGAGCCAAGGTTCCGAAACAAGAATTGCATGGATATTCTTACAGTCAAAACTCACCAGCATATCCGAAAAATGAGCCGGGATACTTTGAGCGTTTATGTGAACTACATTCAGATTCTTTGGTACATCAGAAAACTGTGAATTCATATTATCAGCAAGGTTTGGAGTGCTGGCGAAGCTGTCACTATCACTTTCGGCAGAAAAGAAGTCGTCTAAGCTACTGACGTCGGTGTCATGATCCGACATCAGGAGATAAAATAATAATAATATCAATAGATATAAAAAAAATTATAAAAATACAAATATATATACAATTGTGCAATACTGTCAAGGGGGACGCGTGTATGTGCATTGTCCACCCGCCAGTTGAGTGTCCAAGAAAGACTAACAAACAAAACAAAAAATAAAAGAATTAACAACAAAAAAAAAAAAAGAACACGGCAATATAATTAAGTAAGTCGTACATAACAGACACCCAGCACTGCTCACAATAAACCATAAAGACGTCCACTGCTGGACATAGGTCTCCCCCAAGGATCTCCACAAAGGCCGGTCCTGGGCCACCCGCATCCTTTGCTTTCCGGCGAACTTAACCAGGTCGTCGGTCCACCGTGTGGGAGGCCTACCAGCACTGCGCCTTCCGGAACGCGGTCGCCACTCGAGGACTTTTCTGCCCCATCTTAATCCATTACCTGAAGTATATTAACTGGCAAACATTTTGAGAGACCTCACGCATATCACACGCGCAATTTTACAACTCCGCAGTGAAGGTCAAGTTTTAAGTTATTTTCCAGCTAGTACAATGACTTTCAAATGGTGCATAGGCCGAACATACCTAAGGGGATGTTTCTTCATTTATAAATAAAAAATTTAAATAAACCCCCGACACAATACAATAACCTTTAAAAAGTAAAAAATAAATACTTCGTGTTGGGGGACCACTCCCACTTATTTATTACCTGACCCCTGGTCCCCCAACGCGAAGTATTTATTTTTATTTTTTACTTTTTAAAGGTTATTGTATTGTGTCGGGGGTTTATTTAAATTTTTAATTTAATTTTTATTTTATACTTTTTATAGGTACATACTTATTATAATGTAGATTTGGTTAAATTGCACGTGATGCGCTTTCAATTGAGACCCCACTCGATTATATTTGCAGACATTCGGTTATTCTTCCCCACTTTCACCCCTCATAACTTGTAAACGGCTCACCCGATTTTCATCAAACATGTCTAAGAACACTCGCCCGTAGCTCACCTTTCATACAAAAAAAACTTTATTGAAATCGCTTCATCCGTTCGCGAGCTACGGTGCCACAGACAGACAGACAGACAGACACGTGAAACTTATAACACCCCTCTTTTTGCGTCGGGGGTTAAAAATACTGTGTAAACGGTCCCTGCGACAATATTACATTATTAAAGTCAAAAAAGCATAAAGGCTAGAAATAAAACGACCCAATAAATAAACATATTTATGTATATTTTCTTACAAAATTATTTACAATACAATATGCACATAATATATATCCGCTGTCATATAAAATGTTACATTGATAAATTAAATTAACTATTGTCAAGCGAATATACAGCGTACTAAGTAGATACGTTATGGCTAACTGGCTAATCTAATCCAGATCAAATGTAGGCACCATTCTCTAAACACGAATAAAACAACATTCTCTTAATTATGTTTCAATTAGGAAAAAAATATACAACATTTGTTTCACACATTAAAAAATACACCAATGTCATCAATCAAAATAATAAAAATAAATTATGGACGTATGCATTTACGCAAAGATTATCGTAAAAATGTTTGCGAGATATTAAACTTTAAACAGCTATAAACAAAGTCTAATATCCGAAACGCGATTGCATTGATTAAGGCTGTTTTTGCTACACCCAACCCCAATTTAGCATTTCACGCCTTTTGAATTTGGACGTTTAAAAGTATAGACTGCACATCGTGATCATTGAAACAATAAATTAATAAGTATTAAATTCATTGGTTAATAAATTATTGAAAATAATAAAGTTTATTTCTGTATCGATATGAAAACGCGATTTTGGTTTACTGTAGTTTTGTTTAGTGTTTATATAATTTATTCTCCTAAATGTCTACTGCAATTCAAATCCGCATTTTTATATCTATCATGTATTACAGACGGACTTATCAACTTTTCTGTACATTTCAATCAATCACAACTTTAAAAAAAAAGCATCTGAATGTAGTACTAATATTGCGGTGTATGTGATATATATATATTTACCTTATACGAACATTAATAAAGTCCGTTACTTTAATTAAATGTTTTGGTTTGCACATGATAAAAAGCTAAATCGTTTTCATAAGATTTCCGCAGACATTACTTAAACACAAGACCGTTAGACCTGAGACAAAAATATGATTACAACACTCTACTCAACGTATATGTGAAAGAAGAAAAAAGATACGACAATTAAGCATTTCCAACTTCTGCAACATTGACCCACACGATAGTATCGCACTATACATGTTCATCATTTCAGCCAAAAGACGTCCACTGCTGGACATAGGCCTCCCCCAAGGATTTCCACAAAGGCCGGTCCTGGGCCATACATGTTAGTTACCCATAATTAGATAGAAATTTATGAGCGTATTTACACGACAGCAAAATATAATGCTAGATTAAGGATTGATATTTATTAATTAAAATAAAACTTTAACTGTGTAATTAGGGTTAAGCTAAGTGTAAGCTGGTAAAGTTGAGACAATATGAGTAACTATTTATTGTCGATTGTAGATATTTGGGAAAAGCGGTTTCTCGGGTTTAGTTTAGTAGTTTGTAATATTTATTGTATTCAGTAGTTACATTAGTAATTTCAGATTAACATTTTCTGAAGTGTTTATTATGACATGTTAAGGATGGTCACGACTACAGAAATTAACTGCCGAACAAATTGTGATAGATAGAAAGCTATTGTGAGAAATAGTGTGAGCAGCACAAAGTATCACCGTGCCATAAATTTAACCCTAACCTTTGCTATCCATATTTATAAGATGATATGGCATTTACAACCTAAATACATCCATATATTAGGATCTTATTCGATTTCGACTAAACTTCCCGCTGGATCCATTACATTCTCATCTTCGTATTCCATTCACCACAATCAACACATACAGCCAGCCCATTGAAAAATATTTACATCAAAAATAAAGGCTACACAATTATACTAACTACGCTACATATACATACATGTATCACTTTATAACAGTACAAATATCAAAGTAATACTTTAATTTAATACAATTCCGCTATCCATGTCACACAAAAGCCGACGTAATAGTTGCCGAACCGATACTTATTATATACACAGAGAAGCGATATTGCATTGACAAATTAATGGGTTGTATAAATATTTGGCAAACTCTATTTAATTTGTAGCCGGTAATAAAACGTAGTGTTTTAGATATGAATTAAAACTCTGCGATAAATAACGGTGGATAGAAGTTATTAAGGGGAAACAAGATTAGGGTGGTATACTCAGAATAATTTTACTAAAATTTTTAATAAGAACAAGATAGTTTAAGACGTAACACAGAAGTGAGACATTCAATTTTTTTAATAAGAAATGACCATTGAGTTTCGCATCATGTCCTAAGTTCAGCAGCGTTGGAGTAGTTGAAACATCACTGAGTAGAATTTAGACTGATCACATTTTAGGCCGATATTCATCTAGCTATACGAAAAAAGCGTATAAAAACGCACGACCAGCATGCGACATACCAACATTTCAATATTATCATAGATATTTATGGCTTTGTTGGAAATCCATGCGATACAAGATAATGAAGAAAAGTCCATGCGTTCTACTCTAAAGATGTCTTTGGCGATTACTAAGAGAAAACAGTAGGACATTTTCCCGGATGATATAGGAGTCACTTATGGTCTGAGAGAGAGAACGTACAATGAATGAAATTATAATATTACCATACGAAATTCCATACCATTTCCTGTCCATCATTTTTCAGGTCGCTCTAAAGATAAACTGTTCAAATTATTTGCAACATCCGTGTAAATCGTATAATAATTATTTAACAAACCGGTTATAAGCAATGGATGTAGCATACAGGAAAATTACAAAATATTAATATTCATGTCAATGAATAAATCAGTTGTTTACATTGTTCAATACATTAATCACCTCCTATTGCCTGTTTCAAAGAAACCTTACGGGATTTCTAAGAGCTATTAAACGGTTTTCTGCGAATTGAATATTGTGACTTGGAACATTATCCATATAGCCGATCGATCGCTAAGAAGCGCGTAATTTTCAGTCTTTCCATTTTCAACTACATGGACAAACACCATTACACGAGTTAATGAACTTATTACGTTTTGGAACTCGCCATAACCACAACGGAAACACTAAGGTCCTTTACGCACGTACAAATTTATTCTTATTTAATATGCGTAAAATGATCCCGTCAGTGGCTACCTCCCACTTAGATGATTAGACCACCACGAGTTAGATGTTTGACGAAAGTTTGACGGTTCCAGACCGGACTAAAGTACTGGAAGGAACCAGGTTTGGGTAGTGTTTTTGGCCTATGCAGCGATCATTTGTGGATATGGCGAGTTCCGCCATTGTGTACAACACGTACACAACACAATATACATTCCATCCCCTATCATGGCTTAATATCACAATACATTGGAGTTATGACTAACCACTATTGTCTAATCAACTTCAAGCGGACGAAATATTGGGGTTAAGCTCGCTTAACACCTTTGTTTGCAAATTTGACTGTTTATTTATGTATGTATGTATCTCTGCAATCCTTTGGGAGACAAGTAGTTTTACTTTTACGGTTGGTGAAGTATGTATACCTTGCCTTGTAACCTGATTTGGCTAACCTAACTACCAGTATTTACACGGTGCGACTGCAGTCTGCACTGCGACTCATCTACTGAGATTACCGGTAATCTCGCGATTTGACCATCCGCCAGTTTTTACGTTACTGACTTTGTGTGTCGACTGTCATTTCATGTCGACACATTTTCGAATGACAGCTGGTATTGACTGCCGATATGGGCATCGGAAGCATGAAAAGTTCAGCTATTTTCATTCGATGGTCAGATCAAAACAGGTAGATGTTGGCGTTGCTTAACTTGCAGTTCCGTACTATGAACTAGGCTACAAATCTTCACTCTTTTGGACCAAATCATCCCTATGTGACTGGAAGAAGCTAGAAATTTCCAAACAAAAATTCAGTCTAACCATATATTTTCATTACTAATTCTATCACTCTTACTTGACCTGGTAATTTAAGTCGGAACGTTTCTAGCTTCCACTAGCACGAGACTAATACAAATATCCGTACAAGACCGTTCTTAATGTAACCTACTTGCTTTTAAATACAGGATTAATATTGTAAAACACTGTTATATTTCAATTACATGACTTAGGCTGATACAAAGAATTAAGGCTCTTGTACATTGAGGTTGGATGTCGTGGAATTGCACTTGTAAGACGAAAATCACCATCGCAAGGGCGCTACTAATTATTGTTGTTGAGTTTCTTTCACAATACAATTTACAACTGTCCTTTGTTGCGATAAGTGGACTGCAATGGGTTATACGGCCCGACCCATTTTGATGCGATGTCCGCATTTGGTATAATTGTTGACAATACGAATGAAAGTTTTCTCGAATGTTGGCATAAAACCATTTATACATTACTGGCTGCATACACTGTAACCTATCCCAGTAAATAAGAGTAAAAAAACTACAATAAACATTCGACGTTTAAATATGTTCTATTTTTGAATAGTCGTTTCTGGCAGTAATTTCAAATTATACTGTCAACAATTACGGCGTTCCATTTTCAAATTATGTTGCCGCCACAACACGGACGTTCCATTCCTCACAGTTGGCCCGTTAGACGAGCCACATCACAATATCCGAATTGACTACGTATCACGTACCGGTGCGGGTGGGGTTTGTTAGTGCGGTACATGCGTATTGTGCTGAGCTTTCTTCTTCCTCTGTGCGAGCATATCGTAGAACGGATTGTGGCTGATGGAACGTCGAAGGCACTCTATCCATTCGTCGCGTTCCTCCACCGTGGATGCTGACATTCTGAAACGAGATGAAGTAAGTTTAATTAATAAGCCAGCTCCGGTTTCCAAATTCGGTGTAGCGAATAGCAAAATTTTTTTTAACAGTTGTATGTACTTTTCCATATTATATATACTTAGGTACTAGTGGTCAGCGATCGAAATTCAAACATAATTAATTAAATTTATAGTTCTACAAAAATAGTTCCATTCTCAATTTGAGCACATGCATAGTATTGTAGAGAAACACTGATAAATTTAGATGTTCATCATTTCACCCGTGCGAAGCCGGGGCGCTAGTCACTATCACTACATATTATAAAAGTCGCTGGCGTCTGTCCGTCCCTATGTATGCTTAAATCTTCCAAACTACGCAACGGATTTTGAAGCGGTTTTTTTAAATATATAGAGTGATTTCAGAGGAAGGTTTTTAAGTATAATACATCCATAATATATAAGGGAAACACTGATAAATTTAGATGTTCATCATTGCACCCGTGCGAAGCCGGGGCGGGTCGCTAGTTAACAATACACAAAAGAGTATATATGCGTGTGTGTCAAACTCATGGCAGTGCGGATAATGTATTTTTTTATTGCTTCAGTGTATATTTCATGCATAATTTTAAAAATGTTAGTACCATCTCCTCTATTTAAAAAATAAGTGTGGGACATTACATACTCCTCCGCCTGCAGAATTTTGGTAAAAGGGGTACAAAGATATTGCTTTACGTAATTAATCATAGGTACCTGTAAACAGTATGTTTGCCCTCGACGACTTTTCCCTCGGAGTCGGTCTTACACGCCTTGATGAGGTCGGCGCCGCCGCTCGCGTACAGCTCGAGACAGTGAGGCCGCTGTCGATCGCTGGCTGGCCGCACCTGGAAAAGCCAAGATATTGCTGAACAACCACAAGAATATTTCTTTACGAGGGAATACCGCCATGGCCGTTGAGGGGTTGACGTGTTGTGCCACCACGGTACCCAACCTGCCAACCCATGACGTTGCGTTCCCTGACTGTCCTTTCACATTTTACTCCTCCTAGTTGAAGGAGTAAGCTCTGGCCTCAGTGGGCTTTGGCACTGTTGAACAGTCAAGGCACAGATCTTCGTATCAAGTTTTGCTTCACTTAGTTATGTATTATATATATACCTATTTTATGTTTAATGTATATTGCTTCGTGTGCGCGGTTCACAGTTCACACTGAAAATCAGTTGCCATGTTGTGATATTTGTCGCAACTCGGCACAATATGCTAAGTATGTACTACAATGTGGATATAGTTAGTTTTAAGCACCTATTGTTGTAACACACATAATACACAATAAAGAATTTATCTCTCTCTCTCTCTCTCTCTCTCTCTCTCTTGCGGCTATATTTTAAATGGGGCACAAGGTCAACAACCTGTGCCATCCTGAGGGTGACGTAATTAAAGGAACGCACCTACCCGCACTGCGTCTCTGGTTCCTTTCGTTACCTTCAGGATGTAATAAGGTCGGTGAACAGACGTTTGTGTCAATAAATTAAATGTACTCACAGATATGTTCTCTAATGGAATGATTCCTCTAGGCTCTTTGTCCGTCGTGTATTCGAAGTAGTACAGGCAGTTGTCGTTCAGGATAAACCACCGTCTCTTCCACGACTTGTACCTGAAATAAAATGTCGTCTAATTATCAAAATGAATACGCCCTTCAGAGAGGACATGAAGCTTCCTATACCCAAATGTTTGGTTTGACTGAGTATCAATTATCTAATTAGCTAAAAAAAATTGTTAAAATTCCAACCAGTTGTTTCGGCGAAACTACTTATGCCTAATTGTACTGATTAAAAGCACTTTTGACTCGTTCACAGTTTGACTACTACAGATAATAAATCTATGTGGCCTCTAAACGCCTCTTTGCTCTGAAGTAAATTTTAAACGATAAACTCACACAATTTTGAGTTCTTCTGAATAGATTTTTACAGAAGATTTGTACCTATCACATACATATTAATACTGAGTTCATTGTGCTGTAAATCAAATACGCTCGACATTTAATTGTATAGAACATTTAAGAGGAGATACATAATTACCTTGATGGCGTGACTAAACAAACAAATAAAAGCACAGACTTTATAACTAAGAATGCTCACATTGTGCGTAAATTAAATCAATGCGTTAACATACCGTATATGTACTACGGACACAATAGACATTAAACATACATTTTCCTTATTTAACTAAGTGCGTAAACAGTGACAAAAACTAGATGAAACTGTCGGTGCGTTTTTCGATATACTTAATGGCGTAACGAGTTGCATTACCTAACTAAACAAAGATATGTCAATGTATAATATTTTTACACAATAATGAACAATGTAAGAGAGTGTACATACTTAATCGGTGATTCATATAGACAATTCAATTTTACAAATAAATCTTTTAACCGACAAAATTCGCCGGCTCGATAAGTCTGAATGTTTCCTTACGTTTCTGATATTTTTATTTTAGCACAATTATATTTGTATCCGCTACTTTCCACGCAAAGGTGGATTGGATTGAACTTTTTATCACATTCTATAGAAATCTGATAATTTTCTACCACAGCAAATATTGATGAGGTTAAAAACCTGTGATACCAGATTCGTGTTCATAGACCTACATTCATTTTTTATATTTACTTTAGTATCACTGTAAACAAGTCGCGTATGTGGGTCCTACAAATAACGTGTCGACATTTATTCATATCAGATTGTTTTCATTAGTCATAGTGATTAATAAAGCGTTAATATGTACGTTAAAACCCTATTAGTGACACAAACACATATTGGGGCTAATCTACACAGTAGACGGAAAATGTCGGCGTTGTTTCATTTTGGTTAAGTTTTTATGTTAATTTTTTTGTTGAGAAATTAATCTTCAATGCTCTTATTTTATATCTTATTTTTATCCAATAGTAAGTAGAGGATACACTTCAAATTACCCACCCAGAAACCCAGTGAGAAAAAAAGGAGGAAACAAAATTTAAAAAAAAAAAGAATCATGTGTAGTAAGTAGATCATTTACTTAGTCATGACACGATTAATATTTGATCATCATCATCATCATTTCAGTCAAAAGACGTCCACTGCTGGACATAGGCCTCCTCCAAGAATCTCCACAAAGGTCGGATCCTGGGCCGCCCGCATCCACTGCTTTCCGGCGTGGAGACGGAAGTATAATATTTAATACTTGCATTCAAATCGTAATGATGGTCATTAAAAATCAATAACACAAATTAAATTGATAATTTAATAACTAATAAACTAGCCTCCATTCGAAATCTAAATGTAGATGAGCCCACAGCGGAAAATGTATCTAAAATTACATACCACAATGAATCTATATTCGTATGACGCGTTACCCTGAAGGATTAAAATCAAACCTTAGTAATGTCAGTCTGCGTGACTATCACCAGGAAAACTATATTAAAAGCCTATATGAAATGGACTAAATGTTATAAACACCAATTTCAACGAAAGGGAATTCAAACTGGGAGCTCATGCTCGGTACTTTACGAGTTTACAAAAAATAGGCAGATAGGGATATAACTAGGAAGACCAACAGAAAACCACTTTAAAAACGTTTTAAAAACTTCAACCATAAAACATGATTGTCTAGTAGTCTACAATCTTCTTCAATCAATATTCTTAAAATTCCTTTAGGTTGAAAAAAGGCAATTAATGAGCATTCTATTTTAATTGTACTTTCCCAATTTTATTGAGATCTGCTTGGTAGTATGATTTGATGATTGACTACCAGTCCGTTCTGTCGTTTTTTTTTGGGACTACTGGTAATGGTTCGATTAGTCAAATACTCAGTGCCAATACTAAAACAGTGGTTTTATGTTTGTCTACTGCAGGCGATTGATAAAATAATTTAGTTTAGAAGCAAAACCTCGATCCCATTTTGAGTAACATAATATAATTAATATTAGAAAGTTATAAATAACGCACCTTCCACCCTGCTTCCACAGCCACCCCTCTTTATCGGGGTTAAAGAATGTATGCATGAGATCGTTTCCGTCGTCTTCTGGGATCTTGAATGGCTCCGTTTTTATTGACTCGTACAAAGACTGTAAACAAATAACAGTAACTATAAAGAAATATCTATAATACAAAAACCCTATATCCATCCTAAGTGAAGATATAGCTGGTCAAAAGATGCAGTCATCGATGTTTCAGCCTGTAAATGACCTACTAGTGACTCAGGCCTTCAAATTCATGGAGGGATATTAACCTACTGAGCCGCGCTGGCAAGGCGGGTTGCCAAGTTATCACTTTATAAAAAGAACTCTATATCAAAAACCATAATGAAATATTCAACACATTATTTCGTTAAATTCTTCAAGTGGTAACATACAAAACGTTAGGTAACATATTATTTACCTGACCGTGCCGAATACAGGCTTGGCTGTTTAAAAAAATTTGATACCACACAATACAACGGACATTAAATTACTTAAAATAATAACTGGCAATTATAAACCACGCTGTGCGTAAACTGCCGCGTTGATACTACTCTCAAGGGTGACTGAAACTGCTGATAACAGGAAGTCAGTACAGACGAACTAAAGAATTGCATAGTTTATCGAAATCGCGAGACACGTATTCAAATTAAAAATAAACACAAAGCTCTATACTTCTTTAGTCTATCTGGTTAGCATTGCACCTATAGAAAATGGATGTCCAACTGGCAGTGACTTACCAGAAACACGGGAACAATTATCTAGAAAGTTAAATTCAATAGACCAAGACAAAAACAACTAAATGAATAAACATCTAAATGTAAACATTAGTTAAAGTACAGCAAACTATGTCTCGTTTAAACATGACACCATTATTATTATTAAACAAATGAATGCGGCAATTAATAACTCGTTTGATTTATTACTTGGTTGTATCAGTTCAGCTGTTGACAAGCCAGCACAACGGCGACTATAAACAGTTCCTAGACAGAACATGAACAGTTCCTAGTCTGTAGTGACCTTTAGATAACGTTGCTAATGGATGGGGATCGTTTAAACGCGAATAAAATTGGCACGTCAATACTTAGATAAATACATAATTAAAGTTCAAGCATACTTAAATTTACGTTCGCACTTTTCGAAACTGGTAAATGTATTACAAATATTAATGTAAGTAATAGAACGAAATTCTCAAGCAATCTTAAAAAGTATTTAGAGATTGAATAGGTAAATGGAAAGTTCAATTACTTTTGATCTACATAAAAAAATGTACATAGCTTATCATAACTTCAACAGTCGTTTGATTATAACTATGTCGGTTTTGCGATTGTGAACATGTAATTTAATACAAAATCATTCGTAAGTAAGTGATGCAATAAAAAAAAGACTGCAAGAGAACTTCACCTTTTGTCATGCAGGCGTTTAGCCAAGACATTGCTTAATAAATAAAGAAATAATTACGTCAGATTTTCTACATTTATGAAGCGACCACAAGTGTTGTATACTTATATACTACTTTTCCCCCATATATGTATAAGAAGGTATTTAGTCTGGCCAGGGTACTGTGCCGCGCTAGTATGACGGGTTGGCCATAGGGCTGCTTTGTTTCAAGGTTAAGTTATACCCATACAAATAAAACTTATCTCGAAAAAAAAAACTCACTACTTTTGAGGACGGTATGTTACACTCGCAAGACCGTTTTATATTTCATATTTTTGATGAAATGTTACTCACTAGTCACTACTAATATAAGTCAATTTTAATAACACGAAAAGTCATTGTTCCCAAAGTCTGTACCGTTTCAAACGTTGACTCTCTGAGTAGACAAAAGCTGGAATGCATGTTGCCATTGTAGTCGCCGGGAATTCCTCTATCTGTCAATCTTTTGTACTTTAATAAAGGCTCGGTTATACTTTAGTTATTATTCAAACAAGCAGGGTCGATGTCTGCCACTGTATGACGCGCGAACGCCATTAGAACTTTGTACAATATCCAAACATATCTGGACGGACAAAAGGCGACCTTAACACAATTAACACAAAGATCCAAATGCCGTACGGAGCAGTGAACATGAATACAGTACAGTATAGCGAAATGTTACCTGCTTGGACAAACACGGTAGTTGTATACCATTAACCTCGCATGCGAATGAGTTACTTTTAGCTTTAGTCACATTGAAATGACCTAAATCAGGCCAGTAAACCTATAACGGGAGCGCCACGGAGACGTGACGTCATTGGGCCGCGCTGAGGGCCTACGTTGGTGGAAGAGCGATGCTAGGTGATATAAATTGCTGGTTCCGATAGTTTACTTACATTTTACCAAAATATATTAAACAAACCTTTATTTATTCCGCTTGATGACAGATTTAAAAGAACAACAAAACTTGGAGCCGAGTAAGGGAAACCAGGAGAAAACTTGATAAATATCCTTGGACATTTCACACAACACCATCTCGTCCCAAGCTAAGCAACTTAATGCTTGTGTTATGGTAACGAGATGGATGATAAACTAGTTATATACTTTTTTTTTTTTGTAAATAAATAAATAAATAAATAAATATCCTTGGACATTTCACACAACGACTCAGCAGTGGGTCTTTTACGGGTTCTAATAGCCCCCAAAACGCCTACCTACTTCAGATTATAGCAGTAGCTAAATAGTTAAAAAAGTTTTATCAATTAACAATAGCAAAATCAATACCGACGATTGGAACCGGCCATTAGGACTTCGTTCAGAAACATTCGATCTCACCCCAACACACATGAAATATTTACTTGACTATAGTCGCCAGACATGGTAAGGGTATGTACACACTGTGCAATTTATAAGCTCGATACCCGTTTTACACACGTCCCTACAAGAACATTAACATTGTGTGACGATTGGCTGTTTAAGACTGATTCCGGGATGTTTAAGCTAACGTTTACTGATATCATCAGAGCGTGTTACATAGTTAAAATACACCACCATGAAATTTTAAATAATATTTTCTTTGTGACTTAGCGCTCATACACACGAACAGCATGTTGTCAACGGCACAGACAACTGCAGCCGTCGACGCGGGTCGGTTAGTAATTAACAAACTTAAAATGCCACTAATGATGTTTGTTGGCTTGCTGATGTCTCATGGAAAGTCCAATAATTGTATGGTGTAGAGGAAAACGTAAGTAAAACTGAGTGCCAGTTAGTACCTAAACAATTTTAGACCAGCCCTTGTTTTCACAGCACAAGTAGACAATTTTGTAAAGGTACTCATTTGCCTAGAGGTTGAATTTCAATAGGATCTAAATTAGGCGCGGTCAAATTTCATTTCATTAATCAATTCGACATGAATCATGAATATTTCATATTTAAAATTGAGATTCCTTATAATCTTTCCTCGCGTACATACATTCTAATTAGAGCAACATACTCTTATACATGGCAGCTAATCCTGACTGGATCCAAATCTCGATAATCACAAATACTTCTCAAGGTTTATGCTTAGGCATATAAATAAATGTGTGGTGACGGATTGTCACACTGTACACAATGTCACCAACCCACACTATCCTGAGGCTGTCGTAATCGACTAAAGGAGCGCAAGAGGCAGATCACTTGGCCGTATGAGAAGGAAAACTTGATACCCTGTGCCAACCCGTCTTGCCAGCGTGACACAGTAGGCTAATATCCCGCCTAGAGTTTGGAGGAAGCCCGGCTCAGTAGTGGGTCACTAATGTACTGAAACGACGAACGATATAAATAAATGGCACAACACCATACGATGATTGAAGCTAACCAGGTAATTGGAACTAATGGCGAAACTGTAGACAGAAATATGTGTGTAAACTGTAGACAGAAATATGTTGAAGCAAAATGTAGAGGTACTCACCAATAGTAATTCTTGAGGTAAATCTCCGCCGTTGTTGATCCCCCTGTTCATAGCGACGAACTGTTCGGGCGCAGGTTTGTCTTTGACGCTTGGATTGTGTAAGGAGGTGTTAAGCATGATTATCGCGAAGCTAAGCACGTAACAAGTGTCAGCATTCGTGAAGATATCGGGGTTCAATTGGCAGTACCGCTGGGCGAAACACTCCATCATCCGATCGATCTTTTGCGCCTCGCCTGGTAGACGAAAACTCCATAGGAATTGCCTGTAATTGATAGACTCAACTAGAGATATTCATCACGATTAAATTAGTAGTACGATTTAGCCTTGTGTACAAAACACAAGGCTAAATCGTCATGTCTATTCGTGGCGATGAAGTAATGTCATGGGCAAAGCATACATTATTATTTACCACGTTTCGATTAAATGGGCATTAAATCTGATAACAAGGCATCTTCAGCATTTACTGTACATCATTATGCTTTACATTAGATAGACTGAAATCATTGTATGTACCTATAAATAATTGTAAAAAATGATTCAGCAAATTGTACATTTCGATGAAACTATAGCATCTTTAGCCGATTCAATGTTAGAAAGCACAATAGTTTCTTAAAGTCCTGTAGGAGTTGTTGTTAGAGTTTCCATAAACGTTTGCAGGAATGGTGCAACGACCTTTAACGTTTGCCAAAAGAAACATTTTCAAATGCCAACACAAGATAACTATTGAGCTCGGACGGTTCATGAAATTTGTATTTCAGTGTTTACATAACGACATAATGTAGACAATAAAACATGATTATTTTGTTGCAAGGCATGAAGAAATTCTAGAATTATTAGAGCATTATATTATATGGAAATAGAGTCCAGAAACTATTTACCAGCCTTATTTTAACCCCCGACGCAAAACGAGGGGTGTTATAAGTTTGACGTGTCTGTCTGTGGCACCGTAGCTCGCGAACGGATGAAGCGATTTCAATACAGTTACGGGCGAGTGTTCTTAGATATGTTTGATGAAAATAGGTTGAGTCGTTTAAAAGTTATGGGGGGTGAAAGTGGGGAAGAATAACCGAAAGTCTGCAAATATAATCAAGTGGGGTATCAAATGATAGCGCATCACGTGCACATATAAATTTAAAACATATAAATTTAAAATTTAAATAAACCCAATGACCTAAGTATCCTATAAAAAGCAAAAAATAAAAATTAAATTAAAAATTTCAATAAACCCCCAACGCAATGTATTTTTTACTTTTTAAAGGATACTTAGGTCATTGTGTCGGGGGTTTATTTAAATTTTAAATTTAATTTTTAATCAGATCATTGAGGCCGTTTGTGCTTCGTTTTTTAAATTATTTCCTTATATGATAATGAAGGTTTTCCCGAAGTTTCTAAACATCTTAGTTTTCACATAATATGTGTAAACTCGGCAAACACACGAGTATGCTAAACATATTTACGTACCGATTAAGTAAATTTAGTGATATTTAAATTTCGTATCTCTACGTAAATAACCTATAGCGAATTTAGATAAAAAAATCGCACAGTGTGTTTTTAAACTGATAGCACAATTAAACAATTCTATTTCTGCGAAAACCTCGCACAGTATTAATAAATAAATAAATAAATAAATATCCTTGGACATTTCACACAACGCCATCTCATCCCAAGCTAAGCAACTTAATGCTTGTGTTATGGTAACGAGATGGATGATAAACTACTTATATACATTTTTTTTTTGTAAATACATACATATTATAGATAGAAATGACACCCAGACTCCGAGCCAGTGCCTCTGGTTTAGACAAAGACACTTGCCCGACCCCGGAATCGAACCCGGGACCCGTTGATCCAAAGGCGGCACATCTAACCACTAGACCAACGAGGCAGTCATCAGCCATCAGAACATCAGCCTAGAAAACAAGCGTTTCAGATCCGATGTCGTAACTGTAAATATTGAACATTTCCTGTTACGATTTCATCGTAAAATACATTTTGCAATTCCTAATGTGATTGTTACGCAATTGAAAGAGTTTCGTTGTGAATTGGGTTAGGTACATACGAGACGTCAAACATTAATGTCCCTTGGATAACAAATTGTGCAAGCCTAAGAATTGAACAGGCAGTAAAATCGAATAATTCAAGTGAATAAGGTTTATTCACTGTATTTCTTTTTGTATATTTTGACGATAGTTTAGTAAAAACATATCACAATACACTACAGGAGTCACAAAATAATTAAATTCACATAAATGCGAAGAGAAAAATTTCCAGTAGATAGCGAGTTAATAACAATCAAATAATTCGCAATGAACGTACATTGCCATATAGTTATTTTAAATCATTAATAATTTGAAAATAATCTAGGGATTAAACACATTATAGGATATAATTAAATAGTAGTTTCATAAAGGGGGAACGCTGCCAGTATCTTCGGAACCTTGCCTAAAGGGACTCCTTTAAATAATATATTTTAGTATTTAAGTTTTAGGTTAATTGGTATTTTTAGTCTTGTTTTATTACTTAAGTTTCATAAACATTTAGTATAACGCAATCGATTGAGAGCAGAGTTGGTTTGTTTAAAGTAGACAATCCGTAGTTAGAATCCGCCGGGCGCATGTTTATTTACTCTAGTTTCTATGACTGAATCAAATTCAAACCAAGACCTACATTCTTGATAGTATTATTAAGTATTCACTTGAGAAACATCTCGCTTAAGGTCAGCATGAGTAACAAATTCCTGCGTAAATCCGTAACCTTGCGGGACAGATTCCTAAGTGAAAGATATGTAGCCGGATCTAAAGGATATATATCCATCATTTGGAATCTTTGTTTTCCGTATTAATAAAATTATGGTATCACCACTGGAGGAATAAGCACCTAGAAGTCAAGATACATACTGTGCCACAATATTATTTTAGTACTAGCGGACCCGACAGAATTCGTCCTGTCAGAAAAATTGACTCTTTGACGTCAGGAGCTCACCTACATTGCTTAGACAACAGTGAGTGGTTGTCATTTAATATGAACTTTATGCAATAGCAATAAAGCTCAAATTGTCTCTACATTTTAGTTAGAAAACGTTTGTATGGGAAAAAAAAAAGGCTGTTTTTAGGGGGTTTCCGGAAATTTTTCTCGCCGTATACCATCCTTGAACTACAACGAACATTTAAGAATTGGCCAAATTGGTCCAGGCGTTGTTGAGTTATGCGGTTACCAACACATTTTGCGATTCATTTTTATATTATACTAGTGGCCCGCCCCGGCTTCGCCCGTGCAAAGCGGGGGTGGGTTATACATATAAACCTTCCCCTTGAATCACTCTATCTATTAAAAAAAACCGCTTCAAAATCCGTTCCGTAGTTTTAAAGATTTATGCATACATAGGGACGGACAGAAGAATGCGACTTTGTTTTATACTATGTAGTGATATTGAATGAAGGATATTAATCAGGATACATCGAGGGAGCTTATTGACAATGATGTTTTAATTAAAATTTTGATATACAGATAAAAATACGTTCACAAAACATAACAGAACAGCTATGTTTGGGAGGCCCAATGTCCTTACTTCAGTTGTAACTAACTTCACTCATGTTCGTAATGCCCTGTAGATAAACAATACTCTTGACTCACCTTAGTGCCTGTACGAGAATGAGATCCGTAAAATCGTGTAGTTCGACGAAAGCTTTTAAAACCGCCTCGTTGAAATCTGACCGTTCACCGAGGTAATCGCCTATTGCCGTTTTGCTAAGGCCTTCGCCTTTGTGTAAAAATTGCGCTACATCTTCTGGCGTCCTTTGGAGTAAACCATTTTCATAGAGGTATTCGATTCCTGCAAAAAATATAACTTACATTAAAACCGAGGTTAAAGAATAAGACCGCGTGATGACGTTTTATACTACATAGTGTCTCCACCCCGTTCCAATCGGGGGGTATCGTAAAAGCCGACAAAAGAAAATGACGAGGCCGAAAACCTAGCCGCATGAAAAACTTGTTAAAAAGCCCTGTGACATTCTGGATCGCGTGGCACAGTAGGCAAATTACCCTCCATGTAATTGGAGAATCACATATGTGATACTCATAGTAGTTGAATATGAATATAATGATTTAAATCAATATTTAAAAATCATGTCAGATCTATGAAGATTTTAAACACCAGGCAATATTGAAACGTAATGAAAAAAAAACGAAACAACTCAATGATCCTAGAGATTGCAATAAACTTTCAGTCATACCAATCAATGGTGGAATACACTAAAGGCCATAATTATGACTCAGGACTCACTTTTAACATTACAGGATGTTTGCAGTAAAAAATCGACAAGACGTGTTTACTCATTGTATAAATACAGGATGGTATTTTCGCTTGGAGTATCCTTCCGTAATTTTAATGAACACGATGTGGAGTACAACTTCGAACACCCTAGTATCGCGAACCAAATTTTACGAAATTTCATAATGAAACAGACCGCTGTAGCTACTGCTAACGTCAAACTAGTGTTGCGACATATTTAGAATACGTCAGAGGAAGATACGCAAGCCTAAGCTTAGATCCTTCTACGAAATTGGAGGAGGCCTGACTCAGTAGTGGATCCTTGATAGTCTGCGATAACTATGAATAAGGTAAACGGGTGCCACTAAGATCTTTTACGATATATGCAGTAACTAGCGACCCGCCCTGGCTTCGCACGGGTGCAATGATGAAAATCTAAATTTATCAATGTTTCTCTACAATAATATGCATGTATGATACATAAAAACCTTCCTCTTAAATCAAACCACATCAAAATCCGTTGCGTAGTTTTAAAGATTTAAGCATACATAGGGTGATGACGACGTGATTTTGATGTCCTAAAAACTTGGCTACTGAACTTTTCTTAATCTATTTCTAATCACGCATACTTTCTACGATGCGACGCTACCAGAGAAATTACAGCAGATTTTTAAAGGTAAGTAGTTTGAAGTGGAACTCAGCTCATGTGCAAAACGACGTGAAAGCGACCGGTGGCCGTGTATGCACCCATTAGGACTGCAATCGTAGGAGCAAAGGCATGCGAATGCCTTTCAAACAATGCTCGCGATACGAATGCTTGACGACCTTTCATTGCAACGCCAGGAGCCGGTAATCGTTGAGCAATGCAAATGGATTGTTACTAATGTTCGTCCTGTGTTTCCAGGTAAACTATTCTTGGCATAATGCATAATGCATAGTGCGGAAAAATGGTTATTTTAGATTGTGACATCAATGAAAACATTGTTCTGTAAATAAAACGGGTAAGAAGCCGTATCAGTTTCGCTGAGAGCCATTTGAAGTAAGCCTTTGCAGCTCTTGTGACTTGTGGTACTTCTGTTTGTATTCAGAGTAGAGTTAAGCTCATATTCAAGTAATGGTGGTGTAGCTGTAAACTGAATTAACTACACAGCACTAAACTTACTCATAAACGCACACTCGTAGATTTTTAATCAAATATTTGTAAAACTGTCACACTATTCTTCAGCTCTAAGTTCTGTATATGTCATAAGAATGGGTAATGGTGAAAGTAATGATAGAAATACGTGAACTTTTCGATATTTCCACTGTTAAAACAGACACGAATCATTGTGTGCGAGATATTAATAGTACACCGAAACCGAAACCCTTCTATCCCCAAAATAAATATATTTGCATAAAATGATGGATGGTACAGTTGTAGGACATTAAAGGTTAGACAGACGTTGGGCTGATCAATGTCAGAAGGTGAATAAGGGACATTGACCTAAGTTGAAGATATTTTCTGTGAGTTATTTTTAAGACACTTTTTTTGTTTTCGTAATTCAATAGCATTTAAACTTTGTCGGTTCCTTTTGATTGTTTAGTGAGTGTTGGAATTTTTTATTTCGTTTAGACCAAGAAGTTTAATAAGAGCAGGCCTCTTAACGCCCAATTCCATTATTAAATTAGTAAGCATTTGAGAATACTAAATTGCTGAGATTCTTTTCAGAATAAATGCTGTCCTTTAAACGTAGAAATGACGTCAGAAACATTGCGTAGTCCCACGTCCTGACGTTGCCCGCCCCCGCGAATGTACAGTTCCATCAATACGACAGGAGAGTAAGTGTGGGCGGAACGTCAAGGTCCTTTTTTGTGAAGCTCCAAATTGGTTTATATCCCAGCAATCAAATTGTGTGTGAAATTCCAAAGCTATGTGATTTTACGAGTATAGTAGGTAGTCAGGCATAAGCATCTTTGGCAGAATGGTTTTATTTTTTTCATAGACTTGAAATTCAGTAAGTTCCTTTTTTGCAAATGCAAATAGATATCGCTGTTACAATTTTTAACACAATGGTTACTGCTGAACATTGCAGTGTCTTCTGAATAATATCTAATATATTGTCGGTATGAGGGATACCAACACAATTAATTTACATCTCGGTGCACTGCACTGTACAGTGACACGGATCCAATTTGGTTTATTTAGCTCAAAAGTAGATTGACGTGCGAAACGATGCGCAAATTGACATTAGTTTTACGTAATCAGGTTAGCGAGCAATAAATGCTGATAAAAACATGATTAATGGTAATAGATGCACAGCAGTTACGTTGTGAACGGATGCCCTCATTTTGCAAGTATGAGACGGAAAAGGACAAAAAACACAAAGGTTTGTACTCGAGACAGATTAACTCTGTTCTCATATATATTTAAGTTAAGATTAATTATTAATTCCTACATAACATGGAGGAAAAACACATTACGCAAGTTATATTTGACGACATAAAACTTTATTAAGGCCCCAATAGTATATAGCGGAGCTCGCAAGCCGTGTGGTGCCTGATTTAGAACCACTCCATTCCATCCTAAGGGCGTCGTAAGAGCCGACAAAAGGTGATAACAAGGCCCATAACCTAGTCACAAGAGAAGGAAAACTTTAAAGGAAACCATGTGCCAACCCGTCTGGCCAGCGTGGCACAGTAGGCTAATTACCCTCCATGTAATTGGGGGATGCCTGACTCAGCAGTGGGTCATTTATGGGCCGAATAGTAGTAGTAGCTCGCTGGAGTAGAGTCAAATGAAATTATACTTGGGTGGTGTTCCGGAGCTCTATCAGGGAGTATGGTGTTGTCAGCTGAAGGAATCCACTTGCCATCTGCTGGACAAACGTCAATACATATCCAGACCATCAGGCAAGTCGTAAGTTTGAGCGCCACCTTAGTGGTATAAAAAAATGTCGCTGCACTTTATGTAAAGAACTTGGCATTGCATACAGAAAACATTATTTTCAAGTCTACATAAAAGCATTAAAATACTGCAATGGAAGTTGAAGTAAAACTAATGGTCGAGTTGTAAGGGGGCGCGTACACGGTGCAAGTAACCAACTTGCGCGGTTGAGGGAGGTGTAAAGACCGTGCGTGACTGGAGCATGAACTGGAACGGTCCACCCCACAAGTAATCCGCGCGTTGGTCCGTCATGAAACTACCGACTTGGCGCTTAAAAAAACTTAATATGCAGCCCATAAATGATCCACTGCTGCGTCGAGCCTCCTCCCATAACATGGAGGGATTCGTTTCAAGTTTTATTTTATTTTTATTTTATTATTTATGGAAAACTTACAGCTAATAGGTACAGTGCACAAAACAAATGATTTGGAATATGGCCAATTACAAGTTTTCACTAGTGTTTCACTAGTGTACAATACAATATATTGTATAATTAAAAAGAAGAAAATTACTGACGGTACACCAGTTATGACTTAAGCATGTAGCAAGACAATGTGTGTAATTGGGTGTGGATATAAAAAAAAAAGTAAAAAAAAGTAAGTTTATCCACTCTTACGGCTAGTTTTTCGGCTTTGTCAATTCCTTTGGTCGGCTCTTACGAAATCCTCAGGATGGCATGGTGGTGGGAATAACCCTACTAATATTATGTACCCGATGGTTTGTATGGGCTCCTTGTTCTCTTTCACGCAAAAACTACTGAATGGATTTTAATGGAACGATATATTTATTGTCTACAAAACCTTGTCATTTTAATCTCCCTGGAGCAAATTTGTAAATGATTTCAGTAAATTTATTAATTGCGATAAAATGTCGATAATTATTAACCAATCGTTTTACAATTGTCCCTTCGTCGAGATGTTTTGATGCGATGTGATGTGATGAACTCTTCACGAAATGTGCGTACTGCTAGCACAAATAGCCCACGTCCTTACTTGTTCCAGTTACAGGCACCATGAAAAGTACAGGCGAGTAACTGGCACCAGCAGCTTATCCATTTTCACAAGCGCGGGTTACTTGCACCGTGATTAAGCACCCTTACGGATGCAAACACACGTCTGTTTTTATAGGTTTCCTATGAATTTACGTAGTTAATTTATAATATGAATAATGTTTTTCTGCCCAGGTAGTATTTTGTTTAGGTTTGAGAATAATTTCCATTATTAAAGTATTGTAATTAAAGCGGTATTTTTCAAGTAGTCGTTCATCGAACTATCCTACTAATATTAAAAACGCGAAAGTTTGTAAGTATGGATGGATGGATGAATGTTTAAACGTTAAAACGACTGAATGGATTTTAATGAAACTTTACAATAATATAGCTTATACATCAGAATAACACATAAGCTATAATTTACAAAGATATTTTGTGAATTATCGAGAATATAACGATAAGTGTCAAATAAGCGCGGGTGAAACCGCGGGGCGCAGCTAGTAATAAATATATTTTACAAAAACTTTATTTCCAACTACAATCCCTCCACTGAGAGTAGCATCATTAGTATATTTTCCTGAATGCAGAGGCCGCGTACGACGGCACCAATTATGCATGTTCTTGAGAACAGGGACACAGGCAGATGCGTTTGTAGAATGTGTTCAGGAGTCCCAGTGCCTTACATCTTGCCTCTTGAGAATCTAGGTGCTGCTGTCACCATGGCCTAATTAGCGTGGGAAAACTTGCTTGACTCTGTGCACGGGACGAATTTAAGGGACAAACCACAAAGATATGGGGTATAACCCTTAAATTTGAAGGTAATTTCATACGAGGAAGACATTTTTTGAGGATCGGGGCTGTAATTTATGTACCCATACATACTTGTTACTGAGTTTTTTTCCGCCCTCTTAATTTGATTTGCGGTGTTAATTAAATCTAACGTTTAAATAAATTTGCTACATTGGATATAATGCTTGGCCCATGCTTGTTTTTTTTATTAGTGACTTCAATGCCTTTAACCCTATGCTTGGGTGATGGAAGGCAACGCACCCTGCTAAGATGGAGCAGGCAATTTACCGGCTCTCACATACACACAAACAAAGTAAAACCATTTTAATTGCAGTGGTAAACATTACCAAGTATTAGATATTCAGTTTAATCACGATATCCAAGACACGCAAATCACTTTAATCGATGTTTGACGTCATAAATAGTTACATCTGAACTATAAATAGCAACACGTCAAGTTACAACTTATTTCCATATTCATTACAAGACTTTGGACTATGTTTGCATCAAAACAACAATTCATAGGCCTGTCCGAAAAACGCTGTATTGGCAAAATGAGTAAAAACTCTTTTAATGTACGTCAAAATGTTTAGATGATTTATTACAAGATCGAATCCAGACTTTAACCAAAGTAATTTGCGGCATTACTTGCAGAAAACTGGCCGACATCGGGTCTATACTCGGGTTAATTACGGCATTAGAAAATAGAGAATTTAATAACGTACTATAGCAAAGTGAAACTCTTAAGCAAGGATTAAATATCAGATTAATACAATTACGAATTAAATCTAGAATGTAAGTACGAAATACCTGTTATAAACTTCCTATAGAAATATGAAAAATGTATGTAATATTCTGAAACCTCTTCCAACCAAACGAGATTTCCTTCGAGTTTTAAACTTGTACCTGAGCGAGAGTATACTAATAAAAGATATTTAGGTTATCGCGATTACATACTGAAATTAAACACTTTTTAACGGATGTATCGCGTGTATATTGATCTTGCTCTGTGCTTGTTTGTAAACAAGACCGATAATTTGAAATAAACAACTACAGAGTTTCACGCCGGCTCTTCTCTTCAGAGCAGCATTACGACCGGGTGGCAGTTTAATGTGTAGTACAAATGTGGTTGAATGCAATAGTTGTGGCAGACCAAACGAGGTGGGTGGACAGTGTGAATGAGGAAATGTGTATGAAAGTTGTGAAAGTAGTAGTTGTGAGGTGTGGACAGAGAGGAGTGTACAGAGACTACCTTAGAGTTAGAGTAGAGAGATAAAGGGGGAAATATGATGATCGCAGCTATACATTTCACAAATTATATTTTGTTTTTGTGAAAACCGTACGTAAGTAAATTTTGATGTGTTCAATATCATTAATACATATATCACATATTAATTTTATATTTACTTCTTCATTTGATTATATGACTGTCATCGTTGGCTTTGCCTTAAATAAAATGGATATCAGAATAATTAAAAGCTCTTGACATGCAGGTATTTTTGTCGTAACATAAAATGCGACGAACCATTACAAAGACAGTATAATCTAAAGTCACAGTTCACCTAATGAGGATCATTATTAATTTAAATGACCAATAAACACCCTTTTGTTTCATTGTTTCATTATCTAAGAACGAAGATAGTTTAATTGACAAAAGTCCGGTGGCATTAATTAAAAAAGGTCACATTAAAAACTTATGACATAGCATCCGCTCTGCAGGTGTAGGAGTAAACTAGAACAATTTGCAGGGCACGCCGTTTGACTGGCCATGGGAATGGCGCACCTGCCGACTCGAATACCATTGTACCGGGAATGCCATCCACACACCATTCTCACGTTGAAATACGCCTCATGGTATATTGATTTACCAGTGGTTAGAGTTCAAGTTCTTTATTCATATTGGCTTTAATGAATGAATATCTTATGTATCAGCAAATATGTTCAAATTGTTTGCCTGTGTGGTGACGGACTTTGAATACATCGTGACACCACTCCGTTCCACCCTAAGGAAATGAATGAATACAAAAGGAAATGTCAAGGCTGATAACCTAGCCGCAAGAGACGGAAAACTTGATACGAAACCTTGTGCCAACCCGTCTGGCCAGCATGGCACAGTTAGCTTATTACCCTCCAGGTAACTGGAGGGGGCGTGACTCAACAGTGGGTAGTATTAAAGTTCAAGTTCTTTATTCATATTGGATTTGATGAATGAATATATTATGTATGTATCATCAAATATGCTTAAAAAATTTGTTTGTGTGGTCATGGAATGAGATGACATTATCTTACTAATATTATAAACGTGAAAGTTTGTAAGTATGGATGGATGGATGGATGGATGTTACTCTTTCACGTAAAAACTACTGAATGGATTTTAATGAAACTTTACAATAATATAGCATATACATCAGAATAACACATAGGCTACAAGTTATAAAGATATTATGTGAATTACAACAATATAAACAAGTCGAATTCAAAATTTCTAATTGTCAAATTTTCGACCATATTAAACTTTAGACAACATAACGTTTCGCTGTCAGTTGCGTTTTGTTAAAGTAGGTTTTATACGGACGGGATAAAAATCTCAGGTATCCTATGTCCAACTTTCTTTTTGTTTTAAATATATATAATGCGGAACAAAGTTCGCCGGGTCAGCTAGTGTATTCTAAATAGAAAACATCATCTGTAGAAAACATAATGCCAACTCATTCCATTACCTCATGAGGGTGTCGTAAGAGCCGACAAAAGGAAATAACAAGCCCGTAAACCTACCCGCAACAGAAGGAACACTTGAAAGGAAACCCTGTGCAAACCCATTACGCCAGCGTGCCACAGTAGGCTAAATACCCACCATGAAAAGGGGGAGATCCTCCCCCGTTATATTTGTAGTTATAATTTTATGTTTTAAAGTGCTAGACAGTGCAGTTTTGAATTACTTTTTCTATTGAGTTAAGTGTTACTAATCATGTTTTTGCTTTGACACTCCCTAGATTATATCATCAAGTCTATTGTATATTTTTTTCGGACTTTTATCTTTTATACTTGCTTACTAGCGACCCACCCCGGCTTCGCACGGGTACTCTAAATTTATCAGTTATGAACCTCTAAATTTATCAGTGTTTCGCTACAATATTGTACTATACTTAAAAACCTTCCTCTTGAATCACTCTATCTATTAAAAAAAACGCATCAAAATCCGTTGCGTAGTTTTAAAGATTTAAGCATACATAAGGACGGACAGACGACAGCGACTATGTTTTCTAATGTGTAGTGATAAAGATACAAATCGGAACAAAAGGCCTTAACTCTGAATCACTGATCGATATAATTGTAGGAGATAGCTCAGTAAACGGAGCATTTAAAATGTTCAATGACAAACACGACAGCACACCTTTCTGAATGCGGTAAAAACTGGAAAGAGACTTGATACACTAAAAATACTTTCAAAGACATGTAATAGGATTCTTCGTAAGAATATTTCGATGTATAATTTTATCTGTCTAGTATTCAAAAGGAGAAAGTAAAATCATGAAATGATAGACAAGAAGTTACTGGTAAAAAGTTACTCAATCCATATACTCGTAAATAAATTGTATCGCTTAGCACAAAATTCAAGACGACTAGACGAAAGAATTTCGTTTTTAAATTGTTTTTAGGAATGTGTACAACAGGAAAATTGGTGGCAATTTTAATATTTTATGGGGAGTTTGAGGAGATTGTACAGACAATACAACTTAAAAAGGATAAATAGGATGAACGTGTAAAACGATGTGCCAAACGTGGGCAATGGATTCGAATACATAACTTAAATCCTGAGGAAATCTTAAAAGTCGATGAAAGGAAATCACAAGCCATAAAACCAAGCCGCAAGGGAAGGAAAACATAATACAACATTCTCTGACAAACCGTCTGTCTGCCCAACGTGCAGGTTAATTTACCTGCTCTAAACCCAACTCAGCGGTGGGTCTTCCCAGCAGTGGGTATTACGACGTCAATGAATATTGAACTTTCGATTACTAATTTTAGCATTTATGAATATCTTGCAAGTATTAAAGACGCTAAACATAATACCAGTTCTAGACTCCCCGTTACTCGCATAGCTAAAGTTTGGAAGGATAGAAAGAACGTTTTAATAAAACCACTGAAGCCGCACTGACGAAATTTGTTGTCGTATTTACCGAAATTCAGCGGCGAGCCGGTTTTTTCGTTATCCAAGAGTCAAAACACGCGTGCCAGACAAATAAGAAACCTTGTTCAATTGATTTGAAGACCACAAGGTCCTTGTTAATAAATAGTTGCTGGTCCAGATATAAATTAATAGGTCACCATCTCAAGCTGTCAAGCAATTTGTTTAGATTACATCGTGTCACCCGCTCATTCTACCTCGAGGGTGTCTAACGAGTATACATAGAAGTACGAGAATGTGATTAGAACGCCCATTGTGCGTATTTATTTTTATTTCCAATGTTAATCACGTGTGTACACACAATAAAAAGGTATTCGTCGTTTCAGTCCATAAATGAAGGCCTCCTCCAAATTGACGTAGGGATATTAGAGTACTATGCCACGATAACTAGACGGGGAATAGGGTTCTGTATCAAAATAAAGGATGTCCTACGTAAATTTGGTTCGTTTATGTAGGGTCACAAGTAGAATACAAGATGAGCGCCTACCTTTCTTTGGATCCATATTAAATTTCTTTCTGCCTATACTCATCTGCTTGGCTTTACTATTTTGCTTGCATTCCTCCTGCCCATCCAAAGCCTCAAGCTCGGCGACCACTTCTCCGAGCTCATCTTTGAGTTGCTGTAACAAGAGAGAAATTACATGTTATTATATGTATAAGAATAAAAGAAAATTGTCTTTGAACCGTATTGGTGCTTTTGCGCAACTTGCTCTGAAAGATGCTTATACACAAAATATGGTTTAAAAAAGCAACTACAGAGTTACTTGCGGGCTCTTCTCTATGGAGCAGCATTCGAAAACGATGCTAGTTTCAATATGATTTTGAATGGATGGCCGTAGTGGACACAAAAAGCGAGAGAGATCTAATATGTGAATAAAACCATGCCTATGATAGGTGTGAACATATAATAGATATGACGGCCTATAGGAGTGTATCGAGAATACCACCTAGCGTGGAACAAGGGCCGTAAGATGATGATCGTTATAAAATTAACGTTTTATAAGAGTTGTGTGAAAAAAATACATTTCAAAAGTTCCGGGAAGCGCTTTAACTATGAGCTAAAGCGCCTGAGAGATCGCAATTATCGGATTTATCGGATCGATCGCAATTATCGGATCTATAAAATATAAGGATTGTTATGAAATGTTTTTTAAGAGATTTAAAATAAAATCTAGGATTTATTCCATTCACATTTTTAGAAATACGAAATGCTTTGGTTGCAGTGGCGTGACTGGCGCACGGAGACCGCAAGGCGAACCACAAGTCTCTAATGTCACACGACTCAACTCAAAGTAAATTAGCATTATGACTGAAGTGTGCACTTTAGTACGAGGTCATTCGTTTGACCTGGTAAGATTCAGACTCTTAATAAAACATGAATGCTCCAGTAGGTTGCCTTGGGAACTTAATCTGCAGCACAAATCAACTTAGGTTTCAACCATGTCAATTTATACAAATCTTAATATATGTACACATTCAAGTTCCAGTGTTTCGCAATACATTTTGGTACATAATAAATTAAAACACAAAATTAAGGCTTAATTGGTGACTCTCGTGTCACATGCAGCTAAAGATTAGAGAGACGTGGCGTCTCTTTGTATTTTCTATCGCATTTATCACGGGGAGTGTTCTGAGGAATTGTTCGATCTTGTCCCTTCCGCTTCTTTCCGCCACAGATACACCCGCCAGAAATACCATCAATTTCATCTGGACGAATGGGTGTCCTCCACCGTGCGTTTTTCAAGAAACTTTTTACCGCGTACAACCTCAGTGTGGAATCAATTACCAGCGGAGGTATTCCCGAACCGGTACGACATGGCAACCTTCAAGAAACGAGCCTATTCCTTTCTTAAAGGCCGGCAACGCACTTGCAACCCCTCTGGTGTTGTGGGTGTCCATGGGCGGCGGTGATCACTTACCATCAGGTGACCAGCTTGCTCGTTTGCCTCCCTCTTTCATAAAAAAAAAAGAGCCCTATACAAAATTACGATTATAATTATCTGAACATTATTATCTTGCATTACGAAGTCTATTTCACACATATTACAAATAAATAATGTTATTCATAACAGTAGATACAATAACTTGGAAAACTGGAACAAATACAAGCTCCACAGGGAACAACAAATACAAACGAACCGAGAACAACAGGCGAAAGTAACTGGAGTTTCGTTAGTTCTCTTCACAGAACAAACCTAGAGCTTTCAGAGAAATACTTTGTTACATTTCGAGAGCATAAAATGGGGTCTACTATAACAATAACCGTACGTTTTAAACTTATACATACATATTAAGTCAGATTTGATGCATGATTTTGTCGTAAGACATTGTTTAAGGCCAGTATCAGAACATTGGAAAACAAAGACTATGGAACAACCCTTAGTATCGAATTAATAGTCGATGTGTTTCGTAGATGGACAGGGTGTAGAAAAACCCTACAGCTTTAACGAAAGGATCGATAGTAATAAAGATAGCCTGTGCTTACTTTCAGGCATAGTTAACCACCAGCTTGGCACACCAGCTGCTTATGAAACCGCCTTATCTTAAGAAATAACCACAGAGAACAGAAGAAACTTATTGGAACTCATTACTTAGCTTGTAGGACAATAATTCGTCCATTTCCGCTCCCACACACTTCACGACAGAGAAACATTTTGAAGATGCACTCTTTCTTTTGATTAGCTCGTGCCCTCGGATGGTAAACCCTATAGTCCTCCGAATTTGACTATTGAAAGAAATTCATAAAAGGAACACAAGTCCCTACGCATTTTCTTCTAATTTGTAAAACTTGACTTCTGCGGGATACGTCTGGATATCTTAATTCTTAATGGACTCACAAAATTCATGGTCTGGAAACACACAGACATATTTAAGACAAGTAATTGACTTGTTGTGAAATACAGAACATAATATCTCATCCTAACATGTGTAAATCCAATAGTAGCCTTCTCACATAGTGTGATTCATATTTTTCCATCGACCTGAGTACGTCACGTGCATGCAATTTTACACAGAGCTACGAGTATTTTTTTGCATTAAAATATTGATTTACGGCCGCTTGAACTTAACAATTCCAGTGTTAGTATTATTGACAAATTTTGTTGTAAAGATTCAGTGAAACCTTAGACATTATCGTATGTGAGTAAATGATATATTATAAAAAGTAAATCTGTACCAAAAGTAAAGCTATAGAATTAAAGATATTACAATAAAGAACATGAGGGTTTTTTGCTTAAAAGTACCTATAGATGTTTAAATACCAGATAACGACCATGGGGAAAACGCGTTTATTGCACAGTGTCCCTGTCCACAAAGAATCACATAACCATTCATCTTTCTTCTTTACTAAACAAGAAAATTATACACTAAGCTAAACGTCAACTTTTGCCGATATCACTTAATACATTTTTTCTGGCAAATCAATAACTTAATGCGCAGTAAGCGACGTGTGACTGGCAATTTAGTGCTTATTTCAAATACATATTCCTGCTGCATGTATGAATCAATTTCCCTACGGTTCGTTAAATGGTGCTTTTTGCTATATCTCGGCTCAGGCATTAAAGGGTTAAGATAATTATCATCGCTTTACTACATAGTATACAACAAAGTCGCTGTCGTCTGTCCTTCCCTATGTATGCTTAAATCTTTAACACTACGCAACGGATTTTGAATCGGTTTTTTTTAGTAGATAGATTGATTCCAGAGGACGATTTTTAAGTATAATTCATGCATAATTGCATTGAACCCGTGCGAAGCCGGGGCGGGTCGCTAGTTACTAATTAATAGGTAATACTGGATTTAATTAATTTTGATTTTCATTTCAGCAAACTGCTCAGCATTTTGAAGATAAATAAAATATCCAATATCGGTGATTCTTTATCATCATAAGCTACCTGCTTGATATTGAATTAATGACGTAAGCTAGACCTTAGAAGTTGTGTTACTATAGTAACTTACGTTAGACTTTAAAGCTAGGTAGTAAGCCCATTGTAACCGTAATAATTAAATTCCACCGTTCAGAAACGATCCAAAACAATCTATCGATACAAGACTAGGAGCGGTCCCTATATATTTTTACATTCACTGAATAAGCCGTAATGGAAGCTCAAACATGTACACAATGAGCTGCTCGCCGCCACGCTCCGGAGCGCTAACATTATTTGCGGTTCGCTACCTATCCCTCGAGACATGATACCAGCCTGCTTCGTCTAGACTACTAAGCATAGAAAAATAAATTAATGGGATTCCATACATATTGTCATTATTAATTTAATAAGATTGTAGTACTCGACGACAGTTTAGGATTTAATTTAAACTACTTCGTATTTGAGGTTCATGTTGGTTAATTTATAGCGTAATTCTGCAATTTTCAATAAGTTTACCTTAAGAAAAGGGAGACTAATTGATTTTATAGTTAAGTATAAGTTTTACTTTAAGAAATTTGGATGGGTGTTTGGCCAGCAAAAAGTAAGAAGACTCACCTCACTCCTCTCTTCGGTGTATGTCTACTACAGGTTTCGGCTTTCTGAACGCCCTTCCAGTGTTTATATGCGGGACGATATCTTCATGCTTGTGTACTTAAGTATTTGTGCGTAATTTCATATAATCTTGAGTTTATATATAGCGTGTTATAAGTATGGTTTTTGCGAATATGCGATTGTGACATACACCGTCAGTTCGGTGTTGTCTATACCTTCGCCGGCCAGTGACGAAGGAAAAGAAAAGAGTATTTATGGCGCAAACATACTCCCCGGCTTGGAAGTCCGTAGGAGTTTCAAAACAGAAATGCGAAGTATAGCGAAGTCCTACATAAGAGCGAGAAATTATTAAAGTAGAATATGGTTAATACATTGCAAAGATCAAATAAATTGACAAACATAAATAAATTATAACTTAAAATACTTGTTAAAATGAAAATAAGATTTATGAGTATAGACGAATAATACTTATTGCGTTGGAAGCGAACATATTTTTACAATAGGGCGTTTAAAATAAACTCCTTAGCTTCTAGAAATCGAGCATGTAGTAAGTTTCGGTTGAAGCGTGTATTGCGTGAAGGTGAGAATTTAAAACGATAATTACAAGTGCGAACATCACGTCGAGTGATATTTTGCGGGAAAAAATATACAAATTAATACGCTTTCGTTTTCGAAAATTAATGCAGTAATAATCATCTTTAGGCATATCAACAATATGATCAAGTGGCAGAAGCAAAATTGAGATACTATTTTCATAAATTATGTCAGCGTTATTCAAGCGGCCACCAACGTACAATATACTTTGACCGTCAATGAACGTATCAAGTATGCGAATCGATAAAGAAGGTAAGTTATTTAGTACTACATTTTTAAAATTATAAAAATATTTATTCTGATGATAATGAAGAAGAATCATCATCTCTGCGGGTTTAAAATCAGAATATTTAATACATTTATAGCGGGAATGTTTTTTAATCATGCGTAATATGTAATCAATTTTATGTAGAATTTTAGGCCATGTAGATATGTTCAAAACAAGATAGTAGTATACATAACTTTCTACCTTTACTATAGCGGCCAGAAATAAAACCTTTTTTATCCCTTGTAAGTTATTATAATTTATAGAAACTGGTTGAGTATGCCACTCTACTACTGGATTGCAAGCCCATGGCGAAGGGTTCAATATTTGAGAAGGTAAAAGACCGCGAGATGCGCAATCACTTGGATTTGCTACACCATCAATATGAAAAAAGCGATCAGGTCCGACATTCTCATGTATTTTGGTAACCCGATTGGCTACATATGTTTGCCAACGTTGCGGTAGCAAATGAATCCAAGATAAAGCAATTGTAGAGTCAGAAAAGGCGAAAGTATTTGATATAAAGAAACGATAATTATATTCATCAACGAGAAGAATGCGTAAATACATTTGTTGCACGTCAGCTGTTAATGCAATTGG
Organism: Clostera curtula; assembly: GCA_905475355.2. NCBI lineage: Eukaryota > Metazoa > Arthropoda > Insecta > Lepidoptera > Notodontidae > Clostera > Clostera curtula. The sequence continues at coordinate 6,598,035 of FR997806.1, read as the reverse complement.
CAACAGACGGAATTTAAATAAAAGTTTAAATAAATCAATTTGCAAATTCGGCCCAGTGTGTAAGATATCATTTAAAGTAATATTGGTATCAGTGACGGCGCTGGCGTCAAGTACCGGGCGAGTTTTAGTTGTTGATCTATCTGGGCGAATCACAGGATGATGCGGAATTGTATTTAACCATCTTTAATTGCGGTCAAAGAATAAGGAACTTCAGACAAGTATCCATTTGCGATATAATCTTGGATGACATTATTATATGCGAAACGTAGTTCAGGAGCTGCCCTAAACTTGCGTTCCAGAGATGCGAATCTGCGTTTTGCGCATGTATACGAGTCTCCCAAAGAGGCGGGAACCGCTTTAAATGGTAAAGTGACAACAAATCGACCCGTTGGGTCACGTGAGGTAGACGAGATATACATATTTTCACATTCAACATCATCAGGATTATTGACTGGACGAGAAAATATTTCTTCCGATTCCCAAAACTTAGTTAAATTCATATTTAATTTATCATTTGTTATAGGACCGAAGGACCAGGCGACGTCAGCAGGAGCAGGTGTTGTAGGTACCTCACCCATGACGACGTAACCAAGCGAGGTTTCGAGAACCGAGAGCGGAGCGGTAGCATAATGCGAAGAAGCGGTTGCGTCACTAACAGTAGTGTGCGATATGAGAGCGGTAGATATAGAAGAAGATGCGGTTTTAGCGATATCAGAGGGACAAGAAAGCGAAGAATAAATTATGCGACCCCCTTTTAACAGCAAAGGAAATAGTTGCGCTCCTAATATAGCGTCTATTTCACTGGGTATATTCCAACAATCATCAGCGAGCGGTATATTATTTAAGTGTGATATAGCAGAAACATCCACAGACACAGTAGGTAGTTTATCTACAATATGGTTAACAACCATAAACTGAATATTATAAACATCATCTGTATGACGCGATTGAATATTTAGGCATACCTTACCTAAAATATTGCAATTTGCGGAGCCAATAGTTTTAACGAATGAGTTATTAAGCGGAGTTATTTTTAATTTAAGTTTTTTACAGCAAATTAATGTAATTAAATTGTTTTGCGAGCCACTGTCCAATAAACATCTAATAATACACTTATTTTGTTTATTTGTATATGCATACACTTGTGCGGTAGAAAGCAACACGGTTGTGTCTTTTTTATTACAAGTGCGACTGTTATCAGAAGATGTATGCATAACAACTTGCGCAGGAATCGAACCTGGCAAAGCGGGCTGCGCGATTGTGCGAGACGAAGTGGTCACTTTATCTAGAGCCGCAGGTGGTGTCGATACTACTGCAGCAGCAAAACTGTTTTCAGCAGACGGGCTATTCTGTACCACTTCGTTATTATTGTTTAACCCTCTATTAGAGTTAAAGTGCAACATAGAATGGTGACGAAGATTACATTCTTTACAGCGGGACGTGGAATTACAATGCGAATTAGTATGTCTTGAGCTCAAACAATTAGTACAGAATCTTTTTTCCTTTATTAAATTAAATCGGTCGGTAGTATTCATTGCCTTAAACTTAGGACACTGATATAATTGACTATGAGTATTACAATTACATATTGGACAACAAATAATATTATGTGAATTATTAGGTGAAGTTAAAGCAAAAGTGTGTAAATTGTTATTTCGACTGCTTTTAAAATAGGACCCCGTACTAGCGGTATTTTCTGTTCGTTCTAGAACCTTTACATGATGACGAATGAAATCAATGAGATCTGAGCAGAGCGGAAATTCTTTCGTGCGCATTGTTTGTTCAAATGTTTGAATTAAACCGGTATCTAATTTTCGTTGTGCGATATACAAGAAAATAAAATCCGTCAAATCAGATATTTGCAGTTGTTTCAAAGCGGATAGTGAAGATGAAAACTTTTCAATAAAATTATTCAATTGGGTGACATTAGTCGAAACATTTTTATGATTAAAAATATTGTTCAAATAAAAGGCTCCCAGCACGCGTTTGTCCTGGTATTTGTCAACTAAGGCCTTCCAAATAGCGGGGTAATTTTCAGCGTTCGGTACTACACCAGCTATAACTGTCAAAGCGTTGCCACTTAACTTGCCGATTAAATAATAAATACGCTGAGAATCACATAATTGAGAATTTTCGTGTATATTTGTTTTAAAACTTTCATAGAATAATGCCCAACGCTCTTGTTTGCCATCGAAGGAAGGTAAATTAATAGGCGGAAGCTTAATCGAAGGCGTATTAACTTTAGGAGTACTAGTTACATGAGAGAGAGAGTCTCCCTGAATCTCGTCTCTAAAATATTTGACAGCGCAATACAATTCTTCAAAAGCAACCCATGAATTATAATTTATTTCAAATGTAGGGTCGACTTCCAAACACAATACGTTGTATTCATCACACAATTTACTAAATTGATCGTAAAGTTTGTCAATATTATGAGACTTAGCAAGAAAATGATGTTTACTACGGGTATCTGCGGTGGTTATTTTCTGAGAAAGAGCGTGAATTGAACTAAGTTGTTCAAAAATCATTTGCCTTTTGGCTTCATTTATTTTTATATTTATTTGTGCCATAATGAAGAAATCGAAAAAATATATTAGTTAATTAATATTAATGACAACTTGCGAAAAAATGGCGAACAATGCCGTGAAAATTGAAAAAATATGACAGATGCGAAAATATGCGTAATTGCGAAAATATGCGGAAATTATATGAAATTATGCACAATAACTTAGTGCGGAATGCGGGAATTATATATAATACGGGATAGATTAAGAGCGCCGGTTCAAATCCGGGTCGAACGGGACCAAAATTATGGATGGGTGTTTGGCCAGCAAAAAGTAAGAAGACTCACCTCACTCCTCTCTTCGGTGTATGTCTACTACAGGTTTCGGCTTTCTGAACGCCCTTCCAGTGTTTATATGCGGGACGATATCTTCATGCTTGTGTACTTAAGTATTTGTGCGTAATTTCATATAATCTTGAGTTTATATATAGCGTGTTATAAGTATGGTTTTTGCGAATATGCGATTGTGACATACACCGTCAGTTCGGTGTTGTCTATACCTTCGCCGGCCAGTGACGAAGGAAAAGAAAAGAGTATTTATGGCGCAAACAAAATTTCAGATACCTTTAGTACTAAAAATTATTGAACCCATACGGAGTGGCATATTCGCACAGCGAATAAACTCATTAAATATAGAATTTAAAAAAAAAGTTTACCTTCTGGTTAGTCAAGACAAAATCTACGTGAATAGGTTTATACCAGGTTTTTGTCTAGACAACCTTATGCATATGAAATATTTTAATGGAATAGATAGCATTCCATACACATCGTGACATTTTCGTTTTATTACAGCGTAGGGCTCGACGACGGTTAAGTGTAATAACCACGAGTTCGTAAACGCCTCATTTGGGGTTAAGGAAGTGGCCGCTACTTAACTGACAACAATTTAAAGGGTAATAAAGTTGAACAAATATTAATATGACTTCATTCATAAATTGGTCATAAAATCCACAAAAACAATCCTAGGAAATATAAACGAGCAAGGATGAGAGTACCTTATCTTCCATTTGCACTCGTTTCTGTAGCTTGGTGCCGTCTAGACAAGATTCCGTTTAGCGATTGCAGACGATCGCTGAATTCCCGTATGAAAGAATAGGCCCAAGCTAACCTTTTTTATGTTGGAAATCCTCGTGGGTACGGTCTAGCCGGGTAATGTGGGACTAAGGGGCACGGCAAAATAGAAATTAGCGCCCCGACATATCCACGAAAATCAACGGCGTTTCTCGACTTCCCGAACGAGGGCCACGGGAAACCAAAGAAGGCGAATGCTCCAAAGATAATGCTTACTCAAATGTAAAGTGGATTGAGCTAGTAAAAGCATTCTTGTATAAAATCTACAAAGAATATTATTTCGAGCTTATGAGTATTTCAAGCTGAATAGCATAACGTTGAATATTATTTTCACAAAAAAAGTCAATAAATATATTAAAAAGGATGAATTCATCATACTGATATTATAAACGCGAAAGTTTGTAAGTATAGATGGATGGATGTGTGTTACTTTCACGTAAAAACTACTGAATATATTTTAATGAAACTATACAATTTATATAATTGTATAGTTTCTATTAGTATAGCCTATACATCAGTATAGCATATACATCAGAATAACACACATTGTGTTAATTGTCCAACATATAACAATAAGTGTCAAGCGGGTAGAAAAAAAAAACGGACGAAAAAATATATTCTATCACCACGCGGGGTAACCCGCGGGACGCAGCTAGTTTAAAAATAATAGTATAGTATAATAGTTGACGAGTTACATTTTAGAACGTCATTGAAATTCAATAGAATATTACACATTTTTGACAAAAAACACATCCAAAATGATACTGTAGAATGTAGATAATGAATTGGACAGGCATATTTTTGTACGAAGATACTTTTTTTATTTACACTCAAGAGCTTTCGCTATTGGATTCGGAAATAAGCCTTTCACCAACATTTATAGTGAATGCCGCGGATTATTGACACGTAACGTCGCCATCAAAATTACTTTCTTCTACGTCTCAAACGTAGTTTATAACAAATACGCATCGGTAAAAACATCGAGGTGTCATTGGCGACATACTTAATGCCATGCGGGTATCGATAGATGCGACTAGTGCTAATACATAGTTAGCCAGAAAATGTTATCACTAGAGAACAACAACCAATTCGGTCCACTGGACACAATTATGTAAATTACTCTGCATCAAATACAAGGAGGGTTTGGATAATGAGAGTAGTCGAGTAGATTATCGACAAAATCAAAGCTAAGACGTAGCTAAGCCACTACTGATCGAGATTAATTTTCTACATTCTACGACTTCATACTTGTCACTTCATGCTCTCCTCTCTGGTCCTCCAAAATAGAATCAACATCATTGCAGCCAACATATATTATTACCCATTCCTAGGACGGGCCTCCTCCGATGATATGGAGGTAAATAAATCTACTGCGCCACGATGGCCAGACGGGTTATCACGGGGATTGTTTCAAGTGTTCCTTCTCCAGCGACTTGGTTCTTTGCCTGCTCTGTTCCTTCAGTCGCCTTCAAATACCACCACAGGATAGAATGGGTTGGTGACATAAATCGAAACATAAAGTCGATAAAAAGAGCAATTCCTACATGTATAGCACGTATGGAATGGGCGGATGTATGTAAATGTATCTCAAAATCTCATTTAGGATGCGACGCAAGTTGAGCCTGTAATGGATAGTGATTATCGTACTGTTATACCCTTCTGTAGTATACCTTTTCCCTGACGCTGGCTAAACCTTCTGTCTAGTCAGCCATCCCAATCTCTACGTGCTCAGACCGCCCCGACCGGCGGGCAGTCTTCTCCTAGCCTTCATCTGTCTCACACGTAACCATTTTTCCCGATATTAATTGTAATTTCATTCTATTCCATTCGTCGTGTAATAAATTACTTTTTAAAAAGACATAGAAGAATCTCATTGTAACATTGGTGGCAGCGGATGGATTTTCGATAAAAAGAAAATCCCGGGAAAACGCCTCTCGCGAAGACTCATCTGTATATCCTGTGAAAGAAGAAACCTCTGTATCCCGTAAAACAAATCGCCGTGTCCTGCGAAGAAATCTCTGTATCCTGTGAAAGAAGAAACCTCTGTATCCTGTAAAACAAATCGCCGTGTCCTGCGAAGAAATCTCTGTATCCTGTGAAAGAAGAAACCTCTGTATCCCGTAAATCAAATCGCCGTGTCCTGTGAAAAAAAGAAAAAACCCTTTATACCGTGAAGACAATCTCTGTATCCCGCGAAGAAAACCTTAGTTTCCTGTGAAGAAACCTCTGTACCCGTGAAGGAAATCGCCGTGTCCAGGGGAAGAAACTAGTCGTAGCGTGCCAAGAAACCCATCGCTATCTCGGCTGAGTCATCGCAGTATCCTGTTTACGCGTCGCAGCTGCGCGCGCTTCGGCCGTTCCTGGAAGAAATGTTGCTTACCGCCCACACACTAGTCGTCTTGCTCGCGTAAGTCATTGGTCATATTAATTTTAATTCAATATTAATTGTAAATAATTATTGACATTCCTTGAACATAAATTAGTATGCACAAAGTACCTAAAGTAGAAGCAGATACTAAGAAAGTTTCTCTATCAACTCTCGAAATCGCCCCAGCAGACGCTGAGCTCCCTCCGAGCCCAACACCCACTACCCCAAGGGTCACCAGACAAACCCTTCACAGTTTTAGTACTATGGCAGATATCGAGTTGAACATTTTATTGAAATTTATTAAGCCTTATGATGGCAACCGGGACTCGCTAAGCCCGTTTATAGCAAATTGTAATAATGCATACGACTTAGCCTCGGAAATACAGAGGCCCATTTTATTTAAATATATTCTGAGCCAACTTCAGGGGAGAGCCGAAACAGCTTGTTCCATCAAGGAGTTTACGAACTGGGAACAACTAAAGGATTTCTTGAAATCCCAGTTCGGCGAAAGAAAACACTACTCCGCCTTACTATCAGAATTGCTAGAATGCCGACAAAAACAGTCCGACTCTATCAGCCAGTTTGCACTTAGGGTTGAATCATGCTTGTCAAAGTTGCTAACAGAAATAAATATATCAATCCCCACAAAGAAGAAGGGCGAACTTGCGGGCCGTGTCGCCGCCATGCAAGACCTGGCGACACATACGTTTATTGTCGGTCTTAACCCTAAATTATCTACTGTTGTTCGCTGTCGTGACCCTGAAACTTTAAATGAAGCAATCAACTTCGCCGCGTCTGAAGAGAAGATCCTCCAAACATATAACACGCCGCACAGGCCAATAAATCCGGGACAGGCGGACAATTTTCATAAACGGTCAGATTTCGTAAACCCTCAACGGTCCTATCCAAACACATACAATTTCCGGAGAAACGATTTCCGCCAACCGCCTTCAAATCAAATGACGTGCAGGTATTGCAAGTCCCCGGGTCACAGCATCGAGAACTGCCGGAAAAGAACATATAACAACCAGCGGTTCTCAAACCCAAACCCTAACCTTCCTGGGTCATCTTATAGACCAAATCCGGTGCATTATATGGAGGCACCTCAGTACGCGCCTAATTACAATGACGACTCTCGCGACGAAGTCGATTATCAAAAAAACTAGGAAACGTCTCGCATAGGTGTCGTATGAGATGTCAAGACGTAGAACTCGACACCAATCGAAAGTATGCTATCCCCACTGCATCCACTGTATCCGCAACATCCACTGTATCCACTGTATCCGCAGTATCCACTGCAACCACTGACTCCACTGCATCCACTGTATCCACTGCATCCACTGTATCCACTGCATCCACTGTATCCACTGCATCCACTGTATCCACTGCATCCACTGTATTCTCTGCATCCACTGTATCCACTGTATCCGCAGCATCCACTGTATCCACTGCATCCACTGTATCCACTGCATCCACTGTATCTCCTATCATGAGTTCCAGTGAATCCAAGATTCATAAAACACTCGAGGTGTACGAAGTATCCAGTAATCACTCCAAACTACTACTTCCACATATTCTAGTTCAGTCGCCTATTTCTGAAGTACCTCTTACGTTATTAATCGACTCCGGTTCTTCCGTTAGTCTCATTAAACAAGATTCAATACAGTTTAAACCGACTCTCACTAAAGAACCAATCTTAATAAAGGGTATTGACCCTGCTGAGGAAACTACGGCAACTTTAGGTCACTTTAACCTTAATCTACTGCTAGCAGACTCGTTCCGCAAACCTCTTAAGCATAAATTCCACGTAGTAGGAAAGATCCATCTGCCATACGATGGTATTCTCGGTAATGATTTCCTAAAATCGTTTCAGTGCACTATTGATTATTCAACAGACTCCCTACTCTTTGGAGACCGAAAAACAACTCTTCAGTTTTGCGAACCTACCTACATTATACCACCCCGGGCAGAAGTTGTTATAGAATGTTCGGTCGTCAATCCAGAAATCAAAATCGGCCTGATTATCGATCAAAGTCCCTCTGACGATCTTTTAATTGCAAATTGTCTCGTTCAAGTAAAAGACAACAACCGAATTAATCTTACAGTCGCCAATATTTCAGAATCGCCTATTCCTCTTCAATCAAATCTCAATTTAAGATTATCGCCTATTGAATCTTCGTATTTTTCTGCACCTAATATGACTAACTCCTATCCCGAAATACCTAGCGCCTTCCAACGGACCAATAGAGTTCTAGACCAGCTTCGTACATCTCACCTCAATGATGAAGAGACTCAATCCCTGTTCCAAATCTGCTCCGACTTCTCGGACATATTCTACCTCCCAGGAGAAAAACTATCCTACACTAAAGCTATCCAACATGAAATTAAAACCTCATCCGATAATCCTGTAAATACAAAATCCTACAGATTCCCGGAGATTCACAAAGCCGAAGTTCATAGACAAATCAACCAAATGTTAGACCAGGGAATAATTAAGCCATCTATCTCCCCCTGGTCTTCCCCAATCTGGATAGTCCCTAAGAAACAAGATGCCTCGGGCAAACAGAAGTGGCGCATAGTAATAGACTATCGAAAACTCAACGATATCACAGTAGGCGATACCTTTCCAATTCCCCAGATCACAGAAATCTTAGACCAATTAGGCAACAGCAAGTACTTCTCCACCCTTGATTTAGCCTCAGGATTTCATCAAATAGAGATCAAGGACGAGGATGCAGAAAAAACAGCATTCTCAGTTCCCGAGGGGCATTTTCAGTTCACCCGAATGCCGTTTGGTCTAAAAAACGCTCCTTCTACGTTTCAAAGACTCATGAACACAGCCCTATCTGGCTTTCAAGGCGTGCGATGTTTTGTTTACTTAGATGATATCGTGATATATTCGTATGACCTCCAGTCCCACATCGCAAATCTAATCTCCGTATTCGAAAGACTGAGGAAATTTAACCTTAAACTCCAACCAGAAAAGTGCGAGTTCCTCAGACGCGAAGTCTGTTATCTAGGTCACGTAATCACGGAACACGGTGTTAAACCTAACCCCGATAAAATCAAAGCCGTCGCTAATTTTCCAATTCCAAGGACACCAAAAGATGTAAAATCATTCTTAGGTCTAGTTTCATATTACCGCCGTTTCATCCCCGACTTCTCCAAAACAGCTAAAGCCTTGACAACTCTTCTCAAAAAAGAATCAACATTCAAATGGGAAAACCAACAACAATTAGCATTTGATACGTTAAAACAAACACTAACTACCGCTCCGCTACTAATCTATCCTGATTTCTCCAAATCTTTTATTCTCACTTGTGACGCGTCAAATTACGCTGTAAGTGCAGTACTGTCCCAGGGTCCTATAGGCAAGGACCAACCAGTTGCTTTTGCATCTCGTACGCTTAATAAAAGTGAAATAAACTATAGCACCACAGAGAAAGAACTGTTGGCTATCATCTATGGATGTAAAACCTTTCGCCCTTACCTCTATGGGCGAAAGTTCAAAATAGTCACAGATCACCGCCCTCTAATATGGCTATTTAATCACAAAGATCCTAGTAGTAAACTCCAACGTTGGCGGTTAAAGCTGGAGGAATATGAGTACGAAATCACTTACCGCAAAGGCAAATTAAATTCAGCTGCAGATGCCCTTTCCAGATACCCTGTAAATCCTTTATACTCTGACAAGGTAAACATTGATCCACAAGATCTGTCACTTTCTCCTCCCTCGAACCTTAATCCCGATCTAATAAATCCTGAAATCGAAGACGAAGTAATGGATTACCTTAATTCTGTAGATCGCGAAACACGTCGTGAGGTAGAACCAGAGCCCCAACCTTGTACTAGTTGGCAAAATCCTGAATCCTTACCTAGATCTACTTACCCCAATCCTGGGACTCCTCCTCCAGTACCTGAAAACTTACCTTTACTCGATGAAAATTATAGCCAATTCCTGAAGTCACCTGAAAAATCCTTCAATACTCGTATCATTGAACATAATGAAAGTTTACTAAAAAGTATACAAAAACTAATAATCATACCTACCTCAATAGACATGGATGAATCCATGCCATATGTTCAAGAGGTGCTCGATAATTGCCCAAGTCTTTATCGCGATGAACTTCTGAAGAAAGAAAGATCCTTATTTACCTTCCTATGCCTTGATGCTGAAGACAAAACTTACCTCTTCCTCTTCATCAAAGTCCATCATTTCGATGAAAGCCCATATCCGGACATATTCAAGTCTCTTAAATATGCTCGTGACCAAATAATTATGTCCTACCCTACTATAAATGAAGTAGGAATATCGGACTTTAAGAATCCTTTCCATAAACATTCTTTGGTTAAAATATATAACATGCTAGGATACCTATTCCATGGGACAAATATAACTGTTCACCTATATCACGATGATATTATCTATCCGACTCCATCCGAAGTAAAGAAGATCCTTAACCAAAATCATGACCTTCCCATCTCAGGACATCTTGGTTCCACGCGAATGCTAAAACGAATCCAAGAACGATATTACTGGAAAGGTATGCGGTCAGACGTAGAAGAATACGTAAAACACTGTACCTCTTGTCAACTCAATAAAGCGCTCAGGAGAACCAATCGCGCCCCCATGCAAATCACTTCCACCTCTACTAGCCCCTTTCAACGAGTAGCATTGGATGTTGTAGGTCCACTCCCCGAATCCGGCACGGCCAAGCTTAAATACATCCTTACTATACAGGATGATTTAACTAAATTCTCCGTCGCGTACCCCATGCGTAGCGCGACTGCTGAAGAAAGCACCGACTGCCTCGTTCATTTCGTTAGCCTATTTGGTATACCCAAAACTATCCTGACGGATCAGGGAACTAACTTTACTTCAGACCTGTTTAAGCAGACATGTAAATTCCTTAAGGTCAAACAACTCTGGTCCAGCCCATATCACCCACAGACTCAAGGTGCTCTTGAGAGGAGTCATTCTACTCTCAAAGAATATCTAAAATCCTTCGTAGATCCCAACCTTAACAACTGGCCCAGATATGTACACACAGCGATGATGACGTATAATACTAACGTCCATTCGACTACTAATTTCACGCCCTATGAATTGCTCTTTGGTCATAAGCCATTCATTCCTGACTCTCTTTTCGAATCGTCTCCTGAAACCACGTACCCTGAATATTTGAAAATGCTACAGCACCGACTTCAACACTCGCGAAACAGAGCTATCGAAAATATTACCGCCTCTAAGGAGAGATCTAAAGTTTATTACGACCAGCGCACTAAACCTGTCTCATATAAAGCCGGAGACCATGTTTTCCTGAAAAGTCACGTCCGCCAAGGCAAGGCTCTGTCTCCATGCTGGAAGGGCCCATTCAAGGTCATTAAAATAAATGGCAACAATACTTTGACTCTTTTGATAAATAGGAGACACGTCACCCATCATTATGATGAAATTAAAACTGCAAATACTATATCTTTTCTTCTCCCGCGTGACGTGGAACCTGTAGAGTAAATAAATTATAATTAATATACCTTAGTAATAAAATAAATACTTACTTTCATTCAATACTATTCCTAGAATAAGACATATGATACATAGCTAGATGTAAGGTAAATTAACTGTTCGTAAGCATTTTACTTTCCATTTCCTTTATGTTCTACTTTCAGGGCCACGATAGACGCGCAACTGTCTGTCCAGCCAATTACTTCAAGTCCAGGTATTTTCTTTGATTATGAAGGAAAACTTAAGATTCAAAATGGTCATTTAGATATCCTCATTCCGCAGGATATCTCTCACTTTTCCAGCCATATGGAAAATATTGAATCCGTTATAAAAATCGTGAAAGAATTTTGTTCATCAAATCGTATCGTAAACAACGACGAATGTTTTAGTACAGTCGAACCGCTAGCAGTTCGCTACCGCGACATGGTAGACTCTTTCAATTCTTTTGAACACCTCATCTCCGACAAACAGAGTAGATCAGCCTGGATTGGCGCTGGTGGTTCAATACTTAGGACTATTTTTGGCACTTTAGACGAAAATGATGCCCTTAAGTATGACAATGCTATTTCCTTATTACAACACGATCAGCAAAAGTTAGCTTCGTTGTTAAAACAAAATATTATAGTTACTACTTCTACGTTATCTTCTTTCAATCAATCACTACAAACCTTAGAAAACAATGAAGCTATCTTATATGATGCGGTTGACGAGCTTTCATCCATAATTAAAAACTTTTCTCAGGAATCGGTAAATAATAACATTATTACTAGACTTGAATTCATATTGAACAGTTTGGAGACCTCAATACTCACCTTATCATTCCAACTTGAAGACCTCACGAACGGTATTATATTCTGTAGTCAAAATATCTTAAGCCCGGCGGTCTTAACGCCCGCGCAATTATTCCGAGAGCTCGCCAACCATTATAATAAGCTACCTAACAATGTAGACTTACCGATTAGCCTAAACTTACATGATATGCATACGATGTTAAAAGTAATCGACATGAAATGTTTTTATTCTACGGATAGAATCATTTTTATTGTTCAAATTCCTTTAGTTTTCCCGAAAGAATATATTCTTTACCATAACTTACCTTTACCTATGCCGCATAACAAATCGGAAATATTTGGAATGCTATTACCTAGTACTAAGTACATCGCCATGACCAATGACAAAACGCAATACTGCAAATTCAACTCTTTAGAATACTGTCGTGACTATAGTGACACGTATTACATATGTAACACTATGAACATTTATTCTGTGTCCGCAGATCCGATCTGTGAAAGTGAGATCTTAACCAGGGTTTTAAATAATATACCCGAAACATGCCAACCTAAATTCCTCCCAGGTACTATAGATATCTGGCATCCATTAAAATTCAATAGGTGGCTATTTGTTCAATCAAGGTCAAGTAAAATAACATTAGATTGTAATTATTCAGATGTAACCGAGGACACTATCCATGGTGCCGGAATAATCTCGGTACCTAATCAATGTACCGCATATAGTAAAAATATTGTATTGACCCCACAGGGTCCCTCATTTAATTTTAGTATCTTACCAGTGTCCTCTTATTTTAATGTAATCAACCTTTCTAATTTTAACCTAGATATCGTAAAACTAGATGATGTGCCCCCTGTACACCTTCGGGAATCCAATTTGGATAATCTACGTTCAAATCATGAAATTAAAACTTATTTATCTGAGTTGGATCGAATTATAGACCAACCACCGTTTATAGTCAAATATGGGACACATCACTCTATAATAACTATTATTATTTCATGTGTAGTATTAAGTTTAGTTTTGTATAAAATCTTCTATTTTATGAAAGAAAATGGTTACCTGTCTAGACTTATACGCCAGGGTACTGAGACTCGCTCAGATCCCATCGAACTCCTCGGCACACCTACCCAACATCATCAAACACCTTCTTCTCCATCTCCTACTCCATTTACGCCTCCTCCTAGGCTCCGAATTTCCTAACCTACCTGTAAACATTCGGAGTTGCAACCCCGAAGTTTACTCTTCTCCGGGGGGCTGTTATACCCTTCTGTAGTATACCTTTTCCCTGACGCTGGCTAAACCTTCTGTCTAGTCAGCCATCCCAATCTCTACGTGCTCAGACCGCCCCGACCGGCGGGCAGTCTTCTCCTAGCCTTCATCTGTCTCACACGTAACCATTTTTCCCGATATTAATTGTAATTTCATTCTATTCCATTCGTCGTGTAATAAATTACTTTTTAAAAAGACATAGAAGAATCTCATTGTAACAGTACACACCATATAAATACCGCTGTACATGATTACAAACGCGCTCAAGTTGCAACGATTGTGAAGAAAATAGCGACTACACGTGTTCCGACTTCAAATTACATACAAGACAAAGTTCGTTATAAAATGGCGCCACACATTTTCAAATATGTGAACGCACTTGCCTTTACAATGAGTCAACCTTTCAGTGATTCAGTGTTTTGACGTGATAGTGCATGTAATATGTTAAACATGACTGAACTCTTGTTTGTTTAATACGTACACGAATTCACGTAATGCACTTGGCCGTATCGTAGAAACGGGCACTTCCTGAAGTATTCAGTAATAAATTTTGAAAGAATCTCAGTTGCAGAAAATGAAATGTACGAGTATGTACTTCCAAAGTGTTTTTGTTTCAATTCAAGTACACAAATACATACTTGTATCTCATTACTATCGGCCCACTTTAGTCCTGCGCTAGACCTTTCCTAATGACCTGTTTTGTGCCTAGTACTTAACAGACGGATCCAGTTTGCTAAGCTTTAGTAGATTGTGTCCACTTACCTAAGAACTGGTCAACTCTAATTGTTGTCGGGTCTTCTACACATATAACCAATGGACTACCACTTGACCACATTTATTTCACTCAAATCAGTTGTTTTTGCTTTTTATCACATCATACCAACAATTTTTTACACAAGACTATCATCATTAAAGTTACAATTTTCGTGATTATACGCTACGGCATATCCGTTATTATAAACAATTGAACTGTGCAGCAAAAGTTTGACCCCGGTAGTATTATATAAACAAAAACTCATAGAAACTTTCTACAGTATAAAAACATATAATTTAACCGTGCATAATGTTCTTTTATATCATCTTCTAATTTTATACCGCCCAATCCGATGTACCTTATAGCTCAAGCTATCCAATAATTAACAATTATTAAATTTAATTAGCACTCAAAAGATTCGGAAGCGTATCAGCAACGTCGATTTTTTTAACATTCGTATCGTATTCGATCAATGTATGCACGCCTAATATATGGATAAATGAGAGGTGGTTACTTACAATGGGGACCCCACCCAAAGATCAATTGGAACGGGTTTATTTAACCTTACAAATTGTCTTTCACTGATTAGAAATCAATAAAATGAATACAAGAAAGAAATGATATGTGCATTTGTAAGCTAGCGAGCTGTAACTGCCACAAATTATGTACCCAGGCTCCATGTTCGCAATAATGTGAATAAAATAATACTAAAGAACAAACAAAGATTTAACTGGCAGAAATAATCTATAATAAAATAAAATAAAAATAAAATAAAATAAAATAGCCTTTATTGCTGCTTTTTTTTCCATTATACTTAGTATGTACATGCCTATCTACTAAACACTTAATTCATTTAATCTATGCTATTATATAAACTATCGGCAACTGGATGTTTGTTTAAGACAGCTTGTCTGTCGACAAAGGCCTCCTCTAAAGATTTCCACATATTCCTGTCTCTTGCTAAACGGGTCCATACCGGACCAGCCACTTTTTTGAGGTCATCTTCCCATCTTTTGATTTGTCTGCCTCTATTTCTTTTGCCGTCTCTTGGGTACCATTCTGTGATTAACTGAGTCCATTTCTCTTTACTTTCTCGTAACATATGTCCCGTCCAACGCCATTTAAGCTGCCTGTAGGCAGTGTGTGCATTTTTAAATTTAGTTCTCGTTTTTATTTCTTGTAATTTTACTTTGTCAGTTCTTTTTATACCTAAAATACTCCTTTCTATTCCATTTTGGCAGACTTTTATTTTACTTTCTTGTATTTCTGTTAGCGCCCATGTCTGGCATCCATAAAGTAAACATGGCATAATACACATTTCATATACTTTCTTTTTTCCTCTCATTGGCATTTCTTTATCCTTCAATATTTCTCTAAGAGACCAAAACCGTTTCCAAGTATTAGTTATTCTTCGTTCTATTTCTTTATTCATGCAATCATCTGTTGATATAAGTTGGCCCAAATATATATATTCATTTACATAGTCTATTTGTTCGTTATTTACTGTTATTTGTTCGTTGGTTACTGCTTGTTGGGAATTAGTCATAATTTTGGTTTTAGTTAGGTTCATTGTTAAGCCGGCCTCGACGCTTTCATCGGATAGCTGCTGCAACATTAGTCCCAGAGTTCCTGCGTCCTCTGAGAACAAAATCAAATCATCGGCAAAACGTAGATGGTTCAGGTTTTCGCCATTTATATTGAGCCCATTTTTGGTCCAGTTTAAATTCCTGAAGATCATCTCCAGTACTGCTGAAAATAATTTAGGTGATATAGGATCTCCTTGGCGTACACCTCTTTCAATAGGAAATTCGTTACCCGTAGATTCCAGTTTAATTTGTGCCGTGCTTTCTGTATATACGTTTTTAATTATTCGTATGTATTTTCCTTGAACCCCTTGCTTTTTTAGAGCGTCCCATATATACTTATGTTCCAATGTATCGAACGCTTTGTTAAAGTCAACGAATCCTATGTAATACGTTTTATTATATTCTTTATATTTCTGTATAATTTGTCTTAGAGTGTGTATATGGTCAATAGTTGAGAATTTGCTTCGAAAACCAGCTTGTTCCTTAGGTTGGTTTTCATCTAGTGTGTTGGTAATTCTGTTTAAAATTATTTTTGAAAATACTTTATAAATATTGGACATTAAGCTGATCGGCCTGTAGTTTCTTATATCGCCCTTGTCTCCTTTTTTATGCAGCAGTATTATTAATGATTTGGTCCAGTCTTCCGGAATAATTTCCTTTTCGAGGATTTCATTGAACAAATCTGTAAGGACTGGTGCTATCACCGGTAGTGTAGTTTTCAGTAGTTCATTTGTTACTAAGTCCGGTCCAGGTGCCTTATCTAGCTTTTGGGTTACAATAGATTTTATTGTTTCTTCCTTTAGAATTGGTTTGACCTCCTCTTCATTTTCTGAATAAAAATCCTCAATTTCTTGTTTTCCTTTATGACTTTGGTATAAATTTTGATAGTATTCCGTAGCGATTCCTAGTATTTCTGGCCTTATGCTGGTCTTTCCCTTACCCTTATTTTTCATGTTTGGAATCCAGTCCTTTTTATATTCCATTTCTTTTAACGCCTTCTTTATTCCTCCCGTTTTTTCTATATGTTTTCTTAATGTTGTTAACCTTTTCGTTTTCCGTTCTTTTCTGAGTTGTTCACTAATCTTTTTGCTTATTTCTGCTATTTTTTGTCTATTATTTTTATTGGATTTTCCTTGTTTTATAAGTTCTTTCCGTTCTTCTAATAATTCCTTACTTCTGAATGTTATCTCTGTCTTACTAATCATATTTACTTTTTTAGTTTCTATTTTTAATTGTTTAAGCAATCTATTGTATTTATCTTGAGTGGATATACATTCTTTTCCTCCGCCTTGCAAGGATATTTCGAGGTTGTTCAGAAGTAAATCAGTGTTACCGGTGCATTCAATGGCTTTCATACTGTTGTGAAATAGTCGTGCTCTTTTAACACGTGTCCCTGCTAGTTTGGCTCTTACCATTCTATGATCTGAGTTAAAATTAAAGTTGTTTAAAACAGACAAATCTTTAAAGATTTTTATGTTGTTAGACATAATAAAGTCAATCTCGTTCTTATACTGGCCATTGGGAGAAATCCATGTCCATTTCCTTGATGGTTTCTTTTTGTAAAAGCTGTTTAGGATGCTTAATTTATTTTCAATAGCAAAGGATACTAGTTGTGAGCCGTTTTTACTTCTTTTGCCAAAGCCGTGCTTCCCTATGGTATATTCTTCTCCACTTTTTTGTTTGCCAATCTGTCCATTAAAGTCGCCCATAACTATTATGTTTTTGGATGCGTTTGCGATGGTGGATTGTAGATCTTCGTAGAATTTTTCAATTTTTTCTATGTCTTCTTTTGTATTTGATTCGGTAGGCGAATACGCCTGGATTATTGACCATGCTTGGTCTTCCTCACCATCTACAGGTAAATGAATATTGAGCAGTGCAATCCGTTCTGAAATTCCTCTTAGTTCTTGTATGTTTTTGGCAAGGTTTCTTTTAACCATGAATCCGACTCCGTACAAGCCGGGCGTCTCTCCAATATGGTGTAGTATGTATTTTCCATGATCTTCTATTCTTTCTCCATATCTTCTCACTTCGCTAATACCAGTTATGTCCCATTTTATTTCTTCTAATGCTAGTTCCAGTTCTTCTAAATAATCTATACTAATATATAAAGCTGCAGAGTTTGTTTGTTTGTTTGAATGCGCTAATCTCAGGAACTACTGGTCCGATTTTTCAGTATTAGATAGTCCATTTATCGAGGAAGGTTATAGGCTATATTTTATTTTCAAAAGAATTAGGGATCCGTATGAAAATTGCGATTTTGTAAACCAAGGTGTAAAATCGAAGTACATATCTAACTATTATTAACTTATTACTATTATTAAGCGAGAGTACATATCTAACTATTATAGTTTAGTCACAATAACCGATTTTATGTTCATAAAAAATATGCACGGGTTCGAAGTCTTAAATGTACTGTACAATATCAGCAAATCTTCAGTCTGTTGCAAAGATCAAGGATGTCAGGTCAGCATGCTATTTCCAAAAAAGATATTGATTATATCAGTAAAATTATGGAGATTACCTAGAATATTATAATGCAAAATTAGAGGATATGGTACTGTATCGTAGATGTAATAAACATTTTTGTAATATGTAATTAAAGAAACTAAAGGCATTTAGACTGAGACCAAGTATAACTGGCTTACATAGCATTTGCAGGATCACGGGGACTCACATAACATTAAACTCCACACTTAATCGTAATGAGGTTGTATCCTAGGGGGCAGTGCAGAACGCAATCGATCTGCAGATTAAGTAACGTCTGGCTCTACTATATGCTGGATGAGTGTTCACCTTTTGCAAAAACTGACTTTCGGGTGGCTGTCATTCCATCGCAGACGTTACACATAGTTTGTAGAGTGAATGCCGTTAATTGTTTTCACCAAATACATAATTACCCCTGAAGATATGTACCGGAGGGCAGTCGTCAATCGCTTCGTGTAAATACGTGTAAGCCAAATTCGATTATTTCGGTGGCGACCCCAATGAAATTGGGGAAAAGCTGAGAAGACAGAGTTTAATGTAGTGAGACTAATTACACACTAAAATATCTTTTTCGACAGACACACATGTCATTACGTTAGACGATCATATTACGGAATATCTTTTATTCTATTTATAAAAGCACGTTGTGTACGTAAAATCGTGGACGTTATGTTTGGCGGAGGGCTTGAGGTAAATCCGAATGATTGTGAGTTTAAATATAGAATATTGTGAAGTGTATCAGTCAATAAATACTAGTATGGGAGAAACCAAATGTTAACTATTATTTTTCGTACGCTTGATGATGACGCACTTGATGATGATCTGATATTATAACAGAATGAAGAGTGGTGTTGGCAGCAGGCATCATGCTTTTACTGTGTTACACTATAACGTTCTTTGACGTTACGTATGCCATAAACACCAAAAATCCTTTTCTTTTCTGTTTGTATAAGTTCCTTACATTAAATCAAGCACAAATTCGCAGAACCAATTGCGAGTAACCAAACTACGTACAATCATCTTCATGAAATCTATTGAGAGTGGACCATAAATCTACATTAAGGATCGGTGCACCGAGCAATCATACAATTCAAACTGCAAACCACTGTTTGCAATATCATAACCAATTGGTTGTAACTAAAGGATATGGTATTGATTAAAAGGGAACATACTCGTAATGGAAAACTTTTTATATTGCAGAAATCGCAAACAGGTGCAGTCTCCGATCGCAGTGTTGGTATTTTAAAGGAATGGTCATGATGTCCATTATCTTAGGACCCTACACAGCTCTCGTGTTACTTACACGAGAGCTGGCGCAAATCGCATCCTTCAATTTCAAACACACCTCCAAATGATCATAGTTACCAAACTGCGAGGAAGTATTATGTCGTGTCGTCTTACTAGAGCAGCTAGTAGGTACCTCGTCTTGGTTCACGTGGGCTATGTGGGTTATTGTATTTATTTGAAGTTTAAACGTAAATTAGTTAACTAACAAATTAGTTTAACCTTATGTTGCGTGATAGAATATTATAAAAGTATATCTATCTTGTTTGTTTAAGATGTCATAGCTGTCAAATTAAAACTCAATATGTGAATTTGTTGTCTCCATCATTAGGGGGGAATTGCCCATAATCTCCACGCTGGGCAAGCGGGTTGGGGATCGCAGTCATATTTAAGATCTAAGACCAGACGTTGCTGCTGCCCAACGTCTGTAATCACGATCTGCGAAAGGTTGCGGGCAGCAGCTGGGTGCGTCAAGCTGAAGACAGGGCGCTATGGCGCTCTTTAGGGGAGGCCTATGTCCAGCAGTGGACTAATGTGGGCTGATGATGATGATGTGAATTTACAAATGGTTCAATATCGTGCATCATCATCATTTCCGTCCATAAATGACCCACTACTGAGTCAGGGCTCCACCAAATACATGGAGGGAAATTAGGCTACAGTGCCACGCTAGCAAAACGTGTTGGCACAGGGTTTGTGTCAAGTTATTTCTGTCTTGCGGCTAGGTGATCTGCCTCTTGCGTTCCTTTAGTCGCCTTTTACAACACCCTCGGGCGAGTTAAGGTCATTGTGTGATATGAATTATGATACTCGTTCGTAGTAGGTACTTGCAATGTCAGTGTTATAAAAATTATACACGTATTCATGGACAGTTCACATTTTATCATCGGCCCCAGTGAGCTGATTTCAAAATAATACCTACTTCAGTTTTATCAGTTCATTGGTCCCAAAGTTAGGATCCTTCGTGGAACACGGCCGGCACGTAATGAAAGTGAGCACGCGAATCCTTTGAGACTTTCCCCTATTAATTCACTTTCCCAGCATAGTTTGGCTTCGCTTTGAAGTGAGATCGGATAGGAGTTCTGATGTTAAATTTCAAGAAAGTCTCGATAGGCGTGGTGCTTAAAATTCAATAAGTGAAGCGTTTGTAGGGAAAATCTTCTTACTTTCGGTACCGTATAATTTACGGCCAGAATGCCTCGTTGGTCTAGTGGTTAGATGTGCCGCCTTTGGATCAACGGGTCCCGGGTTCGATTCCGGGGTCGGGCAAGTGTCTTTGTCTAAACCATAGGCACTGGCTCGGAGTCTGGGTGTCATTTCTATCTATAATATGTATGTATTTACAAAAAAAAATGTATATAAGTAGTTTTAACCACCCATCTCGTTACCATAACACAAGCATTAAGTTGCTTAGCTTGGGACGAGATGGCGTTGTGTGAAATGTCCAAGGATATTTATTTATTTATTTTATTTATTTATCGCATTGGATTCATTCATTATTTAATCTGATTAAGTCTGCGGCACTGAAGTCAGACCTGACTTCAGTGCCGCTAGTGGGTACTATAAAATAGCGGGCCTAATTTTAGTTTAGTTTTCCATAATCCAAAGGTAACAAATGTCTAAATTCTGCCATTGCTAAAAAATCCGTGTGGTGATGGATTTGGAATACATGGTGTCACCACCTTATTTCATCCTGAGGGTGTCGTAGGATCCGACAAAAGGAACAGGCCGAAAAGAGAAGAAAAACATGCAACCAAACCCTGTACCAACCCTTCTGACAAGCGTGACACTGTAGACTTTTTTCCCCTCCATGTGATGGGAGTTCATGGTGTGAGAAGTAGTAGTGGTAAACAATCCGGATAGTCATAACTGCTCACATGGTTATAATCTGAGGTAAAAATATAGGCAAAGTTTTTCATAAGCCACATAAAGTCAACCATAGGTCGAATTAGGTAGAGTTACAAAGCCGTCGGAGTTAAGTGAGTCACATGAACAAACATAAACGGCTTATAACACCCTCTAGACGACAGGCAAACTGGCGACTTGTTTACAAACTTCACTTCCACATCCCGGCTACGTAAAATATGGTCTCGATAAAAACATGGATAAAAATAAAGTTTACCTACCAAACGTAAATGTGAAGTTAATAATAAGCGACACGTTACAAACCCAACCAACAAATAAAATCTTACTTTGGTTAATAAGACTAAAGAAAGAAAATCAAAGAAGCAATAAATTATAAACCTAATACAACTATTTAGCCCACATGTGGCCCATTGTTGAGTTGAGCCTCCACCAACTACATGGAGGGTAATTAGCCTACTGTGCCACGCTCGTCAGACGGGTTGGCACAAAGTCAAAGTCAAATATATTTTTTTGTAATCCTTTACATTAGCAAAGTAGTAAACATATTTATACCGAGTTTCTTGCTAGTCCTTCTCAGCAGTGGTCGCGCTTCGAACTAGTTCGAAGCGCGACCACTGCTGAGAAGGACTAGCAAGAAACTCGGTCTTGCATCACAGGGTTTCGTATCAAGTTAGCCTTCTTTTGTGTCTCTATTGGCCTTGTCGTTTCTTTTTGCCGGCTCTTACCTCCTCAGGATAGAATGGAGTGGTGACACTACAGATTCCAAATCCGTCACCACACTGACTTGTAGAATAGCCGCGTACTGACTTAGCGAGGCAGCCTCGCGAGGCAGCCGCGCGAGGCAAAGCCTCGGTATGTCAGGACGTGCCTCGCCCGAGGCAAACGCACGCGCAGCCTCGCCCGAGCGTGCCTCGGCCTGAGCCGAGCGTTGTCGGTTTTTGTCCATGCTCAAAGGTGCCTCGGCAGGTTTGCCGCGCGCACTCAAGACGGTTGTGTTTTGCCTCGCTTGTTTAACGAACGTTCGAATCGTTCCACTCTGGCTCAGCCTCGGCTCGGCTCGGCTTTGCCGCGCGAGGCAGCCTCGGTCTGTATTAATGCAGAACGAGGCTGCCTCGCGCGGCAAAGCAAACGTCCGAGGCTGCCTCGCTAAGTCAGTACGCGGCTAATAGTAAACCGTTTGAGAGAAAATTGAGCAGTTAGCACGAGCCAGCTAGTCTCATAATGTGTAATATTCAAAAGAAAGCGGGTACAGAAAAAATGCTAAGAATGTATAATAATAGATTTCATGTCAATTCTCAGCCCTTAACGACGCGGTCCATCGGCTAATGGGCTAGCTAATGTATGCTGTGCTATTAATAAAATAGCCTACTTTATAAGGGGTCGTCATTTTCCGATAAATTTAATAACTTACGTAACGTGTGCCGCATAGTATTAATATACCTAATGCGTGGTACAGAAATTGCTCGTCGTGACTAAAGGTTTTATCAACTAATCTTCTTCACTACATAGTATAAAACAAAGTCGCTGTCGTCTATCCGTCCCTATGTATGCTTATATCTTCAAAACTACGCAACGTATTTTGAACCGGTTTTTTTTAATAGATAGAGTGATTCAAGAGGAAGGTTTATATGTCATAATTGCACCCGTGCGAAGCCGGGGCGGGTTGCTAGTTAAAAATAAAAATGAATTGCTGTTCGTTAGTCTCGCTAAAGCTCGAGAACGGCCGGACTGATTTGGCTAATTTTGGTCTTGAAATATTCGTGGATCTCCAGGGAAGGTTTAAAAATATATTTAATAAGCATTATTTTGTTCCAGTTAAGGTTTGCACATATTTTACTAAATTTAAATGGTGATGTGTGCTATTATGACCTGAATGCTGATCTCCTCAACAAACTTGACCGTCTTCTCAATAACTGCATTCGATTCGTTTTCAACCTTCGTAAATTTGACCACATTTCTAAGCACCGGGTTCTCTTAAAGTGGTTTTCCATTAGACAACGCAGAGAAATGCGTGCTCTGACAATGTTGTTCTTCATACTTTTCTCGTCCCATCCCCCATATTACTTGTCTTCGCATTTCGACTATTTATCCTCCAACCATGCTAAATACCTCCGTTCTTCAAATAATCGTCTCCTACAATGCCCCTCACACAGATCCGACTTCATTCACTCAACTTTCTTTGTTCAATCTGTTCTTCTGTGGAATGCTCTCCCCCTTGAAATCAGGATGGCCAACTCTCTGCATTCTTTTAAGGTCGCGTTGCGAAAATACTGTCACGACAAATTTTTTGATTCTTCTCGAAACTAAATGGAATAAAATAATGTATTTACGTAGTATATATGTACTTATTATTTTAATTTATATATTTTTATCATTTTGATTTTATTTTGTATGTATATAGATAGTATATTTTGATTAATTGTGTACGTAAGTCTATTAGAAGTAAACTAAATTTTCATTATTTAAGTGCATCTAGCCCATGTCATTCTCTGCTCCACCCAATGGTTGACTGTTAGAGAATGCCTCTAGGCATTAAGTCCGCCAATGTCCTATGTTGCATGAAGCCTTAAATAAATAAATAAAACATCCTGGAATGAACATTGAGGTTTTTTATCTAATGATTCTGAGGCGGTACGAAGTTTGCCGGTTCAGGTCTGTTATAAAAAAAATCAGCGAACACCAATAACCAAGGGAAGTGCCTGCCTGCATCAAAGTTGAATATCTCACGAACTATCTTTATCTTCACTATCACTACATAGTATAAAACAAAGTCGCATTTTTCTGTCCGTCCCTATGTATGCATAAATCTTTAAAACTACGCAATGGATTTTGAAGCGGTTTTTTTTAATAGATAGAGTGATTCAAGGGGAAGGTATATGTATACACATATACAAAGTTGCACGGGCGAAGCCGGGGCGGGGCACTAGTAATAATAATAAATAAATAATAAATATCCTTGGACATTTCACACAACGCCATCTCGTCCCAAGCTAAGCAACTTAATGCTTGTGTTATGGTAACGAGATGGATGATAAACTACTTATATACATATTTTTTTGTAAATACATACATATTGTAGATAGAAAACACCCAGACCCGGAACAAATACTTGTAGGTCGTACAAACATATCTTCCGTGCGGGAATCGAACCCGCGACATGCTGCGTAGCAGTCGATCGCTCAACCACTGCGCCAACCGTGTCAAAATTAACTTTTCTACATAGCTTTGTCAACAGACAAGGTAACTATGCAGTGTGATACAAAATCCCTGTAGCCATAATGAAAGGATTGAAAGTACTACTACTAATCAGCGCATAAATGACCCATTGCTCCTATCACAGGGAGGGTAGTTAGCCTTCAGTGCCACACTGTGACACAGGGTTTCGAATCAAGTTTTCCTTCTAGCGGCTTGGTTTTCGGCCTTGTCATTTCCTATTGTCGGCTCTTACGACACCCTCATGATGTAATTAGGTGGCGACACTATGTATTCTAAATCCGTCAAAGGAATTACTCTAAATGTTTTCTTATTAATAAAAAATATATATATGTACGTACTTCCACTCATAGCTTTCTAAACAATACACAATGCCGGGTGAATCTCCTTATGATAAAACATGAACAGTATCTGGCAATGTTCCTAATCTCTGCAACAAATTAAGCTCTATGTTGCACAGTTTTGCGTCGTCCTTCACACAGGGAGAACGTAGCCAAGCGCCATAAATTTGTGAAACTGTTCAAATATTACTACATCGGAACAGAACACAGAAAATCTGTTGTATTATAGAAGACTACTATACTAAACTGCTACTACGATGACAAAGTTTGGTTTAACGCACTAATCTTATTTTTGCCTTTGAAGGAAAGTGCGATGCTAGGAAATTTCCGAAGACTTTAATTTTAAAAATTATATAACGCAGGTGAAACCAAAACTAAACATTAACAAAAAAAAATGTACTAATTGTTTTTTTTTTTCCTAAATCAGGGCACAATAAACTTTCCTCCTAATGAAGACAGAGACATCTGCTTGATTAATTGGAGTTGGCCAAAAACTGTGTCACCAACCAAATCTTTAGTTGGCAACATGGGTCAAGGCGCACAAATACTTTCAATTGAAACCAGACTACTCAACATTCTTCATTAGAAATAATTGGTACGGGAATTACTAAAGGGTGACAGGAATGGATTTTATCCTAGCTTATCACTACAACTAGAAGAGATGTATAATTATACAAAAAAAAACATACAACCCTTAATTTTCCCCCTCTACGTACAACTTCTATTGTTAATAAAGATATTTAAATGGTAAAACAGCGTTTACCGGGTCAGCTAGTAACTTTATATGTCAAATCATACCAATAAAAACATAACTTATTAAAAATACATACAACAATTTACCAAAAGACAACCTTTAAAAAATATTTAAGTCTACAAAATAAATTCCCTAAATCGTTCCGAAAGTATTTTCAGTACATTTGGTGCGTCCCAGTGATATTTAAATGTGCACCATTAGGCTTGCCAGCGCAGCTATTATTAGAGGCACTCGTTTTAACTGAACTATGATATTTGGAAATCAAATGTACCTACTCGTAAATACCAAAACTGATGAAGCCAACAAAATCATTTATCGTCATAAGTATAACTACTTTATCAAATGCATTGTGTGTGGTGACGGTTTAAGAAAACATACATAGCAACTGTTCCGAAGAATAAAGACCTATCTGCAATACTGCTTTGAAACCATATTGAACTCTATATTCATATTTAAAACTACGCAACGGATTTTGGTGATTTTTTTGTAATAGATAGTGTTTCGAGAGGAAGGTTTATATGTATAATCCATGCATGATTGCACCGTGCGTAGCCGGGGCGGGTCGCTAGTATAACATAATATGAAGTTCAAAATGGTCTCAAAGCATTATTGCAGACAGGTCTTTATTCTTCGGAACAGTCGATAGTATCATATCTGACACGGTAGCATCACCCCATTAAAACGTAGAAAGCATGATTCGCTAGTGGGTCATACGTGGACTGAAGTGGAGATGAACAAATTATATGGTAAAGATCACAAAGAACAAAAACTAGCATAACAAAACTGGATAATTTGGCCATGATAAATTAAATGATCATTGAATTTCAAGAAACTGATTGGATATGCACCGTAATTTTGTAAGCAGTGATGTATAATTCCTAAAACTCATTGATTTAAACTGGGTCGTGAACGATATTAAACGGCTTAATAACAGCACAGCGAAAGGAAGATGTACAAATTGTACAATCAAAATTCTCAAGGACGCAATAGCAGACAATGAACAATATAATATGGAGTGAATAATTAACAGTTTCAAAATGTTAGCCGCAGTCACAAAATAATCGTAGTTCTCATCGTCCGAGTTACACGAACTGCCGTGTCATTTTTGTTCGCCGTCTTTGTAGTTGACAGAAAAACATGCGAGACGTAACTATCTTTATTTTAATGTAGTTAAAATGTAAATACAAAGGTATGGATTATGTTTGTAATATATTTTAAATATATTATTGTGCATATTTAGCACAAAGTATTAATTGACAGCTCCAGTTGCTTTAGACGTTCGTAGTATTATGAGTTTATTGTATGTATTATTAGTATTAGAGCAACATCTATTATACCAGGTACTGACTTACTTAATTACTTGATCTTACTTACATTGTAGTTCTAATAACAATTTAATTGCTTCATGATTCCTAGTACAGTTACTTAACTTATCAAAGGGAAGCATATTGGGCTAAAATACTTTATATTTGCGATAACTAGGCGTGTTTTGTCAGGAGATATTTTAATTACTAATTAAATTTATTTCAGAGCCAACACGCAAAACCCTACAGCATAGTTAACTTTATTGGAATCATTTAAAAAAAAAAGTATGGTGTTACAAATATTATAAAACAAACGTTCCCTTTCTGCGTCAGACATCATTTTAGTGATGATACTAACTGTACTTAATTAAATGATTCACTGATGACGATACATCTTAGGTATGCTTATAATTTTCGCCGTGTTTTCCTGCAGGCAATACCTATACAAACTTACCACTTTTTACTTTATACTTCATACTATACTATACTATACATTTAACCTATTGATAATCTAAACACCATTACATTGGCTTCATTAATTTAATCAGACATTAGGATTATTTCAATACTGACAAATATACGACTTCGTGTTTAATTTATCAATATGAGTTGCCTCCGTAAAATGTGTTTCATATTCAAATCGAGTGAAATCGACTTTTAAAATCTACCTACCATTCGGTTACGTGATCGGGGCGCTATTCAAGGAAATATTACTATTTTAGGAAGTTGCATCTGTGACTATATTTTCCACATGTTACAATCACTTTTTATATCGTTTGATGTTGTAATCGTGATGGAATTCTCTACAGCTCGATTGTGTCAACTTGACCTTCAGGTGTGGCCCGTGTGTATAACATGTCATGCTTGTTAGCATTACTACTATTGTCAATGCTCAGTATGACAGCTTGATTCACGAGTACGACGTGCGTAGGCGCTGATTGTTTGTTTAAAATTAATAGAAAATAGTTGAGCATTAGGCATTTGTATGAATGTTTTAAATGTAAAATCCGAAAAAAACCCGGTTTATCTTGGTTCCATGGTCAGGAACATGTAGTGCACCTAATGGTAACAACGGAAAACTAAAGAAATCTTGGAGAACCTCAATTTAAGTGTGCAAAAGTAATTTGCTGCGAATATTTTTTCCAACTATGAAATCATGAAACAGTCTTTCATACATCATAACTTGTCAATAATTAATAGGTAAATCTGAGTCTCGTTCATTCATAACACGCTTGTAGAAATATGATGATTTCACTGAAAGACAGGAAGAATGTAGAACGTACAAAACAAGTGTAAAAGTTATATGACCATAATAATAAATACGTTCAACATTAAGCACAAGCAAATAAAAACGAAAGGAACGTGCATAAACATCAAAACAACAATGCTCGTGAAATTAGCAAAACCGGAAAACAGATTTTTAGCTCAAGACACGTTCAAAATGTGCAAATTTGTTCTAACTAGTTTTGTTAGTGCACATTTCGTGGGCAATGTGCTTAAGGAATTAGACAGTGATCTACGTCAATGACTCAGTGGACACCTTATTATAATCAATTTGTTTGCAACAAGCATTCATTATTTTCTTAGAAAGGCAAGTCAATGGCGACGCTTCGCTATTCGGGCCTCGGAATAGTTATTCAATAAGCGCCACAGCATGTTCTCGGCAATTTGCGAGGATACTACAGAAACTGAGAACAAGTGGGTACTTGAGAGAATGATACCCAACGCACTTCAGTTCAATTTGTGTATTAAGTGCAGTCTGCAGTGATTTGATTAGTTATAACCGACGCGACCTCGACGCATCCTCATTGTTTAACCTTAGGTTATTCCTTTTTTTTTAAACAAATTTAAAACATGATAACTCATTAACAATCTGACCTCGCCCGATCCGTTAATATTCTTAAAACATGGTCTTCACGCGAAGTGTTTCCCACTTCGGTCGTCATTTTCCAAATGCTTACCTGTAAAAAAAGAAAAAAAACTTATTAATATTCAGCACATTCAAACAGCAACATCGGTATCGCCAAGGTTCGATGGGTTAGTCACTAAAAAACCCGTAATTTTATCTGCATAAGCCGGATGTTTTCAACGCAGAATTAACTGGAACCCGTTGAGATAATGTCGTGGAGTGAGTAAAAAATACTTTTGAATTTCATATTGCGTTTAGCGTCCCACGCGCAGTGATAAAATTACCAATTCATGGGCTTGGGAACAAAAAATATATGCTAGTGATAACAATAATACCCAGTGTGTACATGGCTGGCCAACCCCACCGTAGTTGGGCCGCGCTACAAAAAGACCAAGCAGACAATGAGTTCATATTTCCGGCCTGCGGTCACTGAACAAGTGCCGAGTACAGAGAGACTTTCAAAGATTTTTGTTTCGCAGACTCCCTACTGCTCGCCTGTAAATTAAGGCCGATTGTAATACTGGCAAGACGCCAAAACGGAACGAGCTCCGAGGCATTAGAGATTTAAACGCTTCGGAGGCAGAAACAATTCATGACGATTTTATGTGATAACGTATCTATACTATGAAACAACAATTAACAATTTGTCAATAATCCATTAACTTTTGTAAACAATTCAAGATAAACCGTTATTTACATAGCGTTGGAATGTTTTGATGATCGATGCAAATTTTGTTGAAATACTTAAGTGTCACATCGTAACGTGTGTTGGAAGCGTGCGAATGTGTGCTGTTATGAATCACATTTATATGATGTGGGAGCCGGGTGGAACATGAATGCCTTCCATGATAAAACAAACAGAGCAAAACACAAATTCATTTCAATTAACTACTATCAACAGCTTCCCACAGTAAAACAAGCGCTATGTCCGTCGCCATTGTACTCCGATAATCAACAAGGGTCAAAGGAGAGTACAAATAAAAAAACACTGCGAAGGGGTCTAATGACAATATGAGGAGCTTGTGTGAATTTGAATGATCCGAGCACAGCGGCCAACGCCCTCAGAAATTTATCGACATCATTGACAGTCGGCATACTACGAGATTCGAAACGCTAATCTAGTGAACCCCCTCGAGGTTTATAACAATGGAACCATCTCAAGAATAACAATTATGATTTCGGAGACAGCCGGGAATTTTAATACGTGTACCGACGCTGTCTTATGTCGAAATCACAAATGGTTTCACAAATGGATCTTTTTGTTACAATAACATGGCATTATGTTCCACGGTTGACAAACAGTAAATTCGAGGAAGCCAGTAATTCAAAGTAGTGTGTATATTCAGGTAGCAACTATTATACTAAGCCTCACTTTTAACACTTACTAAACCACTAAACTAAGTAAACCAAACAGATAAAATGCATTTTCGTACAGTAATCAAGTAGTTTACCGTATGAATATTTTGTAACTGTGAAATCCAAATAAATGTCTTTTAATCGGGGTGGCTCCAATACAGGGCAAACCAAATTAAATGGTTCCACATTTGATTAAGCATTTGTTATTCAAGATAAACTTAACTATAAACGTTTTTATCAAATTTTACGCTACAAGAACGCTTTGCAGGATATTAGTGTTTTTTTTAAATGGCACTTAATCGATCTGCACAAACGTCTGGCTCTGCTGGATGTGTGTATACCTGTCTGTATCTGTAATATCTGACCACCTCCGTCCTACGGAGGGCCCGTAATGTCACCGGTCCCGGCTGCTATTGCACCATTGGCAGTCGTTACACGTAGTCAGTGGGACGAAAAGTGACAGCTGGTCTAACCGTAAAATTACCGGTGGCCCCACTAGATGTGTCGCGGAGGGCAATCGATCTGTGTAAACACTGGTAGTTAGCCAAATCAGGTCAGACCGGTACCGACCCCAATGAATTCGAAAAAATCGAGAGAAATATGATATAGTATTGTGTTGTAGCAATAAAATGTAAATTGATATCCAAATTTGTACTATACAGGAAATTCGTATTAGGAAATTGAAATTATTAGTAACAGTTAACATATTCACAGTCGCGGGTATTTAAAAAAAATACATTTGTGGTTCACCAAAGATGAAAGAATCATCACGATTTCGTGTATGTCACAATAGACAGAACCTTTACGTAACATGGAACTAATAATGGCTGTGATAATTGTGCGCGAAACTGCAGCACCAATTCCACGATATTTCCAATTACAACACGATCGTTCAAAGAATACAATTGCTTGCTGGGGCTCGCACACAAATTGCAGCATTTGGCAATACGACGATCGCCAGTCATCCTTTTCGAGTTCAGCAATCCCATTTGATTGGCCACACATGGTTTTTTATTACATCAAGGCTCTTGAGTCTTATATTTAAAAATCGAAGCATAGTTGCTTTTGCTCTTGAAATGTATTATTTCACCAACTTTGTTCGCAGTATAAATTCACGTATTAGTCTTTTATCCACAACTCTACTGGTATGTAACACCAGTATTTAGTATTTAGATGGCTTGTAAAGAACGATTATTTGCAATTTGCATTCAGGCATTGATATATTATTGAAACATGCCTGGATTTCAAGTTAGGGCTACCAAAAGAACTGCTCTACATATAATGGCCACATACAGTTTTATTTTTTGACTGACTGTCAACATAGAACTGTGGACTTATAAACTCAAGGACTCATTATCATCAATGGTAATGTTAGGGCTGAACTAGCGTGCTCAGCTGGAAGAGGACTATTTTGGACCAACGTAAGTGACAGTCGGCTGACGCACCGAAAAACGATACATCGCACTCTATACATGCCTTGTGTCAAGAGCCCTACACCTAGAAATCGTCGCAAGTTTATCAACAGACTCGGCCCTTAGGAGTTTAAGTTGCACCAACACTACAACTCTAATTAATACAGTGTCTGTGATAACATACTTAATATCTACACAACTACTTGCAGGTAACTGAAACATAAATCACCCTTTTTACGCGGAAAACGATAGAAGATAAACATCGAACATCTATTCAAAGCTTTGGCTAAATTTTAGAAGGTGGAACGATAACTTTGTTTATACCATCCCGATGTTTCCTTTCAAGAGGGCATGATAAGGAAACCATATGGCTGGGCATATGTTGTATAACCATCCATATTTTACGGCAACCGTGACCCTGATTCTTGAACTTCTGAACAGGTTGCATGCCGCATAATCGGCTTAAATCGCCCGTAATAAGCTGGTAAAACTGAACTTAAAGTGGTCATATACGATGTGTAAATTTGACAACGTAATGAAGTTAACGGGTTAATATTATTTGTCAAAAATAGAATGTTTTATACTATAGCCTTAATTTTCTGTCATACTAATTAAAATTAAAACCGTATTTCATGTATTCATTAGCACAAGAGATCGCCAAATTTCCAACATCGGCAAGGAAAAACCTTCATAAATAACAAACTAAACACACTTGACATTGACAAAATCATTGGCCAAAATGGCAGCCATGGAATTAAATCTTCTTTCAGGATCCAGAATAGTTTCTTAGGTAAAAGACAACAATGAGTTTAACAAAAAATATGCAATCAAAGTTAAGAGCCCTCTCACATTTCGGCGTTACGCAAATTTAGGTATTTTACGCACCGACCGCGGCAAACTACGCCAGCGATACTTTCTTTCATGCTTCTCGCTCGCACTATGATACTATGAATACGGCGACTAAACGATCTTGATCTTCCTTAGCTGAAGTTTGTTTAGGAGGGAGTTTAGTGGGTGGAAATTATTTGACGTGTCATTTCAATTGTATTATGAATTTATTTTGTTATATTTTTCATTATTTATGAACTTTACTGTTGAAATATGTTCACAAATATTTTAATTGTTATGCACTAATCGATTATTATATGTACAGTCGATAGCATAGTTGTGTAAATTGTATTATAAATACGTAGGCGGTCTGAAAAGTTTCCGACCTCAACGTGAAGATGTCAGCAACCTCTATATATAAAAATGAATTGCTGTCCGTTATTGTGGCCTTCCTGTTGCACCAAGACAACGCCCCGTCTCACACCTCAACAGTTGCCATGGCGAAAAATCCGAAAATTACGGTTTGAACTGCTTGACCATCCACCTTATTCACCAGATTTAGCCCCAAGCGACTTCTTTATGTTCCTTCAACTAAAAGCTGCGCTCGGAGGACAAAGATTTTTGTCAAATGAGGAGGTAATCACCTTCGTGAACAATTATTTAGCAGAGAAGAACGCTGAGTACTATTTGGAAGGATTAAAGAGATGGGAGCATCGCTGGGAGAAGTGTATAGAGTCACAGGAGACTGTGTAGAAAAAAAACAATATAAAAAAAAACTTGTAGCTATGTTAGGTCGGAAACTTTTCAGACCACCCTCGACCATCAGCCATTGGACCAGCATGCACCAGCATGACACATTTTAATGAATACAATGAGCTTAACAATCTGTGTCACACGCTTTAGGTATTGCAAATAAATAAGGTTGAAATTCCTCTGTTAGTTTGTTATGCAGTGTACGGTTGGACTTAGCTACATGAGCGAAATGAGATGTATGTAGTAGTATGGTTGCAACTTATTCTATTAAATAAAATAACCAAATTTAATAAGTATTTTTTAATTATTTGGTACAGTAAAACACCATATTTTTACATTAGAAAAATATTTTCCGCAAAGGCATTGATCGAGCTTTTCTTGAGTCGATAACTTCTGGCAGTACACATTTTTCATAAAAAGCTTGTTGTGTTTGCAGTTGATAATGAAGAACATTGACCATCCCATTCTTATCTCGGACGATTAATCACGTATCTTAAAATACAATACACGGTTTGACCGTACTAGAAAGTATAGGATTAAGACTATGAGGTGTATAAAATAGGAACTTACCTTGCTTCTCTTGCTTTTTTTGAAACAATATTTCTTCTTTTACGTATCGCAATTATACTTGTATTTATTTTTCTCCATTTCGACTGGTAATAAAACTCGAAGTAGCTACAATCAAAATAACTTTAATAAGTTGACTTTAATAAACTTAAATACATATAATGATAAAAATAAATAAATAATAAATAAATTTTAATAAACTATAAATAACTTTAATAATAAAGTGTGAACTTTATACTAATTGAAATATACCGTTAGAAAATAAATACTTACAAAGATCAAAAACTGCGGTCGTAGTTAACACGCACACAAAAGCAATGCTGCAGTGTCTACACGACAATCGGCGCACACGACAGTAGTATCGGAACGAAGGCGCGCGGGAAAGAAACTGACATAGATCCAACCTCAACAAGCGCTCGCGCGATACTAATCGCAGACGGCCGGCGCAGTGAAATATATAGTATTTTTATTTATTTAATTAGAAAATAAGAGTAGCGATTTAAAAAATGAAAATAATACCATATATTAAGCAAATGTTGATGATTATTTTTGTATAAATTTTACGCCTAAATAATGGTGGGCTTTGGAGATATTGCCGCTTGTTTCGAAGCCTTTTCGGTCGATAATTGAAATACGTAGATTTTTTTTTTCTTAGCATAATAGGCATATAACCAAAATGTATTCTATTATTATTGAGGTATAGGATATTTGAGAGCTAATTATATTTTTTTTTATGGGAAATATTCAGAAGAATCTGCAAATTAGAGCTCCGAAATCATGTCTCCGTGGGTTTTTGCCTAAACATGCAACGGGAGAAAGCTTATTACTATATAATGAAATAAGTTATCTAAAATCGGTTCTGAGGTTATTGTAGTAGAGAAAACGAACTATTTTTACCAAGTAATTGATATTTAATACAATGAACGTAAAATATACAATTTCAACGTCGAAAACTTGCAATTTCGTGTTTTTTTGTGAAAGGGCTCTTAATATGTATTGTAAATGTAAAAGTTAATATTGTAAATATACAAGTTATTCTGACTCTCTAATGGTTTAAACGTCAAATTTAGTTACAATTTCTATAAAAGTCTGTTATTTTTGTCAAAGGAATCGGGTAAAGCACAGGGTCGAAGCCATAATTTTATTTTAAAAGTAAATATCGCGTCTCGCTAAAAGAAAAAAATTACAAGGTCACGGTTAAAATAGAGCATTGACACAAAACATATGCCATGCATACGACATGTCTTAACGCTGTTACAATGCAGACATCGCCTATTTATAACTGCTTTGCTTTGAACTATTTATATTACTTTTGACTTAAAAACTTTCACGGAAATAATTATAAGCGCGACGCAATGTTTGTGAAAGATTTTAATAATAAAAGCAAATTACGTTTGTTACATAAACGTTGGGTTTAGCTATAATTAAAACCTTGATGGTGTATGGTGTACTCAGAAGTATGCTAGGAGTGAAGTTGAGTGATAGGATTAGGAATGAAACTATAAGAGAGCTTTGTGGTTTGAATGAAGATGTAGTGACTAGAATTGAGAAAGGTATGCTTAGATGGTTTGGTCATATCGAGAGGATGAGTGAAAGACTTACAAAAGAAATATATAGCGGGAGTGTGAATGGGAACGTTGGAAGTGGCAGGCCAAGAAGGACATTCCATGACCAAATAGGTGATGTCCTAAAGAAAGGTCAGGTCAGAAGCACCCTAAACCGACTAGCATGCATGAAAAGGTTGATGAAAGTGGAAGAAGCGAAAGTTGTGAGCCAGGATCGTAGCAAGTGGAAGGAAGTGTCTCTGCCTACCCCTCCGGGAAAAAGGCGTGACTTTATGTTATGTTATGATGGTGTATGGCTTACCAAATTTAAACGGAAATGGGCAAAATGTAAATACATACTATCAACGGCGACATTTATAAAGATTAACACCTATTGTTTATATAACCTAAGGTTATAAAAAAATGTTAGACACCCTAAAGAAGAAGAGAGTAGAAAATTCCTAATACATAGTCAAATTAATAAATCCCAATGATTTGCAGCAGCGAGTTCGCTTAACCCAGACAAAAGTCAATAGTCTAATCGATTGAATAGTCTTTGCATGGGGGCAATTATGTCTTTATTGGGGGCTTAAAGGGGCATTATTTCACCCCTTGGGAACACAGCAATCTGTTCCCCCACACCCACAGAAATGTGGCATTTCAAGTGCTTTCGTTTCACTTCGCTTACTATCTCCGTAACCATTTGATAAAATGTCATAAGGGTAAGGACAAAAACCAACACTCCCGGCAGACTTGACAGAAACATGCTAAGCAAGTTTCCTTTAAGCATAAAAATCTCTCTGGATCAAGACACCGTTCATAAAGAACTAAATCACACACAGCATTAAATCACAACACGTCATAGCTCTTTAAATTAATACATCATATATATAATCACGCCTCTTTCCGGTAAGGGTAGGCAGAGACCACTTCTTTCTACTTGCTATGATCCTTACATACTTGTTTCGCTTCGTTTACTTTCATTATTCCCTATAATTAATTAAATTAAAAGAGTATAATATGCGTTATGTGTGTGTGTTCCAAATGCGTGGTAGTGTGTGTAATGCTCTTTTATTGATTTAATATATTTATAAGCATAATAAAAAAAAACATTAGCATTCTGTACGCCTTACCGTACTCCACATAAATAAACTATAAGTGTGGGAGATTTCAAACTCCTCCGTTTGGCAATTTTCGTAAAAAGGGTTTTTGTTTCACATATTAATATACACATATAGGAATCGGATATCACGCAGAGAAATGTATACCATCGCTTTAAATACCTACGTTGTTTATTTATATCAAGTAGCACTAATTATTTAGTCACGAAAAACTCATTAAACCATTTTATATCTTATTTAATGCCCTAAACGGTGTTAAGTCATTTACGAGATAATTAATCACTAACCAACGCAATGTTTATGTAGGTAGAACAGTTAGAAACAGCTTCAGGACTACGAAAATAGATTTTATCGTCATCATCATGTTCGCAGCCCACTAATGACCCACTGCTTAGTCGGGCTGTTATACAGTGCATAATTAAATCAACTAATGTGGTATCGGATGCACAATGTCTCCAAGCCACACTAACTTGAGGGTGTCGTATGAGGCTACTAAAGCATCACTAGCGACAGATCACCAAAAGCGGAAACCTTGATGCAAACGCTGTGCCAACCCGACTCGCCAGCGTGGCACAGTAGGCCACTTTCCCTCCATGAATTTGGAGGAGGCCCAAATTTTAAGATGCCTGTGCTAACAGAGGTTATAAGCTTTCAGGGGCTGTCCATTAATCACGTGAGGTTCGAAGGGGTCCCGGTTCGGCAAAAATCACGAAATATCACGAGGGGGGGGGGGGGGTTAGAATATTATCACGCGTATTTATTTTTTCGTGATTACTAAACCGAAAAGCGTGTAAGTTCCTCGTTGGTACTTAAAATACACATGATTTTTAATGGGATAATATACCTATGCGTTGCAATAATTACATAATCACCGATCATCACTACGATCGACTCGTAATTTATAAAAAAAAAAAACTACATTATGTGTTTACTCCAAGACTGTACTGATAGAAAGCGTCGTTTGGCGCTCAAATAAAAAGCTGTTGCAAATACATACTAGTTTACAGCAATTAGTAGGGACGTGTGTCAGAAACCAGTAGCAGAAACGTGTGTTGAATCCAAATATCACATTTACATGAACCGTTTGTAGCTCCATGACATAAGAGCTTTGAAAGATTTACATCTTAATCTCCCTAAATACTGTGCTTCACAAATTTTTGCCATCTACACAATATCACTACATAGTATAAAACAAAGTCGCTGTCGTCTGTCCGTCCCTATGTATGCGACGCGATCTTCAAAACGACGCAACGGATTTTGAAGCGGTTTTTTTTAATAGATAGAGTGATTAAAGAGGAAGGTTTATATGTCATAATTGCACCCGTGCGAAGCCGGGGCGGGTCGCTAGTCTATAATATAAAAATGAATCGCAAAATGTGTTGGTAAGCGCATAACTCAACAACGCCTGGACCAATTTGGCCACTTCTTTTTTTAAATGTTCGTTGAAGTTCAAGGATGGCGAGAAAAAATCGAATCATTGCCGAATAACAGCTTTTTTCTTTTTCCCATACAAACTTTTTCTAACTAAAATGTAGAGACAATTTGAGCTTTATTGCCATTGTTTAAAGTTTATATTAAATTACAAACACTCACTGTTGTCTTGTGAAACACCGGGTTAGCTAGTAATATACAAATTGTTATAAAAATACTGTCGCAGTATTGTCTTTGTGGTGGATTATGTCCGTGTGGTGACGTATTTAAAATAAACAGTGTGACCAACACATTCTAACTGCTACGTAGCTGTCGTAAAAGAAACGTGAAGGAACGCAAGGGACAGTCTAGATCCAGTTGCTGCCCGCAACATTTTTGCAGATCGTCGCCCCATCTAGCAGAGTTGCCAAATCGTGGTCACCCTTGTCTGCGCCAGTGGCTGTCAGTTCTTATAAAGAGCCTCAACTTTCAATTTTCTATCGACGTGCCCATGCGACGCAATGCAACTGCTAGCATTAATCTGCTAAATACAAAAGTTCTAGCCAACTGCTGGTCTCAAAACCGTATGACTTACATCCCGAATTGACACTATAATATTAGAAGGTTAACAAAACTGTCAAAATCAATGCAACTGCTAGCATTAATCTGCTAAATACAAAAGTTCTTGCCAACTGCTGGTCTCAAAAGCGTATGACCGTATGACTTACATCCCGAATTGACACTATAATATTAGAAGGTTAACAAAACTGTCAAAATCAACGGATCAATAGCAGATTAGTAGTCAAATTTGACTATATTAAAATAGAACGTTTAGATCCTTGGTATGACTAGGCCAATGCCACTTCGGTTTGCTAATTGTTCAATTTTGTTGATACCTACACACTTATGGTAGTGCAGATCTCGTCTGCAATTCTTGTATTTTCCCAGAACCAAGCTAAGTGTTACATTTTCGTTCTGATTACTTTACAACTACTTATGGCGTATACGGGACGAGTTCTTTGAAGTTTACTCTAATGGTCACTAGAGAAATCACTTAGTCGGCAATTAGAAACAAAGGAACCTAACGAAAGACAAAACAAAACCGTTGTAACAAATGAACCTAAACTACGACTTAAGTGTGAGTTTGGGTGATTACCCGAAAATTACATCTGAGAATAAGAATATATGTTTTAATTCCGAATGACATCATCACTGGTTTCGTCATTCAGAATGGCTATTGTAAACTAACCAATTTTAGTAATATGTACATAACAAATGTCATAATAATAATCAAATCAAGATATTTAACTTATCAGTCGTTGATCAAGCAATATTGGTGTCACATTACGTCACATTAATTATTACTTAATTTTCATATTTTTTCTAAATTACCAATCGTTGAACAATGCAACATTAATTAAGTACATATTGAGCAAGGTTGAAGCAAAATCGTTATTTTTATAAGGCTAAATGTTAATGAGTATTTTGCACACACAATGACACATATTAGGTAATCCTGGTAATCAGCCTTTCTATCCCTATTCAATACTCGGTGGGTCAGCACAACATTTTGTGACGAATATCATGCGTCATATTTGCCCTCACAACTTTCATACCTTTTATACTCATTCACGTCTTTGATCTACACATCACATGTCTATACCAAGGTTAACACAACTCATTTTTTTATCATTGGTGCAAAGTGCACTTCTTCTATAAGAAGAACAAGACAACCTTATCAAATAATATCCCTCTTTGAGAGTTTCATTTAAAACACAGATTCAACAAAAATGTTTCCAGTCATCATTATCGCAACTACGTTTTAAAAACAATCGGAATTGTTTAAAAAAACAAACAATTGCTATCAAATCAGTCATGGCAATAAGAGTTATCACGCTATCAATTAAAAACATTACCTCACACGGTCGTTTAGTGATATAACTAATTTGATTATCAGCACGTATCACAGTGCTGTTGGAGCCATAACGGTCATGTGGTTTAATGTACGAATGCAAACAACAGTGGGACGGACTTTTAATTAGCTTAACGTACTAAATTAGTTACATTACACGACACATCCATTATGGCATTGTTAATTTTTATTGCCGTTTACTATTCTTATTTAATTCCATTTGCCTTTAGTACTGGTCTTCAATTGTTTTCATTCGCCCACCTTCCTTTTATTGGTACTTATATGTATGTAGACGGAAACGGAAAACTAATTTCTTAAAAATGCTGCCAGTATCAAAACGTGCAGTTGTGATGGAGAAAAGAAAAAAAAGAAACGACATATCAATATATTTACCGTTACGTAGTTGATAGCAGACATTGGAATAAAATTAGTTACGCAGACTGACACCGATGCAAATAGTATCATCACATTCAGATATTGTATAATCACATGAATCGGTGAAATGTCCGACTTCAAAAAAGGGAAACTCAAATCTCAGTATATCCGTGAACCCAATCATTGCAATTCATGCTGTAGGTTTCCTAAGAGTCGAATAGTAGACCATACTCAATATAGATTGGCTTATTCGTTATTACGAACACTTGTCACTTGTTTTCTCATCTGGCGAACTTGCTCTCGCTATACTGTATAGAGCATTTTGCAAACATGACAGATCATTTAAAAACGAACTACACAGTTACATGCTCTTCTTTGTAGGAGAGCATTCCCTACCAGTGCTGGTTTCGCTAAGAATGTTGTGGGTATTAAGATGGATAGATTGTGTGAATGAGGACATAAGTATGAAAGGTATGAATGTAAATATGACGCCGATAAGCGTGTACCGACACTACCACCTAGCCAAACGCCGAAAGAAGATGATGGTAATTTTAAACACGTTGATTTATATGAGTGTTGTGACAATACCTATATGAATAAAGCTTCTGCACGGTAAATTCGCTGCAATTATATTATAGACTAGCGACAATGATGAACATCTAAATTTATCAGTGTTTCAAGCGGTACAACAAAAAAGAAGAAGAAGAAAAGAAAAGAAAAAAAACAACAAACCGCTAATGAAACTGCAGCATACATTAACAACCTTATATTTTCTATTGGTTTCTGACATAAAATGCCAAGCATGCAGACGACGCCTGCTCATTATCCGTTTTTCTACAGTATAGAAATCCAATTAGGGTTGCCAGATTGTACTTTGAAAGCTATTCGATTATTTTTACTTTTTTACGATTATTAAAAAAAAATACAGTTTTAAAGCTGCTAAATAATACATGAGTATCGTTGCTTTATGAACATAAACATTGTCATCATTCCAACCCACACCTAGGTCGGGCCTCCTCTATCAGCCTGTTGGGCCACGCTGGCACGACGGGTTGGCCAATGTTTTGTATCAAATTTTCTTTCTCTTGCAGTAAGTTGACCTGCTTTTTGCTATAATCGTGTCTTACGACATCTACGGGATAGTATGGGATGGTCACATTATGTATGACGAAACACGCAAACACAAGAGTTAAAATCACAATACTATTTATGTTATTGCAACTACAATCCGAGGCTACAAAATAGCATAAAATGTTTTTTGTATTATAAGTATAAAATTTTGAAATATATTTTTTTATCGTAAGTTAAGCGCAAATCGAGTATAAATCAGTTGATTATGGTTTAACTGTCCGATGCTTAGTTACTTGTGCGATTGATAAATATTTGTGTACTATTAACAAGAACGTCACCAACTCGTTATAATCAAAGTAAGCACTTTGAAGACAACAAGGTATATAATCGATAAAGATAGCAAAATCATATGCCAATCGTTGTGTATCGAATGGTACGTGTCACATCCCTAAATACAAGTAAAACTAGTCGGACGAGTCAGTGACCGTATGGCTGCAGTTCGCGGACCCTGCTTCCCGCTCCCCGACAAGGTCAAGGCATTCCCTGCGGCTTATCTTGCCACACTATTCCTGGAACGATCCCATTCACATTGTAGCTTGTTATTCAGATTAGGAATCGACCTCTTTAAACTACTGACCCCATAGATTACTCATTACCGAGTTGAGCCTCCTCCAGTTACGTGGAGAGTAATCGACCTACTCAGCCACGCTGGCCAGATGGGTTGGTAGGGTTTCTATTAAGATTTCCTTCTCTGCGGCTGACTGACTACTTTTAAACTTGGTCTTAATTAGTATGGCCACGGATTTAGTACAAATGTCATCTCCCTGGGGATGTCGTTCAAGGGGACTAAAGAAACTGG
Source organism: Clostera curtula (assembly GCA_905475355.2). NCBI lineage: Eukaryota > Metazoa > Arthropoda > Insecta > Lepidoptera > Notodontidae > Clostera > Clostera curtula. The sequence continues at coordinate 6,555,760 of FR997806.1, read as the reverse complement.
AGAGGCAGACAACATAAACCGTGTGAGAACGAAAAATTATCTTCCATTTACCACCGATTAACCATTTTTGGATACAAATACTGATATGACAGATTGTGAGAGCAAGTCCGCGCAATAGTCACAAGGGCTAAATATCAGCCGTATTTAGAACTGCATGCCTGAGCCGACCGACCCCCAGCAACAGCACATGTCCACAAGATTTACGCATATGACAGCCATCGCCCTCCTCAGCCATAAAGGCAGATTTACATTGAGTCAGTAACTAACGTCAGTGCACTGCCGAGTCAGTGCTGCGCTGGCACTGCCATCGTGTAAATTGATTTTAATAAATATCTTCGACTACTGACGTAATACTGACTGCGTGTAAATCGTATGATTTAGTTTTCGGCGCCAGCACTGGCGCAAGCTACTGTTCCTGTGTAAATCTGCCTTATTGCAGGAAAGAGGGCGACCGCCACACGACGCCACCACTACCATGAGGCCAATTCGTCTAGCGTAGCAGAGTAAGTTATTTTATCTCTATGAAATAGAAGACCCGATACTGCAGTGAATCATACATGTCCTAAAAGGTTCGTCTAAAATTTGCTTTTCGGATTGCAAGTTAAATACCAGAGAACAAACGTTTTTGCTTAAGGTGGATGCTCCAGGGTAGCCCGCGAAATTCAAATTTTCTTACGTTTTTTGCAATTTGCAGGTCAGTGCTAGGTTGTATGTTGATTAAAATGTTATTCGCGGCTGTAAGACGTATGTAGTTATAGAATTATAATCATCAAAATCATCAATACAACCCTCCAAGCTCATAAAGGTGCAAGAAAAACTTTTTCAACGTCAAAGTCATTCTTGCACCTTTATGAGCTTGGAGGGTTGTATTGATGAGTTTGATGATTATAACTCTGTAACTACATACGTCTTACAGCCGCTAATCAAATGTTCATCATCATACAACCTAGCACTGCCCTGCAAATTGCAAAAAACGTAAGAAAATTTTAATTTCGCGGGCTACCCTGGAGCATCAACCTTAAACGGAATACATGAGATACGCTTGTGGAATAAGTGGAAACGCCAATATATTATGTATGTACTCAACAAACAAAGAAACGCAAACCAGTTATTCTAGACTTTAAATCCCATGGCTGCCACTAGACTTGCATTATTATATATTCTAAACAGGTGATGTTTTGTTGAAGCGATTGCAACTGCCCTACGTGAGGTAACTAGAAACCAATTTTTCGCTTTCCCGAAATAAACGTACAATTCTTTACGCAAATCAATGATTACGATGGTTATCATCGACTACGAGAACCAATATTCACGCAACATGACACGTTAACGATAGAAAAGTACACAGCTTTACGCTTATTACGACCTAAAATATTTGTAACAAATTTCGTGACAATATGCAACGGCCGAATATTTTCATGAATATATGATAGAGCATGCCTAAAAACACTGTTGAAATATTTAGGTAAAATGGTTCTAGCATGCTCATAAATGATTTAAATAGCGTCAGATCTCTTTAAACTCAAAAATCATAAGGATCTTTAGTCATGTTGATTTTATCACAGACGTCTTGTAAATCGCGCGTGCATTTGAAGTGCGGGCTACTATGCCACGTGGACCTGACGAGTTCATACAGGGTATCATCATCATCATCATTTCAGCCAAAAGACGTCCACTGCTAGACATAGGCCTCCCCCAAAGATTTCCGCAAAGGCCGGTCCTGGGCCGCCCGCATCCATCGTTTTCCGGTGACCTTAATCAGGTCATCGGTTCACCGTGTGGGAGGCCTACCAGCACTGCGCTTTCCGGAACGCGGTCGCCATTCCAGGACTTTTCTGCCCCATCGGGCGTCGGTCCTGCGCGCTATGTGCCCTGCCCACTGCCACTTAAGTTTGGAAATCCTGTGGGCTATGTCGGTGACCCTGGTTTTCCTGCGTATCTCCTCATTTCTGATTAGATCTCGCAGGGAAACTCCGAGCATAGCCCTCTCCATTGCCCTTTGGGTGACTTTGAGCCTTCTGATGGAGCCCATAGTGAGTAGGGTATCATGGTTGGTCTTATTTAGAAGACTGATGTTTTGTCTTTACTTTAGTAACATCTAACGAGACCCACATATGAAATGAACCAGTGTTAATATATATTTCAAATCTGTCACCGCACGGACCGTGACCGCAAACATACCATAGCAAAAGATACTTAACTTCAAAAAAGGTGTTGGCACTACCAAGTGACGTAGTTCACTAGATTATTAAATAGTGAGATATTTGTATAGGATTTAGAATAGTAAGCCCATTCCATACTGCGGGTTACGTAGAGGCGACAAAAGTAAATATCAAGACTGAAAACCTAGCCCCAAAAGAACGAAAACTTGATACAAAACATCTGGCCAGCGTGACACAGTACACTAATTCCCCAACATACAAATGGAGGAAGTACCGACTCAGCAGTTAAACTTTTATGGGCTATGGTTACGATGATGATGTCTAAAAATAAATCGAAACTTACGCACAATATTCTAGGTCATAAGAAGTTAGCAGTGCGACCTTCTCTCGGGTAGCTAATAGATGAAAATAACGTCTAACCACCTCTTGACATAGAATCAGATGTGATAAGTCACAAACTGTTATTAACGTGACAAACGAATTTTCGTTGTCACACAAGGAACAGCTAATAAACATCATTATCAAGTGTGCCGTAAGATCTACAAGATCAAATGGCTGTTTAAGCCTGACACGGCAGACTCAACGCTGTTCGGAAGTGCCACAAATTGGCTAAACGTCGTTTACGTAACAGTTTCTAGAATAGCTAAGCTTAGAACTATTTTGAAGGTAAATATTGCATTTTTCACAATACATAAGATCTTATAGTGACAAATGCCTTCGAGAAAGCCGCATTTCTAAAATGTGAACTATAGATAAATGTGATGTAAGTGAAAGTGATAAGGAAGAACATCAGTTCCAATTATAGATTCAAACAAGTAGTGTTAGATGACTTTTGCAAATGAACAAATTATAAAGCTCTGCTGACTATGATGAAGCTTGTTTTTACCGCTAGGACCAACCAAATTAATTTCAGATATCTGATTTTATCCATAGTGTACTATTACAATATACACTAACGGTACTGTTATTTTAGTCTACTCGTACATTTACATTTATTCGACGCAAAAAAATATATACATTTTTAAAACTAACGTGGAAGTTTTCACGTCCCAGTTAGCATTACAGTAAATAAAGATCCATATATTATGATTAATATAAGGTAAAATAGATTATTAACACTAGTGTTAATACGCGGTAAATATTTTTGATTATTATATAAGTGACTCAACGTTTACGCACGTAAGTAAATAATTTCATAGGGATAAAACAATATTCTCATTTCAACAAGGCCTTACTGACACACCATTAATGTGAACATAATAAAAACAATGTTTCTACTGAATTGGTAGTAAGTATTATAATTTTTTTATTTGATGGTACATAATTCTTCATGGAATTAATCATTGCTTCTATCTCCAATATTATGTTACCTGCAATGGAGTATTCGACGAAAGAGATCGACGTAGTCCGAAATATAGTTCAACGCATCATTCTGTAAGTTTACTCATAAACTTCATTGTCATCTCATGTTTTATTTTGATGGCTATTTTCAGAGTCGTACCGCGACAAATATAGGTCGGTTCTAAAATTTTAAAACAAGATAAAAAAAATATTATTTCTGTTTCCTGATTGAAGAAAAATTACCTTACCTTAAAACGAAACCTTGCCTTTTTTATAGTTATTACTGAATTCGCTTCGAAAATACCTTTAAATATTTAAATACATAAACTAACTAAAGGGTAAGGCCATGTAATTTTATGTGAACTTTATTCAACAATATTCAGAAAGGATTACACCAAACGTCACGCAAGACCGCGTCAATTCAGTTTTTAATTCAATGGACACGGCAGGTGAATACGTCACAGCATGTTTTATTATTTGTTCAGTGTAAAATAAAAGTAACATTTTCATTTAAAGGGCCCATTTTACACGACATCAACAACATCTCCACGATATATCTTAATCTCTCAACAACTGGTAATATTGTATGTTGCAAAAAGAAATTTTGAATCAATGATACCTTCACATTACACATTTAAAATAATAGTTATTTGTTATACAAGAGTGCAAAGTTGCTTTTTAACCGCGTGTTCAATTTTGATGACCGAGCAAGCGAAGGATTAATCCTGAACGTTAGCGAGGGAATCTAAAGAGCACGAGGTGAAAAATCTTTGCACTCGAGTGCAACACGTAACTTTTCATTCCACCTCAGCGAGGAAATGACTAAATGCAAAAAAAAACGTTTACAATCACAAGATAGGTACACTTTTATTTCAGTTTAGGTATTAATTACTACATTAAGACAGGTAAGTATTACAGAATAATCTTTACTTTATTCTCTAGCGAATAAAAACGGCTTTTGCACTCAGATATCGAAGAGCAAAAATACTTTATTCTCTAGCGAATAAAAACGGCCTTTGCACTCAGAAATCGAAGAGCAAAAATACTCTTTCCGAGATGGGGGGATGAAAATACTTTTATTGTATAATAAACCAATGGCGTTCACAATTGTCAAGCGATACATCTTTTTTCAACTACTACCAGGTCGGAACACAGCACCAATGACTACACCAAAACATATCTTCTAATAAAAAAAGTTTAGTTTTAAATTTTGATACGGTGCCTATCCGTCATATATGTATACTACTTTTAACCATTATTTATTCATTTAGGAAATTAAGAACATAAACATTCTTGTGTTTATATAATTACATATATTAAAAATATTTAGATACCTACCTTGCTTTTTTCAATTGACGTTTTTACGTCAATTGAAAAAAGCAAGGAGTAACCAGCGCCAACACTTTTTAACCCCCACTTCGGATAGTTCATTATTTTCTTGTCTTCAATTCTATGCCTTATTAAGTCTATGGTCTCCGTTGCCAAGCATGTGCTAAAATATTGTATTATTTCTTCACCTAAGACTTACATTATTTATTACCTACTGACAAGACTCAAGAACTGGCCGTTGAGAAATTTCTTTCGTGCTAATAAACACCGATGCAACAGGCCATTAACCGTTCAGTAACAAAGGGCACATTTGCATTGAATGTAAATAGTCATACATGTAAACGTACAAACTAACACACGAACCTTAAAAAGGGTACAAAAACCAGCACTCTTTTAATACATCAAGCGATACGCTACGTGCAGCCAAAGCTGTTCCTATATTCTTTGACCATAAAACTAGTAGTAGTTCTACTACTAAATATTAGTAAAACATACATACAGACATAAACTATAAGCAACAAGACAATCTTAGATATAAAATATAAGCAAACGAAACAAGTCACATGAAAAATCCATCAGCATCAAACAGAATCGAGGCCAAAGATAAAGTTAATCCCCAAATGAACATAATAGATTTCTACAATCTGCGTAACCGAGTTTGTCTACATCCAGATAGTTTTATCGGAAAACAATCTTAACTAAATTGGTAGACTATACGAGTCATTCACAATCCTAAGATGTAAGTACGCTGTGTATCTTATAGGTTTTATATTCTATTCTGAGCCGTTTAACATTCTAAAACACAATCTCGCAGAACTTTCAACTGCTCAACAGCTCTGCAAGTGTACAGACAAAAGTTCAAATGCATAATATATCTGACATTAGCATCCACTGCTCTGCTGAGCATAGGCTTATGTCTTGTTTTCACGATCTTTACACATTGCAGGAAATGATCTCTTCACGGTTATGATCGTTTTATCCCGCGACCACGGACACTGCAAAGTGTCTGAAACGTTGGGAATAAAATAAAATAAAACGATCATAACCGTGAAGGGTCTTCCAGAAGCCGCATCGCATCTCAGCGAAATTTATAGGGTCGTTCAATCATCTAATCTAGTGTCACGCTTTCATATAGGTGGATTGGGTATTCACCACTCCCAACACTTAACTGTCCCAACGGCCATCCGTTCGTCGGACTACGTGCCCACTGCTGTTTCAAATTTGAATTCAACAATGAAGAAACAAAACAATATGGGTGGTATTAGATCCATGCTGTACTATAGGTAGTACTAAAATACAGATGCGAGCAATGATATGGTTATAGTCGCCAAATGTTAATTATTCTAAGCACACACATGTAGAATACTAGGTCGTACAAACAAAAATTATGATGAGCCAGTTTAAAGAGTTACGACAAAAAAATCGAGCGTACTACTATGGTAAACTTAAAAAGAACACCAAGTACATTATGTATTTAAATATGTCTAAGAAGTCCTGCAGAGTGGATGAAAAGGTTATAATCTGTATTGAGTTCAGTGAAAAAGCATAAATTGTAAATTGTCCAGTTACAAGTGCACATTTGTAAAATAAATAAGCTAACCAAATGGCGAGCCTGAACAAGACAATGCTACTATTTGAACAGCCAAGTAATATCTAATCGTGGAAAATGACGCTTAATCAAATAAAATGGATCACTAACGAACTCGTTAAAATCGTTTACACGTTTCGTTATTTATATCTTATACATAGGAACGTAATACATTAGTATTATGTAAATGTAATTAACTAATAATATGTGTACAATTCCGAGTCACGGACTTATTGGAACGCTTACTATAAAGACACTGTTGAGATGTTTATTATAAAAATACTGCCCTCGCTATTGCTATTGCTCCTCAATGCATTAGGGATTTGTACGCATATATTTTCCGTGGGTATCGTAGAAGGCGACTAAGGGACAACAGACGTTGGGCCCAGGAACGGCCTTTGTGGAAATCTTTGGGGGAGGCCTATGTCCAGCAGTGGACGTCTTTTGGCTGAAATTATAATGATGACGCATATATTTACGACGATGCCAATTCTATGAATAATGGCGGCAACTTATAGTTATTATTTGCCAGTAATCATTATAATACCATCCGTGCGGTGACAGATTAATTTAAGGGTGTCATCCGAAGCGGCTAAATATACAGAATATACAGAAAAACGGTCTGTTTATTAAACTGTAGGCTGAGGCTGTTTGAGTTTGCTAATTTCCCTCCATTCAATTGGAGATAGATCGACACAGTAACGGGTTTAGTATTCAATTAAATGTTGAGATGATTAAAATACTGAATAAATAAGCCTAGTGATAGGCCTCGTTGGTCTAGGGGTTGGATTTGCCGCACTAGGGGATGAATCACGGCCCCCGGTTCGATTCCGGGGTCGGGCAAGTTTCTTTGTGTAAATCAGAGGCACTTGCTCTGAGTAAGGGTTTCATTTGTGTTCGTGAATTACATGTTTGTAAACTAAATTGGTAGACTATATGAGTCATTCACTGCCCCCGCAGATAGGTACAGAGCAGGGGATTTTTATAAAAGGACAGGGAATACAAAAAAATGATATGAGTAATGGAGCGACTTAACTAAAATACGCCAAGCGGCATTCATGGACAATCAAAACATACACGTTGCGTCAATCAATGTAATTATAACTAATTGCATAATTAACAGTATTATTCCAAACTTATCTAATTAAAAAAATAGTTACGATATTAGCAGTTGCAACAATTGCTACCACAGATAAAATAAGAACGTGTAATAATTCCTTGAAAAATGATGAATCATCCAAATATTGTTTGCTGTTATGGCTCCATATTGTATGTACCTATTTTGCCAATAAACTGTGCGAGTATGAGTCATTGAGCATGCCCCAAAATATGTCCATCTTGTATCACTGAAAGCAAAACCTTATCGGTAGATAACTCCGAGCGTTATAAACACAACACAATTTAGGCGCAAAAAGCTGTTTGTACAATCCACGTTCTCTGTTTACTCAAATGCGTAAAACAAGACTCAATACGTATTCGGTACTCGTATCATATTTTTTCTAAATTGGGTATAACGTTTGCCTGTTTTAAATATTGTGAAGTCATTTTGCACGCAGTCGCAAAAAGCATGATCGATCCAGAACATTTTGGATAACCGCCAAGCGTGGTCTCCAGCGCAGTGTGTCGTGTCACAATGGCTTTCTAAGGTAAATTTACAAGGGAAAACAAGCAAGATACAGACCAGTCTACTGACAGTTGTAAGATCCCAAGCCGAGCGTGTCTTGCCACGTGGCTGGGTTCCATCCTTCCGCCGACCAAGCGAACCGTAACTAGACGGTACGGCGGTCTCCTCGCGTTTACGGCGACCGGCCCCACGTCTCAGTGAAGAGAACCAGTTGGAGACAGACCCTCTGCGCTCAGTCTCTGCCGCCCCCGGCCCGGCTTTGATGAACATTACTTCACTAGTGCCGGCGCACCACGCACATCACAATCACGCACTGAATATCGCACCAGTTATTGTTAAGCTAAACGCCCCAGGTAACCTAGTAAGCCAAACGGCACATTAAAAAATAAAACTCAGAAGAAAGCAAATAAAGTGGAAAAAGGAATGACTGCGTCGGACGCGATCGGAACCTATAGAACTTGCCAAATAAAAATAAGTGAAGCTTCACAACAACAAAGAGTTACTTTTGCGGAGTGCACAGTAAGCGGCAACGAGGACACACCTGATCGTAGCCGTCGTCGTAGGTCCGCGTGGCTCGAGCCAACCGTACCAGCAGGGGCCACCAGAGCGCGCCGCACAGCAGGCGAACATGCAAACACATCGCGCGCCATACACTTCCCTCTAAGGAACGCACTCGACTGAAGATAGCCGCGGTCGCCACCGGTGTTTGGCACGGTGACAATTACGTATATCTACATACAGATATCGCTTTTATCTTTCTGCACGTTTGTGACAAGGTCGTCGACGCATCTCACTTGCGAAACTAAACAAAAACAAAGTTCAGAACCGAGACACGCTCTACCCTCAACTGCTTCAACGTAAAATACACGACCTCGTGTCGCATTCGACGCGAAAGGAATACTAAATGTTTCATCCACATAAACTTCATCATCCTTAAAAACGAAATTTAGGATGATGTCTGTAATGTACACGCCAATAAGTACAGTACATTCAAAACAAATATGAATGAATATAAATACAAAAAGTTGGTTGAAGTAGGAGCGCGGAAAATTTGCAGTGTATTCGCAACTCAGAGAACTTTGTACAGTTCTGTTATCGGATCCAGCAGCCACACTGCGGAAGTGGTAAAGGAAACGTGATAAGAGCGATGAATCGCGAACATTGACCAGTTAAAGGGTGTCTGTGGAGCTCTGGTTTAATAACATCGGGACTTTTAGAACTGATATTATCAATAGCATAATCAATAACATAAATCGCGATAAATAAGTTCAAATAAGGTCAAAGGTCAAAAGATGGTTACGATAAATTCTTACGCAAAAGAGAATGACGTCATTGACTATGTCATTAAAAATGGTAATATTCCAGTTAAATTAAATGACAAACCGTAAGGTATTTATGAATTCTCACAAAAAAGTACCAAACTAATAATGTCCATTTGGTAAGACAGCAAAATGCCTATTCAATCAGATACGTGATACATAGGGTGATTTGTGTCTAGACCGACTTTATCGAAGGCTAACTAGTCTTAGGAATGTCACTGTAAACAATATTGCAATTACTGTAAATATTTGTTTCGCCGAGATAGGGAGAATTGATCTTTGATTCACGCTATTTTATTCCATAAAATACGCGAGATCAAGAGAAGACATGATTGTAAACAAATGGACTAGGCACACGAAAAACTCAGTGTCCGACGACGTAGTCATAGCAATTTCCACTTATCAGCTTATCACTACGAAACTTACTGGTGATAATCACTACACGTATTGAGACTTCAATTAAATTTCACACGAAACAAAAATTGTTCACAAGACTAAACGTAGAATAATTTTCACTACACTATAAACTTAAGTGATAGTGACAATATATACAGGGCGTCGACAGAGGTCGACACGACGCGCCTGAGACGCGGTCCGCTTCGCACTGACTGACTCCACTTTACTATCAGGCTGCGTATAGTAAGCCCAGCCCGGCCCGGGGTGTGCATTGACGACTGACGTCAGAGCGGTTGGCTTACCCAGTATTGAATGAAACAGGGATCTGGGATACGCTCACATTACGGACCAGAATGCACGTGTTCATGGGATATTTTTTTATTTATCTCCATCCGAAATGAACACAAAAGAAATACGTTACAGCCACTATGACAACGACAACAACAACTTTCTTAAAAATCACTACAATCCCCCTTCACATGAATAAGACTCCGTCTCTCCCGTTAATACCACGATAAATAAGGTTAGAATATTCGGGCACATAAACCATTTTATAAATAAATTAGCGACCCGCCCCGGCGTCGCACGGGAGCAAATTATACATATAAACCTGCCTCTTGAATCACTCTATCGATTAAAAAAACCGCTTCAAAATCCGTTGCGTAGTTTTAAAGATTTAAGCATACATAGGAACGGACAGACGACAGCGACTTTGTTAGATACTATGTAAAGAAAAGATTGCATGTGCGCATGCATGCAAACTTAATATGATGGGGATTTATTCCAACAACTTCATAAACAAAACATTTTTTTTTAAAAAGGTTTCTTAACATGCAGATAAAATAAAAATCTCTACAATAAGGGGACTGGATATCAAATCAAATGGCTTACGAATTTTCTATGTATAAAATGTACTTACAAAAAAAAAAAAATTTAAGTAGTTTATCATCCATCTCGTTACCATAACACGAGCTTTAAGTTGCTTAGCTTGGGACGAGATGGCGTTGTGTGAAATGTCCAAGGATATTTATTTATTTATAATGAAATGTATTCTATAACTAATATATGTATGGGGAATGAGTATTCAATATTATTTGAATAGAAAATATTTTGATTTTGGCCTGAAAGTCACCAATTCTATGTGTAAATTTTATATTACCATAAATTACCATTTGGATCAAGGCTGCCAAGGTCTGCTTGTATATGCTAATCTAATTTATAAAATTATCATGTCAAAGTGTTTGTTATTGAACTCATCCGAAATGGCCCGACCGATTTTCGTGAAATTTTGTGTTCATATCGGTTAGGTCTGCGAATTGGACAACATTTTTCATCCCGCTAAATGTTAATGGTGGTCCACACCAAAATATTTTATTTTTTAAATAGATTTTTTTTATGATACAGAATACAAAAATACATACAACCCTAAATGTTCACACCTCTATGATTAACCCCTATTATGTATCCAAAACTTGACCATGGGGTTTCCACATGCTGAATGATATGTTATTCTAGTCCTGCATTCATTTTTATTTAAATAAGCATTCTAACTCACACTGGCAGCTTTGTTCACATATAAATTATACACAAGTGTTATAATGATGTATGAGCTATATCATTATAATCCCTTCAGTAGTTTTTGCGTGAAAGAGTAATAAAGATCAAACATTACACATAATAGTAGTAGGATAGGATTAGATTAAACTGTATAGTCACACTTATTGGTTCCACCTTAGAGTGTGTAACCAAGCTGTGAATACACTACATAATATATACATTGCAATATATGTAGAGAAGCATTTGGAAGTTGTGAACTTCCATGTACTGTTGTCACGTTACAAACATTCCATCAATGACTACTTGACCTTTATACCTTATCATCATAATATTGTTCCTTATCAACAATGAGTAAGTTACTTAGAGATATATAGGGTGTAACCAAATTAGCATTTTAGGGACCACAGGAATCAAAACTACAGAAAAAAAAACTTAATATTTTGGTCACTAGCTGGTAAAGAAAGTGTCTAGACTAGCAAAATGAGTACAATAACTTTTTAGACTCACTGTTAAACATATATTAGGAAGTTTGTAGAATAATATTTATGACAAGTAGAGGGCTCATATCAGATGCATTTTGTGATTAAAAACTGGATCACACAAATGTCTGTTTCTCCATGATACTCCTAAACAGAAAACTAATTTATACACAGACCTGCTTGTGTTGGCAGGTTTTATGTCCTGACACCCTGTATACAATGTTCTGTTGGTGAAAGCCTACCAAAAAAAAGGCCAAATACAAAACCTGTTAAATATTATGAAATCATAAACGATAAAAGTAGCTTTATGACATTATATTATATTAAGCATACCTGGAGGTATGCTAAATATTTCATAAATGACTTTAAATAGATGTTTTTAGAAATTAGACTTGTTTCCAAGATTAAAACAATACATTTTACCAAGATTAAAACAATAGATTGGGTTCTTTTTAAACTACATTAAAACAAGAGTCTATGAACCATTTATTTAAAAACTATCTTTGCTTTATTTTTAATCAAAATAAACATCCAAGTGTAGTGAAATATTAAAATTTCTTTATCATTTATATAAATTGCTAATGGTTTGGTGGCTAATAATTGGTATATTACATAAAATATGGCAAAAAATATCCTGGATGATATAAATTAAAATCAACACATTGCAAGGATCATAAAATTAAGCATAACATATAATAAGTATAACAAATATTGTTTGAAAAAAGATGCCAATTTGTTGTGTTTACAATCTCCTATCTAGGTAACCACATAGATAAGCAGAGGCATTTTATTCTATAGACTTCTCTTTTTAAATAAAAATCACTTTTAAAACTAGTTGTGCTACCTATTTAGAGAGATAGATATTGTCCTAATATTGCCTAAATGCATCTCTTTATCAGTTCAATTGTATTGTAAAAACTGTAAAATCATCAATGTAAATTAAGTATTGATGAAAATAGTGAAATACTAGAAGAGCAACAGTTTGTATTGTAACCTGTTAAAACTATCATATAAATATAGCAATACCGCATCATGAACTAAGTAAATTGACTCACCTATGAATCTACGTAATAACTCACATGTAATCAGGTCGTATTCAATTATCAATTTGTCAAGGTAAGCCAATAATTGTATTAGCAGTTTGTTGTTTTTTTGCACTTACCTGTATTTCCAACAATAACTCAGTCTTCCGTCGCCTTATATCAATCAGAGTCTTTTGCTGCTCCGGCGTCAGCTCTGCAAGCAACGGTATATTCTCCATAAAATTAAAGGAGTAATAGAAACTCATTGAGGTCATGGTGTAATTGAAAAACAACTTGTTCTACGTCTACAAATGAAAACAAACGTATGAATTACCTGTGAGTGTGAACGGATCACCATGATTTGCTCCATTGTTTCCACTGAGGGACAAATTCTCAAATTCACTTATCATGTCTAGAAATTTGGGAAACAGTAAACAAAAGTTTACATCGCTGTGAACTGCCTGGCAGCCATATTTATTTACAACTTTTACGCTGGTCTAGGGATGTGCCTTATTAACAAAATTTCTAATTTAAAACAATACAACAAGCAATGTTGAGACATCTTATAAATATTATATAAATCCTATCAAAATCCATTAATAAATTTGGGAGAGTGGGATTTTGCTTGAATTTAAGGTGTTGCATCTCAACATCTCACATTGATTTATTGTCATATCTGCCTTTAGGATATATAGAAGGGTACATCACAGGTATGTATAATAATACTAAAGTATTTTACTGGCGGATTACGAGAAAAAAAATCGTAATATCCAAACAAGCTACAAATATAAATTACATCGTATTGAATATAGCCAATGCAGACTCGTAAATAAATAGTTATGAAATGATTGGTTTTATTGCCAGTGGTAATAAAATAAAGAGTCCATTTATCTGTCCACACTGCTTTGTGGTGTTACTACATCAGCAAATTTATAGTAGTTATACTCATTTGATAATAATTATCAAAATAAAGGAACACGATGACAGGGTTTTTCAATTGAATATGATTGGACTGTGTCCAATAATATTCAATGTATATTAAAAAGAATATGCATATTTAATGTCTGGTACGGAATAGTTCACCTGCTGTATATAAAACTTCTGCTGTAAAAATGGTTGTATTTTATTGCGTATAAATTTCAGTATAAAAAAAGTTTGATTGAAATTGATTTTACAAAATATTGTTCTCATATCTTGTAGATTTCTATAAACAGAATCTGCAACCATGCATAGGCGCTTATGAAAAGACATGAGAAAATACTTGAGTAAAACTGACCTATCAGTTTGGTACGGGAAAAAATATGGACATTTTTACGTGTCTACACAGGAACTATGACGGGTTCCTTCATAGTTCCTGTGTGTGTTTCTAGCAAACGACCCACGAGCTAGATTAACCCGGCACTACACAGAAGACCTCCCGGATATCAGCCTGTGCGAGATCGGAATGACCCTCCAGCAACATATGAACAGCAAGGCAGCGGGTGATGACGGAGTTACCGAAGAACTTCTGAAGGCGGGTGGAGAACCGATCCTTAGGGCCCTTTAGAAGTTGTTTAATTCCGTCATACTCGAAGGACGAACGCCAAAAGCATGGAACAGAAGTATGGTGGTGCTGTTCTTCAAGAAGGGAGATAACACTATATTGAAGAACTACAAACCCATCTCACTTGTGAGTCATGTCTACAAGTTGTTCTCGAGGGTCATCACGAATCACCTCGCATGCAGACTCGATGATTCCCAGCCTCCCGAAAAAGCTGGTTACCGAAAAGGCTTCAGTACCGTAGACCACATTTTAACGCTACGGCAGGTTATACAGACGACCGAGGAGTATAACCTGCCCCTTTGTCTGGCTTTCGTGGACCACGTGAAAGCCTTCGATTCGATCGAGACGTGGGCAGTATTGCAGGCTCTCCAGAGGTGCCAAGTCGACTATCGGTACATCGAAGTGTGGAAGTGCTTGTATGAAAACGCCACCATGTCAGTCCGACTCCAGGACCAGACCTCGAAACCGATCCAGTTGCAGCAAGGTGTTAGACAGTGAGACGTCATCTCTCCGAAACTGTTCTCCGCTGCACTGGAAGATGTTTTCAAGGTTTTAACGTGAACGGCGAGTACATCACTCACCTTCGATTCGCTGACGACATAGTTGTAATGGCTGAGATCATGGAGGGCCTCACTACGATGCTCAATGGCCTCTGTCGAGCCTCCAAACGAGTCGGCCTTCAGATGAACATGGAGAAGACGAAGAACATGTCTAATATCCATGTTCAAGCCACTCCTCTTAACATCGGAGGTTCTACACTCGAAGTTGTTGACCACTACATTTATCTGGGACACACTGTCCAGCTAGGTAAGTTCAACTTCGAGAAAGAGGTCAATCGTCGGATCCAACTCGGCTGGGCAACGTTTGGGAAGCAGCGAAAGATTTTCTCGTCCCCAATACCGCAGTTTCTGAAGACAAAAGTCTTAACCAATGTGTGTTGCCAGTGATGACTTATGGAACAGAGATGTGGTCACTCACTATGGGCTCCATCAGAAGGCTCAAAGTCACCCAAAGGGCAATGGAGAGGGCTCTGCTCAGAGTCTCCCTGCGAGATCGAATCAGAAATGAGGAGATACGCAGGAAAACCAGGGTCACCGACATAGCCCACAGGATTGCTAAACTTAAGTGGCAGTGGGCAGGGCACATAGCGCGCAGGACCGACGCCCGATGGGGCAGAAAAGTCCTCGAGTGGCGACCGCGTTCCAGAAAGCGCAGTGCTGGTAGGCCTCCCACATGGTGGACCGATGACTTGAAAAAACACTTGATTAAATAAATATCGTAAATACAGTTGTCAGTTCTCACGAAAACATGCGTAGATGTCCATAATGTTGACTATACTATAGCTAACTTTAAGGTGTTGGTTTTTCGTGACAGCGTGGCAAAAGAAGTTTAACTTAAAAAAAGGAGAAATTAGATAATAAATTTTAATATTAAGACTTCTACATATTTTGGAACTATTCTTTACACATTGCATGCTAATCCAAGAGCATTAAAATAATATTTAGCAACCATTTGATTTTTACAGAGATTTCATACAGGTTTTATCTACCTTCCATTCCTACCGATATGAAATTATATTGTCTGCAACACTGAAACATAGTCAGCTGCGCTTGGAGTTGGTTTGGTTGCTCGTTTGCGTTGTTGCGTATTTTGTGTTTGTGAAGAACACGCCCCCATTACAGAAATCTCATTTATCATCGATCAATTAAACTATTTTTCGTGATTACAAGATCCACAATAATTGATATTTTATGTTTAAATACGCAAACATAAAGGTGTGCCGTAGAATGCTTTTGTTTTAGTTTTGTGGAATTCGGATTTATTTTGTAGAGCCGGTGCATTTTTCAAGACAAATAATGAATGACAATGGATGCATACATCTAAATAATTTTAAGGCTGCAAAAGGGACAAACCCTTATAAAATTGTGCATGCATTTTTTGTGTCATGCACGTCTTTCGAGGCAAGAAGATACAAGGTAAAGTACATAGAATGTAATGAAGATCTCATCGTATTATGACCTTTCTGCGCGTCGCAAATAGTTGCGGATTGATTTTTAACGCAATGCTATGGTTTTCATCTAATAGCTTGAGCGAAGTATCTATTTTATTGGACGGTTTTCGAACATTGATTGAAGTGTCAAGACTTGGTGCAATCAGCTGATTAGTGAGCTTTGACCTCATAACAGCTGTTTGTCGTAGGCATTCACTTCGGCGCGTCGAGTCATTGATTCGTTTGCTTATTGCAGAACAACTAAACTTTATATTTGATGTCATGGTTATAAATGAAATAATGTTAGTTTCTGAATATCATAAATTATAATATTAATTTTTTGGACATCTGTTGCTATAGTACCAATGTTACCTAATACATGTTTTATGTTTAATGAGAGGGTCTAATTGATAATATTAATTGATTAATAGCTAGGAACTTAATGTTACTTAGCATGAAATTGTGTAAAATAATTATTAAATTAAATACATATATTATTATCTTTTAAGATCATAGTGTATTTAATAAATTTGTATACAAATACTGACCAATTATGTACAATTATGGAATAATATTGAAAATAGACATGGATAGATTAGATAATTAAATCACAGTGTTGATTTGTTATCCATGGATGACAATTCACCATTGTTGATTGTTTGTATTTAAGGTAAATGTTAACCTGTATGTCAAATCTTTTAATAAGATACCTTTATTATATCCAAGCTTACAATTCTGATAAACAAAGTATCATCATTATTCATGTATTAAAAGAACTAGATTTCAATGTGTAAGAATGGGAGAAACATACAAATAAACTATTATTTCCAGGCAACATCATGTCTTTGTTTCGCTTGCGGCCAGTCTGGCCCTCGCATGCACTCCTGCCTCCACTGCATTTACTTTGCCTGCTATAATGGTCACATCCAAGAGCATTCAAAATCTAAGAAACACTTCCTCTATGTAGATCTGAGCTATGGAAATGTGTTTTGTGCTCAATGCCAGGATTACATCTATGACCGAGAATTTACTGAGATTGCTGTAACTCATCGGTTAAAAGAAGCTAAGTAAGTATTTGATTTGATGTATCAAATTTTTTTGTTTATTCTAATTTTTTTAGCGATTTATGTAACCAATATTAGTTTTCAATAGATCAGATTTATGTTCAAATGAAGACTGAAATGGTGTAAACTGTGGACATAAGGCCACATATACACATCATTAGTAGAACTAACACAATTGATCTAATAAAATGTAGGTTTTGAGAAACTCCAACACATCAAAATTAAGGTCATAGTCTGCAAACAACCTAGTTTATATTCATTAAACATTGATTAGATGTTAAAACCCTTTTCAAACAAAGGATAAACTGAATCAAAATTGGTTCACACTTTCAGTAGAGCTAAGATTCTACGCACTGACAAATCTAACTTTAACCTAAAGTTTCGTCTTCTCGGTCACCACCGTTTCTCAATTTCAATGGGATTGTCGCCGAAATAAATTACTGGCTATTTTTTTGTCACTATACTTTATAATATTATATTTAACCCCCGACCATAAAAGTGGTGTTACAAGTTTGACGTGTCTGTCTGTGTCATCGTAGCTTCGTATAGAAAGAATATGCTGGGATTTTTTATTTAATCAACCTAAAAAGGAGGAGTTTCTCAATTAAGTTTATTAAGTTTGTTATCTCATACCTCTATTAGCACTGGTTCTAGCTTGGCCCAATATAATTTTTTTATCGAAATCGGGTCTGTCGTTTGGCTGAAAACTTGAACTAAGTAATCAACAAAGATTTGTACATGTGACGGCAGATTTTTTTTTATTTCGACGACTTTATTATACGTGTCCTTTAAAAAGTATAGGTTTAATAGGACTAAAAATCGAAAAATTTAATCGCTTAATGTAAAAATAATTTAAAATAGGCAATGAAAACTCGAGATAATTAGGTAACTTAAATGGACACCGACGTTAATTAGGATATAAGGTAGTAATTAATTTTTTATAAGGTAGTAATTAATTAGATTTTAAGTACATAATTTTAAATGGCTGTTTAATTTTCGCTCTCGATGTTATCATTTTAATTAATTTCTTTTTTAAATCTAGGTCACTAGGTATCAGCGTTCCATTTATGCCATGGCTTCCAAATACGAATGAAGCCGTGGCCCTGAGGCGGCTTCGGAAGCGTCGTCTCATTAGTCCTCACACCACCATTGGATTGCGTGGCCTGCAGAACTTGGGGTCCACGTGCTTCATGAATTGTATTGTCCAAGTAAGTGATATAAGTTTAATTATTGATACACATACTAACAGATCAGGACGAGGCGAGAATTTTGCTTAATAATGGTCTTCCCCGATAGATATAATCTGGGTGTCTTTAAATCACGAGTGAATCGGATTCTTCTAGCCAAGCGCGCTCCATCTTAGGTCGCAGTGGCGCTTAACATCAGGTGAACTGGCGATCAAGCGTAAGCCTATCAAGAATAAAAAAAAAAAATTGGACTAAATATGTCTTTTGTATAAAAACAAATTTATATTAAAAACACAGTTTGTAAGAGACGCAGCAACGGCGACAGCTTAATAGTAAAAAATTATCCCCGTTAATCATATTTAAGTACTTGACAAATGAGTGTATTGATATTGTGTTGTGTGTTGATATTGCCGAAGTGAAAACCGAAGATAGCCGAACTATTCACTTGCTGCTTTCGGGAACTATAAGTACTGTAAATAATCTGTCTTTGAATATTTAATCATGCAATTTACTTTTTCTTCTAAGTTTATTTGACGCTTTGTTGATCTAGGGGTTTGGACTGCGATATTGCCAGTAGGCTTAATATATAACTTACTGAACACTTGCTTGCCTTTATGAATTCATTTTCGTTGTTTTTAACTTTGTATCAAGAAGTTATTCATATATGTATAAACTGTATTTAACAGGATATAAAAACTATGAACATGTTTCAACAGTTATGAGGAAATAATGGGTATTAAGTACTTAAAAATTATTGTTTGTTGTGTTTAATTATTCAATTAATCGATACACCATAATGTAAATTGTACATACTGGTGTCATCATCAGCCGACTGTGGTGCATCTTTTGACATAGGTCTCACCTGTAAAGAGCACCTTAGCGTCCTGCCTTCAGCTTGACGCTACCAGTAGCTGCCTTCCACAGACCGTCGCTCCATCTAGCAGAGGGTAGTTTAGAACACATCACATTTAATTATCTATACGAACTTGTGGTCGCTCAGCGGTCGAAATTCATCAATAATTAACTTAAATTATAGTTTTATAAATATAGTTGTATTCTCAATTTGAATTTAACAATATACAAAAGACTATTAATGTGCGTTTGTGGCAAATACATGGTAGTGTGTGTAATGTTTTTTATTAATTAAATGTATTGTATAGTGTAGTTTAAACGAAATAGTAATCTCCACTCCTCTCTATAAACTATAGGTAAATGTGGGAAATTTCTTAATCCTCCGTCCGCGCCATTTTCGTAAAAAGGGGTACAAATATTTTGTTTCACGTATTTAAATAGATATACAAAGTTTAAAAGTGACAATAAAAACTCAAGCCATAATATCCAGCCGTCTGTAAATGCTGTATCTATAACGGATTTGAATTTAAGCTAATTCACACAAAACGAAACAGAAGCTCGCATAGTTACACTTAAGGAGTCACGTGCCGCCGACCCTGTAGAAATCGCTTCATGCCTTTCCTAAATAAGCCATATTGTATTCGTGGGTAAAAGTACAAGCATATTAGGCCGCTTGAAGTGACAGTTAGCTGATCATATCTGTGGAAGAACTGAGAACCGCTGGATTAGACGAGTGGAGCCTGCGCCTGCAAGCGTAGTCTAGTCCAGGACGCCCCACTGCTAAATAGAGGCAGCAGCAAAATGCGCCTCTATTGAATTGGTGGGCTATGGCGATCTTTTTTCTTTTCTAAGGCTAAGCGCGCACTACGATTAATATTCGGTGCGAAAACATATCGCAAATTTGTGAACAATAGAAAAACAGTACAATCCGCGCACTACGACAGCGTAGTGCGTAGTGCGTTTGCGTAGGAACTACTGTCGTTTGCGATATTACGTCGCACTTTAAAAATCGCAACGAATAAAAATCGTAGTGCGCGCTTAGCCTTAGTAAAACGAAACCCCTACACTAGATATAACCTGTATCGCGGGTGCAGTTTACAAACATGTACTTCACGAACAGAAATGACCCCCAGACTCAGAGCAAGTGTCTCTGGTTTGGACAAAGACACTTGCCCGACCCCGGGATCGAACCCGGGACCCGTTGATACAAAGGCGGCACACCTAACCCCAGACCAACGAGGCACGCCTAACCCCAGACCAACGAGGCAGTCAGGATTAGGAGAGGCCTTTTTCCGGCAGTGGACTAACGTGAACTGATGATGATGATATGAGTCCCCGTAAGCATTGACGTCAATAATGCCCACCGGTGTTTTTTTCCTTATCGACTTTAAATATTAAACGAGATGCTTAATACATATTTATGGGTATTCTGAAAACTAACTGCAAAGGCGATGCTCTACATACATTTTCAAGTGACTTGACGCACAAGAATATCATCTTATTCACAATTTCAGAAACTTGTTTACCGTAAGGTTTTGTTTTACTTAATGTTCTGCGCTAAACGGCCATTACTTACTTCTCTCTCTCTATTCTTTCTCTACTCGGCCCCTCGGTCGGGTCTTGTTCAATTGGAGGGAAATTAGCTTACTCTGCCACGCTGACCAGACGGACCCCAGGGTCCCGGTGCATGCTCTCATATCGGGGTGTCAATCCCGTGGCCCTGGTTCGGACATTTGAGGATCGCCGTCGGTTTTAATGGGTACGTTTGGGCGCAATTTACCATCTCTCGCGCCCCGGAGTCTCACATAACCCAGCCAGTCCCAACGGACGGGGAGCCATGAGGATCACCGACAGGGTTTCATATCAAGTTTTCTTTCTCTTGCGGCCAGGTACCGACGCCCACTTGATGAAATGCGATGGTGACATGTTCGGTGTTCGATTTTCCGTGAATCACGTAACAATTTGGTATTCATCCTGCTAGTATCGTGCATACTGTTATTGTTCAATTTTCAGTGTCGAACCAAATTTATATAGTACTAGCGGACCCGACAGACGTTGTCCTGTCAAAAAAATTTACTCTTTGACGTTAGGAACATACCTACATTGCTGATACAACAGTGAGTGGTTGTAATTTAATAAGAACATTATACAATAGCAATAAAGCTCAAATTATCTCTACGTTTTAGTTAGAAAACGTTTGTATGGGAAAAAGAAAAAGGCTGTTTTTAGGGGTTTTTCGGCAATTATTCGAATTTTTCGTACGTAAAAATCATCCTTGAACTTCAACGAACATTTAAAAAAAATAATTGGCCAAATTGGTCCAGGCGTTGTTGAGTTATGCGGTTACCAACACATTTTGCGATTCATTTTTATATTATAGATTTATTGGCTTTAATTTTTAATGTACCGTTGTCGGTTACTATGAAATGTTTTTATGGGATGGTACTAGTACATCGATACTTTATTGTGACCCTGATACATTTTCATTCGTAAACCGCAGACAGAAAGCGTACCCCAATCTGAATAACAACTGCACATTTGTTTGTCGCTATCGATCGGCTCGTGCCCAATACATATGGATCGTAGTATCATTATTATGTACCACATCTTGCACACCCCTCCAGTCCGGCTGAGTATGAATTTATGAATGTCAGGTCACGTGTCCGCTCAGTTTTTTATTCGAATGAGACACATCTGTATTGCTTGTTACTGGTTACTGTATTTTCTGGAATGTTCCGTTGTGCATACAATGCGTTTAGTAAGCTGGCCACCTCATAATAAATATTGTTTGTAGGTACGTATGCTGGCTGGTTTCGCTTTCCGTGTGGTGATACACTGTATCACGACCCCATTCCACCCTGAGTGTGTAATAAGAGCAGACAATACAAAATTACAAGTCCGAAAACCTAGCTACAAGAGATAGAAAACTTGATACGAAAACCTGTGCCAAACCGTCTGGCCGGCGTGGCACAGAAATAATTTACGCTCCGTGTAACTGGAGGAGGCCCGACTCAGCAGTGGGTTATGTGTGGGCTGAGTAGTAGGATTAGTATGCTGGTTACCAACCAATCCTTTCGCCAGTGAGGAATACATATAAATCTGTAGCGTTACAAACAATAATCTCGATTGCCACTGGCTCAACTACGTCCTAGCTTTGCCTTTGTCCATGATGAAACTCTCGTTTCTCGGCCCATCACTTTCGTCGTGAGTCAGGCCTCCTCCAAATTCATCGTAGGAAATTAGCCGACTGTTACACGCCGGCGAGAGGTGTTGGCACAAGGTTTGTATCAAGTTGTCCTTCTCTTACGGCTAGGTGACCTACCTCATCGTTCTCTTAGTTGCCTCTGAAGACAACAAGGATGGTATGGGTTGGTGACTATATCCGTCACAAAATGCCCGTCAGAAAGAGCGATGCTGTTGTCCAACTGGGGACATCTACCTTATAGAATACCGCAGTCAAATAACAACCAACAATTGGGTGATGTTGCCAGAGACCTTTATAAGGGGAAATAGCTGTTACCTGCTGAAGGAAGCCACTTTCAGGAGGAGTCACCCTAAAAAATGTTATAGAACATTTTTGGAATGACTCGATTAAAGATTTTTATCGCTGCATTTTGTCTGGACACTTGTTGAAATTTAATACGTGATACGACATCTGTCCGTCACTGCTACTGAAGCTTTTGTTACAGTTGCTTTTGATAAATTTAAAACCCTTTAAAATCCAACATCACTTTTAATGCAAGTCGCACTTTATATACATTCCAAACATTGGACCAGCACTCTATCTGTCAACGGTACTTACGTTTTATTTCAACACCAATCTAGCTTAAAGCAGTAAACAGTAGTAACTGTTGATGCGACGCTCCAGATTCAGAAGTCGAGTCTCGGAAGGTGAAATAAAATCTGTATACGCTCCACCACAAGGCCTTATACATTGTTGTACCACACATATGCATACTCTTGCGAAATCTATTGTAGATTGTGTTTCACGACCTCTGATGTAAGCGGCCTCATTATGGGTGCATAAATAATTTGTGCAGTTTCTAAAATCTTCTGTATTGTCCTTAAAAATGCAATTATGTACAATTGACTCGAAATTGTTTGATGCTTTGATCAATTAAAATTTATTTGGTAAATAAATGGTGAAGTCATTCATTGGGTGACTATTGGCATAAAACATTCAAGAAGCAGTGTTGGTTTGAGATGTCATAATTATGACACAATGTTTAGCTCGCAGTGTCATCGTAAAACTGCGGTTTCTTCGAGTAATAATGTGTGCCTTCGCAGGCTCACTATAAACGTTTTAACTTATAAAGTCCCAGGATTTACAACTATGTATTTTATTTTCACCTGTAGATCTTTCTATATCTAGAAAACCAAATCTCTTTCAGACTTTGATACACACGCCTCTATTGAGAGACTATTTTCTTGGAGAGAAACACAAATGCAAGTCCCAAGGGTCCGGAAAATGTCTTGTTTGCGAAGTGTCCAAGCTCTTTCAGGTATGTTTCTTGGTTATGTTCACTAAATTACAGAAAGTGGTGTGCGATAGTTTGCACTTAATCCGTAATATTAAAACATTTCAGCGTTTACAGTTTGTCCCGTTTTATATCGGCACAAATTTGATAAAACTGTATCGCCAAGAATGTTTATTTAAGACTGCAAATATTGATTGTGGTGTTTGCAAAAATGCTCCAGTTAGTTTTATATGTACGTTTTTATCGTAATGTGTAGCATTTGTAGACACTGGTAGATGTAAAATTAAGAAGACTGTTTTTGAGCAATACTTCCTGCAATAGAGAATATAACAAGAAATATACATTTGCGTCTCATATTCTCTATATTTGCAGTATGTCTTCCATCTACATCTCGATTGATCAAAGATATATAATCGATACTACCTTGTATGATTCTTTAATTTTTAATAGCATGATGTAAGTAATCACAACTTTACCTACACATGTGTTGCCAATTACGTAATCTTGTGTACAACATAAAAAAGCAGCTGTGTAAAAGGAACTTATCATGGTTCCAATAATTCTCGGACATCAATATACCGAACCATTTCTGCACAGGAGTTCTATTCTGGGGCGAAGACCCCGTTGACCCTCCACCGTCTCCTGCACTTAATCTGGACGCACGCCCGACATCTGGCAGGCTACGAGCAACAGGACGCTCACGAATTCTTCATCGCGACACTCGATGTACTTCACAGGTTGGTTTTGTTTCTCTGCTCGGACTTTCACTCACTCGAAATATTTAATAATAAGTCTAGTCTACGATTTATTTTTAATTTTGACAATGTCGTGCCTTGTATTTAACTAGACAGATTGTAATTTTCATGCTTAAGCTGATTATTTGAAAGTGCTGTTAAAAGCAATATTTTATGAATAGCCAGATAGTATCGATAATGTTTCCTATAACAAATAAATGTCTTCGAAATTCCAGGCATTGTATGAACGGCGTAGAAGATACGGAAAAGAAAGAGAACGGTCGCTGCAATTGCATCATTGATCAGATATTCACAGGCGGCTTGCAAAGCGATGTAGTTTGCACATCTTGTTCCGGTGTCTCCACCACCATTGATCCGTTCTGGGACATCAGTCTGGATGTTGCCGGTCCTGGCTCGCTGCAAGCCTGTCTTGAAAGGTTTACTAGAGCTGAGCACCTCGGTTCCGCAGCCAAAATTAAGTGCTCCAAATGCCGAGCGTACCGGGAGTCAACCAAGCAGCTTACTCTAGAAACTCTACCAATCGTCGCCAGTTTCCATCTGAAAAGATTTGAGCATTCGTCCCAAATTGATCGGAAGATATCGGCGTTCGTGTCTTTCCCCGCAGAATTGGACATGACTCCGTTTATGTCGTCTCATCGTCGCGCTGTGGATGTAGGCGGAGCGGACAACAATAATGCTCCGGAGGGTATCTTCGAGGATAACCGCTATTCTTTGTTCGCGGTAGTGAACCATTTGGGCTCCTTGGACGCAGGACACTACACGGCTTATGTGCGACAGATGAAGGGCAGCTGGTTCAAATGTGACGACCACATGATCACTAGGGCTTCACTGCGCGAGGTGTTAGATAGCGAAGGGTGAGTGTGAATTAATGCATTCATGTAAAAAAATACTTATACTCTAAGATTGGACACGGGAATATTTTTAAAATTTTGCCAGTTTTGGAATGATTGACATCCTGATATCGTTTAATGGAATTCCTTACTTTAATGAAATACTAGCTACGCTCCGCGGTTTCACCCGCGTAGTTATGGATAATTATAATAATGATGATAGAAAGTATTTATATTTTTATTCGTTAGATTTATTCCTACTTGATAATTATCAATTCTCTCTCAAAATCTCTTTATAAATTATAGCATAATATGTGTTATTCATTTTCATTAAAATCCATTAAGATTTTTTTGCGTGAATGAGTACCAAACATACATCCATACATCATTACGAACTCAACCATTTTTAATATTAGTCTGATAATTTATTACTTATTTTATAAACTACTACAGACTGTCTATTGTTCTTTAATAATGATTGTGAATTGCAGCAATTATACATTCGTTCCGGAATGAATAATTCCTTCAACATTATTCATTCTTCATTCCAGGTACCTCCTGTTCTACCACAAGACTGTCTTGGAATACGACTGCGAAGTGTCCTAAAGTAATCGGGTTTCGTCGCAAAACATAAGCCACCGCTACCGAACATGATCTCGTTCGATTCGGTTTGATTTTGTACGGCCAAGCACATGGGCCTCCTAAAATTGACACATTTCTGTTGGACATGTGTGAATTTTAGTGGACGCGTTTAATCTATCTAGTTGCCTAAACAATTCACAAATACCAGCTTTAATTTTAGGTAAGTATTTTATTTAGTTCAAAGAATCTTTTAGGTAGAATATGTTGTGATACACAGATGAATACACAGATGGCTGTTCTTGATTTTCCTGTGTTTTTTTTTTATTTGGAACTTAGAAGACTTGAAATTATTAAAATTAAATTATTTTTAAGTTAATTTGATTATGAACATGGATTTACGTGAAGACGAGGGTATGCATAACTCTAATAATATTTTTGTAAAAACGAAAATATCAAGTTTAAGAGCAAAATAACTTTGCAAATGTGTTAAATCTCCTTAGGTTTTTTTTTATATAGTGCGGTAAATACTGCGAATTGCTACTTAGTATTCAGTATAGTAGAAATTACAACGACAATCTCTCCAATTCACTCGTCTATAATTTTTTCATTGAAATATGCTTTTAAATGAGAATCATTAATCATCTCATCTAGTAAAACGATCCACATCTATACACCTAGAAAGGTGTGACGAAAGCGTGACTGAGTGGAAAGTTGATCATAATTTTTCTATCAAAAAATGTATGACCTTATTCCGAAAACTGTCAAAGCCAGAAAAAACAGAGGAAACACATAAAATAATCATTTTAACTTCATCATCATTTCAGCCAAAAGACGTCCACTGCCGGACATAGGCCTCCCCCAAGGATCTCCATTTTAACTTATCGAGTTATAATCAATTTAATACGATTTTAATCACAGTTCTTGAAACTATAAGACAGAAAATAATTCTATTATAGAACTGCTTTTATTGATTACTTTCTCAATACCATGTTCTTTTCACCCTGTATGATATTGATGTATGTATACAGGAGGCCTATGA
Organism: Clostera curtula; assembly: GCA_905475355.2. NCBI lineage: Eukaryota > Metazoa > Arthropoda > Insecta > Lepidoptera > Notodontidae > Clostera > Clostera curtula. Next base: position 6,528,623 of record FR997806.1, on the reverse strand, counting down.
TACGCAATATTGACAAATATGGTCTTCAATAGATTTTTCTAAATTTGATTTGCATTGCCCGTGTGCTGGCCTAAAGAACTACACAAAACTCTACAATCAAAAGTTTTGTATCAAAAGTCATGTCTACTCTCGTGATATTAGTATAGATGTTTAAAATGTCGATGGTTTTTCAGCGGAATCGTTCACGAATTTGTTAGTATTAAGCTTTAACGTAATATCAATGGAACTCCATGGTGTATACTATTCAAAATTATACGTAGACAATCATGGCGAGATCTGTACAATGAATATGAAACAATAGAGAGATTCAAATAGTTGAAGGCTTTTTTTATTTATTTACGTCCTACAATTTGAAACGTAATTAAACAAGCTATAAGAAAACTTACACTTTTTCTCAACGCGAACTGGTTTCTTCCAATTTCGTCACCCATAATGACTTGACACCTCATAAGCGTTGCAAAAATCCTTGTCGATTTTGACAGTTGGGGGTAATGATGTTATAATTAAAAGGTGTAGATACGTTACCTGTACAACATTCGATCTATAAAAATGGCAAGCCAACGCACACATAGTTAACTTAATATGCAATATGCACACTGCATTAGATGAGTCGTGAAAGTATAGGATGGTATGATTTAATAATAACGTGCTAAATAGAGATAAATATAATTTGTTGTGATGCGTCGTCACATGCACTAGAAACAATATAGATTAATTAAATCAGACATAACATTTTGCCCTACCAAGTTTTATGCCTAAAAATATTTTGTAAATAGATTTTGTCTCGTTAAGTAAACATATATATTAGAAACAGCTGTTTTTTTTCGCAATTTCAGGGTTGTTCCCATAATAAAAGTGGTTTATAATCATGAGAACTCCACCTTATGAGATGTATTTTAATTAAAAATTGCTCTGTATTAATAGTTTATTTATTACTCAAGTAACACAGCTCAAAAAAATAAAACAATTTAATTTAAATAACAACTGCATTACAAAAAATAACATCACTTAATAACCTTTGTACCTACTCCGTTAGGCAGCTCACATGTCTGTTTCTTTAAAGTCTGTGATGCGTAATGACATCTATCTCTTTTGCACTTGGTAATGAGGATACTTTTACGTTCCACTCATTGATTTTTATCGCCATATTTTACGAATAACATTTTTAATTTGTAAAAAATATTAATTATATTACGGAAATAGTGATAGTTACGAATGATAAGTGATTCCTTGACTTTTAGAAGTTTTGTTAGAGTAGTTAGTGCAATATCTCATAACACACGACGGCAATTTCAATTGTTTTATAGCACTTTTTACACACGGCTCTTGACGTGCATCTGTTGACGCCAGCGACGCAACACTGAGGTCAGGTTTGCTAATTAGCCTACTTTTAACGTGCCGCTTGCTGACCGCTTATAACCCATCTACACCTTTTTACTTCTAACATCATTGGTTGGGGGGACATACCAAAACTGTTAAAATCGACATTCAAAGGGTATATTGTTGATTTTTACTCATTGAGTTAGTAGACCTGTTGGCATTGTTAAACATAAAAAAATGGGGAGTAGAAACCATTTGTAAAACCTTTCTCTCTCTAAATTTATTTATTTTTGTACAAATTCTGCCATGATACTTTGATGGTTATCGAACGGTTGCATATTTTACACGTGCCTCTGATATCAGTGATCTGGTTTTAAATATATTTTGCGAGATCCTATCTTGGTATTTCCTATCGTTTCGATGAAAACATAAACTGTTTGGATGAAAAGGCTCAATTGTTATACAGTTTTAATCTTTCTTATTTGAGGCATAGTTATAGAGCCTTTTGATGTGTTATGGGACCGATACCATATAAATTGTGCATTGGAATAATTGTAAAAAAATAACGTTAGTAAACTTGATTATATTTTGTAAGTTCGTCACCAAACATGAAAACAAGCCGTTCAGAAGATACAATACAACATTATCTGGGCTCATAAATTACCCACTGCTGATTATCTCCATATTGATGAAAGTTTTTTTTTATAAGATTGACTGGATGCATTATGTTTGCGCCTCGGGATAATATGCGCCGACTTAGCAGCGGGTATTGGATGAGTATGTATGAGATGATGATGAATGTGACATCGCGTACTAAATTTATATTCACTAATCGACGCCATCTTGGTATAGACTCCCAACCTCTGGGGTTGCCGGTGGATCACGTGACAGATATTTTTAAAAAGCATTGATGCTCTGGGCCTGTAGATATGAATTATATGTTTTCAAAGATCTGCGATGCAGGTTATAAAAGATGCATTTAAAAAATAGAAAATATATATTAAAATAAACAATCGTTTGATAACTATCAATTTAAAAAAGTTAATTGACAGATTTCTTAACTTCGATGTTACTATGCTTTATTGAGCTACGATAAGCTATTTAGAGGTACACTTGACAAGATTCATTAGTTTTCGACACTATTACTTGAAAATGGACTACTATGTACAAGTCCTTTAGTATATCTAAATTGTTGTTGAATGTATTTCTCATCATATTAGACTCACACTGTTACATGCAATTATTACATACTAGCAGTGCCCTGCGCACGGTGCTAACATTTTTTCAACCGGCATTTTTCTTGGAATTTCGTAAATTCCGTTAAATGGCCTCTACTCTGTGAAAAGAATATTCCTACCAAATTTCAAGTCTCTAGGTCTTATAGTTCCAGAGATATCGTGATGAGTAACATTATATGTGGAAATCTCCTATTTATTTTGATAGAAAATAATTTAATCGGTGCTTTGACTTTTGTTTTAATTATGTTGATTCGGGTTTATTATCTACATATTTTGTTTTGGACAACGGTATAGATTACCTACCTACATGTTAACAGCAAAGAAAATAAAAAAACACAAGTCTCAAATACTTCATTGATAAATTTATCAATCAGTTGTACGATAATTCTTAATTTTCCTGTCGTTGGCAAGCATAGTTAGGATTTGGCATGTTTTTTCAACCTTGCTTTTCTCAGTGTAAATTGGGTACTAGCCTAGCTTGATTGGACAACTGCCAGTATGTTTGTTTAATAATTTCCTGGCACTGGCGGACTCGCTTTGAGCAATAAATCATCATAGCGAACATAACTTGAGAAGAACAGAATATAATTACTCTATTATTTTAAGAATGTACATGTACAATGTACCTTTGGATGATAATGTTTTAACTTGTGAAGATATATTTAATCACTAAATATTTCAAGTACTAATTAGTCCAGCGGATAGTGCAGAACGGAATCGTCTTGCTCTGCCGCACGGTCCATCGATGGTAACATCTATATTAATACCCCCGTGTGGGGATGGGCCCGTGTGCAGATTAAAAAGCTTCCCCACCGCACGCTGGGAAATAACGCGTGTTATAAAAGTCAACAAAACCCAGCAAGCTAGGTCCTAGGATCTAATGGTCCGCCCGGCTAGCTACCACCCTCACATCTATGTCCGGCGCCAAGCAGTTTTACTGTGTTTCCTCGGGTGTAAGTGAGAGCCGGTGCCCGACAGGGCGTTTCCTTGAATTGCTTGCTCCATCTTAGACCCTGGCGTTGCTTTCCTAGCCTAGGGTCAAATGCAAACAAGTCACTGATAAAAAAAAACGTCCTGGTCTCATTGGTCTTTATTTATTTATTCACAATAGTTGCTTGCTGTACTTACAGTTGCCCAATGCGTACAGTAAGCCAAATTACACTACTAACTAATCTTATTTATAAAGTTCTATACAGTATCTTATAAATTCGCCAATTGTATTATGGAATATTCTACTGCACCTGCATATGGTAGCCGATACACGTTGTCAGTAGCGTGATAAAGCACAGCTATGTAACCTAACCTAAAAAAATACCCGTGGTTCCACTAATTGGGTCGCGGAGCACAGACCCCAATCGCTCCGTGTAAACCTCGTTGGTCTACGGGTTAGATGTGCTGCCTTTGGATCAACGGGTTCCGGGTTCGATTTCGGTGTCGGGCAAATGGCTTGTAAATTACGTGTTTGTGAACTGCCCTAGCGATACAGGTTATACCTAGTGGCAAATCAGCTTATAGTGGTTCCCCAAAAGAAAATCGAGGAGGGTATTTGAAGTTATATATGTAAGGATGATTATACAAATATTAATCTGGTTTCTAGATTTAAACAAACGTGCGTATACAGTGTGGGTCTAATCGTTAGAGATAGTTTAAAATATCGACCTAAGTACCGCTTAACTCATACGATAATATTTATGTATGTCGCTTTGTCGTCTCAACACACATATTGGGTCGAAGGTAACCAATCCAATCGTATTGATGTTGTATAAAAAAAATCTTTGAACTATATTTTACACGCAAAACGCGTATCATTCCTCGTGAAACTATGTGTTTGTTTGTGTATGTCAATAGATAATAATCGTTTGTTTAATTTCGGAACAAAATTGTCGGATCTACCTCGCTGTGTTTGTCTGTTTTGCATTTCAATTAAGCCTCGTTAAAGACAGTTTAGTAATTCTGATGTGTTTCAAGTTTGAACCGCTTGTGTGACGTAGAGCCGGCTACACGTGAGCGAAATGTAACCTAATTTTAAAATTAATTGCGTACTAATTTCTCATTACAAAATTGAGACCTTTACTTGTACCACCCGTATGTGTGCTTTCGCATAATGCTGCGTTCATTATGAGAAGACAAATACGGAATTCATTCCTAAAGCTTACCTACATGAAGGGATCGTTGACTGATTTAGTTTTTTTTAATGAAAAGATTTTGTAATTTTTTTTATTATTAAATTACGTTTAGCCATTGTTTTCGCAAAATACTTGAGTCAATATTCTAATGTGTAAAACGTCGTAATCATTTTAGTGTTGCGAATATTAGGACCAGAGCGTTTGAATCAAAGCTAGTCGATTTTTAAATGAAAATATTAGATAGCAATGTATTATCGATATATTTTGCTCGGTGTGTGTTTTGTTATTTTTCGCTCATGTGTATCAGGCGTAGATGGATTTAAGTAGTTCGTAACCTATGACTGAACTGACATTAGCTTAAATGTGATATTTAATATTTATGACTTGTATTAAATTGTAGTTAGTTGTATGGATTTAATTTCTGGTATTTGATATTGATTTTATTTGAATTTATACCAATGCTTGGATATACCGGCAAATGATGAAATTTTATTTTGCTCTATCTTACCTACATGATAACAATAATATTGACATTGAAAGGCTTGATCTTTACGTTAATATCTTATCTTTATCTACCTAATAAATGTATATTTTATTTACAGTTTTATCTCTTAATTGATGATACTTTGCGTATATGGTAGCTTAAAAACATCTTGAACCTAAAGCCTTTTGGCGTGGGAAATTTGGTCCTTAACATCGAGCAATCGCGTGGCTCACGCCACCCTTCTCCGTCAATCACCGCCAAAGAGATCCAAAATCGAATTCCGCTCAGGATAGATTAAGGCCGTTTGTCCACCGCCCGCCGTCACCGAGAACGAGATTATTACGGGCCGAGTTTAAGATGACGTGACGGCGATCGTTTGTCCACCGCGCCGTTATATCGGTGGTTCAGTTAAAACAAAAACCGGGCGAACGGCGCGTTGCGACGGTAGTGTGTGGACAAGAACAAACCTGTTTTGTATTGCCGGCACATCGGCCCGTCATAAAACCGTGCCGAGTTCTAGTGGTCACGCCGAATTACACGAAACTTCGGCGACCGGGGTGACGGTTCTCTGGGTGACGGGCGTGCGGTGGACACATGGCCATAGTAAATGTATGTATCGCTAATTCGGCGCCGTCATCTCGTTCTCGGTGACGGGGGCGGTGGACCAACTGCGTTAGGCTCAAGATTTTTTTAACTACTGTACCGAAAGCGAAATATATTGTTGGGGCATTTAGATACGAAACATTTAGTTTTTAAATTGTTAAGTTCGAGTTCGTATATTGTTCCTTTTCTCATATTATGTAACTTTGCTAATTCCAAGCCTTAGTTCCTAATTTGAATCCATATTGATCACAGCCTCCATTTACCCGACCAGCACCGCCTCGCCTCAAAACAAGATTTATCAGATAGTGGAAGCGGTAATCGCGTTGACTTTGTCTGAAATACACTGTATGCCAGACAGCTTAAAGTCCGATTTCCCGTAATCGATATGGGAGATGAGGCAGTGCTGGTTTGGGTCCAGTTCCATAAACGCTGACCCTTATTTTGTTACTTTAGCATATCAATGGCGGGTATCGTGCATTGTAAAATAAGCTTTATTCGTAATGTTGGATCAATGAATATAATTATGTACCTATTGTCTTTATTGGTTAAAGTGTAAATATGTTTTGTAATTATCGTTCCAATGTACTGTAGACAGTCAGATAAGTTGTCCATCCCACCTGTTAATTAAAACCCATATATCATTTGCTGTATGAAACGATTTATTTTGCATTTAATATTTAGTAATTTCGATCCGAGCCTAATCAATTAATCTGAAAAATTAGTCCGTAATTATGATAATGATGTGATAGACGAGGCGTCACCGTTATATATTTATGATTTGTGATTCTACTAATGTGTATACTATACGATCAAAAATTAGGTTTAAGCGTGAAACAGCGAGTCAGTTTAAGTAAAACTCAATCAAATGATGACATATTCACGATATTGTAAACAAAATTAATCGGTTTTTTTTCTTCAAATTAATTATGTCGTGTTTAATTTAATACAATGAAGCGCTTATTATTAAATGTTAAAAATATTTTTAATGTAGTTGTAATTCGGTGTATTCCCTACCAATTGGGTATTCATTAGGGTTGAATATGATGTTTACCCGAGTTTTATGAATGCAGATTCTAAGCTGAAGAACGACAACATTATCATGTACAAATTTTTAATTAATCTAGACGAATTGTTATGATGATTTCCAGCCTAATATAAAGTTACTACTTATCTGTGTACACGGAGCTCTTACCGTCTCCCGTTAAAGACCTATCGCCTCTTTGCAAGAGCAACGTGACATCTCAAAGACCATCTGTGTACACGGAGCTCTTACCGTTACCCGTTCAAGACCTATCGCCTCTTTGCAAGAGCAACGTGACATCTCAAAGACCACTTACCTGCAATAAACCACTTTTCAATCTTAAAAACAAGGTTCAAAATAAAATAAATCACAATCTTACGCGACTATCGGTTATTGTGTGAATGTTGATACAGTTAGGTATTTTGAAGCATAAAATGGAATAGGTATAGTTATTAATAATTCCTGACTGACAAAATACCATTCTAGCCTCAAGAAAGATCTTGTCTTCGGGTAAACAATCACGTTGAAACAATGTATAACGAACTTATGTTATCCGATTTAGAAAGGTGTTCACACTCTTTGCCTATATAACAAATTGTTTCTCTTCATATTACTCGGGATTACGTCAAATTTCGCCTTGGAAAGCAAATGTACTTGCAGCGATATCTTAGCGTGCATCCAGTGTTGTAAGAATAACATATCTCAGTGTATGCTCAGCTAGGCCAGTACCGACTAATAACGGAAAAATATCGTCGCTGATACTGCAATGCGGTTAACGTTGGTACCTATTTTTAATTTTTATTGATTAAATAATGGAGTGTGCGGATACACACAATGCACCGGGGTCTGTAAATCATTCCAAGTCATGAGTCAGACCTTAATTAATTGTTTCTAAACATTGCTCACATAATCAAAATTTAAAAAAAAATGTATACAGCCTGTGGCAAATGGAGAATATATTGACTGATTGCATGCAATGTTACACCACCTCGTCTAGCATGCAAAACTTGATATTCTTTTGTGGCACTTTTTGTCCACTCCATAAGTCAAAAACTACAAAAGCCGGACCGGTTAGGACAAAAGCATCTGTTATGCGATGAATTCGGTATTTTCAAACATTTTTACGTCATCGACAGCGTATATTGCAGTATCATCGACAATTGTCATTCCGTATCGCATATGCGATGTTGCGAATTCATTTATTCGATTTATAATCTAGGTTTGGGTACTGGCCTATACAATTTGCAATATGTCAATCCCTTTAGCTCAGACTCCCTTTGCCCCATATTTAAAGAATTGGTGTTGAAATATTCATATAATAATTACTGTATCTTCGGTGTCATACTCGATGTATATGAGACTATCAATGTGGAAATAAATATTACAATTCAGCAATGTTTTGTTTAGTTACCCAGTTTATACTGTCCCGTTGTGTGTTAGTATGTAATTATCCGTGTGATGACGGATTTAGAATACCTAGTGTCACCACCCCATTCCATCCTGAGGGTGTCGTAAGCGCCGACAACACACGATACATCGTAGAAGAATTAGTTGGCCGCAGCCACTTGTCCGCGCGGCCTGGCCCCATAATGCGCGGAGGCCCTAAGAGAAGGAAAACTTGATACGAAACCCTAAGCCAAACTGTCTGGCGAGCGTGGCATGGTAGGCTAATTACCCTCTATGTAGTTGGAGGAGGCGTTACTCAGCAGTGCGTCATTCATTGGCCGAGAAGTATATAAGTAATTGTAATTATTCTTTGGTTTCTACTATTTTAAATAAATACTCATCTAGAAAATGTAATATTTTATTGTATAAAATATCACAAAGTTTAAAGATCTGCTTGTTAACCATACAATTTACGATTTCCAATAAATAAAACAGATAATTGAATACAATACCAATGCGGTACAGTAATCATTAACATTTAGAAAAAAAATACGATTTCATCGAACTACTATACGCAAATTAATATAGAGAACTCACTCCCACATGCATAAAAAATTAACGATATGCGATGTTTTTGATGCGTAGATCAAACCAAATTCTCGTAACAAAATGTTTACACAATGGAACCATCGAAAAGACTATATATTTCACGGTGATAATGAGCTCTCTACACCATTGCGGTAAATACTTATAACAATATACACATTAATAACCACGTAAATAATTTTACTTTCTATCACTAAAACTATCACATAACATCAGACTGCACATTTTAGATACTTCCTCAAAGGATTGAGTCATTGAGGCTGTGTCCCCAGTAGGCAAACAGTTTGCAGCCGACTGAGTGAGCCGCAAATTTGTGACGGACTGAAATTTGAGTTAGCTGCAAACTCAGATCCATTTTTGTGTGTCGCAACCGGTTTTGCTGAGTCTGCCACTAACTGAGACAGTCGGCGCACGTAACGCTGCAAACTGCGTAAGTGTGAGAAAAACTAGGAAACTGTGGACACTCCATTTCAAATATATGGAAGGGCGTAATAAACCGGTACGCCGGAAACTCAGTCGGCTGCTAACAGTTTGCCTACTGGGGACACAGCCTTATTCATACATAGAGATTCAACCAACTCTAATAAAATTGTTATACCCTATTCAAGATAGCGTGATCGATTTGGCTGATGTCAATTTTTCTGATCGACAAAAAGGTATGATTCCGAACTACGTCGTGATAATCGGGACCAGTAGTGCCGAGGTAGCACTTCTGCGTGCAGCGTACTTCGGAATCATACCTTTACTTTGCAATGGCGAATAGTGGTGGGAAACAGATAATAACTAGTAGTCCAAAATATAACAGTTTAAAATACTTGTAACTGTGACGAGATGGTATGGGTGTATTATGTGTGAAATTCTTTATCACTTTTTCTTAACTTTTTAAGACAATATTCGAATAAAAAACATTTTCATTTTGAAATAAAATTCGTTGACTTTAGCGCATTGAAATTTAACACTTTTACAACTATTATTTTCTTTTCTTTTTTGTTTACTTTCATGGTCTGAACCACCTATTTAAATTTGGCGGAAGGTGAAAAAATAACCCTGTAATATTAAATAGGAACTTATTATGAATATTGACCCACCATCGCTTATCTACCCAATGTTTTATATGTCTAGTGCAATAAACAATTTCACACGCCCACGCCAACTTGTCACTGTTACAAGTATTTTAAAACGTTATTTTTTGGACTACAAGATATTTTTTTTCCCATCACTAGCCCGTCTGTCAAATCGATCATGCTATCTTGAACAGGGTATAAGTACGACCACTTATTGTCAGGGTTCCGTAGCAGAATGTTAACAACTACAGCAAGCTGTCAAATCTGGTAACATCTATGTATACAATAAATAAAACTGGACAAAGAGTGCATTCGTATGTATACACGACACATAAACCAAAACAACATGTTTTACAATTTTTGTCTCTGCCTGTCTGTTTGTTTCGGCTAATCTCCTTAATAAATGGACCGATTTTAATGGGATTTTCACCTGCAGCTGATGTAATTAGGAGTTAGGCTACTTTTATTGAAACCTTCCCCTGTCGCTTTTCTGGAGCTGAGTTTTCCACATTATTCAATACCACCTGGCAACTATTGTTAATTGAGATTGATCATTGCTTATTTAGCCATTAAAATATTAATGACTTTTAAACTCTCATAGTGGTCGAGTTTAAATGAAACAAACTTAAATGTAGAGAATATGCATAAGAATGCAGAAATAAGTATTATGTTGTAATTTTAAGTAACTTAGTAAGTATTGTAACTTATTTCTCATTCAGTGAATACCAAAAGTCACTACAATGAATACAATCAGAAAAATATATTAGGCTTATTATTACAAAAACGCGATAGTATGCCACGGTTCACAAACAGATAGACATGAGATGCATATAGACTAAGTCCTTTCTCGACACAGAACCCTGAAAACGGTGTTAATTAAATGACTAGGATTAGTTATTATGCTGAACAGCGTCGTCGCAAACTGTTTCCTCTAATTTATTACTCGGTATATTTAATAAGATCTACATAGAGATTTCAAAAAGCAACACCCGATTTTTGTAATACTCCTTTACTACCTCTTATAAGCAATTAAATGTTTCTCACACTACCCCTTAGAAAAAGAATGACAAGAACTCTGAGTTTCTTGCCAGTTCTTCTCAGCAGTGGTCGCGTTACGAACTGCTGAGTGCTGGTAAATTAAAATATATTACTTTGCTTTGTATAATTTTTATTGACTATTTGTACCTAAGTGTCCATTGTGTTATATGCAAAACTAGCGACCCGTCCCGGCTTCGCACGGGTTCAATGATGGTTGTTTCATACATATAAACCTTCCTCATGAATCACTCTATCTATTAAAAGAAACCGCTACAAAATCCGCTGCGTAGTTTTAAAGATTTAAGCATACATAGGGACGGACATACGACAGCGACTTTGTTTTATAGGTACTATGTAGTGATAGTGATAAATGATTTGACTTTGAAAAATGTATGCCGTAGAGGCCGTAGAGCGTCACTGATATCATCATCTCAGAGATAAATGATCCACTGTACAGTCGGACTTTCAAATTACTATTATCATTGCAGATATAGAAGTATCGACCGTATGGTGAAGGATTTAAAATACACAACATCACCAACTCATAACATCCTGAGGATGTCGTACGAGGCAGGTCACCTAGCCGCAAGAGAAAGAAATCTTTAACTCTGTGCCAACCCGTCTTGCTAGCGTGGTACAGTAGACCAATGTCCCTCCATAAATTTAAAGGTGGCTCGACACGGTAGTGGTTCATTTACGCGCTGAAACGACGATAGTAGATAGTAGTTTAAACGCATCTAGAAACAAAATCTATTCTGCGCAATAGTTGATTTTTGGATCTCTTTGCCGGTGATTGGCGGAGTAGGCAGGCGCAAACATTTTTCCACAGAAGATTTTGATAAAAAAAAAAACATTTTTTATTTTGACTGCTTTTCGATTAGGAACGCGTGCATCGAGTATTGAGCATCATAGTATTAGCCGCATATATTCTACGCCAAACAACTTTAGCAAATGGGGGGATAGTGCCATAAACGGGAGAAAATTCGCGAATGTTTCGACCAATCGTGTTGGTCTCGCTTCCGTTCTCAGCCAATGAGACACAAAATACGATTTTGCAGCCATTATACTGTGCCCTGACACATATCAAATTAGCAAATGGCTTTAGTAATTGACCGTTGACTCAATAAAAGCAAACATACGATAAATAAATCACAAAAACAATGCGGGCACTTCTAACAGAACTAGAATTTCATATTTAAATATTGCAGAGTATTACAAAAACCCATATAACTAAACGATTTTATGTAGATGCATGAGAAACTGCGGTAGCTTCGTCCAGTAGATTTTCGAGTTGTTTCACGTCAGTGACGGGCAGCGAGCAAGCGTAACGGCGGCAAACGTATGCGGTGGGCACATCACCGGCTGACCTGATGCGGCTCAAAACTAAGAGAAACGAGTACAATATCAATATGAATTCAGTAATAACCAAAATTGAACATTTATGCCTGCCTTGGAAGAAAATTGTTTGTTTGCATAAAGTAATAAAAAGAAATACAAAAGACTTCAAACTTATAAAAAACAACATAAATAAATAAATATCCTTGGACATTTCACACAACGCCATCTCGTCCCAAGTTAGGCAACTTAATGCTTGTGTTATGGTAACGAGATGGATGATAAACTACTTATATACATTTTTTTTTGTAAATACATACATATTATAGATAGAAATGACACCCAGACTCCGAGCCAGTGCCTCTGGTTTAGACAAAGACACTTGCCCGACCCCGGAATCGAACCCGGGACCCGTTGATCCAAAGGCGGCACATCTAACCACTAGACCACTAGATACGACATACGGGCATTTTTTAACTGCCTATACTAGGTATCATTTCCAGGCTCTGTACCAAAAATCAATTAAATTGGAGCAATAGCCTAGGCGCAAATTTTTTTTTAAATTTTTGCCTCATTTGAACATATGTATCTTTCCTAACAGATGTTTATGCCTAACGCATCGTTTATTAACCTTAGGGGCTGTCCATTAATCACGTGATGTTTTTTTAACATGTTTTAACCCCTCCCTCCCCCTTGGTGATACCTGGTGAGGTTTAAGACTACCCCTCCATCCCCCATGAAAAATCACGTGTATTTTTTTTCGAATTCATACTAATCACATATAGTATATGTAGTGTAATTTAATGCCCCTATGTCATATCAACTCTGTATATATACATATTAATATGTAAAAAAAAACTAATTTAATAAATTATGCCCATGTGGTATTGTGCCTAAAATACTGGCAGCATTTCCCCTTTTGCCATGGAATACCCACTTTGATAAAACATGTCCAAGAACCATCTATAGAAAACCTGCTTTTAAATAAAAACAGCATCATAACCAGCCCACTAATTTAGTATCTACGATGCCACAGATATACAGACTCGACTTTTTGTCTGTCTTCAGATACGCTTTAATCATGTCTTTAACACCGAAAATATTTATTATGTACCACCATTTCGGCAGTGAAGTACAGAGAAAACAGAAAAAGTGTAAATAAAATTTGTGTAGTAGGTATAAATTCCGCAGGATGGTGAAGAATTTAGAATACATAGTGTCACCACCGCATTTCATCCTGAGGGTGGAAGAGCCGACAAAAGAAAATGATACGGCCGGAAAAGGAAACTCTATGCCAACCCGTCTGTCCAGCGGGGCATAGTAGGCTAATTACCCATGAATTTGGAGGAGGCCTGGCTCAGTAGTGGGTCATTTATGGGCTTAAATGATGAGTTTATTGTACACTAGTGGCCCGCCCCGGCTTTTCCCGTGCAAAGCCGGGGTGGGTTATACTTAAAAACCATCCACTTGAATCACTCTATCTATTAAAAAAAACCGCTTCAAAATCCGTTGCCCAGTTTTAAAGATTTAAGCATACATAGGGACGGACAGACTACATCGACTTTGTTTTATACTATGTAGTGACTAGTGGCCCGCCCCGGCTTCGCCCGTGCAAAGCGGGGGTGGGTTATACATACAAAACCTTCCCCTTGAATCACTCTATCTATTAAAAAAAAACCGCTTCAAAATCCGTTGCGTAGTTTTAAAGATTTCTCCCTATGTATGGACGGACAGAAGAATGCGACTTTGTTTTATACTATGTAGTGAAGAAAAGATTGTTACACCTTTGAATTGTTTTTTTTTGTGTCCCGTAGTTCGTTCTGGGTTGAACTAGTTTAGAAATGAATGAGTAACATGAGGTAGACTCACGTATATCGGACATACCAGCGGGCGACTCCGTGGCTGGGTCCGCGACGCACAGGACACGGCCCGGGAGCAGTCTCGTTCGGACAACGCGAACCAGCTCCAGAGTGCGAGGGTCCGAACGTCCACCCGATATCAGCACCTGACCACAAACACTGTCTGAAAAACTGGCTCATATTCAACACACTCTTTTCACGTGTAATTTTTTTTTAATTGAGGTCCAAAAATAGCAAATATAGAGAAAATATCTTGCCGGATCTTCTCTGTAGAGCTGCATTCTAAACAGGTGGTAAATGGTAAATTTTATTGTATTGTTTGACTTGTCAAAAGACCTCTAATCAGCCAACTTGATTGAATGAGTTTTGATTGATTAACTCATTATTGTACAATAATTAACAACTTACTATAGTATTTAAATATGTACTAGCTGTAAGATTCCCGAATAGTAATAAAATAAAATAATAAAATAAATACAATTATAGGTGACTTGTACAATAGGTGGCCTTATCGCTAAAGAACAATCTCTTCCAGGCAACCGACAGATGGCTTTAGGGAGAGTTCTCTTATTATATTGTGAGATATTTCAACATTCGTTCAAATAAGAGTAGAAAACTAATAATTATAAAAACTTGACTTCCAACGAGGCATTTCAATAAAATAGCACACTTTAAAATGCAAATCAAACCTGTGTAGGCGAGTCATTGTAGAACATCAACGCCGACATCATCTCAGGTAAGGACGTGGGTTGTTCCTTGAGTCGCTTGCCAAACGCCATTAGCAATTGCTTAGCCATCTCTCGTTCGTGCTCTCCGCCTTCAGGTATTGAACTTTTGTCCGCGTACGCCGCCAACCGTTGAAGATTGTGGCAAGCTACACTGTTGCCAGAGGGCTCAGCGCCGTCTTGATCTATAAGGACACATACATAAAGGAACAATAAAGGCGAGTGTGAATGAAAGTGTTGGAAGGGGTCATGATTTCTTAGGTTTTCACGATTATTACGCATTGAAATTAAACATTTTTTAACGGATTTATCGCGTGTATATTTAAACTTGACTAAATTCTTGACCTGGCCTTTTTCAAAACGTCCCTGATTTGATCCAACCCCCCTCGAACATTGAAATTAAACACTTTTTAACGGATTTATCGCATGTATATTTGGAATGCCTTGCAGCAATCGTGAATAATGTATACACGATAAATCCGTTAAAAAGTGTTTCATTTCAATGTTGGAAGGGGTGTTGGACCAAATCAGGGACGTCTTGAAAAAAAGGCTAGGTCAAGAGAAATAAAACGAAGAGCATATATGAAGTGAATAATGAAAGTGGTCGAAGCGAAACAAGTATGTAATAATCGTAGCAAGTGGAAAGAAGTGGTCTCTGCCTACCCGTGGGGAAGGAGGTGTTATTATATGTATGTATATATAAACCTCAACAACGGTGATATTCTTCAAACTCCTAAAATTATTATCTTAGAATACAGGTTAAAAAGATATCAATTAACACTAATACTGAGCCCATACATGACCCACCGCTGAGTTGGCCCTCTCTAGTTACATGGTAATTGGCCCAACTGTGCCACGCTGAAAAAACGGGTGGGTTGGTATAGAGTTTCGTATCAAGTTTTCCTTCTCTTGTGGCTAGGTTATCAGCCGTCACTTCCCTTTGTCGGCTCTTATAACACCCTCGGGATGGAATGGGATGGTGACAGTATGCATTCTAGATTATTTGTTTAATTATTGGTCTATTATTTAACAGCGACAATTATATGTATGTATATGAGTAAGTATTCAATTGATGGCGCTATGTTAAAATTTAAATTAATGTATGTTAATGTTAAATGTAATATTATTTCAAAAACCTTAGCCACAGCAACGCGTGACCGGGTCTGCTAGTCTTCTTAAAATATAAAAATGAATCGCTAAATGTGTTGTTAAGCCCATAAGTGAGCAACGCCTGGACCATTTTGGCCAATTCTTTTTTTAAATGTTCGTTGAAGTCCAACGATGGTTTTTAAGGCGAGAAAAATTCGAATAATTGCGGGAATTACCCTAAAAACAGCCTTTTTCCCATACAAACTAAAATGTAGAGACAATTTGAGCTTTATTGCCATTGTGTAAAGTTCATATTAAATTACAACCACTCACTGTCGTCTAAGCAATGTAGATGTGTTCCTAACGTCAAAGACTCAATTTGCGCTATCTTTCTGACAGGACGAAGTCCGTCGGGTCCGCTAGTAGAATATAATTGTTTTTTTTTTTATTTCACGCAAAGCCATCTCGTCCCAAGCTAAGCAACTTAATGCTTGTGTTATGGTAACGAGATGGATGATAAACTACTTATATACATTTTTTTTTTGTAAATACTTACATATTATAGATAGAAATGACACCCAGACTCCGAGCCAGTGCCTCTGGTTTAGACAAAGACACTTGCCCGACCCCGGAATCGAACCCGGGACCCGTTGATCCAAAGGCGGCACATCTAACCACTAGACCAACGAGGCATTATCCTGTTCCCAATAAATAACCTACCTTCCTTCAGCCTCAACACCACAGTGGTGTCGTCTGCGGAGCAAGTGAAATAGCCACCATTTGTCGAGTCCCAGAATAATTCATTCTGTGTGTTCTGTAGCTCGCGGGCCCATTTCAGCCATCGATAGTCCAACGACGCCTCGTACAGGTCCAATAAACCTTTGATCAAGAACGCGTAGTCATCCAAGAAGCCTTTGATTGGTGTTTCCCTAGAATTTACAAAAAGAAAACTTATTATCCAGTGCTACTACTCAGGCCATAGATGACCCACTGCTGCGATGGGCCTCCTCCAGTTACATTGAGTGTAATAAGCCTACTGTGCCACCCTGGCCAGCCGGGTTGGCACAGGGTTTCGGATCAAGATTTCCTTCACTTTTGGCTAGGTTATCGGCCTACTCATTAACATTTGCCGGCTCTTACGACACCCTCAGGATGAAATGGGATGGTGACACTATGTATTCTAAATTCGTTACCACTAGCTGTCACTATATCACATTCTTAACACCTGTTCTATTATTCCTCCGAACTCATTACGCAACTTAAAAAACAACTAAAAAAAAACATAAAGAACTTACGTTTGAGCGACAGATCCATCCTCAGCGCGATAGCAAGAATGCAACAAGGTCTTCGTCGTACTATCGTATAAATTGTTCATGATAAACTCAGCAGTTTTGATAGCATCTTCCACAAAGTCCTTTTCTCCCAAGCCTTGCCCAGCCTGAGCTAAGCCAGCGATCATCAATCCGTTCCAAGAACACAACATTTTGCTGTCCAAATGTGGACGCGGCCTCTTTTGTCGCGCTTCATACAAAATTTCCACGCTCTCCGTTATAACTTTGTTGAACTGGTCCAATGTCAGACCAAACTTCTTGGCGGAGTCTTCTTTACTTCCGTAAATGATAAGCACGTTTTTGTCTGTGAGTTCACCATGAGGATCACTCGATGGGCCAATATTACCATCTTCTTCCACACTGAAGTAATCACAGAAGATATCCAGATAGGGAATATCGTTAAACTTTTTGCCATCGAGCAAAGAGCTCAATTCTTCGTACTCCCAAACGCAGAACGCTCCCTCTTTCTTTTCGGGCGCTCCAAATGTAGGATAAGAGTCGGCATCTTCTGCGCTATAATAACCACCCGACGCATGGCGCAGATCTCGATTTACGTATTTGACGATATCGCGGACCACGCCTGCGTAAAACTCGTCTTTAGTTGCCAAAAAAGCGTCCGTATAGGCTACAACCAGCTGAGCCTGGTCGTAGAGCATCTTCTCGAAATGTGGAACATGCCAATCGTTATCAACCGAATAACGAGCAAAGCCGTTAGAGATATGGTCGTGTATTCCACCATTAGCTATTTTGGTCAGTGTATGCAGACACATATCCAAACACTTTTTTCCTTCAGGGTGGTTTTTATCACGAGCGTAATAATGGAAGAGGAAATTAAATATTGATGCCTGCGGGAACTTTGGTGCTGTTCCGAACCCACCGAATTCTGGCTCGTACGACGCTAAGTAACTTTGTACACATTTATCCCAAGTTCCGTCGCCAGGAACCGCATCAGACGCGTCCGAATCGACTATGGAAATTTTCTGCAACGCTTCCAGGATGTTAGAGCTGGCATCTACGAACTGTTGAGAATTTTCTCTCCATTTTTTGGCCAGCGACAGCAAAACTGACTTAAAACCAGGCCTGCCCCAGCGGTCTTCTGGGGGGAAGTATGTGCCTCCTGCGATGGGACGCAAATCAGGAGTAAGGAACACCGACATAGGCCATCCACCTGACCTGGTAGTGGCCATTACAAAGAGCATATATACGCGATCTAAGTCCGGTCTTTCTTCGCGATCCACCTTAATATTGATGTAGTGTTCATTCATGATTTTGGCTACCTCTTCACTCTCAAATGACTCTTTCTCCATAACATGGCACCAATGGCAAGTGGAGTAGCCAACCGACAAAAATATCAATTTATTTTCTTTCTTGGCTTTATCTATAGCCTCTTGGCCCCATGGGTACCACTGAACGGGATTATGAGCATGTTGTAGTAAATATGGAGACTTTTCTGTTATCAATTGATTAGTATGTTTAGGTTTTTCAGCTGGCGGCATATCCGTACTTGGGGTAGCCATTTTGATTGTATTGTCACTAAAGCTCCGCGTCAATTGAGGAGTGATAATATTGTTAGGGCCAAATGAAGACAATCTGCAATGAAATTCATGATATTGTTGGTTTATAAAATATGTAACTCTAATTGACATAATAGCTGGAACGCTGTTGACACATATGGAGAAATTCTAGGCAATTTGAAGCATATCATCATTAATTTCGTCACTTCGAACCCGGAATGGCGGGACTGGCAGAGCGCCTGAGGTTTTTGGCTACGTGTCATCAGTTCTTGGGCCATAAAGAGATAATCGAGACAATTTGCAAAAAAATAAGTCCGATTCGTGGTAAGAGGCTAATGTCGCAAAGGACATTTGCAACACCACGGGTTAGTCAAATGGTGCCCCCTGCTCCGTGGGGTGTTATGATCCGTTGGGCTATGCCCACGGGGGGAGCCCAGACGAAGTTAAGCACACGGTGTCGTGGCAGGTTTGGGCTCCGGGGACTCCCCTGTTCTCCGAGTTGCCCTGCGACCCCTAAACCGCTGCGAGGCACCAGTGTCCTTGGGTTGGCGGTCAACCTCAGGTTGGTCGTTAAGACGAGGGCTCGCGAGGATTCCTTCTGCGTGGCCTATATGTCAAAGTAGGCGGCGGGGCGGGCCGCAAAGGAGGGAGCTCCGACTGACGCGCGCCGCGGACGAAGGGGGATGTGACGTTACGCCCTTCTTCTACCCACGCCTTAGAGGCCGGAGGTGAGTCCAAGGACCCGCCACCGACGAAAGTCTCAATATCTGAATATCCGATAGACACTTGCCCGCGTAGTGGGCACCATGTCGGGGCGCCACAGTGGAATGCGTTTACGCGAACCTGTGTCGTGTCTGGGTACCGCTGGGGTTGTAGTGGGTAGACGAGTCTCCAGAGTCCCAAATAATCGCCAACCTCACCCCCCAGGGGCGGCGGTATGCATAAAGCACTTCCTTTGGATCAACAGGTCCCAGGTTCAATTCCAGGGTCGGGCAAGTGTCTTTGTCTGAACTAGAGGCACTTGCTTTGAGTCTGGATATCATGGATATCTGATTACATGTTTGTAAACTGCCCCTGCTATACAGGTTACATGACATAGAGGTTATGTTTTTATAAAAAACATTACTTTTTTCTTGTTTAATATGAAGACAAAACAAGTCTGATTAACAGGCGGCTATCATTGTAAAGGCCACTGATAGTTATGGAACTTATGGATAGGGCTGCCAATAATCTCAGATAACAACAAAACCCTTTAAACTCTGGCAAAAGAGAGAGTTACTGCATATTTATAAATTGAATTAAAATATAAATTATACATATTTATAAATTTCAGTTCAAAGCAAATCTATGTCTTTGCTTTAACATTCATAAATAAATAACATTAAAGTTAAGTTTACTTTCAAATTTTCCTTCTCTTTTGGCTATGTTTTCAGCCTTGTCATTTCCTTTTGTTGTCTCTTACGACAATCTCAGAGTGAATTAGGAAAGTGACACCATATTCTAAATCCTTCGCCACACAGGTACATACAATAATACCACTATGATTTTGTAACAATATCAACTCTTGTTTCACATGGACCGTAAGGAAATATGCATATATTGTATGCTTAAGTACAAATCCAATGTTTACATTTAGAACAAAGATTGTCAGTAGTCAACATGCATATATGCTACGAAAATGATAAGCATAGTGTAATATTATTAATTATGTCACAGACACGACTTTCCTTATTTGTTAATGTAGTGATATAAATTGCTTAAAGACAGTACAATAAACTTTGTAGGTATATTAAACACTCTCACCTAAAAACATTTGATGAAAATGCCAACTATGAAATCTTCATTGTTGAACCACAACTATAAACTAGATATACAACTGAACTTCAGCATAATAAAATAGTCATATAGCAATATTTTAACATCAAATATTTTATTTAGCATACATGCTTGTCCATGTATTTGCTTTCACTAAATTATTAGACTTGTTTGTACCACCATCATTGTAACCCTCGTAAATAAAAGAGCAACCATGAAGTTTCTTGCTGGCTCTTCTCTGTGGAATGTCATTCTGAACCGGTAGTAAAGACTAAATGATCTGATGATGAAATCTTTATTTATTTGAATAATTGAAAGTATTCAAAGAAAAACTATTTTCATATTGATACTTTAGAATGCTGATAGAGCGAATATTGGCTAGGTAAGTTCATGAACCAAAATGTATAATTTATAAAGTGGTATAATAGTTCCATTCTCTTTGTAAGTCGTAAACACAACATGTAAACAAAAACAAGGTCATGTAACAGAATACATTTAGCGACATCCATTTTAGCACGCCGCACGAACGGGCAAATCTACGAATTAGGCGGTCAAAAATACAATCCTTGAAATATGTCGCAGGTAAAAAAAAATGACTACCTGCGACTGGTGAGTAACCGTAGAACAATGGGTGACCCCACCCGCTTCCGCACTGGAAGCTCACGCCGAGGTATGTCAGTCTAAACTTGATCGTCGCTCTAAGTGTTCGTATTGCGTTTAGACATTTTGGGAAAAACTGCTATTTTAAAAGTGAATATTTTTATTTTGGGGTGTGTTGTGAAGAATATTGTGATGGATTCAGGTATAACAGGTAAGAATACATATATATTAATAAGTTTTATTCCAATGGTTAAAAAAAAATACAGCGTACTTGAAGATTAAAAACCATGCTCGAGATTGTTGTATTGAAATATATTTTTTTGTTTTTAAAATGGTTTTTGTTATACTTCAGGGTTCGTCCCATTGGGTTTGTCAGTTGTAACATAAAATAGAGTATTTAGGCTAATTGAAAACGATGAAATTGGCCGTGATCTCCCGTGAAATCAACATTTTCAACATCAATGAATGATGTAGTAGAAATTCATCGAATTTGCTAATTATTTATTTTCCTTTTTTAAACCAGTTTTCGTTCCATTTCAGAAGCTGAGGGTACCTCAGGAATGCGAGTAGTAACGCGTAAACACCTTTTTAACAAAATGCAGGAACAAGACTTGCATAATTTTGACGAAAAGTTGAATTATCTCGAGAGATATATTTTATCGCAAGATGAGTATTGTGAAGAACTAAAGAAGGAAGTGAAACATAAATTATCTTATTTGAAGTCTCAATTTAAGAAAAAGTGGATAGAAGCTCATAAAAAATCACAGCTTTTCCTTCAAAAGAATGATAAGTGGTTGCAAGGAACCTTTGAAATACCAAGGGCTAGAAGACGTTCTTCTGGTCGACCAAGAAAGTCATTTATAGATTCAAGTGAAAGGAGTAAACGCAGAAAAACAAGGGAAGTGCGCAGTGCTGTTGAAAAAGAATTACTAATACATGCTGCTCAGACATCCCTTCAAAGTTCTGGAGAGAGAATTGCATCCAATATTTTAAAAAACATTACCAACTCTCCGCAGACAGCTCAAGTATATAAAAATGCTTACAAAATAACCAAGCAGTGTAAAAAACAAGATCCAACAACTGCCCTCTCAATGTTTGTGGAAGCTGATCTTTCAAGGCGACAATATGAAATAATTAGAAATGGCAACAAGAAGTTTTATCCGAGCTACAAATTGTTACAGGAAGCAAAAAAGACTTGTTATCCGGCGAAAGATGCGTATCGGATAACTGAAACATGTGCTGAAATTAACCTGCAGGATTTATTGGACCATACAGCTAAACGTTTGGCAACATATTTAGAGGATGTACTTAAACAATTAAGTCCACAAGACCGTCACTCTTTGACCCTAATTTCAAAATGGGGATGTGATGGGTCGCAACAATCACAATACAAACAAAAAATGCAAGATAGAGATGCGAGTGACAGCAACATTTTCCAAAGTTGCTTTGTTCCGCTACAGTTAATATGTGGTTCAAACAAAAAAGTTGTTTGGCAAAATCCAACTCCTTCTTCGCCACGATTCTGTCGACCAATAAGGATCCGTTTTACTAAAGAAACAGTGGATAACACTAAGTCTGAAATCGCAAATGTCGAAGAGGCTATAAATGCATTGAAAACCAGTGAATTCGTGCTGAGCGAAATGTTATTAAGTGCAAAGCACGTCATGACTCTGACTATGGTTGATGCAAAAGTGTGTAACGCTGCAACTTCAACTACTTCAACGATGAGATGCTTCATCTGTGGTGCTACATCAAAAGAATTTAATAACCTCGATATGAAGAAAACTGTTGATAGCGACGCATTACAGTTTGGCCTATCCGTGTTGCATGCTAGGATTCGGTTTTTTGAAAGCATACTTCATTTGGCATACAAGATTCCTGTTCAAAAATGGCAGTTAAGGTCGGAAAATGACAAAGACATTGTCAAACAGAAAAAGGCAGAAATACAAAAAAAATTTAGAGAGCAAATGGGCCTACTAGTAGATGTGCCGAAAGCTGGTTTTGGCAATACCAACGATGGCAATACTAGTAGAAGATTTTTTGCCAATCCTGAAATTGCTGCTGAAATCACCGGCGTGGATTTAAATCTATTAAAACGCTTGAAAGTGATTTTGGAAGTCATATCCAGCTCTTATAAAGTAGATTTAAAAAAGTTTGCTCTATATGGGTATGAGACTGCGAAGATTTACATTGAATTATATCCCTGGCATCCGATGACACCCACGATGCATAAAATATTAATTCATGGCGCAACTGTCATGGAAAATGCACTTTTGCCTATAGGTTTATTATCTGAAGAAGCAGCAGAGGCGCGTAATAAACATATTCGACTGTATCGGCAGGATTACGCTAGAAAATTTTCTAGGGAGCAATGCAATTTAGACGTAATGAACAGATTATTGCTCAGCTCTGATCCCTTGATATCTAGCATAAGACCAAAACCTAAAAACAGGTCTACGCCACATAGCGAAGAAGCAATAAAAATGCTTATGTCAGCTCAGCCCCACACGGCTGAAGAGAATTCCTCGGACGAGGAAAGTGGCATAGAAGGGCCTGACAATGAAACGAAAGGTTTCAGCTCTGGTGAAGAGACGTGGGACTCCTCTTCCTGATTTTTTTTTGTTTTATCAATAAAACGTGATTTTTTTTATGAACAATTGATTTTTTCGTTCACCAAAAGCTTATATAATTGAGATATAATAATTATAAACTATTTATAATACATAAAATAAAGAAAATAATTTTGACCGCCTAATTTTGATAAATGCCCCACTGTGCGCCGGCGAAATTATTTGCCAAATAAAAATGTTTAGCCGTATTTAACTTTACTAGTATATTACGGAACTTTAAATACCTCTTTGGGATGCCAATATCTCGGTGATTGCAAACTGGGTTTGAAACCAGCGGCTCCTTAGTCGTATTCTGGTTTAAATTTATACTTTTAAACCTATTATCACCCGTCGATAGCCTCCGCAGCAACAAAACAGCGCGGCCACTAGGCATAATAGCACAATTTTATAAATATTACTGCTTTTAGAACTTGTAATTTCGATATTTCTTACATAATTTCGCAGATTGTGCGACAAATCCACACGAACGAAACAAAATATTTTGACGTTTAATTATTGACGTTTGTTATTAGTGTTACTATGCAAAAAAATATGTGCGCTAGTTTTTTTTCTTCGCCATTGGCATCTCATTTAAAACATTACTGCCAGCGTCCTGCGCTAGTTTAATTACGGTAAAGAAAGTGTTCACCCCCTAAAAATCATTTCGGAAAATTTATATTTTTACAGGATATTATAATTGTACTTCTTTTAAATGCAAGTAAAAGGAAATATATCTCGTACTTCTTTAAACGCATTAGGATGTCAACCTTACGGGTAGATCGTTTATTCCATAAATAATCATCGAAATGTTTGACTACTTACTGAAAGCAAATTTTAAAAATACTATTAAATTTTTGGGGTGAGATCCGAAGAAAAGCTTGCCTTTGAGCTATTTTAATAAATGTGATACCAATCCTCGTGCGACGATTGCTCAATGAATTCCGTCAGGCGTCAGTGTCTAATTGCACTTTAACTGCCTCTTTGCTAAGTTATTAGTGTTAATAACTTAGAAATTAATTTGCACCGGGCAAATTAATTTCTAAGTTATTAACACAGACTTCTCTCTATGTTCAAAGTAAAGAAAAAATCTCTGCATCCTACTTCTCAAGAAACGAGTTAAAGTAGGTTAAGTACTTTTCTCTTTGAAACCACGTACGGTCATTATAAACACCCAACTTAACCAAGGGACCAGTTCCGTAGACATAAACAAGTAGTGCGAAGTCTAAAGGGGTATCTTAAATAATTAATGACTTGTTTGCACCCTCATACAAACTAGCATGGCGCATGCGCTGAAACCCGGACGCCATTCTAACTTTCACTGCCATACAAACTGTTTTGACGTGTATCTAAATGTCCATCGTGTTCTTAGCCTAATGTGTTTTTGACACGAAATGTCTGGCAATATTTTTTTAATTATGGGCCATGTTAAGTCCCCCTTACAATTGTGATGGAAACCGTAAAATAGTTGGAAATGGATAAGGTAAGTCGGCTACTTTGGTTATATTAGATTTCGACAGGGTTATGTTTTTGTTTTTATCATTGGTATATGGATAATAATTAAAATTATGCATTAATGTCTTGGCGAGATTTGATCTTACATTAAAATATGAAATAAACCATGACAGTAAACAAAATGAAATAGGTATTTATTACATACCACTCTATCTTAGACCTATTTCTAAATGAACCTTTAGGACATTTTGTGAATGGAACGAATACATATTAAAAACACAAATTCATTTTGAGAAAAGAACATTATTACCTAATTAACACTAATAACAGGTGTTTGTAATTTCTATAAACACATTCACTAGTTTTAGCGGTTAAGAAAATGTGCGTTCCCATGGCAACGTCAAGAGGGTCGAGACCCTAGCTTACTAGCCCTCGACGTTCATTCCCTCAGCTGTTTGGCTATCTTTGTGTTAAGCTAATTATATTTAGAGCCGTCTTACTTTTGTATGAGCTATTGAAAATGCATTTCATCTGAAAACACAATTATGTAAAGAGTGATAAAAAGAGTGTCCATGGAGTTTCTTGCCTGTTTTTCTCCATAGGATCTACTTTTTGGAACATGCAACTAGATTCCTAACTTCACTTTTGACTTTTCAAAAACACCAGTAAATAGGTTCAATTGAAATTAATGATTTGAGTTTGAGTTTGAATTTGAGTTAATTAGAGAGCGCTAATTAATGAGTTTACAACCGAAATCATTGTCAATCTAGTATGTTGGTTCGATTGGTCTCATTAAGTTTAGTTAGATCTATTCAAAACTACGGAATATTATAAGTTCCATAGAATTCGTTTGATAGAGAATTCTGTGGCATTGCATAGTGCGTTTATTTAGGGGCTATTTCGCTAGAACTCGCGCAATAGACACAAATCATCATCATCATCAGCCCACATTAGTCCACTGCTGGACATAGGCCTCCCCTAAAGAGCGCCATAGCGCCCTGTCCTCGGCTTGACGCATCCAGCCGCTGCCCGCAGCCTTTCGCAGATCGTCGCTCCATCTAGCAGAGGGTCGTCCTACACTACGCTTGCCTATTCGCGGTCTCCACTCAAGAACTCGTCTACCCCAGCGGTTGTCGGTTCTTCTACAGATATGACCAGCCCACTGCCACTTCAGTCTGCTAATTCGCTGAGCTATGTCGGTGGCTTTGGTTCTCTGTCGGATAATCTCGTTACGGAGCCTATCTTTCAGAGAAACTCCCAACATAGCTCTCTCCATAGCACGCTGAGCGACTTTAAACTGGTGGACTAGTCTCACCGTGAGTGTCCACGTCTCGGCGCCGTAGGTCATGACGGGTAGGACGCACTGATCGAAAACTTTCGTTTTCAAGCTCTGCGGGATGGGCGACGAGAAGACTCGACGAAGTTTTCCAAATGCTGCCCAGCCCAGCTGGATTCTCCTCTTGGCCTCCCTATCGAAGCTGTTCCTACCTACTTGCAAAATTTGCCCGAGGTATATATATTCTGGAACAGCTTCAACAAGATGACCATTTACGACGATAGGTCTCGGATGAATGTGGTCATTCATCATGATTTTGGTTTTATCCAAATTCATGCCGAGACCCACCCGTCGCGAGGCTGATGCTAAGCTGGTCAGCATCTGTTGTAGCTCCTCCAGCGACTCCGCCATTAGGACTATGTCATCTGCAAATCTCAAGTGTGAGATGTACTGGCCATTTATGTTAATGCCCTTATCTTTCCAGTCCAGCGTCTTAAACACATCCTCCAAAGCGCTTGCGAACAGTTTCGGGGATATTACATCCCCCTGTCTCACTCCGCGGCAAAGTTGGATGGGTTTAGTACGCTGGTCCTGTACTTGGACACACATAGAGGCCTCATCGTACAGACATCTCAACACTTGGATGTAACGATAGTCCACTTGGCATCGCTGAAGGGATTCAAGAACAGCCCAGGCTTCGACGGAGTCAAAAGCTTTCTCATAGTCCACAAAAGCTAGACACAGGGGCCGATTATATTCTTCGGACTTCTGTATAATTTGCCTCACTGTGTGGATGTGGTCTATGGTGCTATAACCCCTACGAAACCCGGCCTGTTCCGGAGGCTGAAATTCATCGAGTCTTATGGCGAGACGGTTCGCAATGACTCTTGAAAACAACTTATAGACGTGGCTCAGGAGTGAGATAGGCCTGTAATTTTTAAGAAGTGTGGTATCACCTTTCTTAAAAAACAGTACCACCAAACTCCTGCTCCACGCCTTAGGAGTTCTCCCGCAGTGAATGACGGAGTTAAAGAGTCTTTGCAGTTCCTGTATGACAGGAATCCCTCCTGTCTTCAGAAGTTCTGAAGTAACTCCGTCTTCACCGGGGGCCTTTCCATTTCTAAGTTGTTTAAGAGCCAGCACGATTTCGTCTTGGCTGATATCGGGCAGTTCGTCGGTATAGTGGCGGACCAGGGTGGCTCTTTGATCCTGGATAGAACTTTCGGGGCGAGTGGCATGTGCAGCATAAAGCCGGCCATAGAAGTCTTCGATCTCGGCAAGAATCTCCGGCTTAGACAAAACGGTTCTGCCATCGCGTGTTGTGAGCTTCGTCAGGTGGCTCCTCCCAAGCTGCTTAATGAACACCTTGGACCCTCGGTTTCGCTCAATTGCCTCTAATATGAGGCGGGTATTGGAGCTCCGAAGGTCACGCCGTGTCATTTTAGCAATTTGTCGGTTGAGATTTGCCCTGTCTGACGAAGTGGCATGTGTAGTTTCCCGTCTTTTTGTCATAAGCCGCAGAGTCTCGTCCGAGAGTTTGGACTTCGTACCTTTACGCTGCGTTCTACAAAATTTGATGCCCTCACCCCTTAGTGTATCCAAGATGTTTTGTAGGGTCTCGTCGACGTCATCGGTAGGCTCTATGGCAGCAAATCTAGCGCCCAGTATGTCCTGGAACGCTTCGGTTTCCGCCATGGTTTTGAGTGGGTTCGGTCGGAGCGTGGACTTCATCAGACGGTTTCCTTCGAGCTTTAAGTCGATATTCAGAGAGCCTCGGACAAGTCGGTGATCAGAGCCTGTATTAAATCGGTTGATCACCGAGACGTCTCTGAATATGTGCTTCTTGTCCGTCATGATGAAGTCGATCTCATTTTTGGTCACAGTATCGGGACTTTGCCAAGTCCACTTCCTGTGGGGCTTCTTCTTAAAGAAAGAGTTCATTAAGTAGAGCCCCTCTTTCTCTAGGAAGTCGACAAGCATTTGCCCCCTGTGATTCCTACTTCCATAACCATGGGGTCCCACTCGGGATTCACCGCCAATCTGAGCACCTACCTTGCCGTTAAAGTCCCCCATAACAATGTTAAAGTGAGCCTTGGTGGTGTTGTGTAAGGCTTTTGAGATATCCTCATACATATCCTCAACTTCATCATCCGAATGTGCCGAGGTCGGTGCGTAAACCTGGATGATCTTCAAGCTATACCGTTTCGATAGCCGAAGAATCAGGTACGCTACCCTCGTCGACACACTGGAGATTTCTTCAACATTGTTAGAGAGGGCTTTATGGACAAGAAACCCTATGCCACCCTGCGATTTTTGCTGTCCTTCGCGGAAGTACAAAAGGTGGCCAGATTCTAGGGTAATGGTGTCCTCTCCCTCTCTACGGACTTCGCAAAGACCCAGAACATGCCACCTGATGTTCTCCAGCTCCACCTCCAACTGCGCTAGATGCTCGTCAAGCCTCAGAGTGCGTCCGTTATACGTAGCCAGGGTCAGGTGGTTCAGGTAGCCAGATGTAACCCGGGGATTCTTCGCACCCCTTGCCCCGCCGTTACCGTGGCCGCTACCCGGATGACCAGGAATAGCGGGGCTGCCGGGAACTGGGGGCCATCTGTTTATATTGTCCGTCATTTAGGGGGGATTGCCCATAATCCCCACGCTGGGCATGCGGGTTGGGGATCGCAGTTATTGATAAGGAGTTGGACCAGACGTCGCTGCTGCCCAACGTCTGTAATTTTTTCCCTTAGTCGCCTTTTACGACACCCACGGGAGGAGATGGGGTGGTGATATTCTCTTTCCGTCACCACACGGGGGCATAGACACAAATGGCCATGTCTAATATCATGAAATGACACTGTTCAGAAGCATGACACATATGGCCAACATCGGCTCAAAAGGGAAGAGGACGACCCGTCAAGATGCTATCACTGCCATTTGTTTTTGAGTGAGCATGCAAACTCATACATGAATCTCAAGCTAAATAAAGATTAAAAACCCATCAAACTGCTCTCTCAAACTGAGTATAAACATCATTATAAACCCAGAACATCATTTCAGGACACTATATCCTGCAATAATGTTCTGAATGATGATTATAAGATAATAAATAATTATGAAAAAATTGAATTAACTAGACTACAGTATTTAGGGTAGTGTCCATGTTGTGTCCTTTGTCAATGTCCTCGGTCCACCTACTTCAGTATTGCTTGGACACTGTTTTAAATATGAATTTTATAGCCAATCATTCCGTCCGTGTGGTGACGAATTTAGAATACACACACTCACGTACACAATACACATACACACGTAAGGGCTGGCAAAAGGAAATAATAAGGCCGGTAACCGGCTATGGTGGCGAGAGAAGAAAACTTGATACGAAACCCGATGCCAATATTCGGCATGGCGCATTAAGCTATTTGCCCTCCATAAACTGGAGGCCCGACTCAGAAGTGGGTCATCAGTGGGCTGACCAGTAGTTTAGTAAATATAGCCAATGATTTAGCCTTGCATCTGGCTTAGTGTAAACTAGAGGCGCTTGCTCTATGTCCTAATGCCATTTGTAGGTATTCGCAAATTACATGTTACCGCCCTCGCAATACAGGTTTTCGGTTTAGAAAAAAGATCAGCTCTTGATACCATAGAAAGGATAGATTGAAACCTCTGCATTGACATTATATGGCTAACCTGGTACGAGTAAAATCGTAGAGTATTCGGTGGTAACATATTGTAAGTAATTGTAAAGCTGGATGGCTATTTAAAAAACCGGCCTGTAAACAAAAAAAAATACATTATTTAGCCAAATCAGTTAATACTCATGCCGCTAGGAAGAAAAATATTTGTAACTAGTAATACAAACTATTTTATTAATAATATTAACCTGTTTTGTTTCAGGCGCCTATTAGAGTGGTAACGAAAGTGCCTTAAAGTCTTCCTCAACCCCTCTAGATTCTAATCAAGCATTTGTTATTCAAGAGGCACTTTACAGTTAAAGGAAACAATACCTACAGCGTCCAAGTTTTTAACTTCTTTCTCTGTCCGAAATATACGTTTATTTTATAAACTAGTTAATTTTAAATAGTTAAATTTTAAAATAATCTAACAACGTGTTGAATAAATGATTAACATATTTTGAACTTGGAACTGATATAAATAAAAAACTGTATCAGTGTTGCCAGTGATAGTCCAGTGATTAATAAAAAGTGTGTCTATACCTACGTTGAATTGGGACATCTGCTGCCTTAGTACTGTGACATGAAGTGTTCAAAGACAATGTTATAAGACTTATAATTAGACTGGCAGTATAGTGGAGTGGATGGTGTTGCCAATAGCATGTCCGTATGGGTGGGAAGTGGCACTGGCGGCGACATGCGCGCGCCGCCCGCTGCCACTCTCCTCTCGACTAATACCTCCATGGAGTCGGGGATCGAGGCTGGAGTCCTCCCCACTGTCACGGGATCACTGGCATCGGCCCGGGACTCATTGGGCTCTATATCCCGGGCGGCAGAACCTTTATACGATACGGACCACACAGACCTTGGCTCAGAGCTGGACGAAGCGGAGATTCGAAGGGAGTTGATGCATGATGTGAGTATACATACATAGTTTAAATGGAACTGTTCTGTTATTTTTACAACCTCCCGAGTAATTAACGTTGTAGATCACTTTGGGTATCGGGATATTCGGGAGTACTTTACGGGTACCTAAATCAGTAAAGCAGTATAATTAATAAAAAATGGAACGGACCAGCGCTGGCTAACCGATCAGTTTATACAATTAATTTAAATGTTTCATAGTGATAACGATGATATTATATACATAGTTATAAGTAAAATGAGGATGGTATGTGATATACTACTTGTTTCTATCTTGAATTTAGAAATATTGTCCGAATACGCATGTAGATAAAACAGTTGCGTAATTACGTATACTAAACTTCGCTAGGACATTTATCTGTTTTTATTATAATAAATCGGGAAAAACGAGAGTTGTTATAAGTTTGATGTGGCGTAAGGAGTCCCAAACAACTCCTTTCGAGACTTTACCAGCCAGCGGTACTCTTTGCTGATCAAGAAACAAGACTCTGGCATCATCCTACACCAAAGGATGGACAGCAGCATCCTATTGTCACAACTATGATCGCCAATCCTGCCGAACGTAGCGATTAATGCAAAGACGAATGCTCATTATTGGCTTAGCACTAAAACGGCCCCCAGTCCCGGCAGCACAGGTACAAGTATCCCTTTCGGCCACGGTAGTGGCCAAGGTAACGGTGGGGCAGCGAATGGACCGGGTATGGTAGGAATGTTTTTATATAAAAGCAAGTTTTCTGACAGTGGTTTTTAGACATGTTTATCAAAATCGGTTGAGCCGTATTTATGTTGTAGAGACATTAGATGATACCATCAATCGATCTAGTTGTAACATATACCTACTTATTACGTTATTAATTCAAATATATCTAGTTTTCTATCATTTATTTCGGTTCAAAGATATTTATTTCTCATAAAGATTTTTTTTTACTCGTGCTTACATCATTAGCATTTAAAAAACGAACTAAAGATGTACCTGGCCATTAAGCTGTTATTTGCATAAAACAATGGTTAATATCGTCACACCTAGAACGTTAATTTAGATTCTGTTACAGTTATTTCTAAAAGGTCATTGTTCGATACTATTTAGTATGTGGGAATCCGCATTGTTTTGAATTAACCTATCTTACCGCCGTAATTGACTAATTATATTTTTAAAATTATTTTACGGCGCCTATCAGTCTTTTGAGTTTCTTTTGGTATTTGCCTAATGGCAATTTCGTCACCTGTATAAGGTTTTTAGCATAAAATTTTATATATTTTAATAAATGAGAATGTCATTGTTTTTCTTTTAATTTCTACATAACTTTTTTTTAAATGAGGAAGTCGCTGAAAGACGGTATCGTTGCCCAGTGGATATTGCACATTATAATCGATCTGCAGGTTAAGCAACACCTGGATCATGCTGGAACATGCTGGATGTCGTATAGGTCTTCGTTATGTGTAATATTGTAGCTTTGGACGCCGTAAAGCTGTCAGTCTCGGCTCCCGTTCTACCTTCTGTGGAAGTAGACACATGTAGTCAGCAGCTAGAAAAGTTGAAAAGGCCGCAAAAAAAACAATTAGCGGTTATCCCACTAGACGTATTTCCGAGATCAGACGGCGCTCACTCCGCGTAAATACTAAGATTGATTATTATTTTTGGTACGAAAACATTTCATAAATAATTGGAGGTATTTTTTTTCTCAGAAATGGCGCCTCCTGTTCGATCGGGTAAGTTGTATCTAATTTATTATTTCTAGCATTATGGGCGTAGGCAATTGTGTAGGATTTTATGACAAATATTTTGGTTTGATTTTATGCTACTACTCAGCCCATGGGCGATCCACTGTTGAGTCGGGCGTTGGTTGAGCGATCGACTGCTGCGCAGCATGTCGCGGGTTCGATTCTCGCACGGAAGAAATATTTGTACGAGCTACAAGTATTTGTTCCGGGTCTGGGTGTTTTCTATCTATATGTATGTATTTACGAAAAATATATATATATTTAAAGTTTATGATCTATCTCGTTACCATAACACAAGCATTAAGTTGCTTAGCTTGGGACGAGATGGCGTTGTGTGAAATGTCCAAGGATATTTATTTATTTATGATTTACTCTACTGTGCCACGCTGGTTAGACTGGTAGGCACAGGGTTTCGTATGAGATTTTCCTTCTCTTGCAACTAGGGTTCGGCCTTGTCATTTCCCTCGGTCGGCTCTTGAAATTCCCTCAGGATGGAATGGGATTGCAGTCTATAGTTACTATGTATTCTAAATCCGTCACCACACGGATAACTTATTTTGTACTTTGTATTATATTTCATTGTTTTATAATGTTCCACCCGTCTACAGACATAATGTTGTGTATGTACTACCCTCCTTAATTTAAAACTTACAAAAATTACCTTACCTGACACAACTAACGTGACAATTTCAAAATCTAATTTATCAAGGGCTGGGTCATACCTTTCTCCGACGCACCTAAACGAAGTCTCAAAATAACATTATCTAGTACTAGCACATACATGACCCACTGCTGAGTGAGGCCTCCACCTATTACATGGAGGGTGCTAGACAGGTAGGCAGAGGAAACTGCCTCGTTGGTCTAGTGGTTAGATGTGCCGCCTTTGGACGCCTTTCAACGCGTCCCGGGTTCGGGCTAGTGTCTTTGTCTAAACCAGAGGCACTGGCTCGGAGTCAGTGTGTCATTTGTGCTCGTGAATTTCATGTTTGTAAACTGCCCCCGCGACACAGGTTATACCTAGTGCATGGGTTTCGTTTTATAAAAATAGAAAAAAGAAAAGAAAGAAGCTTTCATTTCCTTCTGTCGGCCCTTGCGACACTCTCAGCATGGAATGGGCAGAAGTGTAGAATATCAACTCTACTCTTGTTTACTTACTCCCCCGCTTCATTCCTACGTTCCTATTAATACTTGAAAATCAGCCTCACAACACAAGTAAAGGAATGATTTCAAAATCTACTTTTACTATAGGGCGACCCTTCTCCGACCTTCCCAAACATAGCCTCAAATTAACATTATGCAATACGGTAACTCGATATGCATAAAGAATGGCAAATTATCCAATGACTACGTGATATTAAGAGGTAGGGTGAAGCGGGTAATATATTAATTTGTATAATCTGACAGTCATCTCTGATGCCACGTGCGATATGTTTGTTTTGCTACCTGTTTGTTATAAAGCCGGCTCTACACTCGCGCCGCGATCTGCCGCGATAGCCCGCGACAACTGCGAATCACGAGTGTAGATGTTGTTCACGCCTTCTCGTTCGCGCTTCGCACCGTTCTCAGATCGCGTCGTCGTCTATCATAGTCGCGAACACGCGGATCACGGCGTGAATTCTCGGCGCGACGTCACGCGTGAGTGTAGAGCCGACATTAGAAATCGCAACGTCGTCCATCATAGTCGCGAACACGCGGATCACGGCGTGAATTCTCGGCGCGACATCACGCGCGGGTGTAGAGCCGGCATAACAGAAAATGTTCCGCGTATTGACGACACCACTTTGTAAATGGGACATTTTATTTATACTACAATACAACTAATATAATGACGAGTAATGAAATAAATTTATAACTGGAGATTCTTCTATTATTGGCTCATTATCGCAGCCCATAAAATTGCCACTGTTTACAAGCAATTACAAGCCTTCGGGTTGGCACAGGCGAAACCCTGTCAAGTTTTCCTTGTCTTGCGGCTAGGTTATCAGCCTTGGTATATCCTTTAGTCGACTCTAACGACGCCTGCAGGATAGAATGGGGTGGTGATTCAATATACCTATTCTAAATCTGACACCACACGGCCACGTAAGGGGCTGTCCATTAATCACGTGAGGCTCGAAAGGG
Organism: Clostera curtula; assembly: GCA_905475355.2. Taxonomy (NCBI): domain Eukaryota; kingdom Metazoa; phylum Arthropoda; class Insecta; order Lepidoptera; family Notodontidae; genus Clostera; species Clostera curtula. The sequence continues at coordinate 6,493,700 of FR997806.1, read as the reverse complement.
GGAGAGGGGTCCGGAAAAAAATCACGAAATATCACAAGGAGGGAGGGGGGCTATATTTATAAAAATGCTAAAAAAACATCACGTGATTAATGGACAGCCCCTAATATTAATCATTATGGCGGGTTACATACACGTAAAGACCAGTTTACATTAGATAGATCTAAAGATAAACCCTATATTGTACAAAAGAAATAAAAATACATAAATAAATTACATAAATTTGTACAAGGGGCGATCTTATCACTAAATGCCATTTCTCACAGACAACCTTGAGATGGATATTATTAGGAAGAAGTTAAGAAACATTACTTCAACAGATAAATCTAGAAAGTTAAATTTAGGTTATTAATTCTCGTTAAGGTTAATTTATCGTTACCCTCTGGTATTAGAACCTAACAAGATGAAGAATCAGCGTAGTAGGAGCGACATCATTCATAAAACTCGGAAAATAACCATTTCTCATACCTAGTCCTAAAACATGGACGGGGAAAATTAAAAACATATCTACTAAAATGTTGTTTGTAATTCATACTATCTTAACCGATACTACACATATTAATAAAATTATTCTATGGGGTCGTAAAACGTGTCGAGTATGTCATACAAAGGTACACTTAAACCTGAATATATCATAAAAACCTGTCGTTTACGATGCGGAAACGAATTTCACGGAATATCCTTTGTTTTTGACTGATTTAAATGTAAAGAAGAGTACAAAATGTGTTGGGAGATAAAAATAATAGGGTGTATCGCCTTCATGTTTGAATACGGATAGAATTATGACTATCAGTCATAGTTTCTTTCTTTGTCGCAATTTTTATTGGTATCCCTTGACTTGACTTTTGTTTCATACATTTCTCTACTTCTTCTTCTGTCTGGCGTTAATCCCGGCTATTGCCAGAGTCTGCCTCCCAATTGAGCCATCGATTTCTCTACTATCCCTCACTTTTATTGGGTTTGGCACCAGTGTAACTTCGTTTGGCTAACTACCGGTATTTACGTGGCTCGATTGTCGTCTGCTCGTCGGACGCGAGAGCACGATGGATAACACGAATACCGTATCCGAATAGCGAACACCAATAGTCCTGTGAAGTGCCAGCGTTAAAAAAGATGAAAATATATATCGCAAATCATATAATCTATATATAAAATAAATCAGAGTTATGATCGCAAAAATAGGTTAAAATTAGGTACATATTCTAAACTCTACAGAATTTGTTCCCGCAAGGAGGTTTGCGGTGGCGGCAGTAATTATTAATATGCAAAAATAACGCTTACCGAGTCAGCTAGTAGGTTTATAAACGATTTATTGACTAACCTGTAGCACTCGTTTTTTTGTAGTTATTTATATAGTTAGGATTTTTTATGTAAGCCCGTATAGCTAGGGTGGTTCTCTATGTCAGATATAGAAGCCGTGCTGAGCTCTGAGTCATTTATGGTGTCAAATTAGGTATTTTTTGGATTTAAATGGCAAGAAATTTATTTGAATTTACCTTAATTAAAATCAATATTTCAATAAACTCTTTTAAAGCGCACAATATAACTGAGAATATACTAAGAAAAGTAAAACAGCTATGGACAATACAGTAGGCGGCGCGTGGATCAAACGTAGCGACATCTCGTCACGTGCGACGCATTGAGATAATGCATGTTGCTGATAGGGCGCTTCACTTTTTTGTCCGCCACTGTTTTGGGAAGCGGCGGAAACTTCCTGATATCCCTACATTAGGCAAGTCCATGACGCAATAGTCACGTGAAAGAGTAGATACGAAGCTCGCACTTCAAATAGTCATTCGTATTCGTATGTTGTATTTCTGAGCGTCAGATTTATTGTTAGACATTTTGACAAATCTATACGGCTATACAAATAAATAAAATTGGAGTGTCTGTTTGTAATTATAAAATAGCCACTTTTTACTAAATGCGTAAGTATGTATACACAGTACCTATATAGACCAAAATATATATATTTTTTAATTTTTGTTGCCTGACTGTCTGTCTGTTTGTTCCGGCTAATCTCTGGAATGGCTGGACCGATTTTGGCGGGACTTTCACTGATAGGTAGCTGATGATATAAGGAGTAACTTAGGGTACTCGGTTTTTTTCACCATCCGCCCCACGGCGGCACCCGTGAGTAACATCGCACCTGTGCGAAGCCGGAACGGGCCGCTAGTACAACTTAAAAAAAAACGTCGCCCTTTCCTTTAATTTGACAGATTGTCTATGGTGACGGACGTGCCACCATAGACAATTGCTTTAATAACAAGAAATGTTAACCCAATAAAAAATTTACAATAATGATTGTGTATATTTAAAGTTTTTTTTTACTATATTATATTATTTGTTATTTGTGTGAAATAATTAAGTACACGTACGAAAATTATTGTTAAAGATTTTCTTGTTAAATTTCGACTCGAATTTCGAATTTGAATTTTATTAGGTATTTGAGTCTACGTTTATCGTACACGTATTGTTTAGATAGCTACTCAACACTGACTTCTAAGAAGATATGTAAAAATGGTGTCTGAAATGTAAAATCGCGTTGTGCTATCGAAGTAGGAAACAGAATTCATATTTGGTCATGACGAGCTTTTCTTTGGTTTTTAATACTTAAAAATATTATAAATAAATGTTATATAATGAATAATCAAAAATGTTTATAACCAATTGACGACACGGTTGGCGCAGTGGTTGAGCGACCGACTGCTGCGCAGCATGTCGCGGGTTCGATCCCCGCACGGAAGAAATATTTGTATGACCTACAAGTATTTGTTCCGGGTCTGGGTGTTTTCTATCTATATTAAGTACGTATTTACAAACCAAAATGTATATATGTAGTTTATCATCCATCTCGTTACCATAACACAAGCATTAAGTTGCTTAGCTTGGGACGAGATGGCGTTGTGTGAAATGTCCAAGGATATTTATTTATTTAATTTGATTAAAATAATGAATACTATAGGTATTAATTAAATTATAACTAATTTTAATCATAGGTAAAATTTTCAATATTAATTTATATTTGTTTCGCAAACTCTACTATTACTACTACTACTATTCAGCCCATAAATGACCCACAGCTGCGACGGGCTTCCTCCTCTCACAGGGAGGGTATTAAGCTTGCCAGACGGGTTGGCGCAGGGTTTCGTATCAAGTCTTAAGGCACCTTCAGGATGGAATAGTGTGATGAAACTAATATAGGTATTCTAAATCCGCCACCATACAGAATAGTAACAAATATCTTACTAATATTATAAACGTGAAAGTTTGTAAGTATGGATGGATGGATGGATGGATGGATGGATGTTTGGTACTCTTTCACGTAAAAACTACTGAATGGATTATAATGAAACTTTACAATAATATAGCTTATACATCAGAATAACACATAGGCTACAAGTTATAAAGATATTATGTGAATTACAACAATATAAACAAGTCGAATTCAAAATTTCTAATTGTCAAATTTTCGACCATATTAAACTATAGACAACATAACGTTTCGCTGTCAGTTGCGTTTTGTTAAAGTAGGTTTTATACGGACGGGATAAAAATCTCAGGTATCCTATGTCCAAATTTCATTTTGTTTTAATTTTAAATATATATAATGCGGAACAAAGTTCGCCGGGTCAGCTAGTGATAAATAATATTTAGTTTAGTCTTAAATGTCTCTTTCCATCTGCATAAGTTGTTCTTGCACCGTGTGGAATAACCGTTATCGCGTGTGTGTTGTGAGGGATGCGCGTGATCATGTCTGGGGTGCCACATTGAAATCATAATTGGCTGTTATCGTACGTGACCGTATCGAGACAGGCAGGTAGATAAGATGTAGACATTTAGTCCTGGTTAGTTTCCAAAGGATAAATCAACTTAAAAGTTCTACTACCTACTGCTACTACTACTAGAAGTCCTACTGTGCGACGCTGGCCAGACGGGTTGGTACATGGTTTCATATCAAGTTTTCTATCTCTTGCGGTAGGTTATCGTCCTTGCTATTTACTTTTGTCAGCTCCTACGACACCCTCAGGATGGAATGGGGTAGTGACCAGCTTAAAACAGTAGGTACTTAGGTCCTAGAGAGGGTGTTTAATCAGCTAAAAACATTTTTTGCTTGCATGGTTTTTGAGTAGCAAGCAGAAACTGAATTGTTTTGGTAATCTATCCTATCATGAGAGTGTAGACAAAAGGAAATAAAAAAGCTTGATACGAGACCCTTTTTTTATATATTTTTTTTCTGTGCCAACCCGTCTGGTCTGCGTGGCACAGTAGGCTAACTACCCTATGTAAATGTAGAAGGCTAGATTCAGTAGTGGGTCGATTATGGGATGAACAGAAGAGAAGAAGATAATAATGATTTACTAACCCTTTGAATCGATTACAGTTTGATCCGGAGGGCTTCGGTGAGATCTTGTGGGCGGACTTCATACAAACACTACAGCATCCCGATTTCATAGCGCAAGTGCCTCCTCATAAACGAGAAGTAAGTGGATGATTCATCATTTAAGCCAAAAGACGTCCATTACTCGACCTAGGCCTCCTGCAAGTATTTCCACGAAGGCCGGTCCATCCATCGCTTTCCGGCGACCCTAACCAGGAGATCGGTCCACCGTGCTGGAGGCCTACCACCACTGCTTTCCGGAACGCGGTCACCATTTGAGGACTTTTCTGCCCCATCGGGTGTCAGTCCTCCGAGCTATGTGCCCTGCCCATTGCCACTTAAGTTTGGCAATCCTGTAGGTCATGTCGGTAACCTTGGTTCTCCTGCGTATCGCCTCATTTCTGATACGATATCGCAGGGAAAAGTGGATGCTGAAATGATTATGTAACCCTCCATGTATGGAGTTTTCAGATTGGTGAAGTTTTCCTTTTCTTGTGGCTAGGTTACCGGCTCTTACGACACCCTCAGGATGGAATGGGGTGGTGGCACTATGCATTCTGAATCCGTCATCACATGGATAATTTTCTTACCTAATTGACAATAATGACCAATTCCAGATACTCCTGGACAAAGCACAAAGCGCCACCAGCAACGCGATAACATTTCAAGAGTTTGTCAATGTGGTAAGTGTAGTATCTCTAGTGCATCCCCAATTAAGCCAATAAAACTTTATTTACGTCGTATGTAATAAATATAATAATGTGTGTGTGTGCGTTACCTCCGCAGTGGGGTATCTTGCGTCCCACAGCGATCTCACAGCCTACCACCGAACAAGACAACTAAATTAAGATGCTACACCGATTACGAGTGAGTCGCGCCCGTTCTAAAACAACACAAGTCTCCAAACCCTATTCAGAGACGAAATACGTTCCCCAACACGAATATAAAAGGAAATAAACGCAAACGCGTACGTTATTCCTACGAAAACCCAATTCGAATGGCCCATACCCTTATCGGGTCTTTACTGTCGCACCTCGATAAGGTCCGGCACGATTTATTAGGTGGACATTTATTTTTGTACGGTTTTAATATATTATCTTAAATGCGTATTAACACTGAACACTGTCGTACATTTTTTTTAATTTGATTAGATCTTGGAGCTTCAGGTTGAGGGCCTTATAACTAATTATTTGATATAAAAGGTTTAGATAAAGAATGTGTTAGATTTATTATTTTCAACGGATTATAACGCGCAGTGTCACAGTTTAATTCCTTGAAAGTTCACGCATTTTTAAAGAAAAACGTCCTAAATCCTTATATCTAATGTAAATTTCTATTACATAGCCTAAACATGACCTACGGTGGGTTAAGGTGGGTAATTAGTATGCTTTGCCACGCTGGCCAGACGGTCTAGTTAATAATGTAAACGTATTTTTTTTTTCACACAACGCCCAAGCTAAGCAACGTAATGCTTGTGTAATGGTAACGAGATGCATGATAAACTACTTATATACATTTTTTTTTGTAAATACATTCATATCTATACTAATATATAAAGCTGCAGAGTTTGTTTGTTTGTGTGTTTGTTTGTTTGTTTGTTTGTTTGAACGCGCTAATCTCAGGAACTACTGGTCTGATTTCAAAAAATCTTTCAGTGTTAGATAGTCCAATTATCGACGAAGGTTATAGGCTATATTTTATTTTCAAAAGAATTAGGGATCCGTATGAAAATTGCGATTTTGTAAACCAAGGTGTAAAATCGAAAACCTATTTATGCGTGCGCTGCAAAAACTATTGACAATAGAACAAAATAATGTACTACGGGTTTGTAGGTCTTATAAAGATCTACAAAAAAGTCTGAAAGAACACATATCTAACTATCATAGTTTAGTCACAATAACCGATTTTATGTTCATAAAAAATATGCACGGGTTCGAAGCCCACGCGGGCGAAGCCGCGCGCAAAAGCTAGTTATAGATAGAAATGACACCCAGAGTCCGAGCCAGTGACTCTGGTTTAGACAAAGACACTCGCCCGACCCCGGAATCGAACCCGGGACCTGTTGATCCAAAGGCGGCACATCTAACCACTAGACCAACGAGGCAGTCAAAGTCTTTATTTATTTGATCAGTAAATATAGAATTCATAATACCTACGTCCCACCTACAATAGCACACGAATAAAACCAAGTTGCTGCTGTTAATGATACATGTCTTATAACGTCAGCTATAATTCACCAAAGAATTTGCCAAGATAAGCGTTAATTGGTCCCGAAACCGACGATTTGGTTTATGGCCTGTTTAATATAATTAGGATGATATTATTGACCGTAATTTATCACATTAATGCACAAATGTGCCACTTTCCAGTTTAACCTAAATTAATTTGATCGGAAGGGTTAAGCGATATTTTTATCGATATTTGCATAAAGGAATCTTAAGAAGCACTTTAATTCGACCTAATGTCGGCTCTCAATTATATATGGGGCCCTCTTTTATTAAGTTATTTTAAAAGGTTTATTGAAGTTTGGTTTACCCGTTTGATGTATTGACATAGTTTTTTTGGCGTATGGTCACTTCACTATTGTAGTGTGGATTTCGTTGCTGCAATTCGGTACTGCTACGTGCTTCGGAGGACTCGCAAAGCCTTCGGTCCCGGCTGCTATTGTAACATCTCTGACAGTCGATACACGTAGGCGTGTAAACTCCGACAGCTGGTATAACCAAACAATCACATAGACGGCAATCGTTCCGTGTACTAATCACCCCATAAATAGCCCACTGCTGAGTCGGGCCTCCACCCATCACAGGGCCCTCCCTGTGATGGGTGGAGGCCCGACTAATTAGCCTACTGTGCCACGCTGGCCAGACGGGTTGGCACTGGGTTTCGTATCAAGTTTTCCTTCTCTTTCGGTTAGGATTTCAGCCTTACGACACCCTCAGGACACTATGTATTATATTCCGTGTAAATGCTGGTATTAGAGCCGATTGAAATTAAATATGGGCTAATGCAAATATGGAGAATAACTGCATACAAACTTTTTTTTTAGCTAACATTCCAAGTTGTAAGAGATCCCTGGTACAACTAGAAAGGAGTTTATAAGCTTTAAACAGCTGGACAGGTTTTGCAAACATACCTCGTTTGTTGCAAATAAAAACAAAGTCAAAGTCATCTTATCCGTTGACGACCTACAGACAGAGACGTCACACTTATAACGTTGCTGCCCGACTAGGGAAGCCAGAACTTCCACTTTACAGAGAACCATAGCCGAATTAATACCATCCTTGGTTGGTGTTGTGTTCATGCGCGGCAGTAAACTCGCCAGCGCTCTGCAAACTCCAAAGGAACTTTATTCATGTGGGTTTGAACACAAAATCCTTACAAATCGTCTTATCATTACATAGTATAAAACAAAGTCAAATCTTTAAAACTACGCAACGGATTTTGAAGCGTTTTATTTTATAGATAGACTGATTCAACAGGACGGTTTATATGTATAACTAGCGACCCGGCCCGGCTTCGCGCGGGTGCATCTATTATACCTATAAACCTTCCTCTTGAATCACTCTAATCTATTAAAAAAAACCGCTTCAAAATCCGTTGCGTAGTTTTGAAGATTTAAGCATACATAGGGACGGACAGACGACAGCGACTTTGTTTTATACTATGTAGTGATATATGCATAATTGCATCCGTGCGAAGCCGGGGCGGGTTCGGACCTTATCCCACGCTAGGTGGTCTCAACCCATAGATGAGCCATTGCTGAGTCTGGCCTCCTCCAGTCACATGTAGGGAACATAGCCTACTGTGCCACGCTGGCCAGACGGGTTGGCACAGGGTTTAGTATCAAGTTTCCCTTCTCTCACGGCTCCGTTTTCGGCCCTGTCATTTCGGCTCTTACGACACCTGAGGATGGAATGGGGTGGTGACACTATGTATTCTAAATCCGTCACCACACGTAACCATACACTCCTATTGGCGTCATAGCCACATTCATATCTTTCATATAGGGAAGCATCCATTCTGCGTTTGGTGACGGATTTAGAATGCACAATGTCACCAACCATCCTGAGGGTATCGTAAGACATGACTAAAGGATCGAATAGGGTGATCACCATGCTGCAAGAGAAAAAAAAATATACTTGGACATTTCACACAACGCCATCTCGTCCCAAGCTAAGCTACTTAATGCTTGTGTTATGGTAACGAGATGGATGATATAGTGCCTCTGGTTTAGACAAAGACACTTGCCCGACCCCGGAATCGAACCCGGGACTCGTTGATCCATCTAACCACTAGACCAACTTATTACAAACCCTGTGCTGATCCGTCACAGTAGGCTAATTTTCCTCCATGAATTTGGATGATGCTCAACTCCGTAATGGATCATGGGCTGAAACGAACGAATATGGGGAAGCATGGTGCTGCCAGTGGAAGACATTCCATTTCATTTTTAAAAACCGGCAAATCCTCTCGTGTTGCAGCTGTACGTGGGACTTCAGTCGTTTGCCTCCCTTTTTATAAAAAAAACCTTAAAATATAATCTCTCTATGGGTTCGCAATCCAATCCAAGTTACTGTACTCTAAAAATATGTCAGACAGCTTGTAAACACCAAGTGAACTAAACACCCGCACGATAAATGCGTGCGTACAAAAACGCATTGAATAAATAACGAAACAAATGGGTCGTTATCTCAAAGAGGACTGGATGAAGTCAGCCGGTGATCTCTAGAAGATTTGGTCCAAACAAAAAACCGCGAGGTGACAATATAAATAACAATTTGGCCCACCCTGTGGTTCGCCCGGATTAGCATAAGAATGCCGCATCATACGCCCACGAGCCGCACCGTCCCTCTGGTTTGTACCGACGAATTTAATTTTGATTTACCGACCCAAACACAATTGTAAGTGAAACATTTTTCGATGCACATAAAAAACGCAGCGCCAGTCGCTACGACTCTATGCCAGCTTGGCGCTGGCAACAATGGTACGGTGATTTAATTCTGGTAAAGAATTGTCGCTATAGTCATAAAATGAGGCGTAGATAACGTACAGCCTAAGAAGTACTTAATGGTCGCACATCTTATGGCTGTTTGGCATACCGTTTAGTGTAAAAAAAACAAACATACCATGACCAAAAACCCTATAGCCATTACGAAAGGGTCGATAGTACTACTGATAAAGACCATCATCATTCATCATTTCAGCCAAAAGACGTTCACTGCTGGACATAGACCTTAACCAGGTCGTCGGTCCACCGTGTGGGAGGCCTACCAGCACTGCGCCTTCCAGAACGCGGTCGCCACTCGAGGATTTTTTTGCCCCATCGGGCGTCGGTCCTACGCGCTATGTGCCCTGCCCACTGCCACTTAAGTTTGGCAATCCGGTGGGCTATGTCAGTGACCCTGGTTTTCCTGCGTATCTCCTCATTTTTCATTTGATCTCGTAGGGAATCTCCGAGCATAGCTCTCTCCATTCCTTTATGGGTAATAAGCGCACTCTTTCAATATACATCACTAATCATTACGGACGGATTTAGAATACACAGCGTCGCCACCCCACTTCATCGTGAGGGTGCCGTAAGAGCGTTCCTGACGACGAAACTCAGTAAAACTGCTTGGCGTTGGACTATTAGATTCTACCACATAGCAACCTACATGAATAGTACCTTTTGAATTTGATCGATGTACAAATGGCGGTGACTATAAATAATGGCTTTGGAGAAATGGTGCTGGCTCCGCGCAATTTCCTCTTCGGAAATTAGTTCAATCCATTATTTTGATTGAACGCAGGCGGCAGTTGGAGACACTTTTGCTTCAGTCGTGTAACTGCATGACTTTTAACAATGATTGTTGTAAGTAAAACTTCCAGATAGCAATAAGTTAATTAAATAAATTAATATCCATTATTTACGAGGGTCCACTTATTATGTTCTTTCATGTCTAGTTGTTCTTCTGTGTGGTGACGGATTAAGAATACATAGTGTCACCAACCCAAGGATAAAATCCTGAGGGTTTCGTAAGAGTCGACGGGCTGATTAGTAGTTCGTATGTCTAGTTATAGCGGGTTCGTAACCAGTGACAAAAATGTAAAAAAAAAGTTTTCTTACATATTATACACATCGCAGCGCCTTGTTTGTCTAGGGGTTGTATGCACCGCCTTTGGATCACGGTTCCCGGATCCATTTCGGGGTCGGGCAAGTGTGTATAAACCAGAGGAACTTCTCCGAGTCTGATTGTCATTTGTGTTAACTAGTAAACAACAAGCTTGTAAACAGCCCCGCGATACAGGTTATAATAACTATAAGTATTATCGTATATAGAAAAAAAAACAAGACGTTCGATTCGTTGTACTTAAAGGATTTTTGTTACACCTATTATTCAGCTAAAGTAGAAAGTGAATATTAAAATTATTTCCTAATACAGCTACTAATGTTTTTTTAGAAACTAACTCTCCAAGCACGTACAAACATGGCCAATCAAAACTTTACGTCAACTCCACCTCGTACCTGTCTTGGCTCTAGAAAAAAAAAACGTTTTGTGTGCGCCGCTGACCCTTAATCAATTTATGGGGCGCTAACTGTAACATGGAAAATGTATTAGAGCCGTGTGGGAACCTGCCACACGCCAACTGTTCTCAACGGTCCTAGCAATCAAGTTTAGTGTCTTATCTCCCGACCACCCTTTCGGGAAACGGTTGCCAAAACTTAGTTTAGAATGTTTTATCTAACTATCTTCTTCTTCTATAAAAATAAAAATGAATTGCTGTTCGGTATTCTCGCTAAAACTCGAGAACGGCTGGACCGATTTGCCTAATTTTGGTATTGAAATGTTCGTGGAAGTCCAGAAAACATCATTTTTTATAATTAAGATTTTTTATTTATTAATTCTGAGGCGGTATGAAGTTTGCCGGGTCAGCTAGTTATTCAATATTTGTAAGTCATGAAATTCCGACTTAGTTAAAATTTCTGTGTGGTGACGGATTAAGAATGCATAGATAGTCACCACCACATTCAACCCTAATAAATAAATAAATATCCTTGGACATTTCACACAACGCCATCTCGTCCCAAGCTAAGCAACTTAATTCTTGTGTTATGGTAACGAGATGGATGATAAACTACTTAGATACATTTTTTTTGTAAATACGTATAAATTATAGATAGAAATGACACCCAGACTCCGAGCCAGTGCCTCTGGTTTAGACAAAGATACTTGCCCGACCCCGGAATCGAACCCGGGACCCGTTGATCCAAAGGCGGCACATCTAACCACTAGACCAACGAGGCAGTCCAACAATGCTGTCGCAAGAGCCGAGAAAAGTAAATGTGAAGGCCGATAACCTAGCTGCAAGAGAAGGAAAACTTGATACGAAACCCCGTGCCAACCCGTCTAGCCAGCGTGGCACGGTAGGCTAACTTCCCTCCCTGCGATGGGAGGAGGCCCGACTGAGCAGTGGGCCGTTTATGGGCTGAGTAGTAGTCGTTAAAAGTACCAATAACTAACATTGATAACTGTAAGGTATTCGTGACTTACATGTCTGTAAACTGTTCCCGCGATACAGGTTTAGGGCCTCCGCGCATTATGCGGCCAGGCCGCGCGGCCAAGTCGCTGCGGCCAACTAATTCTTCTACGATGTATATAGCTGCGCGCATTACGCGGCCAGGCCGCGCGGCCAACAAAAAACATCGCGTCACATACGCGGCCTATTGGCCGCCGCGACCAATCCGCGCATTATGCGGCCAGGCCGCGCGACTGGCCGCCTAAATGCGCGGGGCCCTTAGGGTGACAAATCAACATGGAGCTATGCTGCGCTGTGCTATGTTTGATCAACTCGCTCGTCTAATATTTTAATGAGGATACAAACAAACCATGTTGTGCTGCGCTGTGTGAGGCTACGCTCTGTTTAAAAACGCAGCAGTCTCGAGCGAGGCGCGCTACCCGCCGTGCTGAGCCGCGCTGTGCCGAACTGTGCTATGTTTTTTATGGAGCTCTGCCATGCTGCGCTGTGTCGACCTTTATACTTTATACTGAGCTAGATTGTTAAAAAACGTAGCTTAAGAAACACAGCACAGCACAGCGCAGTACAGCGCAGCATCGTTTAATTGTTAAAAAAACGAAGCTTAAGAAACACATCACAGCGTAGCGCAGCATAGCTCGATGTTGATTTGTCACCCTTAGAGTTCCGTTTCTGAAAAAACAAATTTAAAAGTTACTTGTCCGCACATACAGTTCAAACTTAAACAATTTTTTTGTATCCCGGTTTAAACAGGCCGTATACGACATACCTATTTCGTAGAAAAACCGAGGCGTATCGCATAGTGCAATTTCATGACGGATTTACATTAAAAAATGTCACCAACTCATACTATCCTGAGGGCAAGAGTCTTTATGCAAATCCATCCATGTTACTGGAGGAGGCCTGATTCAGCAGTGGGTCTTGTAAGAGCTGAGCAGTAGTAGTTAAAACTGAGCGTCTAACTGTCAAATCTAGCACACAAGACGGGAGCCTATAATACTTTACCGCAAACTTTATCGTGCCTTATCGTCCAAGGCTCGAGCCACCCTACATACGGGTAAATGCTTTCCTGCCATGCTGTCAGGATAAAAGTGGCTTTAAGTTACAAAGCTAAAGGATTTCTTGTGAGTCAACCGAGGGGTTGGAGATCAGATTTCACGTGCCATAAATGTTTTTTTTTTAAATAAGTTGTATACAACGCAACATGCCTATTTTGTTTTGAGTGGTTGAAAGATTTTTCGTCAATACCAATGTTTGTTATATATCGCTGCTTTAAAACTAAAGGGCCACAACGAACAATTTTGTTATATTTTTGCAGGAGACTATTATATATAATTCACATTTGTTTTTTTAGGTTGATTTTAACAAGTGCCTTTTGTGTTTATATGAAAGGGCGATGTTGGCCTGATTTTTTAATAAATGTATCTTCTGATAATTTCGTCGTGTGGTCATTTCGTTTTTAAGCAGCGTTATATTTGTAGGAGCTGTCGTCTTCGATATTACCTAACTTTTGTCATCTATTTACACTTTCAATTGGTACTAATAGAGTATCTATTGCGAGACTTTGTCACATGCGATCGCGTTTTTAAATCTATTCGATTGGTCACACGTAAAGTGTAACTTTTTAACCATTTTGCTAAAAGATGCCTGTCGAAATTGTGACCTACACATGCCTACACATTAATTAATCCCAATTTCCTAAAATCTAGGCGACTTACTCTTATACAGAGCATGACACTGTTATGCACAAAGTGTGTAAAGATAAACATATAGGTATTTATGACCATATCAAAGACTCCATATGAGTTGTTTAAAAATATTGTTTTATTCTACTTTTTCATACACAATAGTGCGACAAAACAAATGCGCCCTTAAGTGAAACATGACAACGCTGCATTTTCTTAGCTATATATTATCAACGAAACTCACTAGCTGATATAATTCTTGACCAAAACTGAATACGATATCTTTAAAACTATTCATTTTTGGAACATATAATCTGGGATGTTTTGTACTTTTAAAATATAAATTGAAGAAAAATTAAATTAAAAAAACAAGTGTAGGTAGACGTATACTCCATGTGATCATCCAAGACCACCACCGAACACACATCAATCAATAAACCCCAATTTCCCTGAAAAATTGAACAATCAACAAATCAGGGCTTCACGGTGCGTTACAAATCCCCATTGGGAACAAAAACAATTACTTAATAAAACACACCTCAATCAAATTTAATTGCTTTACGCATAATCTCTTTATCTATCCTCACCTACAGAACGTGTCGGTTTCGGAGGTAATGGAAGCAATCATTTCAGATAAGGGACCTCTAATGTGAGAAAAGTTACATCATCCTTAGAAGGAGAGGTGCCGACCTAAAACCAATTGTTGTATGTGTAGCCAACATTTGAATATTATTTATATTCAACGGCCGGTGAAGTAGATTTTTGAGTCAGGAGTCCTCAGTTTGGTCAGCAAGTAGTTATCTTTTTGTAAGCCAGACATGTTCCGAATTCCTGAGAATGTTGGGATTTCTACTAACTATTAAAAAAAAAGTATTCCTCATAGATAATGTAACATTAAAACTTTAATCACAATTTTGATAACAACCTGTTTTGTTTTTTACTGATCGAACTACGGATTCAAAACTGGCCACGATGGTTGAATTCAATAGAAATGTGAAAGTAGTTTCAAGGGTCGTAGCTACGTAGCAGATTTAAATACAAACATACTTGCTACGCGTTGCTACATAAACTACGAGAATAAAGAGGTAAAGTTTCCCTGAAAAATTTTCACTATACTGAATGACTAAAATATTCTCAAAAGCTGGTTCAAAATTTTGGTTTAGTACGTATCAAATTTCGTAATTTAAAAAATTACGTATCAATATTATCAGTGTGGCGATGGATTTAGAAGACATAGTATCACCGCCCCATTCCATCCTGAGGGTGTCGTAAGAACCGATAGAACAAAATGACAAGGCCGAAAAACTAGCTTCAAGAGAAGGAAAATTTAATACGAAGGCCTTTTTTTGTTCACCCGGGCTAAAATCCTTTATGGACTTCCTCGCCGGCCACGGGGTTGGCCAGCGAGGGGAGTGTGGGACTCTCCCCCATAGTGGGGGCCCTACCCACTAAATCTCCCCGGGGGCTCCAACTCGCGTCCTGTTGCGGCATTGTGGGATCTAATGCAGAACCACGCCTAATACGAAAGCCTGTGCCAACCCGTCTGGCCAGCGTGGCCCAGTAGGCTACCCTCCATGTAACTGGAGGAGGCCCAACTCAACAGTGGCTCATATATGGGAGTAGTATCAAATTAAATAAAGTATTCATAATAAATAAAAAAGTAATAACTACGTCAAAATAACGAATTTTAGATTAGTAAGTTACGCAATTAATTATTTATAACAATACAGTTAAACTTGCATCTCTTCTACTAGTTGTGGATTAGTTAAAAAAGACATTTTACACATTTAATACATCTATTTTCATTACAGTGCAGATGAAAACCATAACTAGTGTTTTTAATACACAATACAGTGTATGAGAGGGCTAATCTCATACACTGTTTGATATATTGTAACATTAATTGTTACATGTCTTAATTCTTAATAATAAAAAAAAAGTAAATTATAATGAACGCATTAAATCAGATTATCGCCACTTCCATTCCGTGAAATGAAAGAGGTATGAATAAGCAAATTAAAGTTGGCTTGAGGGCAATGCAGCCCTCGGTTTTGCAGGGATGCGATTATAAAAATAATAATTGTGAACATTAGTCACTATTAGATGTATCAATAATTTTTAGTCATTGGCTTAAATTTGAGTAAATCTCCAGAAGCATTTCGAACAATCTTTGCAGGACTTAGACCGACCTCGGAGGTTTTGGTTGGCATCGATTAAAAGTGTCAAAGGAAAAACACCGTGATGCGACTAATTCGTTAGCAGGTCCTGTCACGAGACATTCCTTACTCAAGTAAGTTTTCATGTTCGGTGGACGGTCCGCCCGTAACTCACACGCTATCGCTGCCATCTAAATTGAGATTTTATTGACGATTACTGTTCTAGCGACGGTATCGTTGCGATCTTGGCGCCCGGGCTGCCGCCAGCCGACGCTTTGATCCCAACCCTGATGACATGCCTCAACCTTCGAGTCACAATAAAAATACACTCATTTATTTAACGAGTGTTTAGATTTTCCATTTTGGAACGTCACGTTTGATTTGAGGTATTTCTTGGTGAAAATAAGAGTACTAAAATTTTCGAACCGTTGCTACAGACATGTGATCAAAGAAACTAATAGAAAATCCTTCATAAAACTAACTAATAAAATATAATTTGAGATGAAAATAACCTAGGTACTTAGAAATAAATATTTACAAATTATATAAATGTGCTAAACCACTGTCGCAAGGAAGAGTTCCCATCTGTCTGAAAACGTTGATGTATATACACAATCATTGCCTAAATATTTAGGCTGTTTTCAATTACTACTAGGTACTAGTTCTATTCATTCATGTATCGGGAGGGCTCTAATTACATGGAGGGTGATAAGCCTACTGTATCACGATGACCAAACGGATTAGCACAGGATTTCGTCTCAAGATTTCTTTCTCTTGCGACTGGGTTTTCAGCCTTGTCATTTCCTTTTGTAAACTCTTTCGACATCCTCAGGTTCGAATGGGGTGGTGACACTATGTGTTCCAAATCCGTCACCACATGGATATTTCAATTACGTTTATTATAAATTTAATAAGAACGACAGTAAGTAAGTTTGTATTGGCCGCGGGCATAGTCGCAGGCATTAGCCAGTTCCCGAATAAAACTAAGGCGTCTAAACAAAATAATTCGGTTCACACATGATTAACTTTCGTAAAGGGAAGGTTTAGGCAAATTACAGCCAGGTATGGTCATCCCCGAAGCCTAATGTAGCCGGGAGGGACGATGACGGCCGGAGGTCACCGTGCGCCGTGGCGAATCCACTCTGGGGGGTTGATGGATCGTGTAATCGTTGCAGTTTTTGGGGTTCCGTCGCCGTCAAGGAAGTGTCTATTTACGATTATGGAACTTATGATTTTAGGACTTGATTGACACCGTGAGCAATTTCTGCGTGCACAGGGAACGTTATCAATAAAACTAAATTATAGGCGGTAGCTTTAACCGTTTTATTTATTTGTAATTTTAAAAACAATTGACATCTAGTCTCTTTCGTAACGACGACTGGTGCAAAGCATTCGAAACGTCGGGAAATATATTATAATGTAAATAAACGGAGGAAATATATAATGTAAATGTAAATATACGCGATAAATCCGTTAAAAAGTGTTTAATTTCAATTAAACTAGATGTTTGTGTTTTGCTTTTAAAAGATTAAATACGTTTATTTGTGTCCACATACAAATCTTAAAATATTATACAGGATGTAACAAAATAAAAACAATAACCATAACGAAAAGGTCGATAGTTCTACTGATAAAGATACGTGTGTAAAACCTCAGGAAATATTACACAAAATTTTTCATTATAAAGTCCAATTCAAATTCAAAAATAAAGCAAGACGAACATTTGACGATCAAAAATGTTGATGTTTTATGTACCTACATTTCAAAGCACACTTAAAATAAATATTTATTTCACGAAATGCTTTTTTTTTAATTTTGAGGTACTCACAGAAATGTTCGATGTTTCAATTTGTTATTGGAAACATAAATTAATTTCTATATTATACCTCTTAATGTACGGTACCCTTGTTACATGTGTATAGCTCGCCGCTAACAGCTTTTTTATTTTCCAAGACCACACCGAAAACAGTAATTTCACGCGACGTAACTTCACACGCACCTGTGCCCTTCGAACAACTTTGTTTACGCGGATAAACCAATAAAAGGGTTGAAGCCAACATCTAAATTTAACGCTTCGAATCGATGAAACAGAACCAAACCCAAAGTATCTTGGAATCGAAATATTTATTGCCGATCACGGTTCATTTGTGTAAGGTCCGTAAGGCGGACCTCATACGAATTAGAAAATTGCTGCAAGTGAAACAGATTGTTATATCGTACTTGACGACACGGTTGGCGCAGTGGTTGAGCGATCGACTGCTGCGCAGCATGTCGCGGGTTCGATCCCCGCACGGAAGAAATATTTGTACGACCTACAAGTATTTTTTCCGGGTCTGGGTGTTTTCTATCTATAATATGTATGTATTTACAACAAAAAAAAAATGTATATAAGTAGTTTAGTGTGTTGAGAATTGTGAAAAATCACGAATCGTACTCGTGTGAAGAAGCACCTTAGAATTATCCTTAGAATAAATAAACATGACATTTTAAGATTCGTTTGTAGTTCTACCTTACAATGATCTTTACCATTATAGCTATCATAATGACATCATATCTCCATAGAAGCAGGCTGTTTTGAATAAAATATTGACACATGATTGGATGATTGTTCCTAGAACATAGATTAGTGCAGTCTTGGAATCTTTATTATTATTATAGTACATAGTATAAAACAAAGTCGCTGTCGTCTGTCCGTCCCTATGTATGCTTAAATCTTTAAAACTACGCAACGGATATTGAAGCGATTTTTTTTAATCGATATAGTGATTCGATGAGGGATGTTTATATGTATAATATGCACCCGTGTGACGCCGGGGCGGGTCGCTAGTTAAAAATAAACTTGTTAAGAGATAAAAACTAAAATGAAGACTCTAATCTCTGTGATATTTTTTACATTAACAATCTACTACCTCTGCACATACCGCGTACAATTATTGTGGATCCTTGTGTAAGAAATCCACAATTAAATATAAGTAGGAAAATTACAAACTCAATGTAAGTAAATAATACTCAATTAACAAAGATACTATTATAGTATAAACAATAGTTGATTGCTTTTTTTCTCTAGGAATTGAAGTGACTATTAATGATACTCGAGTTTTCGAAACTAACTTGTAATTTTTAAAATATATTGATTAGTAGTAGTAAGGTATAGATTAAAAGATAGATGGAAATCATTATTTAAATTTAAACCACTTTGAAATATTCTTCATTCGAAATAATAATTAGCATTTTTGAATCTCGAATAAATTCTAATATTTTTCGTAGATTTCACGTTCTTGATGCAAAGTTCTACCAAATATTTGAATGTTTGCTCTTTTAAATGCTCCAGATTTATCGTGAGCTTCCCAAAAATCATTCTTAAATTCTTTTGACAAAAAAGTAGTCTGGATTGTTACCGGGTGATGTCATTACATCATCATCATGTGGGGCCAGCGTTGGTATCTTTACGAGTTACACCTCCACAATTTCGCACCGGTTCATTCACCGTGGTAACACCAATGTCCTTGTTAACTAGATCTATTAGAATCCGATAAGCATTTGTGTTCAAGTTATGACAAATTAAGGATTCATTATTTATTTTTTACTCCAAGATATATTAACACATATTTGTCCGGAGTACTAAGTGATTTTTTAACCCCCGACGCAAAAAGAGGGGTGTTATAAGTTTCACGTGTCTGTCTGTCTGTCGGTCTGTCTGTCTGTCTGTGGCACCGTAGCTCGCGAACGGATGAAGCGATTTCAATAAAGTTTTTTTTGTATGAAAGGTGAGTTACGGGCGAGTGTTCTTAGACATGTTTGATGAAAATCGGGTGAGCCGTTTAAAAGTTATGAGGGGTGAAAGTGGGGAAGAATAACCGAATGTCTGCAAATATAATCGAGTGGGGTCTCAAATGAAAGCGCATCACGTGCAATTTAACAAAATCTACATTATAATAAGTATGTACCTATAAAAAGTATAAAATAAAAATTAAATTAGAAATTTAAATAAACCCCCGACACAATAACCTTTAAAAAGTAAAAAATAAAAATAAATACTTCGCGTTGGGGGACCAGGGGTCAGGTAAATAAGTGGGAGTGGTCCCCCAACGCGAAGTATTTATTTTTATTTTTTACTTTTTAAAGGTTATTGTGTCGGGGGTTTATTTAAATTTTTAATTTAATTTTTTACTACAATAGCATGTAGTAGAGGTTTTAGGCGTGGTACAAATGGCTAATTGTCCCCATCAAGTTGAACGTGAAAGCACAGATATACTTTAAAGTAGTGAAAATTAAAATATGATAAAAATAAATAAATAACTAAATATCCTTGGACATTTCACACAACGCCATCTCGTCACAAGCTAAGCAACTTAATGCTTGTGTTATGGTAACGAGATGGATGATAAACTACTTATATACATTTTTAACACCCAGACCCGGAACAAATACTTGTAGGTCGTACAAATATTTCTTCCGTGCAGGAATCGAACCCGCGACATGCTGTGCAGCAGTCGATCACTCAACCACTGCGCCAACCGTGTCGTCAAAGTCTGGGTGACAAAGTCCCATAATAATTATTATTTAATAATATAAGTCAGCTTCTTTTGAAGCTTTTCCCGCACTGCATCACCGATAATTCCCCAAATCTCAAAATAATCACATTATACAAGTAAAACGATTTTTTTCATAAAATGCTCCGAAAATTGCAAATGGGGAATGCATAATATCCACAAGGTCTTGGTTTGTGTTTCGGGTGCCTTTAACTCTCGTGTACCTATATTATAAAGTTAAATAAAGTAGACTGGCAGAGCCTGTCTGTATGTTCACGATGCCCAAAAGACAGTTACTACACGCATTTGCATGCGCTTTTTCCTATCGGTGTGCGGTGCCTGAGTAATGTTTAAGTATTTAAATTTGTTCCGTTATAAACATTGATTCGAAATCCACACGGAGAAGCCGCGAGCAGAAGCTAATAACTATACAGGATGAAGCACAATCTATAGAGATTGAGAGTATCACTACCACTATATAACTATCACTACATAGTATAAAACAAAGTCGCTGTCGTCTGTCCGTCCCTATGTATGCTTAAATCTTTAAAACTACGCAACGGATTTTTAAGCGGTTTTTAATAGATAGAGTGATTCAAGAGGAAGGTTTCTATGTATAATACTTGCATAATTTCACCCGTGCGAAGCCGGGTCGCTAGTTATTGATAAAAAACATCTTTAGAAAAATAAGCAATATTCTTTTCTTTACATTTTGGTCTTTAAGCTATATAGAGTATCATAAATAGAGCATAGAAACCCTAGAAATGGCTAGAAGCATTTTGGAGCACACATTACGACGCGGTTTAATAATATTTACACAAGCTAATAAAATTAATAAATTTATTAATAATAAATAATGGTGCCATGTGGTCACCACATGATTTATATACATCGTTTCGCCACCCCGTTTCATTCTGAGGGTGTCGTAAGAGCCGACAAAAGAAAATCATAAGTCCGAAAACCTAGCCGTAAGATAAGCAAAAATATTATACGTAACCCTATGCCAACCCGTCTGGCCAGCTTGGCACAGTAGGCTAATTATTCTCCATGGCCGTGGGCCATTAATGGGCTGACAAGTATTAGTAAGTAGATATAAATATTTGTGACTAAAAATTGAAACAGAATTCCTCCTTTCGGCAGGCTTTACTTTGGCTTGCTTTTTATTTCGGATGGTTATATGTATTTATTTATTTATTTGGGACAAAAAACAGTTATATGCTAAAAATAGTACAATTAGGAAATAAAAGATAAGATTATTAAACATACAACCCACACTATTGTCCACGGATTAATAAATATGGTTAAAGCAGACATGTGTTACTTATCATAACAAGTTGCTTAAGTGTCTACGAGGTTATATACTAAAGCATTAACATTTTTTATAATTTAATAGTATTTCTATTGCCATACGTTTAAATTTTTGATTACTTAAGGCAAATATGTCTAGGTCAATGAACATATTTGGCTTAAGTAATCAAAAATTTAAACGTATGGCAATAGAAATACTATTAAATTATAAAAAATGTTAATGCATATGTAGTTTGTGTTACACTCTGTATTAATGGAGATAATACTGTTAAGTATACAGTGTTTAATTAACGGAGTCTGTTGTAAAGTAATAGAACACACCACAAAATAAACTTCCTGATTATCTGCGTAACGAAGTTTTCAAGGATCGCACGTTCCCGTCCCGCTTTCTAATCGTTGTTAGTGATGTGCTTTGATTGTTTTGACCGATAGCTATCGATAAGCAAGTTAGGCTATAAAAAGTAATATTATAAAGAGGAAACATTTGATTTTTTGTTTGCATTGAATAGGCTCTGTCTCATGTAGTCTCATGTAGTTAATCAGTAGTTATGATTGAATGAAAAAATCTGACGCCACTAGAACTACCTCCTACATTATCCCTGATGATCATAGGCGGTAGTTTCTCAAAACTTCGATAATGTAACCCACCGTGTGAAAATATATCAAAAATATCGTTATATCGCGTGCGATGCGGCAATTATTTATTGAGAACAGGGCAAAGTGTACTACTTTAATGTACTTTAATAATATAGAGGACATACCTGTGCGAAGCGGGGCGGGAGGCTAGTTACTAGCTAGATATTAAGATCAGTATCTCAATCATTTGGATTGTCAAATCTGGCCCTCATAATGTTAACGACACAATAACAAATTAAAATATTAATTAATTGCAACATATCTTAAATAATAGGACTTTTTTTTAATTCCTGCAAAATTGGGAACTCTATTAAGCTTCATCATCATCATAATCATTTCAGCCAAAAGACGTCCACTGCTGGACTTTAAGCTTATTAGATCGTAAATATTTAGTCGAAACTATAACAAAGTTATAAATGTTTGGATTGGCATAACATCATGGCCACAATATTGCATACAAAGTATTTCGTTTTTTAGTCTTACCAGAATCGGCTACACTTACACACACGACTTAATTACTAATTGATGATGTGATAATAATATGGATGTGATATATCGATATATAGTATTGAACACATCCCTATTTCGTTTATAAACCTGTGTCCTGTACGTCGGCGTATGCTCACACTCGCCCATGAAATCGTTCACGCGATGAAGAGATAAGAAGGCAATGCCAGACGGCCGATCTAAATATTTACAGTGTGACTGCGGATACGTAAATACAGATGTGTTGATTGAACACTAAAAAGACACAAGGGTAAAAGTACTAAGATATAGGTATACTAGAGGTTAAACTCCGGCTGAATTGAAGTTGGTTAAATTCATAGGTACGCAAATGAATAATTACATTTTTATGTTCATGTGGCGACAGATTTAGAATACACAATGTCACCAACCCACTCCTGGGGGTGTCTCAAGAGACGGCTGAAGAAACGCAAGGGGCAGATCACCGAGCAGTTAGAGCAGGAAAACTTGAGACCAGATCCCACAATGCCGCAACAGGACGCGAGTTGGAGCACTCCGGGGATGTTTAGTGGGTAGGCTCCCACTCTGGGGGAGAGTCCCACACGCCCCTCGGCCATCCCCGTGGCCGACGGGGATAGTCCATAAAGGATTTTACACCGGGCGAACAAAAAAAAAGGACAACTTGAGACAAACCCTGTCCCAATCTGTCTTGGCAGTGTAATAATTGGTAGGTAATTTCCTTCCATTAATTTTAAGGAGGCCTAACTCAGTAGTGGGTCATCTATGGAGCGTAACTTATATACCAAGGAACGAGAGTATCATCATGGACGAAAGCAAAGTTAAAATGTGGCTTGTCCATCAAGGATTTTACCCCGAAAACAAGGCTACGATTTCCTCTGTTCTGTTTTTAATACCTCAAATAAAAATAAACTCGTATCTCTTGGTTTGATTACTATTCAGTTTGCATAATGTGGTAATTACAATCTTAATTAATATTTAAACTTAGGCGAACACAAGTAAGGTAGAACGTCCCTAATAGTAGACTACAGTACGTTGTATGTCCAGATAATGAGGCATTGGTATTCATTATACTTCAGTTCTCAGGGTACAGCCATTAAAGTGCGCACCGGAATCGAACGAGGACCTTTACGAACATGTTGATTTAATTCATAAGTTAATGAAGTGGGAGCAAAGTGGTTATTAATCACGGTTGGTTAAAAGATTTAATCTTAAAGTAGCGGAATGAATTACTGCCTCGTTATCTTCTAAAAATCTAAAACAGTTTTGTTTATCCTTTGCTAAAAAAGGGATGTTATAATAAGGAATATAATAAGAGATGTGTCCGTGTGTACCATCGTAGCTCCTAAATGAATATACCGATTGTGACGCGATTTTTTTTTATAGCTTTTCTATTCATCAGATTTTGGCATTTCTTTCTTTTTTTAAGTATAAACCCCTGCACTAGTTATAACCTGCATCACGGGGGCAGCACAAATGACAACCAGACTCAGAGCCTCAGAGTGGCCCCGGAATCGAACCCGGGGCCCCGTAATCCAAAGGCGGCGCTTCCACCCCCAAGACCCACAAGGCAGTCAAAGGCATTATCAATTTAAACAGCGGAAATTATCTTCTACTTTTTCGCCTTTTTCCAATGTCATGGGAGTCAGAACTAGTCTATCCTGATTTAGCTAACTACCAGATGTTTACACGAAGCTGTTGCCACCTGCCCCCCATCTAGTGGGAAAATCGCATATTATTTGGTTAGACCACTTGTTCATTTTCACGCCTGGCGTAGTTGGTAGAAGTGCAGCTGAGACCGACAGGTTTTATAATGTAATTGACGTACGGTATCTAATAATGTTGTTAAATGTATTATTATTTTTATTCTGCTGTTTCATGGCACTTTTGGTCGAATCACTTGTTTTATTTATTTATTCTTCTTTGCACATATAAATATACAAAACTAGAGAATTAAAAGCAAAAAAGAAAACAGACAATGTTTAGTTAGGCGGCCTTATCTGTTAAATAATGAAATGAATAATTGGTAAGTCGGTAAAGGGAAATGCAATTGATCTTCTGGCTAAGCTACATCTGGCTCCGCGGGATTTTCTACGCTCCTTCGTATTCAGAGGGCTTGTACAAGCTTGCTCACATGGGTCTGGACGATAGCCGGCAATCGTTCAATAATATGAGGCAGTAAATGATAAACTGGTACTGACTCTTATTAAATCTATAGCATTGTCTTAGGGTTTTATCCTCAGCCATCAATTAAACAATTATCTACGAGTGCCACTACCACGATAGTTTAGACTGACTGTTTAGCGAACATATGTAAAGTGACGTACATGAATTAGACTTCTTTACCTAATTAGTTTGTGGTCTTACCCTTCTGAACTGGATAACCTTCCAGATGATATCGTCTCAGGTCAGCAGTCTAATTTCATTGTCCGGCTAGGAGTTGGATGTGCCGCCGTTGAATCATGGATCCCCGGTCAGATTCCGGGGTCAAGCACTTGTCTTAGTGTAAACCAGAGGCACTTGCTCTGAGTTTGGGTGTTATTTGTGTTCGTGAATTAAATGGTTATAAACAACCCTCACGATACAGGTTATTATATCTAGCGCAGGGTTTCTTTTTTCAAAACCAAACCAAAAAAAGAATGCCCTTTATTATAATATTATTTATATAAGTTTTGGCGCGTAAATTATGTATGTGTGTATATCTTTGTTTATTTCAGCTTAGTAAAAATTTAGAGCAGCAATTTTATTTTAATTTATCAGTGTCGTCATTATAACTTTACACGTGTTATAAGTTGTTATTTCACACTGGATGAGCAAGTGCAATTAGAGAACGGAAAGTCAGGGTTGTCACTAAAATAATCTATACTTCTATACTAATATATAAAGCTGCAGAGTTTGTTTGTTTGTTTGTTAGCTAGTTAATTATATATTGATTGTCATATATTACACAGGACCTGGAGGAGTAGGAGTATTTTAGATTTATAACACAATTGCATTGTCAAAGTTTTGATGACTTATTAACATTTAAGAAAATAGTTGCTAGACTTTTCATATGCATAGAGCAGTGGTGTTGTGAGTTTGGGTGAGACAACCCTAATAGTTATACAAAGAGGTAATAGGCATTGTACGTGTTCTGTGAGAGAACTCGGTCACACTGCTTGCTTCTGCTTTCCACAGTTCTCACGAGATTCCTTGGCACTTGGTAGCCAACCCGACTTTAGTATCCAACTTACTAAAATAAAAAAAATAAAACATATACAGGGTGTACACTGCACATATACAGGATGTGGCAAAACTCCTATAACCATCCGAAGTGGGGGCATGGAGCTAATAAAAGTTCTGTGTTAAAAAAATCCATGAGGATACCATGAGGTATGAGGGAGATATCAACATATTCCTAAATACAGGGATCCACTGAAATCAGCCAGCTATAGTAATTATTGTCCAACAAGCTTAGTAATCTTAGTTCTATTGTGTTTCTTATGTTATCTATGCTCATTTTTCAAGTTGACACTCTCGTCACTAGCTGGTGACCAAATTGTCAAGCAAAGAAAGTTACTTAGTTTTTTTAATATCGTAAAAAAAGACGGTACGATATATTTTTCATCGTTTTAGCTCATAATTATTGTATTATAATTTACTAGCGACCCGCCCCGGCTTCGCACGGGTGCAATGATGAACATCTAAATTTATCAGTGATTCTCTACAATATTATGCATGTATTATACTTTAAAACCTTCCTCTTGAATCCCTCTATGTATTAAAGAAAACCGCTTAAAAATCCGTTGCGTAGTTTTAAAGATTTAAGCATACATAGGGACGGACAGACGACAGCGACTTTGTTTTATAATATGTAGTGATAGTGATACAATCATTTATATACTATAGAGTATTCATTCTATCAACTATTTCTTTTTTCCTTTCCATATTGCCTAATAACATTATATAATAAATCGTTTGTATTATTGTACCTTTTACTACCCTTTCTTAAATTCTAATTAATGTCCATCCCAAGGTTGTCTGTAAGAAATCGCATTTAGCGTTAAGACCGCCCTTTGTACAAACCGTTGTATTTTTTTTTGTGTTCTGTCTTTTTTCACGTGTGCAATAAAGAGTATATCTATCTATCTATCTAATAATGATTTAAAAAAATATTGGTTCTTATTAAAATCGCAAAGTTTTAAGTGGGTACTTAGAGGCAGATAATCTAGCCTATGTAGAAGGAACATTATATGAAGGGAAATGTCACTATACTATGCTAACCAATTTGGATTGCATACTACTACTACTCAGCCCACAAACGACCCACTGCTGAGTCGAGCCTCCTCCATGGAGGGTAATTAGCCTACTGTGCCACCCTGGTCAGACTGGTTGGCACAGGGTTTCGTATCAAGTTTTCCTTCACCCACGGCTAGAGTTTCGGCCTCGTCATTTCCTTGTGTCGACTCTTACGACACCCTCAGGAAGGAATGGGGTGGTGACACCATCTATTCTAAATCCGTCACCACACGGTCAAATTGATCAAAGATTAAATGTGATAACCAATAATAAGATAAATATATTAAGCCCCATATTTTGTATTCTGTAATGCTACTGGCTGAAAAGATAGCTGACTAATGACTAAATAAAAAAAAACTTCAAAGAGCTGTTGTAGACCAGACCGAATTTATTGCTTAAGGATTTACGTTAAACGGAACTAAGGTCGGCGCGTGCAATCGCCACACAAGTAGTTCCTTTCGTCTGTTACCGAGAAAATGACAGAAATAAGCCCAACCGTGTAGGCGGCCGGACACAACCAATTGTTAAGAGTAGAGAGCCAGCACATTGCTAATATGATGTTTACTTTACATTATTAAAAAAAAAACAATTTGCCAGAGATTATGCGCAGTGAAAAGGATTTGGGACAAATGCGACATGCATTATGTTTGGTCTAATCCGATAATCCGTGTGGTGACGGATTTAGAATACATAATGTCACCACCCCATTTCATGCTAAGGATGTCATCAGAATCGATAAAAGGAAATATCAAGGTCAAAAACCTAACCGCAAATGAAGGAAAACTTGAAATTAATGTGTCTTGCAAGCGTGGCACAGTAGCCTAATTTCCCACCATGAATTTGGAGGAGGCCCTACTGATCATCATCATCATCATCCCACATTAGTCCACTGCTGGACATAGGCCTCTCCTAAAGAGCGCCATAGCGCCATAGGCCCAACTCAGTAGTGGGGTATTTATTGGTTATTTTTTTAGAAAACTAAACCTTTGTTCATCGCAGGGGCAGTTTACAAACATGAAATTCACGAACACAAATGACACCCAGACTCGGAGCAAGTGCCTCTGGTTTACACAAGAGAGACACTTAGACAATTACCCGGTCCCGGAATCGAACCCAGGATCCTGTGATCCAAAGGCGGCGCATCCAAACCCTAGACCAACAAGACAGTCATGTTGAAATGATGATGATGACGATAAATATTTTTGATCAGTAATTACGTCGTTGTTATTCCTACTATGAGTAATTTAAGTAGTAGGAATAGAGAAAATAGCATAGATGAACACATACAAGGGATTGTTAATAATTGTAGGCGTTCGCTATTATACTGTGCGATGAGCAGTCTAGTCCCGTTGTACCGTCTTTCCAATCCAACAAACCGATTTTTATTCATGTTAATTACTCATATCATATGTCTGTGTTTGATATTGTGACATCACTTAATAGAGGTGGGAAAGACTGTCGTTAAAATTAGTAAACTCATTATACGCATTATTTTACTTAATACGTTTTACGTATCTCTAAAATGTCACTCTCTAAGAAAAATCTCTAAATATCTCAAAAATGTCAAAAACTTATAATTAATAAATATTTTTTCATTTTAGACGATTTTTTTTTTAATATAAGGTACAAAAATACCTACAACCCAAAATTTTCTCCCCTCTAAGATCTACCCCTATATTTTAATAGCGATAATTACTCGTATATGGCGAATCAACGTTTTCCGGGTCAGCTAGTCTTACTATACATTACAACTTATCATTCAGGAACCTGGTAAGTTCTTCTCGTTCAAGTCACCCAAAGGGCAATGGCGACAGTTATGCTCGGAGTTTCCCTGTAATATCGAATCAGAAATGAGGAACTACGCAAACTAACCAGTGTTACCGACATAAATCATAAGATTGCCAAACCAAATGATTGGGCAAAAAATTCCTCGAGACCACCGTGCCTTGGCCTGGCCTGGCCTGGCTGGTGGACTGACGAACTTTATACCAATGGACGCAGGCGGGTCGGGATCGGCCTTTGCGGTAATCCTTGGCGAGGCCTATGTACAGTAGTGGACTTTTGGCTAAAATTACGTATAGCCAATTGCAAAAAGCGAACACGTAGACAAGTAAGTATATGGCTAATTGATTTCCACAACTCTATTAGTCTCGGAGATGGATGTACCGCCTTTAGATTCTGGATGAACCCTATTTATACTCAACACAAGAAGCCACATATACTTTATCGATATCACTCATCGATAAAATTAGTGTTTGGATACCTTACATCTCTAGCATCAGTATCGTCTCGCCAGCATGTGGGCAGACAATAGGTTGTGTGGTCGTGGGCGAAGACTAAAACGAGATCCTACGCGGTCACACTGCGACCGCCATTAAGCCGTCCTCGAAGCCTACTGTAGTGTAGTTCACGGACAAGGAGACCAAAGAAATTATGCCATTGATGTTTTTCTTTTTCATTAGTAACCTATCTATCATTTTACCATTTATGAACGTTGAATCAAATTAATTGAAAGGGGATTTCAGGAAAAGGAAAGGGTCAAGTTTGACCTAACCCCTATGCCAAAGCGTCTGGCCAGCATAGTAGGCTAACTACGATCCATGTAGTGGGGGGAGGCCCGTCTCAGCAGCGGGTCATTTATGGGCTGAGTAGCAGTTGTAGTGCGATTTCTTAAGGATTGGTAAAAATTGGTTGAAATGTGGCTATATTTTTTGAAGATACTGGAATTATTAACAATCATGGATTTTTTTTATTAAATAAAATGTTTCTTACCTTACCCTATTTATTGATTGATGTTAACCTATTGTTTAACAGAACAATGTACGATGAGATTGTTTTATTGGACTAAAAAAGAAAGAAAGTCGTATAAAATTGTGTATTCTCTACCATTACTAAGCCGAAACTATACTAACAAAAAATATTTCACTGATAACGCGCCCTATGCACACAAATGATACTAATACCATAAATACGAAAGTTACTCTGTCTGTCTGTACCGATTTAAATGAAATTTGGTACAAAAGTAGAGCCTTCGAAAAGACATATGAAACATAAGATTCTGCTGTATGCGAAAAATAGGTTGAAAGGGGTGCGGTTGAAAGATTGTATGGAAATATTGACATTTTTAGAGCTACAAGCCTGTAAACATTGAAGACAGAAGAAGTTGGCAATTATATCTGGTTCGTCGATAATTATTAGTTAATTGTTTATGGAGGTCTTTATATTAGTTTATAACAAGTTTAAGCCGAACTTTTATAGACTTGGTATCGTATTTCTTACTTCATGTTTGTGTGCTAGAGTTCAATCACTTTTCGCCTACGTACACTAGTTATACTGACCTTTTCGCTATTCGATTTATGGCTTATAGACTTATAGTTTGTGAAAGAAATTTGTTGCTTTCTGATTCAAGTTACATGTTTGTGCTTAGGGTGGAAACTCTGGGAATTCAAATTATTTTTCATCCCCCCATCTCGGAAAGAGTATTTTTGCTCTTCGATATCTGAGTGCAAAAGCCGTTTTTATTCGCTAGAGAATAAAGTAAAGATTATTCTGTAATACTTACCTGTCATAATGTAGTAATTAATACCTAAACTGAAATAAAAGTGTACCTATCTTGTGATTGTAAACGTTTTTTTTTTGCATTTAGTCATTTCCTCGCTGAGGTGGAATGAAAAGTTACGTGTTGCACTCGAGTGCAAAGATTTTTCACCTCGTGCTCTTTTGATTCCCTCGCTAACGTTCAGTAATTTTAGAATCCTTCGCTTGCTCGGTCATCAAAATTGAACACGCGGTTAAAAAGCAACTTTGCACTCTTGTATAACAAATAACTATTATTTTACAAAGATTTTACTTCAAAGGGTCAAAGTCACCCAAAGGGCAATGGAGAGGGCTATGCTCGCAGTTTGCCTGCGTATCTCCTACTGGATTGTCAAACTTAAGTGGCAGTGGGTAGGGTACATAGCTCGCAGTACCGACGCCCGATGGGGCAGAAAAGTCCTCGAGTGGCGACCGCGTTACGGAAGGGGCAGTGCTGGTAGGCCTCCTACACGGTCGACCAACGACCATGTTAAGTAAAGCAGTAGACGTGTTTTGGCTTAAATGATGATGATGATGGTTATTTTCTTCGCTAAGTGAATTAGCATTGCTATACAACGTGGCAATGTCACTGACCTTGGAATGACAGTAATCTAGTGTAAGTATCGTTTTTTATAATTTTAGCTTTAGACAGTTTTATGCATATCGCTTACAGGCTCATATATCTAGTTTCAGGATTTCATTTCATTGAGGCTCTTTCGTTAAATAAATCTACAACCACACATCCAATTTGTCTTAATTTGCCAATCCATCATTTCAGCCCTCAACTGACCAATTGCTGAGTCGGCCTCCTCCAAGTTCATAGAGGGATTTATCCTACTGCCACATTGGTTGGCACAGAGTTAGTTGGTTGTTGGTTCCCCACATATTGTCTATCCATTTTTCCTTCCGTTGCGGCTAGGTGATCTGTCAGCGCCGGTCCTAGTCGCCTCTTATGACACCCTCGAGATAGTTTGAGTTGGTGACTTTGTGTATTCAAAATCAGTCACAAACAAGGCAATCACAATAGGGTTCTCTCATTTGTATTGGGGTCAGTCTTTATTTTCATACCCTACATATTTACATCCTTAATGTCACACTGCTCGGTATTTATATTCGCATTTGTTTGTTGACGTAAATATTTTTATGGTTGAAGATTATTTTATTTTATTACACTTCTTTGCACATATATACAAAAACAGAGATTAAAAAGCAAAAAAAAAACGCGGCCTAAACGCGCTAAAGCGATTTCTTCCAGGCAACCTGATATTCCATCCACACCTGGCGCTTAATGTCAAACACCGCGAATAATCAAATCAACAGTTACATTTCCCTGATAAAATAAAGTCGTTGAACTAAAAATATTGACGTTCTAAGTATTGAATTTGGGCATTTTTTAAACGCGTCATAATTTTCCGGAGAAATTCTAGTAGACGGATTTACCGTGAGAATATCGACCAAATCAGTAACCAAGCTACCTAAAGTCGTGTATCAGGGTAATCAGCGTATCGACACAATTCCGACGGAGTTGTCAAACGTTACAAAATGGATTCGTCAGGCATTAGATGTGATCTACCGGACAGCAGGTGCGATTACCCAGGACGTATATCCAACGGATACTACTACTACTAACACTACTGCTATTCAGCTTCCGTGTAGACAGAGGACTAAAAATCCATTCCAAAGTGGATTGGATTTTTATTTAAGATTTATGGAGCACAAATCAAAAGTTGCCATGTTAATTCTTTATTTTATTGCAAGAGGCAGAGATAATAGAGATGAGCATAGGCACAAAATATGTATACGATTAGAGATGGGAAACTATAATTGACAATCCGATACAATATTTCCAACAACTGCTACTAATAATACTACTCAGCCCTTATATGACCCACTGCTGAGTCGAACCTCCTCCAGTTACATGCAGGATAATGTGGGACGCTGGTTAGACGAGTAGGCACAGGGTTTCGTACCTAGTTTTCCTTCTCTAGCGGCTAAGTTATCGGCCTTGTCATTTCCTTTTGTCCGCTCTTACAACACCCTCAGGTTGGTGACACTATGTATTATGGGGGTGACACTATGTAATCTAAATTAAACTGCATCTGCCATATTAGTTTTAATAATGAGCTTGGAACTGAGCGTTAATTAGTGAACTGGCAACTAAGAAAGCGTGCTACAGGTTTCTTACAGTGCTTTATTTTTCATTCCAATGGGACGTGAAATTTGTATTTTCATATCAGATACCCGCTTATCTTATAATGATACAACTATTTGGCATTAAGTTAAAATATGGTAGTAAAATATGCATAATTTTGTTATATATGTCCACTAAATTAAATGTGTTTGGTAGAGTTCCTTTTGCTTATAATGCTCGCATACACAAAAGTACATTTATTTTACTAATGGTAAGTCACACATGTTAAGGAGTCTACGATAATACTGAGTCGGGGATACGGACCAGCAGCTTACAACTGTTTTGTTAGTGGTAGCAATAGTTTTTCATGAATCAAATAAAGGGTACAGTTTTAAACAGACCTTTCAAAAATATCTTCTTTACTTAGATTTAAAAACCTTCTTTGCATATTTTGGTTGTGGTGTACGCACAATGTTACTTTTAATTGAAACAATATTAGAACAAAATGAGCGAATGCCGTCAATGCTCATTTACGATATTGTAATCTCATGGCCTCTCGAAGTAGTATCGATTGAGATAAATGATTCGATAGCGAGATATCGAACGCTACGCGGTCACGTTTCTTGACAAAAAGTCGATTGTAAAAGTCGTGCGGAAAGGTGTGATCGATTACAAATATACGGTGAGATACCATTACGGTGGAGAATTTTAAAGTTTTCCTGAAGACAAATTATTTTTCTTGGAAATCCCAAGCTGATGTTGCTACTGTTCTGCTACATATTTCTACTTTAGGTAAAGCCACCGTGCTTTAGCATCAAATTACTATGCTTGTTGTTAGAAAGTGTCTTATTGAAAATATAATATAATAATATAATATATTTTTATAAATGTAAACCCGTATACGCTGTTACGACACCTTCAAGATGGAATAGGGTAGTGACACTGAGTATTCTAAAT
The DNA here is from genome assembly GCA_905475355.2 of Clostera curtula. Taxonomy (NCBI): domain Eukaryota; kingdom Metazoa; phylum Arthropoda; class Insecta; order Lepidoptera; family Notodontidae; genus Clostera; species Clostera curtula. The sequence goes on along the minus strand of FR997806.1, from coordinate 6,460,062 downwards.
CTGTCACCAGGTTATGTATATCTGTCACTGTACTTGAATACAACATCATTTATTAACTCACTCTGGGTTCAGAATCACTTATGGCTTAGGTTACAAGGAAAAAAAATTAAACAACTTATACTGTGCACATCAGTATCCAACTCGAAAGCTCTTGCCTCTGATACAAGTGATAAATCACAAAATCATAAGCAGGTAGCGCTCCCAGTGACGTGACAATTTGTCGATAATTATTGGCGGGGCAACACTGATATTTTTAGCCCCTGACAAAAAGAGGCGTGTTATAAATTTGACGTATCTGCGTATTAGTGTAAAGTCTCCGGAATGTTGACCCGCAATGTACAAATTGTCATGTGTCTTTTTTTATTTTGGAGGTAGGTTTTTTATTCATCGCCAAAAGAGAGGCTTCCCTATTGCGCCTTACTGCATTTCTTGATGATAAGAAGGGTCCCGTGAGCTGTTGTACGGTGCAACCCGGAACTTAAGGGAGGTTTAATGGGTAGGGGAATGCCCTTCTCAATGACATATGGCGCCTTTCAGTCTAGTCATGTGTCGTTGAGTGATTTTTAGCCAACACAACGAAACGCGTTGACAGCCTTCCCAACGTTGGCAAAACCGTCTATTTTTGCAATCCGTCTATTTTTGTTTACCTAGTTGTGAACTTGTGCTGTGACGTCACAGTAAACGCCATTATAATAAAATAAACTGCGAAATAAACGATTAAACGAGCAGTTTTGGCGCACTGTCTAAAAATGGCTTTGTCTGCGTTATAGGTACCTTAGTTTATACCGAAACTAGCGACCCGCCCCGGCTTCGCCCGGGTGCAATGATGAACATCTAAATTTATCAGTGTTGCTCTACAATATTATGCATGTATTATACATATAAACCATCCTCTTGAATCGCTCTATCTATTAAAAAACCCGCTTCAAAATCCGCTGCGTAGTTTTAAAGATTTAAGCATACATAGGGACGGACAGACGACAGCGACTTTGTTTTATAATATGTAGTGATAGTGATAATGATAGTGATCACAGGCACACTAACCTAATACGATAGTCTAATATTCCATTACATCCAATTTAATTGGTACTCGGCATAAATTATTTCCTCTTAATCACTATAGCAAAATTTTGACCTTAATGTCATATAAATAAGGTAGAGTTCCGCATACAAATCTTCAGCATCTCATGGGTCATTAAAATTTGGCTGCTGGTTAGCGTCATTTAAGTATTTCATTCACACTATACCGTTTATCAATAGTGCAAAAGAGTAATAATATTTTGCACGTTTTGAACACAGGGATACCATATTAAATAATAAGAATAGGTTTTCTGGAGCGCTGGAGTTTTAATAAGTTCATTTTGATTTATATTTTTTAAATTACATTTTATGTATTAAAACAAAGGTTTATTTCAAGATAACATGTTTGATTTTAAAAAGTCTAAACAAAGAAACCTAACTTTATGATATGTTCTAATAAAAATATCATATTAACGCAATGATATTTTTATAAGGAATGATAATATTTCAAAACTGATGGACAATTACATCAATAATATTTTAATGAAACGTATTGTATAGTGGCGTTATTTATATTGCCTATGTTATTTACTAATAAATAAATCTAGGTTGGTGTAATTTATTCAATCTGGATAAATTAACAAACCTCCGTTTCAAGCTAATTTATATTGCAAAGCAAAGGCGATACATGGCATGTATTAGTATGAGAAATATTTAAGTATATGGAATTATTTTTTGCCAACATATAAAATTGAATAAATACGTTACATTATTGTTTATGGCAAGCAACGTACTTCTCCTCAGTACTATAGAATAATAGCGACTTAGCTGTATCGCAACGAATCGCAACGTTGAGTGCTCAACGAATATCATAGCAACCATTACTGGCTTTAAAGCGCAACGGAATTCTTAGTTCTCTGAATACAACGCAATGTACAGTGATTAATTTTCGATATTGTATTGTAATGGTCAGAGTGAGTATGTAAGACAAGGATGAGTATATATTTGTGAATGTGACTTTTAAATTGCAAAATGCAAAATAAATATGTATTATTTCTGAGATAAATCGTTCGTTGGGACTTAGATGTTTAACAAATTTCTTGCCTACGTTGGCGTTTACATTTGGCGCCAACGTTGACTAAACGAGCTAAGTTAAATAACGCCCACTACTATTTCAGTCCCCGCATGATCACACATGATTTACTTGCGAACAGACGTGGACGGGTACAAGCTAACAGGGTTTCTATAAAAAAGTTGTCTAGCGGTGGTTTTTAAACATATTTTATCGAAATTGATTCCAATCCTACAAGGTCATCAGCTCATTTCTAGTTATTTTTGGAATTCCTTAAAATATAGATCATTTGTTTAAAGATTTGAACAAACTAACCGAACTTTGTAATTACTGGGTAATCTCTAGTGAATTAAAACTATCTTCGTAGTGGTAGTCTTATAACTCACATGCGTCATCGAATTTCCACATAAAATTCGAACATATTAAAGAACTTTTTGTCGCGTAAGTATTATTTTATCGATACAGAGTAGCTACCCTAAAATCCATTCCTGTAATAAGTTAATTTTTGACAGGGCTCGTAAACCGATTATTACTAACAAGGTGGTCCGTGCCGGCACTTACGTCTCTTTCTTTCTCACGCGCACAATAAATTGTCCCCTTTGTAAAACGTGATGATGCACGGTAAGGCATGCCACAAACGAGACACTAAAATGTAGCTATTCTTTAGATTTTAAATTATTTTCTACACACTTTTAAATGAGATCTCGTATCGTTTTACTTCATATTTATAAAGCCATCAAACTTATCATGCTAACTTCTGCCATTAAATAACCTCTAATATTGAAGCTACATTTACTTTGTGTAAAAATATCTGATTTTTTATCAATTAAAACTGTTCAAAGGTCATATAGCTAAATACTGGCTAGGTATAATCTGTCACATGACGCCTGTGATTTAAACTAGTGTTCGAACTATGACGATCTGTAGAAATAAATATGTCTGTACATGAAGTGATATTTATTTGTAGTTATAATTAAGCTAATCTATTCACGACAGCTGCTACTCTGCTGAGTCCCTCCAATTTTTCGGCAATTTACTTGCTTTTACCCAATAAATAGTTGTTTATGTACGTTATATGATACGATAATATCGTATTATTAATGATATGTGATAAACCATTAGAATGCTGTCACTAATCCAGTTGAGATTTTTATTGTTATGCAATCAAATGTTGCTGTCAATCGTTATTCAGTTGCTCGTGTGTAGATTGCCTAATCGCCAACTGAGATCTCTAAGATTACCACCTTCCACCCATTTCTATAATAGAGGTGTCTCAGTAGCCTCATATTTATTTATTTATATATTGAAACTTTTTGATCCGCCGCAGTACAGAATTCCAAACAAAATTGTATAACTTTAGGTTTTTTTTTGTTTGACGAAATGTCAACATTGGCGACAGCATTAGTGATTTGTTCACTTGTTATTGTAGTGAGATCCTAATTTATATACGCATTTTAGCCGAAAGTGTTTTGTTGAATGACTCATACATAGTCATATTAAATCAACGGTATAAACATCTAGTATTATATTATGACTTACTAGCTTTTGCGCGCGGCTTCGCCCGCGTGGGCTTCGAACCCGTGCATATTTTTTATGAACATAAAATCGGTTATTGTGACTAAACTATGATAGTTAGATATGTGCTCCCGCGGACTTTTTTGTAGATCTTTATAAGACCTACAAATCCGTAGTACATCATTTTGTTCTATTGTGAATAGTTTTTGCAGCGCACGCCTAAATAGGTTTTCGATTTTACACCTTGGTTTACAAAATCGCAATTTTCATACGGATCCCTAATTCTTTTGAAAATAAAATATAGCCTATAACCTTCCTCGATAAATGGAATATCTAATACTGAAAGATTTTTTGAAATCGGACCAGTAGTTCCAGAGATTAGCGCGTTCAAACAAACAAACAAACAAATAAACAAACAAACTCTGCAGCTTTATAGATTAGTATAGATTATAGATTAGTATAGATTATTGACTGCCTCGTTGGTCTAGCCAGGCATGTGCCGCATTTGAATCAACTGGTCCCGGGCTCTATTAGGGGTTTGAGCAAGTGTATTTGTCTTAACCAGATGCACTCGCTCTGAGTCTGGGTGTCATTTGTGTTTGTGAATTACATGTTTGTAAACAGCCCCCGCGATATAGGTTATACCTAGTAGTTTAGCGATAGGGGCCCTAAAATCTTACTTAGTTTCTTGTCATTTAAGAATCACTTCAATCTAGCTCAACATTAACTTCCTGTGGTTATGCCACCAATCCATTCTGTAATTTGTTACGTAAAGTCCCTCCATAAATTTGGAGCATTAGAAAAATAAATAGATTCATAATTGTTATTTTTTTGTTACAGTCCCCACCCCAACCCTTACTCGTCCTCCCACTGTGTATCCCACTTAAGGTGATTGCTCCAGGGTAGCCCGTGAAATTAAAATTATCTTACGTTTTTTGCAATTTGCAGGTCAGTGCTAGGTTGTAGGGCAAATTGCAAAAAACGTAAGAAAATTTGAATTTCGCGGGCTACCCTGGAGCAATCACCATAAAGCCCAAAGAACAAATACAGTTCACCTCCAGTCCACGACCTCAGTCTTTGCTTTACGGTCTTATTTACTGCTGCTACTACTAATACCCGTTCTTCGTTTAATGATGGCATTATTTATCTTTAGTCTTACAAAAAGTATCATCAATGTCAATATTTTGAGACAGCCAACGTTTGCAAACAATAAAAAAGTGACGATCAAGCAATGCAGACCCGAGGCAACGAAAATGCTGAGATTTTCCCACCAGTCCGCCCGTGACTGCAGCTGGTGCAAACCACGCCGAAACGTCAGGCAAATTAAGGACACAATATTATATATCCTTGGACATTTCACACAACGCCATCTCGTCCCAAACTAAGCAACTTAATGCTTGTGTTATGGTAACGAGATGGATGATAAACTACTTATATACATTTTTTTTTTGTAAATACATACATATTATAGATAGAAATGACACCCAGACTCCGAGCCAGTGCCTCTGGTTTGGACAAAGACACTTGCCCGACCCCGGAATCGAACCCGGGATCCGTTGATCCAAAAGGCGGCACATCTAACCACTAGACCAACGAGGCATTTCCCGTGTCATCGGGGCTGAGTAGTACTACTACTACGCAGCCCATAAATGACCCACTGTTGAGTCGGGCATCCTCGAGTTACATGGAGGGTAATGAGTACTGTGTTACGCTGGCCAGACGGCTTGGCACAGGGTTTCGTTTGAAGATTTCCTTCTCTTGCGGCTAGGTTATCGGAGTTGACTTTTCCCTTTGTCGGCACTTGCGACATTAAATAAATAAATAAATATCTTTGGACATTTGACACAACGCCATCTCGTCCCAAGCTAAGCAACTTAATGCTTGTGTTATGGTAACGAGATGGATGATAAACTACTTATATATATATATTTTTGTAATTACATACATATTATAGATAGAAATGACACCCAGACTCCGAGACAGTGCCTCTGGTTTAGACAAATACACTTGCCCGACCCCGGAATCAAACCCGGGACCCGTTGATCCAAAGGCGGCACATTGAATGTGTTGGTGACACTCTGTATTCTAAATCTGTCACCACGCGGCATATTTTGTAATACTAGTGTCATCCTACAAATATAATAAATGGGAAAGTCTGTTTGTTACTCTTTCACGCAAAACGTACTGAATGGATTTTGTTGAAACTTTACAATAATATTATTATACTAGCTGCGCCCCGCGGTTTTACCCGCGTTTTGATGGAATTAATAATTTCGGCAGATTTTTGTCACTTATATTTTGGACAATTCACTCAATATCTTTATGAATTGTAGCCTATATGTTATTCTGATGTATAAGATATACTTATTATTGTAAAGTTTCATATTCAGTAGTTTTTACGTGAAAGTAACTTAACAGTACTGACTGGTCTTCAACTAACACTATGAAATGTCCAAACCAAATAAATGAGTTTATAAAATCTAGTTTCAAAAATGCTCAGATAAAATCGTTAAAAACTTTAAAAAAGACCTGTACACAAAAAACTAAACTACCATGGATTAATCAGAATATTTTAAATTTAATTAATAAAAGGGATGAATTATTTAGTTTTTGGAAAAATGACACCACAGACAAATGCCTTAGACTACAATACAATAAAACTAGAAATAAAGTAAACAAATTAATAGAATACCACAAAAATAATTACTATAAAAATAGAATAAAAAATAATTACAATAATCCTAAAAAACTTTGGCAAATAATTAATTCCATCTGCGGTAGGATTACAAAATCAATTGACCAAATAATTACAACAGCCTTCTGCAGTAATAACCTTTCTACTTTAGATGTTGCTAATAAGTTTGCAAATGAATTTCAGAATGCAGTAAAAGCTATATCACCTAAATGTCAACAGTCTCTGTTAGATGAAAAAGAATATAATGACATATGCGATAAAACAGTTTTTGTTAAAAAAGCTACTCCAGATAAAGTTCTAAATATAATAAATAAATTAAAAAACTTCAAAGCTCCAGGACAAGACAGTATAAAAGCAATAGATATTAAAAAAATTAGTAACAATATTTCTATCGCAATTGCTAACCTTATTAATACTAGTTTGTATACTGGAATTTATCCAGATGAACTGAAAACTGGATGTGTACGTCCAATATACAAGAAAGGAAAACAAAGTGAAGTATCCAACTATCGACCAGTTACTTTGTTGTCTAATATTAATAAAATTGTGGAAAAATACTTTACTGGCGAAATACATAGGTTTTTTGAAGACAACAATATAATAAACAAAAATCAATTTGGATTCCAACCTCGTAAAAATACGACTATGTTATTGTCTGAATTTACGGATAAAATTAATACATATTTGAATGATAAAAATCATGTACTTGTATTATTTATTGACTTCTCGCGTGCATTTGATACCTTAGATCACCAAATTTTAATAAAGAAGCTCAATAATACTGGTATTCAGGGTCCAATGCTGGAATGGTGTAAAAATTATCTGAAAAATAGGTCCAATTGTGTTAAGATTGAAAATTGCGTCAGTGACTCGTATATAGCTGAAGAGGGAACGGCTCAAGGATCTGTGCTTGGTCCTCTTCATTTCATTGGGTATGTCAACGATATGAATAATGTAATTAAGCATGGAACGTCCTATCAGTATGCTGATGATACATGCATAATTGTTGCAGATCGTGACCTAAATTCTGCCTTAAAAAAAATACAAGAAGATTTCGACAATATAAATAAATGGTGTCATGACAATAAATTAGTTCTCAATAGTATCAAAACAAAACTAGTTCATATTCGATCACCGTATGCTGGAAATCAAACTGATTTAAATAACAAATTGTTTGCACACAACCATCTGTGTCTTCACTCTAAAAACCTCTGTTGTAAATGTCCCACTATAGAAAGTGTCGATAAACATACTTATTTAGGATTAGTTATTGACAAAAAATTTAACTGGTTTCCACACATAAATGTTGTTTGTGAGAAACTACGTGCGTTTTTAGCAAACATGTATGTAATCAATAATAGGATTCCTTTTAAAACTAAATTAATGCTGTACAATGCGCTAGCGGAATCTATAGTAGGATACGGTCTCTCAAGTTATGGCAGAACCTTTAAAAGCTACCTTAATTGTATACACAAACTTCAAGTAAGAATATTAAAAATGATAGTGCCTACAAGTATTAAAGAAAAATATTTAAATGACGATTTTGGACTATTTAAGTACTGTAAAATCATTCCGATACATCTAAAAATAAGATACACTTTATTAAAAGAAGAATTTTCTAACACTCAAATACAACAACATATAACTCACAAGATCGATACGCGACAAAAAACAAATAAAAAACTTATAACAACAACTGCAAAAAACACATATGGCGAAAGAACAACATCTTATTTAATTCCACGCTTCATAAATGATTTAGAATTATCTCTAATACAAAGTATTACTCAAAAAAATATAAAGATGAAACTTAAAACGCACTTCTTGAACAGCCTGTAGATGTAGCATGTGAAACCGGTCTTGCAAGGTGCGGTGCGAGTTAATTTGTAACCGTGAGCAGCAGTGTTATTGATTGAATGCTTATTTAATGTTACTATTACATAGATACACTAACAAAACAACTCCTTAAATCGTTTAAGTACTAACCTAGTTTAAATTTAAGATAGAATAACAATAGAATAAGAATGTAGATGCTATGCTACCCGGACAAACCTTCGTGGTCTTTGGGTAACATATAAATTGTACTGTTTGTTATTTTCTTCAAATAAATAAAAAAAAAAAAAAAAAAAAAAAAAATCCATACTTACAAACTTTCACGATTATAATATTAGTAGGATATAGGATGTGTGATAAGAGAACAAAGATAATGTCTAACTATAACAGATTTTTTTGTTAAATATCCTTGCAAGGCCGCGGCCGCGGAGGGCCGCTAGTAAATGTATAAATTATCAATATTGACATCAAAGCGTAAATAACGTGAAGAAACGCTTAAGAAAGTTCTGCTTTGACGACGCCCAACAAGTGCTGAAATGCTATTCGTGTTCCTGCTGCTATTCCCGTCTGTCCCTGGATGGCGGTTCTCGGAACGCGGCGGATGTCTCGGCTGCCCGCTCCACCTCTTTATTAATGGCCTGTTTAGACGAGCTCAGTTACTCTCTCACGTCCTGCCACTTCAATACGTCGTGGTGTTAGTCCATTTGCACCACAACGTCTCTTCTAGTTGAATTTTTGCCCGATCTAACTTGGGTCATTATCCGAAAATCTCCGTGCTTCAGAATGCACGTAAAACCATCGGTGCCGGCTGACAAAGTCAAAACTGCAAGTTTGACCAAACGATTACGGTAATGCCATTAATAAATATCCTTGGACATTTCACACAACGCCATCTCGTCCCAAGCTAAGCAACTTAATGCTTGTGTTATGGAAACGAGATGGATGATAAACTACTCATATACATTTTTTTTTGTAAATACATACATATTATAGATAGAAATGACACCCAGACTCCGAGCCAGTGACACTTGCCCGACCCTGGAATCGAACCCGGGACCCGTTGATCCAAAGGCGGCACATCTAACCACTAGACCAATGAAGCATTAGATTGGTCATGGAAGATATATGGCAATCACTCAGTGTCCCAAACCTGCTGTTACACACAACACGATACAATTGCTAACCTCCTACTCGGCCCATAAATGGCCCACTGCTGAGTTGGAGGATAATGAGCCTACTGTGACACGCTGGCCCGATGGGTTCTCACAATGTATCCTATCAACTTTGCCTCAACTCAACTCAGGAGCAGGACTGCCTCGTTGGTCTAGTGGTTAGATGTGCCGCCTTTGGATCAACGGGTCCCGGGTTCGATTCCGGGGTCGGGCAAGTGTCTTTGTCTAAACCAGAGGCACTGGCTCGGAGTCTGGGTGTCATTTCTATCTATAATATGTATGTATTAACAAAAAATATATGTATATAAGTAGTTTATCATCCATCTCGTTACCATAACACAAGCATTAAGTTGCTTAGCTTGGGACGAGATGGCGTTGTGTGAAATGTCCAAGGATATTTATTTTTTTAAATTTTTTATTTTTAAACTTTCCTTCTCTTGCGGCTTGGTTATCGGCCTTGTCAATCCATTTTGTCGGCTCGTACGACACCCTCAGGATGGAATGGGGTAAATCTTCTAAATTGAAAATTGACACTATAGTATTAGTAAATTAAGTTATTAAAACTGTCATAATCCACAATCAAAGGCGGTGATTGTCGATTTTGACTCTATTGAATTAACCGTTTGGGGCCCAGGTACACCCAAATCAGGTTAAACTGGTTCTTTCGAGATTTACCACGATAGCTAATAGATTTTTAGTCTGATAACCTGAATACACCTCTACAAGATTGTCAAACTAGCCCTTGAACTCGCACCTTTATCTCCACAAAAGTATCTAAATGATATACAGCATCCTTTACCGCGTATGTGTGAAGTTAAAGCGCACCGTTCTATATTTAACGAGCAACGTACATCGTTCACTGTAAAGCAATCTTCCAAGAGAACAATGCACGTAAGGTGTGCTTGCCATTCTACATTTGGACTAGTTTAAATTGACGTATCCTGTTGTCAGATTTCCTGGCGTTAATCCTCGGTGTTTAAATTAGTTACGAGCGGTCTGTCTGTCTTTGAAGTTTGATTGGGTAAAGGATATTTTGAGAAAACGTGGTATCGATTTCTATGAAGTAAGGAAGCTAGTTACTGCAACATTGATACCTGTTCTACTAGTTTGACAGTTTTTGGTAGATGTTGATCGACATTCATAATTCCTGACCGCTTTTAATATATGTAATATTATGACAGGTCTAATTTTTGTTAGGTTATTTAGAATTGCGTTTTATTTACAATTAAAATATATGTGCCAATCTTTGAAAAAGACGTTACGTTACAATTAGCTGAAAAAGAATTGAAAAGAATTTATTGGTTTTTTTTCTTACGTAATTAATTTTGAGGGAATGAAAGCTAATTGTAACTCACTGAAATAGTTTATTTTGCCCTACTTTTGTCTCCGATAGTTCCGCAACAAACTTAGAATAGGATACAGAGAATAGAAAAAAGCTTTATTGTATACACCAATTATGGCGTTCACAAACGTCGACGAATACATATTTACTATTACTCACCCCATAAATGACCCACAGCTGAGTCGGGCGTCCCTCGTTACCTGCAGGGTAGTTAGCCTACTGTACCACGCTGGACAAATGGGTTGGCACAGGGTTTTGTGGGGTTTTGACGGGGCTGGGGTATGTGAGAGTCCACGGGCGCGAGAAGATGGTGAAGTGCGCCCGGGCTATCCACTAAAACCTACCACTATTGTTCTGGTCTCGAGCCAAACCACCTGCAGGAAACTCCGTAATATAGTCATCAAAATATGGTGGTGGCTATGATACAAAACCCTGTGCCAACCCGTCTGGCCTGCGTGGCACAGAAGGATACTGGGCTAAGTTCGTTTAAATACAAGAAAAAGGTGTGCTGTTACAAGATATTAGGCATGAATCATACAGCTGTGACTCAATCTGTGATATTTGCAAGGCTGTACTTTGGCCCCAAGCACTGCCTATATCCTGCCCGTGTCATTAGTCAGTCAGTCTAATGATGAGTGAACATATTTATATGCACTCATTGACATTCCATTAGAAGAAATCTTTCCAAAGACATTAAGATGTAATATAATAGTATTTGACCCGCGTATTTAATAGAATTTAATTGAAATTGGCACAAAACTAAATTAACTTTTATAATTTATGTGATACGCATTACGTTTGGGCGTTAATGCATAACTGGTCCGGCTATCGCACATACTTGTAAATCTGTGGAATAATTTTATTGAGCCATGTGAAAATCGGACAGTCATACCATGGTTTATAATATATATTTACTAGCGGCTTCGCACGGGTGCAGTGATGAACATCTAAATTTATCACTGTTTCTCTGCAATGTTATGGATGTATTATACATATAAACCTTCCTCTTGAATCACTCTATCTATTAGAAAAAACCGCTTCAAAATCCGTTGCGTAGTTTTAAAGATTTAAGCATACATAGGGACGGACAGACGACAGCGACTTTGTTTTATACTATGTAGTGATAGTGATAGTGACGTGCATCAATATACAAATTGAATTAGTTAAGTAGATTATAAATTATAAGTCTATCTGTAATTTGGACTAGGTGTTAGATGTGCTGTCTTTGGATCAAGGGTTTCATATCAAGTTTTCCCTCTCTTTCGGATAGCTTAACATCCTTGTCCATTTCCTTTCGTCGGATTATTACGACACTCTCAGAATGGAATGTGGTAATGACACTATTCTATTCTATCCTTTTTGGATGTGGGGAAAGATAGGGAGGTGCAGTAGAATGGTGGTGACACTATGTATTCTAAGTAGGTCACCACACGGATTTAATATAATGTGGGACTAAAAGGCAATCTCATAACATTCAGTCATCCATCACACACCACCTACCGCGTAGTGCGACTCGCAAAAACCTTGATGACGTCCAATTATCACCCCACTTGTAGGAAGGTAGCCTGCGCCTGCGCACTACTAATGTTTACTTTGTCTCCCGCGGCACGCTCCTTATAATCCCGAATAACAAATTATGAAACGAATGAAAAACCCAGGTTAAGCTGTCGGCGATTCCTAAACATAATGTTTGATTGCGCTCTAATGACAAGGCGCGGATTCGGTCGAACCTTTTGTACCATGCCGACGCAGATTATTACCCAGACGACACAAATGAGCGTTTATTGCTAATGTGTTAAAGTCCAGAGTGGCATTCGTCCGGTTGATGTCAGCTTTTCAACTAAGGAGGTCCTGGTAATTGAGCAATCATCTACTCTAGGCCGTTGCGGTGAGCGACGCATCGAAAATAAATGAAATTCATTATTTGTTTTATTTTTAGATAAAAAAAAACAACAAGTGTTGTTTTAAACGGTTTGTTATGATGTTAGTTTCTTTGACTAGTTTACTTCTAGGTTTGAAATTGATCGAGGATTGGCCAAGCGTTTATGGGTGTTACCATGGAGAATTGTAATTTAGTCTATTTACGATTCTGGATAATAAGTTGGTCGCCTCTATCTGTTTGTTAGTCTAGGTAGGTTTAGGTTAGGTTAGGTAAGGGAAAATAGTATTGTATGGGAAGGAAACCAACTTATGACTCCAAAACGTTGTAACTATAAGGCCTTTCCATCAAATTCCATCCAGAAAGCAGCTCTAAATGTTATGGGAGGGTAAAGTGTGAACTACTACTACGCAGCCTACTGCTGAGTGGAGCCTCCTCCAATTAAATGGAGGGTAATTAGTCTATTTTTCCACGCTAGCCAGACGGGTAGGCACGGGGTTTTGTGCGTTTTCCTTATCTTGCGGCTTGTCGGCTCTTAGGACACCCTCAGGATGAAATGGGCTGGTGGCAGTATGTATTTTAACTCCGTGACCTCACGGAGTGTGAACATATAAGTGTTTTGCCACCAAGAGAACCTAACATCGGTCGATTATAGGCCGAATTGATGGCGTTGATAGACCCAATGTACGTCACGTGAGAATTTCACGGTATATCTAATTATCTGTATATACCCGTAAAAAGTTATTGTTAAATTGATTTGACCATTTAGCGGCCCCCAACATGGAAGCACGTGGGTCGATGTGAAAGGGCTCTCGTTGATTGCTGTGAATGCTGTGATTAGAGGCGCCATACCGCCATTGTTCGTTATTCAACTTCAAACTATGAAACTTAGAACTTAGAAAAAAATAAGAAACTTAGAACGTGGTGGCGGTTTTGAATACATAGTGTCGTCACCCCATTTCATCCTGAGGGTGTCGTAAGAGCCGACAAAAGGAAATAAATGACAAGGCCGAAAGCCTAGCCGCAAGAGGAGGAAGACTTAAAAACCCTGTGCCAACCGGTTTGGCCAGCGTGGCACAGTAGGCCCATTACACTCCCTGTGATGGGAGGAGGCTCGACTCAGCAGTGGGTCATTTATGGGTTAAGCGGTATCTAGAAGAAACTGTATATGACGACTGTCCGTATCGCTTAATTTAACTTCAATACGTTCTTAAAGGTTACTAGTTCAATAAGTGAACGGAAGAGAAGCTGGCCAATATAATTGTGCATTTAGATTTACAATTGAATGTAACATCAATCACGCGAAACTCGACCGTTTACAATAGATATCGAAAATCCAGAAGCTGAATAAAACGATTGTTAATCTTTTTACGGTCAAGTAGATTTCATGCAGGCCAACCCTTTCGAATCAACAGCAACGGATCACGAAAACGTACAATTAAGCAATTATATTCATTGCCATATAAAGAGCATTACTACAGTTGCCTAGTGATGTCGAAAATTCTGCAGATCTTCAATTGGGCTTCGAAAAAAACTGAATGTTTTTATTATGAGATATATAGGGTGTAACAAAAACTCTACGGCAATTCGAAGTGGCGGCGTGGAGCTTGCCGACAAGAGCGGTTCTGTGTGCATATATATTTCTAATAGTGGTCGCCAATTTTCTACTAATAGTGGTCACAGTTGACATTCAACCTTAATTCATTTCAATTATAGTTATTTAAATACATAGAGTTCTATGCTCAATTTCTCCACAGACTTTAACAATAAACAAAAGAGTATATTTTTAGCTTATGTGTTTAATAATATGGTAGTGTGTATAATGTTTTATTTAGTGATTTCATGTACTCTATGCTTAGTTAAAAAGAAAATTAACATTCTGCACCCTTCTGTACAAAAACACTATAAATGTGGGAAATTTCATACACCTCCGTCCGTGGAATTTTCGTATAAAGGGCCACAAAGATTTAAAATAATGTACAGATTTTCTTGTGATCCATTTTTGTTCATAAAATTTGTGTGAGCCCTCTAGGTTACCGCTAGCTATGTAATCTGTGTCAGAATGCTTATTGGGTTTGTGAGCTATTACTTGGTGGTGATCCAATTAAACAATAGTGTTGTATATTTTTCCGGAGATTTCGCACGGATTTTCTTTAGCAGTATTATGGATTTAGAGTTTTTGTTACGGTCTGTATTTAAACATGCGTTTTTATTACAGTCTTTTGTATCTCATTCGTGTTTAAATACCACAAAAAGAGCCTTAGTACTTCAATGTTCGAATACAAATAAGTACGACATGATGTAAATGTGCGTGTAGCCCAATTGGCGGAATGACGCAGCTGATGCGTTCCGACAGTTATTGCGTTCCAAATTGCGAATTTGTAAACATTTGTGAATAATATAATACGGGAATACAATGCCGAGCCGGATCTAGGCCCTCTACCTGTGGTTTCCGAAATCCGCGAGCAAAAAACGTAAAATTGATTCAATGGGTGCGCACAAAAAGGTTTACATTTTGTCTCCTGTGTTTAGCAATGCCGATTCGACAAATAAGGTTTGAAGAAATAAAGATTATTGGTTTGAGGATGTACTACTGTTGCCGATCGACATGTTTGTTAAGGATCGGATAATTCTTGAACAAGATAAACGTGAACGGTGATCATTAAGATATGATTCAAACGCTTCATATTTTGAACTACTAACTGAATATAGAATACATAGTGTCACCACCCCATTCCATACTGAGGTTGTCGTAAGAGCCGACAAAAGGAAATCGATAACCTGGCCTTAAGAGAAGGAAAACTTGATACGAACCCCTGTGCCAACCCGTCTGGCCAGCATGGCACAGTAGGCTAATTACCCTCCCTGTGATAGGAGTAGGTTTGACTCAGTAGTGGGTTATTTATGGCCCGAGTAATAGTAGTAGTAGATGAGTATTGGAGATCTCTGTCTCTAACAGAGAGTCAAATAATACGTTTACAGAGTTAGCTTGTTATCATTTTATTTAAGCTACGTATACTATGCTCAAACCTAATATTTAAGTAAGGTTACAATAAATCGAGGTCTGCGCAATAATATTTGGCCGTGAAGGAAGTTTAATTACGTATTCGTGTAGGATAGGGGTAAGTTAATTTACTGTTTAGTATTTGCCTGTTTCATTGTCCATATGGTCAGTTAGCGCCAAGCCCAGTTTTAACCTAGTGCCTGTTTTTAACCCCCGACGTAAAAAGAGGGGTGTTATAAGTTTGACGTGTCTGTCTGTCTGTGGCACCGTAGCTCGCGAACGGATGAAGCGATTTCAATACAGTTTTTTTGTATGACAGAGGAGTTACGGGCGAGTGTTTGTTGAATGTTTAATGAAAATCTGTTGAGTCGTTTAAAAGTTATGGGGGGTGAAAGTGGGGAAGAATTATCGAATGTCTGCCAATATAATCGAGTGGGGTCTCAAATGAAAGCGCGTCACGTGCACATTACAAAATAATATGTTCCATGAATATCAGTTGAGCCCTGAAAAAACTCTGGGGGTAAAAGGGGGGGCATCCAATATTTGCAAATATATGTGGTGGGGAGTAAATGAGAATGCGACAAGAATCTATGTATTAACAACTTAACAACATCTACATCATAATAAGCGTGTACCTACCTATAAAAACCAGAAATTAAATTTGTAATAGTCTAAATGCATATTACACATGTATCTAATGGTCCGCCAGGCTAGCTACCACCCTCACATCTAAGACCGGCGCTTTGTATCGTCGTGTGTATGTGAGAGCCGGTGCCCGACATTTCCTTGAATGAAGCTCCATTTTAGACCTTGGCGTTGCTTTCCATCACGCAAGCCTGGGGTCAAAGGCATTCTAGACGTAGATAAAAAAACCCAGCTTCTGTCAGCAACCATTCCATATCGTGGCTCCATCTAACAGAAGGGCTATCTACGTCCTTGCACAACAAAGACGTAGACACGGAGTGGAGCTTAAATCTTGTTCGCCCACAGGTTCACGCTAAGAATATTACAGTCCTCGCCCATCTTTATGGCCGCTCTGAATGTAGCCGTGTGTACGAACTTGCGCATCGTACATTTCATAACCAATACGAACGTAGCTCACTCACACTAACACGCGGGTGGCGAGGACGCTTGCGGGTAAAGCGAGTGAAACCGAGGGCGTGCCCTGCCTCCCTGCCCCGCGTTCGTCCCGCTGATATCTGATTTTGTGTTGTGCGCAGCGTAATGCGGCTACATTCAGAGCGGCGATAACGATTGGCGATGACTGTATTTAAAAATTTTTAAAGGCAGGTAGCACTACCTATGACAATGTTAACATGTCATAGGTAGTGCTACCTGCCTAATGAGACCAAAATGCTTCTTGCGTAAATCGAGCGCTGTGTAGGGCTAGATGTAGTCAAGTGTCGACAGGATGAAGTCAATAAGAATATTGTCGTAACAATTCAGATGACACATTGTAATAGTTTCTACGAATGACGTTGTGTCGGTAATAGGATAATTTTCACTTTGAATAAATTTCGCAAGAGCGGTTAGTCATTGAGTGACATGACTCATTTGAGCGACAATGTGTTATGGGAATACTTATGATTTTTGCCTGATTATAACTGACTGCAAATGGAATTCAGATTGAAAGTAAACATGTTTAATGTGCAATACAAAGGGGACACCAACCTATTTTATCCGAGCGCTACGACATGTCCTCCTTTAAACGAGGTTTAAAAAGAGCACTCACTTTACGGTAGGCAACGGCTTGGCTGTGCCCCTGGCACTGCCAATGTCCATGGGCGGCGGTCAACACTTACCATCAGGTGGGCCGCTAGCTCGTTTGCCACCAAGAGCAATAAAAAAAAAAATTAAAAAAAACACTTGTAATAAGCGCAAGAACCTCAAACGTCTTAACAACTGACAAACGCCTTCCGGAAAGCGCAGTGCTGGTAGGCCTCCCACACGGTGGACCGATGACCTGGTTAAGGTCGTTGGAAAACGATGGATGCGGGTGGCCCAGGACCGGCCTCTGGAAATACATGGAGGAGGCCTATGTCCAGCAGTGGACGTCTTTTGGCTGAAATGATGATGATGAACTGAAAAACTTGATATAAAATAAATAAATAAATATCCTTAGACATTTCACACAACGCCATCTCGTCCCAAGCTAAGCAACTTAATGCTTGTGATATGGTAACGAGATGGATGATTAACTACTTATATACTTTTTTTTTTTGTAAATACATACATATTATGGATAGAAAACACCCAGACCCGGAACAAATACTTGTAGGTCGTACAAATATTTCTTCCGTGAAGTACAGTAAACCGATTTTTCTTATCAAATTAATGGAACCCTGTAAAGGTTCTCTATTCAACTTTACCTGTACACTGTTCTTCAATAAATGCACACAAAATAATGCCTAAGTAGCCAGCCAGTGCAGAAGCAAATTTGCATCTAAACTAATGACATGACTTAAGGTAATAGTAAAATTAAGGAATGTTTCTAGCAAACCGGACTTATCCTAGGATCTATTTACCTATTAGGTATATTGGCATACGAGATCAATAATTCTGACCTATAGACAGTAGTGTCATTCAGTTTACGGGTTTATGCTCACTTTTTTATTAATAGAACGAACTGAAAAGGGACATATTTAATTACTCCAACTTATCATTTATATACCAAATCGGTAATGAAAACTTTTGTCAGTCCCATTTAAACCATAATTGGTCTCGGTTATTTCGTGTGGCATTCCTTAGCTGTTAGCCACAGGAAGCGAATGTTGGTACTCATCAATGTTAATGTGCAGCGCCCGCGCCAGCGGCGCAGTAGGGACAAAAAGAAATTGTCGACAGCGCGCGGCGCGTGCGACAATGAGGAAATACTTCGGATGTCGTCGTCGACATGCGCCTGCGCATTCGTATGAGCATGTGCGTCGTTCAGGTAGCTTTTTATTTTGTGGAAAAAGTTGCCATTGTGAAGAACATTCGAGTTTAATTCAATTCATAACCTCCTCTGTCGAAGATTTAATATTTCAAAATTGGTGATCAATTTCATATAAAGAGGGGGGGGTCCTAGCGCTATAAGCCTTTTTAAGGAAATAGCAAAAAGGTTAGTCGACATCACAGGAGACCGAAGAGCTGGTAGCTACCTCGGACAAAGAATCAGTCTAGCGATTCAAACGGGGAACGCTGCCAGTATCTTCAGAACCTTGCCTAAAGGGACTCCTTTAAATAATATATTTTAGTATTTAAGTTTTAGGTTAATTGGTATTTTTAGTCTTGTTTTATTACTTATGTTAGTGTTTATGTAAGTACATATTACTTAAGTTAGTGTTAATAGTATTTAATTAAAGTATTTCATATTGAATTACAGGTTATTTTAAATTATATGTGCGCAATTTTACTGTTTAATTGTTAACATTTTTAATCCCCTCTGCGTGGATTAAAAATATTAACAATAAAATATAATTCATATCCTGAGATTAAAGTAAACGTTAGTTAAACATATTAAATTGTCATAAGATTGGTTCAGAATTTCTAGCGCAATTTAGTCACAAATATCTTATATTTGAAATTCTGAGTCGGCAGGTGTTCCGTCACACATCTTGTATACTACTGTAGCGCTCCGACACGACGCGGCGACGCGTTGCTCGCTAGACGGACAAGCGACTATCAAATAGCATCCAGGTTACACGAACATGCCTTTTTTTACTTTCATAATCCTCATGGATACCTACCCGTAGGGGGAAGTTGGGGGAAGGACTCTGAGGCGCGGAAAGAGTATTAGCGCCGCCACCTACTACCTAAAACCAACGGTGATCCTTGACAGCCCAAACCAAGGCCACGACTTTCATTCCCCAATGGGGTACATGCTCCGCGAACAAATACGCGTCTAAACGTTTTTTTTTTTTTCGCCCTGTGTAAAATCCTTTATCCGTCGGGGATGGCCGACAATACTAATTACTACACTTCACTATCACTATCACTACATAGTATAAAACAAAGTCGCTGTCGCCTGTCCGTCCCTATGTATGCTTAATTTTTGTGGTTCATCATTGCACCCGTGCGAAGCCGTGGCGGGTCGCTAGTTTAATATGTATATCAATTTTTTCTAAACTATAGAAGTTAGAGTTTTAAAATAAAAATCGTTTTATAGCAAATGTTATTTCTATGTAACTATAGCAAACTCTACAAACTTTTTTTCGAGTCCTTTTTATTTCGAAAGTATATCTTGTGTACTTATAAAGTTATTGCAATTTGAAAAGTAAAAATAAATACTTAGTATACACAAATAACGGTCTCAACGAGGTCAACATCATTTACGGCAATCAAACATCTAATCATCATTTCAGCCCATAAATGGTGGAGGCCCGACTCAGTTGTGGGTAACTGAGTCGGGCCTCTTCCAAGTACAAAGAGGACAATTAGCCTACTGTGCCACGCTGGCAAGACGGGTTGGCCCAGGGTTCTTTTCAAGTTTTCCTTCTTTTGCGGCTAGGTGATCTGCCTCTTGCGTTCCATTAGTCACATCTTCTGACACCATCAGGATGGTAACATTTTGTATTTTAAATCCGTCACCACACGGATTGATAACATCTAAAATATTTGTCATTCACTGTACACGGAATCGCTAAGTTTTGCGATCAGCCTAATATTTGGGTGGGCAGACAAATTATGATATGACAACTTGTGAGCTTACGTCATCTGAACATCCCACATATTGACCGTTTACATCGTGAGAAAGATGACTTTCCCTAAAACTTGTGTTTTGTTGTTTTATTAGTTAAAAAGGAGTGGTGATGTCATTATGTTTTGTATTATTAGATGCGGATATACATATAATGTCCAATGAATGCAGGGGCATAGCGTGCCTTGGTGGGGCGTAGCGTGCCTTGGTGAGGTGCCCCGTATAAAATTTATTTGCGGGCCCTTATAAAGAGTAAAGATTTCTCACAAAAGAAAAAAAAATGTGTGCATAAAATTGATAGAAATATATATTCATCATAATTATCTATCTGTCACTCCTTCCAAAATTTTTTCAATCAATTTAAATAAAATATACACTCTTCTTGCCCTTTTTCGGCAAACTGATTTATTAAATGATTGATGATGACTTTAGTTTTTCTAAAGCTTTTGCCTCTGAAATAATAAAACATTTGGGAAGTTTATATAAATTTTTGCTTACGTACATCGGGGGCCCCCGTGGCCCGGGGGCCCCGTATAGTTGATACGGTATATACGGCCGTAGCTACGCCCCTGAATGAATGGATTAAAGCTGACATGCTCTTTGAAAGTGTACTAGATATAATATCTAATGCTACTACACCGTCCGGCCTCCTCCACTGCGACTCAACAGTGGGTCACCTATGGGCTGAGTGGTAGTACTAGTAGGGGCAGCGAAGTCACGAGCCGCAACAAGGTTGTCACAAAGCAGCGATAAAATAGACTCCTCTAAAACCTAATAATGAAGCAAATTTGTTCCAATTTCAATGGTAATATTATTTGCAATTGCTTTTTTGCATCCAGAATCGGCGTTCGTTGCGAATCGATTCCCCATTTTGTGCCGAATATCGAATCAAAGCGAGTAATGGTGTCTCCGCCAGCGTCTAGCCGGCGCCACGAAGCGGCCGTCGTAAACCTTAGGCCAGCTATATCTTACACCACTTTTATTGCCGCTTATAGAACTTTATACTTCACGAATATTACATCCCCAATCCGTAGACTTGTTGGTAAGTTTATACAGAAACTAACTGACCCCGCAAACTTTGTTTAGATAGGTATATAATATATCACTATTAAAAAATAGGGGTTGATCGTAGAGCGGTGCAAATTTAGGGTTGTATGTATTTTTTGTATGCTGCCTAAAATATAAAAATACAATATTTAGGGTGGTCCCCCTTTACATTTAGGGGGATAAAAAATAGACGTTGTCCGATTCGCAGACCTAACCCATATGCACACAAAATTACACGAAAATCGGTCGAGCCATTTCGGAAAGTTTAGTCACCGTGATCACACGACACAGTTTTATATAATAGACTAGCTGATACTGGTGGCATCGTCTGCGTTAAACTTTAAATTGCGTTGGTTCCTTTTTTGTATGTATAGTGATAGAGAGAGAGAGAAATATATTTATTGGCACACTTAAACGGAAGTACATACTCGTACTAATACTAAATCAGCCAATAAATGACCCAGTCGGGCGTCCTTAAGTTACATGGAGGATAATTAGCCTCTTGTGCCACGCTGGCCAGACGGGTTGGCACAGGGTTTTGTATCAAGTTTTCCTTCTCATGCGGCTAGGTTATCGGTATCATTTCCTTTTGTTGGCTCTTACACTGTGACACTGTGTATTCTAAATCCGTCACCACTTCGACAAAGGCAAAAGAAAGTACGTAAAATTGGTGGCTAGTGTAAATTTTCTTTGTATGAGCCAACGCTAAAGGTTTAGCTCTGGGTATTATTTAACACCTTTTAAAATAATTATTGCATTACATTATTTATTTCCCGACGTTCCTCGTATAACCACGACTGGTGCAAATTATTCGAAAACGTCGATAATTAAATATTGTATGTATTTTAAAATACACGCCTTAAATCCGTTAAAATGATCTAATTTCAATACATTTTTTATGCTCTAGGCCGTTTTAATGCGACTGTGCATAATACTGATTATCCAGACTATTTGCTGCATCCATGCTGCAACATAAACAGTTTATATGATTTCAGTTATTGATTTTTAAGCCTCGACAAAAATAGCGGTGTTATAAGTTCGTGACGTATTATGTCAATGACATAAGTCAAGACCAAGCTCTTTTATTTTCGGATATCCCCGTGGATACCTGGCTGTTGCGGTCTAGCCCGGGTGCGCGAGACCTCGGGGCGCGGGAAGATGGTAAAATGATAATCAATGGAGTTCCTCGACTGGCCGCCTAAGGGTTGCGCTCAAGCATCGTAGCTCCTAAACGAATGGGCCGATTATGATTTTTCCTAGCGACGAGTTCTAGACATGTTTATCAAAATCCGGCACTGTACCGTCACCGTGACCTCTACAACACATCACATCTACAACAATACTGAACAATATGATAACTCTGCAAATATGACAAAAAATAAACTGATGATGACTTGTGGGAAATTAAATTTCCAACAACTTTGGATAATACAATTTTTGCTCTAAAGTTGAAAATTAACGAGTTATTTCTGTAAAACGAAAAAAAGTAACTTTAAAACAAGATGGCGGCGAACCCTCTACCGGGATTAGTTCGAAAATCGAGATTTATACTTCCAAGCACCGCCACCCCCGACTTAAAAAAAATCGCTCTCCGGATTTTTTTCAATTTGAGGCTATTTTTATGTCTATTCCGACTGGACTACACGTGTAATTTTGAAAATCACTGGTCATATTGATCAAAACAAATTATTGAAAAAACCCTCTTATGTCAATTAACCTCATCTGTGGCCTCGCGCCACGCGGCGGCGCCTCGTTCATTGGATAACGAGGGTATCCCGCGGCGTCCGACCGAGAGCCCCGATGCCCCCCAATTGGATGATTGCCGGTAGCCATGCCTACAGAACGCCCGCAGAGACACGTGCTCCTAAATTACACAAGGTTTACCTGTTAAAACAGTTGCCAAGTAAACATCATTGAATCGTGATTACATTTTTGAAGTGAAAACTTCTTTAGCGGCGTTGAGCTTTTGGCACACTTGGGATCGGCATCAAAATCAAAACTCATTTAATCAAGTTGGCTCATTAGAGCTCTTTTGACAAGTCAAACAATAAAATAAAATATACCATATAAAATTAATTATTTACCATCTACCACCGGTTCGGAATGTGTGAGTGAAAACCTCTACAGAGAAGAGCCGGCAAGAAACTCTGTAGTTACTCTTTTTAGATCGCCATTTTTGGGTACAATACTGGATCTAAGACAGATTTGTGAGAGCAAAATATCGCGCTTTGGCCCTTTGCAACTATTGCGCGCAAAAATCGCGCAATAGTTGCCAAGGGCCAAACATCAGCCAGATCTAGTCAACAATAGTAACCTTCAAATGTCAAACTCGCGTCAGGACACGTGACCTGATCGAAAATTCATAAGACGGAGGAACTAACTTCACAGCCCATAATTACTCCACAGCTGTGTCAGGGTAATTAGCCTACTATGACACGCTGGCTAGACGGCTTGACAATACTACTACCACTCAGTCCATAAATTACCCACTGCTAAGTCGTGCCTCCTCTCATCACAGGGAGGGTAATTAGCCTACTGTGCCACGCTGGTCTGACGGGTTGACACAGGGATGTCCGGTCAGGCATTTTTTCGCCGCCAAACAAAAAAAAAAAATGGTCTCGTATTCAAGTTTCCCTTATCTTGCGGCTAGGTTATCGGCCTTGACATTGCCGTTTGTCTTTTGCCCTAACGACACCCTCAGGACGGAATGGGGTGGTGAGACCATGTACTTAATCTGTCACCATATAGAAGTTTTTAACTAAATGTAAAGAAAACTTTATAACTAAATTATTATACTTTAAACTTTATAACTAAGGACAATACATATTCCCCTTTAGCTATTTCTATAATTTGCCGTACAAGTTAATGCGGAAATTCAATTACTAGATGTGCCCATAAGCGGAACGTGTTGGTCTACAGCAGTAATTTGTGGGGAAGTGGCGAGTCAGAGATCAATTGGGTCTTAGATGAGGATTGTAATAATCGTTGGGTAAAATGTTGTGATATCAATACAGTGCTAATGTTGCGTATAAAACGATGACGTATGTATAGTACATATTTCGTATTTCTTTTATAGTTTAACGAAACACCCGCACTACGTAAAATCTGTATCGCGGTGTTTACAAACATGTTCCCCTCCAGTCATATGGAGGGTAAAGGTCGTAGCAGACATATCAACTCGGAAAGGGATCGGCACCGTATCGGCTTCGCCTCGCCGTCAAACAGGCGTCAAGCTAACGTAAGCACGTAGCAAAAGCGGATCAGCAGCTCCGACACGTCGCCTCGGTTACGGCTAGGCGACGCTGTGCTTACGGATGGCCGGCCGCTGAGTGATATGACTGGCCCCAGATCAGTTTCTAAAAATTCAATACGAGGGCAACAAACGGGATGTTGCCTTGTGAATGACAGCACTGGGAAGGGAAGTTTGCTCCAGGCAGGCTAAGGGATGCGGTGAGAGGGGGAAGGGTGGACGAAGAGACGTAAGCGCGGCGGCGGAGAGGCGTTAGCGCGTGAAAAGCTTAAGCTCGGGGACCGCTGGTTGACCACGCGCCGTATGGCGGTCATGAGTTTGTCCCGAGGCGTGTCGTTTACGTTACGATTCCGATTAGTGTGCTTTGCAGTAGGGAGTTTCATACCCCCGTGGAGATACAGTCAGGGCCCACGGGGCAGCAAGCGCGGGACGGTACACCCCGGGGACGTTTAGTGGGTATGTCTCCGTCTCCTGACAGAGGCGGGGGGACTCCCACACACCCCCTGTTGGCCATCTCCAGGCTGGCAGGGATAGTCCATAAAGGATTTTAACCTGGTAAAAAAAAAAAAGGGAGTTTCATACAAATAATACTGAACGCCTCGAGTTGCTACGGTGCCGATCCCTATCCGAGATGATATGTGTGCTATGTCCTTAATTAGCCTACTGTGCCACGCTGGCACGGGCACGTATTGGCATTGGGTTTCGTAGCAAGTTTTCCTTCTGTTGCGGCTAGGTTATCTACCTTGTCATTACCTTTTGTTGGCTCTTGCGACACCCTCAGGATGAAATGTATTCTAAATCCGTCACCACAAGGAATGATATAACTTACGTAAATAAATACAACTTTGCATTTTCTTACCTCGAATGACTCGTTTTCATCAATGAAACTTTCCCTTCACGAGCTGCTATTATTAACCTAAGATAACTTGAATTTCTATAGTTTGAGTAATTCTATAGATGTGGCGGGCTAAAGAATAATTTTCTACCAATTGTTCTCGCCATATTGAATTTCTTGGCACTGTTTTTGATAATCCTGTTCGTCATGTTCCATTTGTCACAAAGTCCATTATGTCGGAAACATAAAATACTTTATTTCCCCCCTAATCATTTCTCATTACATCGACCACAAGCCTATTTGATTTGTAGCTACCGACCGTGTCTTCTACTACGAAAACTCGAAGACTCTCAAGAAATTTTATATTTTACTAACGACCCGGCCCGGCTTCGCACGGGTACAATTATGCATGTATTATACTGATAAACGTTCCTCTTGAATCACTCTAACTATTAAAACAATCCGCTTCAAAATCCGTTGCGTAGTTTTAAAGATTTAAGAATACATAGGGACGGACAGGCGACAGCGACTTTGTTTTATACTATGTAGTGATAGTGATACGTATAAATATTGCTATTAAAAAGGGTTGATCGTAGAGGGGTGAAAATTTAGGCTTGTATGTATTTTATTAAGTTGTATGTATCTTATTAAAAGAAAAACTGTTGTCATAAAAATAGAAAAATTTGGGGTGGACCACTCTTAACATTTAGGGGGATGAAAAATAGATGTTGTCCGATTAGCAGACCTAACCGATATGCACACAAAGTTTCACGAAAATTGGTCGAGCCATATCGGAGGAGTTTAATAACATACACCGTGACACGAGAATTTTATATATTAGAGATTTATATATTAAATGTACCACTAGATGAAATACACATTTCATAACATATTTATGAGTACTCCGTGTGAGAAATGATAAGGTCGAAGACCTAGCCGCAAGAGAAGGAAAACTAGATACTAAATCCAATTTCAAATAATTTTATTTTAAATGTAATTAGGTGCGATATCATATGTTACAATTAAGCAGTTGTTAACGGATTTATCGCGTGTATTTTTCGTTATTTTATTCCCGAAGTTTCCAAGGCCTTGCTCGAAAGGTGATGTGTTTAAAAAAAAAGAAATCCGTCTTTAAATCAGATTCGAACGTTCTTCGTTATTTTCACGCTTATTTTTTTCGAATTCATTTGGTAAGGTTTTGCCGTGACCCAGAAAACGGTAATCAATCATTGATACAAGTAGTACAAGTACCACGCATTTGGACTCGGATCTGCGTTTTATAGAACTGTTTGCCAATTTTTTCTAGCACATGTCAATATTATTTAGATCTAATCTATAATATAAAGCGGATAAAAATAAATCGCAAAATGCGTTGGTAAGCGCATAACTCAACAACGCCTGGACCAATTTGGCCATTTTTTTTATATGTTCGTTGAAATTCAAGAATGGTTTTTACGGCGAGAAAATTTCGAATAATTGCCGGGGAACCCCTAAAAACTGCCTATTTCTTTTTCCCATACAAACGTTTTCTAACTAAAACGTAGAGACAATTTGAGCTGTATTGCTATTGTATAAAGTTCATATTAAATTACAACCACTCACTGTTATCTAAGCAATGTAGGTGTGTTCCTAACGTCAAAGAGTCATTTTTTTTACAGGACGAAGTCTGTCAGGTCCGCTATACCCTGTTCAAGATACCATGATCGATTTGACAGACGGGCTAGTGATGGGAAACAGAAAATATTTAGTAGTCCAAAAAATAACGTTTTAAATTACTTGTAACAGTGACAAGTTGGCGTGGGTGTATTATGTGTGAAATTCTTTATTGCACTAGACATATAAAACATTGGGTAGATAAGCTATGGTGGGTCAATATTCATAATAAGTTCCTATTTAATATTAAAGGGTTATTTTTTTACCTTCCGCCAAATTTAAATAGGTGGTTCCGACCATGAAAGTAATAAAAAAGAAAAGAAAATAATAGTTTTAAAAGTGTTAAATTTCAATGCGCTAAAGCCAACGAATTTTATTTCAAAATGAAAATGTTTTTTATTCGAGTATTGTCATAAAATGTTAAGAAAAAGTGATAAAGATTTTCACACATAATACACCCATACCATCTCGTCACAGTTACAAGTATTTTAAACCGTTATTTTTGGGACAATTAGATATTATCTGTTTCCCACCACTATTCGACATTGCAAAGTAAAGGTATGATTCCGAAGTACGCTGCACGCAGAAGTGCTACCACGGCACTACTGGTCCCCATTACCGCGACGTAGTTCGGAATCATACCTTTTTGTCGATCAGAAAAATTGACATCTGTCAAATCGAGCAGGTTATCTTGAATAGGGTATAGTTGAATATAATAATATATCTGCATACGTGTAGTGACGGATTTAGAACCCTAGCGGCAAGAAACGGAAATCTTGTTACAAAACCCTGTGCCAACCCGTCTGGCCAGCGTGGCGCAGTAGGCTAATTACCCTCCACGTCACGGGGGAGGGTCAATTCAGCAGAGGGTCATTTATGGGCTGAGTGGTAGAGTAGTAGGTTATAGTAATGCGAACCCGGAGAAAAAATACATGGTGACGTCATGTATTCGTTTTCCCACTGCTCAGCCTATAGATGGCCCACTGCTGAGTCAGGCCTCCTACACATAGATGAATTAGCCTACTGTGGCCTGTACTGTCACGCTGGCCAGATGGGTTAGCACAGGGTTTCGTATCAAGTTTTCTTTCTGTTGCGGCTAAGTCATCAGCCTTGTCATTTCCTTTTGTGGACTCATCTAATTATAAATTACGAGTAGAACCCCCTCAGAACGGAATGGGGTGGTGACACTATGTATTTCAAATTCGTCACCACACGGCCCATTCTTTACCACATTTTATCTTAAAAGTACCGTAAACCGAGTTAAGGAATAGTTTTTGTCGCATTGGGACAAACTAATTTTTGTGTAAGCAAAACGGAATTACGGTCGAAATACAAGTAAAATGTTTTCCTTTTCTTGTTTTTCTTTGATTATATAATAGGATAAGTTGGAATGTGATAAAATAGCCCGTATTTTTTTTAAATAACGTGATATTTTCTTCACTCCACTCCGCTCAACATTAATTATTTCTTATTTCTATTGTGTTAGTTGTTTTTTTTATTTGAAGGGAACCTCATATCTTACATGTTTGTCAAAATCAGTTAAGCCGTTTCAAGGTCAGCAGATCCATTCTGCTTCCATCCGCTTTGGTTGTGGTAGATTATTTGTTATCTCTCATTGGAACTCACCAGTTACTCATCATGATTACCATTTTAGCACATAAATTACCTCTTGGTTACTTCACCGTCGGTGGACGCACATGTATGAAAATCTGGCTCAACTATGCAAGCTAAACTAAACTAACTTATTTTAGCTGGCGGTGGACGTTCGGCTCAAGTCTTGGTCCCACTATGCACATACAAGTGTTTTTTTCTCGTTCATCTTATTTGCTCATTGGCAAGCCATTCACGAGAAGTATGTGTGTAGACGAATGAAAATATTTGGCACTTATTTAGCTTGTACTTAAATAATGTAGCGACACTATAAGTAAAATCCTAATGAACGTGTACCGCCTACGTCATCGAATACTCTCCAAACATTTATCCCAGTTACGAGAGGGTGCGATTTGAAAGCGAGCACAGAGAGCCCGTGGGAATCTCTACACTCCAAATTATTAACAAAAATATTGACTCGCTGCCTACTTAAGGGATTTGACCACTAGTTGTTTGCGCTGCGAGTTTGCCGCTCCCACTATGGGACGTGTCGAAGACTGCTTTCCGAGTTTGTGGGAAAACTTCGAGAGCTAGGGATTGGTCAACATATGATGTTTGCTTTTGGATATCGACGTGACCTTTTATGTAATTGTTGTTGCTGGGATGAATTGTTTTAAAAATGTATTCACAGAATAATGAAACAGATCGTAGTGATGTAGTGAGGCATACATACACCATAGTCGACGTAATGCCAAATTTAGATATTCCTTTTTAAGTTATTGCGCATTGTTTTATAGCTGATTTCTAGTGATACCTACTACAAGATTGAACATTATTACAACTATGTTTAAATTTATTCTATTTAATATCACCTCACATCAGCAAGGACACATTTTGCTTGGTTACATACTTAATCTTAGAGCATAATATTCTATCCTATAGTATTATCACTATGGGCTCCATCAGAAGGCCCCGAGTCACCCAAAGGGCAATGGAGAGGCCATATGCTCGGAGTTTCCCTGCGAGATCGAATCACAAATGAGAAGATACGCAGGCAAACCAGAGGCACCGACATAGCCCACAAGATTGCCAAACTTAAGTGTGGGCAGGGGCAGGGCAGGGCAGATAGCTCGCATAGGGCAGAAAAGTCCTCGAGTGGCGACCGCGTTCCGGAAAGCGCAATACGGTGGACAGATGACCTGGCTAGGGTCACCTGAAAACGATGGGATGTGGGCGGCCTAGGACTGGCTTTCGTGGATATCCTTGGGGGAGGCCTGTGTCCAGCAGTGGACATCTTTTAGCAGAAAGGTCATCATGATGATGATAATAATGTAATGCTTAGGTACTGCGTAATCTGTATTTTTTTGTATCATCCCAGTATTCTGTTACTTGACGCAAGAAGTTGGTCAATGGTTAAATTAACAATACCTGTGTTAAACAAAAGATAATTATTGTGACGCAACAGACTTATTTGATAATGTGAATGGAAACAAAAGAGGGTGAAAAACGTCAAATTGTGTAAGAATATTACGCCAAAGCATTATAAGATTGCGATGCGATAGAATATGTAATTACTGTAGAAAAGATGCTAACTTCTAAGCTTTGAGCACCTATCTAATCTAAGATAAGACGTATGATAAAAATTTAAGGATGCACAGATATAATAATTATGAGTACTATGCAAATGATGTTACAGTGTGACTTGTAAACTTAATATGCTAGAACTTTCGCAGAAATGTATGATGGCAGATATAGCAATAGAATTTAGTATAGATTTTTTTTATACAAAATGCTTTAAAGAATTTTTTATTTTTTAACTTCAGTTACATACATTAGGTACTTTAAATAACATTGGAACAATACAGGATTACTGCACAAAAGTAATGCTGAAAAGAATTTCTATCGGAGTCAAAAAAGTTAATTTGCATATAGGATTCGATACTTAGTAGATACTTTAGTGCAAGCAGGAGATCAGTAGCATACCAAAAAAATGAAATCTAAATTGGTTCACCCTTACAGTCAATGTGAATCCACGTGCTTAAGCCCCGCTTTTTGTGGGATTTACTACTGTACATAGTGTTTCTTCACTTTAATATTTGTACTTTATTTTTGTATTAATTTATCGATAGTTCAACACGATTAAAACCTTCTTAAAATAATAGAATAATAGAAATATAAACGTAAAAAACATGAGAACTACCGTGTAAAAAACGTACTACTGTTTCTCAAAGTAAGCCGCTAATAAATACCACGATAATTATCTCTTGGAATTTCTATTAGAAAAACAAATATAAGTTCTGCAACCTATGAACGTAGAACTGGTTCACAGAAGTGCGAAGCTGGTGTGAAATGACGCGGCGCCTGCGCGTGGGCAACCGACCTGGTGTAAATTGCATATACCATCAGCTAGGGATGTGCATGTATTTGGAGGGTATCGATGTTACTACTCATTCTTTTAGATTAAATTTCATAACAAAGTATTTTATGGTGCATAATTTAATACTTAGTGTTAATACTAGCTGTTTATTATAAAAAATCTAATGTTCTTTTAATATATACATATCTGCAACCAAATTTTTGCTTCGGAATATGCTCTATTTTTTTAATCGAGTCAACACTATTTTGTCCAGAGAACGAGGAAGAGAACCTAAAAATTATATCTTTTCAGTTTCTGTGGACTTATTTTGGCATTAATGACGATGATGATGAGGAACTACATTAAAAATGTATTTAGGTTATTTAAACAATAACTAGTTGGCAGATAATAACGATTAACAAAGTTGCCAGTAAACCGCGTTGTTAACATTAAACTTTTCTTGCCACAATACATTTTATCGTTGAAAAATATCGTCCAACTCTATCGTTCTGGGCATCAAGTGCCAATATTCCCACGGTCAGTTAGCTAATTGCGGTGTGAAATTAGAAGGCTATTGAGTTTGTGATGTATATTTTTAGTCTTAATTTAGATTTGGATGTTCAGAAAAATATTAAATGTCTCATTCGAACTAATCTAATCAGAGTTACATGTAGGTACAAAATCTAATGCTTGATTGATATGTATCCCTCTAGAGCCCATTTTAGTTAGACACGACTTTTGTGTTCTAAAAAATTTAAATGATTTTAAAACATTTAGAACGTAATCAAATAACAACTGTTATTTAAAAGTATAGTTTGGTTTTTACTAATAAATTAAACAAATGAGCGTTGTGTACATCAATCTGAATATCTTTTGTGTTTTAGGAAAATATATTGTTCTTCCTTGTGATGGTAGTTATCCATATTCGGTGCTAACGGATTGAGAATATTATAGTGTCTCCACCCCATTTCAATATCATACGACACTGAGGGACACTGACAAACTTGATACGAAACACTAAGCCAGTCTGACCAGCGTGGTACACTAGGCTAATTAACATTTTTCTGGAGGTCCGGGTCATTTATGTACTGAGAAGTACGTAGTTCTTCAATTTGTATTTTTTTAATACCACCTTTAATATCATGCGCAACATTGGTATGGCACAATAGCTACTATTAATAGGGAATCTTACTGAATATATTGTTTGAACTGATGTAACGAGTCTGATGCAAGGCTATTGTTTGGTTTGAGAAGCGCAAAATGTGGAACACTAATGAGAAAACTGTAAATACATTAAACAGTACGAAACGCAGCTGTTTCGTAGACGGTTACTCGTAGAACTAACTGAAATCACGACATAACACATCTGGTGGCTTGAAGAGTAACTTTTTTATCTAACCCTCGAAAATCGGAATTTCACGTGAAAGGTGATTTAAAAATAAATTAAGTAATACATTTATTTACATATTTAGAACATAACAAATGGACAAATACTTAAAAATACCAATGAACCTAAAACTAAAAAAAAACTTAAAAAGAAAATCTAAAATATATTATTAAAAGGAGTCCCTTTGGGCAAGGTTCCGAAGATACTGGCAGCGTTCCCCCTTTGAATCGCTAGCCAAAGTCGTTATCTAAGACATCAGCTATCCAGTGAAAGTCCCGCCAAAACACGTCTATGCTTCTTAGATTAATTGGAACAAACAGACTGAGAGACACAAAACATACAGGGCTGCAAAAAATGTACTAAAGAATACGAAGCCTCTATTGTCTAGAGGTTTTGTATTCTTTAGTACATCTTTTGCAGCTCTTACTAATTTTATTCAATGTCTTCAACGCCTCTCTCAGGACTAGTTATTTTCTAAATTCAGCACTACAATATTGTTTCGTCTTAGCACTTTTTAAAAGAAAACACCTATTTAAAAGGTCTTACGCCAAATAGAATTATATAAAACTCCTCATTTTTATATAATTCTAATTTATCTAAATTTAATTCATAGATATGTACGCCCAAAGCTTTATGTTTACTATTATTTTGTATGTTATTAAAATGTTATATCTTTTTATCGTATTATAATCATGTACCTAATATGTTGTATTTGTGATGCTATTTGGACATACATTTAAAAGGATACCGCGACGTGTGGCCGCTAAACGTTTGCTAATTTATGTGTGCACGGAAGTACATTAGCGTTCACCACATTATTAGTTACTAGCTTTTGCGCGCGGCTTCGCCCGCGTGGGCTTCGAACCCGTGCATTTTTTTTATTAACATAAAATCGGTTATTGTGACTAAACTATGATAGTTAGATATGTGCTCTCGCGGACTTTTTTGTAGATCTTTATAAGACCTACAAACCCGTAGTACATCATTTTGTTCTATTGTCAATAGTTTTTGCAGCGCACGCATAAATATGTTTTCGATTTTACACCTTGGTTTACAAAATCGCAATTTTCATACGGATCCCTAATTCTTTTGAAAATAAAATATAGCCTATAACCTTCCTCGATAAATGGACTATCTAACACTGAAAGATTTTTTGAAATCGGACCAGTAGTTCCTGAGATTAGCGCGTTCAAACAAACAAACAAACAAACAAACAAACTCTGCAGCTTTATATATTAGTATAGATTCATGCATAGTGGCTAGAACTACATTATAACAATGATTTAACAGCACCGACAGTAGTTTCTAAATAATAATATGCCATACAGGGTGTTGTCACTTCTTGGCCACAGAAAACTAAAATACAGCTTCATATAGATGTTATTTTTAACCGGGTCCCCCGTTGATCCAATGGGGGCACAGCACATCAGTATACGACCCAGTTATCGATGAATGAATTTTTCACTGGACATAGAATTATATTGAAATATAAATAGGAGACAGTGCGGTGTTCGCGGGAAAATCGGCATAGAAAAAATCCGAGCCAGCTTAGTAAAATTAATTTAGGTGACTTTTTGTTTTCAATCTAGCGACGTTCGGTAAATTATAGAGACTTTCGCGTGAAATTTTGTAAGCCTATCAGGTAGTCCGTCATTAGACGAGCTACGAGCTAGTTGTAACATTGAATGTAACAACAGTACTAATTATATAATTACTTATCCTACACAATCCAAACTCGTAAAGACGGAATTGTAAAAGTTTGTTATTTTTGTCGTGTAAAAGTTTGTATGGTGGTGGTTTCCTTTTCGAGCAGAGAACTTTTATGTGAGTGAGGCTACAAAAACTAACATACAAATTCATTGAAAAAGGTATGGATGAAAAACATTATTCCTAAACAAAGTGTGTTATCTATAGGAGTTGCAGGCATAATCCCATTATTGGAAACAGCTCATGTCAAATCCAAAGACAATAAAACTAGAGTAGTACGGATTATTCTCCTGCAATTTCAAAATTGCGAATGAATGAATGAGCAACAAGCGTGAAGTTAAAACAATGAAATCCACATCAGCGCCAACTAATTTGTTAGTTTGTCAACTGGAAATAGTTAACGGTACCCCCTGTATACAAGTTAGACAAGGTCAACACACGGATGCTCGTAAAAAGCGTTGAATGGGCGACAAAGGGCGCGACAAACCAAAACAATAACAATAGGAACAGACTAACGATGCTGTGTGCGTGCGCAGCATACGCAACTTTGTATTGGCTCGGATAATTTGTACTCCTATTGAGGAATACCTGCGGTTATATCCGATTGATATTGAGCTGGAATAAAAGTAG
Organism: Clostera curtula; assembly: GCA_905475355.2. Taxonomy (NCBI): domain Eukaryota; kingdom Metazoa; phylum Arthropoda; class Insecta; order Lepidoptera; family Notodontidae; genus Clostera; species Clostera curtula. Next base: position 6,425,397 of record FR997806.1, on the reverse strand, counting down.
TTGCGAGTCTTCCTTAAAAAGGATATCCCTGTGTCATCATCATCATCAGCCCATAAATGAGCTACTACTGAGTCGACCAAAATTGATCCAAATTTGCATCCAAATGCACTTAGTAAAAGCGATTATGTTAATATTACAAACAGACACTCCAATTTTATTTATTTGTATAGATGTTTATATTTTGAGACGCAAACTTTTAATAAATGATTTACACCGTGAAAAAGATTTATTAGTTATATCTAAATTCTTCCAACATGAATGTTATAAAATTACCATTTGATATCCGTCCGGATTCCAAAAATGAATAAAATATACAGGGAATTTGGCAAATGTTATGATAAAACAGCCTTCAACAATTCCGTCTACAAACGTCACATAAAACCCGTTTCGTCATATCTGTCTGTTATTCAATGACGAATGAATCATTGTGAATGGGCTGCGCGCTGCGCCGGCGCATACCGGAAGCAGTCCAAACCGGACGGACATGAATGGTGTCCAATGCGCTTGTCTCGACGTCGTACTCGACTTGTTCGGTGCGTGCAATTGTTGCAATGCACCTGATTCATTGAGTATTTAATACAAGACAGAAGTGAATGTTTAGCTTCATCATGTTTAGTTCAGAATATAAAACTTCCTGGGAAAAAGGAAGTTTTATATTCCTTTGCTGGGAAAAGGAAGTTTTATATTCCTTTGCTAGGAAAAAGGAAGTTTTATATTCCTTTGCTGGGAAAAAACGTGTTGTGAACCTTACCAAAACCCAGCCCGCTTGGTAGTAGGATCGAATGTTCCTCTCGGCTAGCTACCACTCTCACATCTAAGTCCTGCGCCAAGCAGGTTTACTATGTTCCGTCGTGTGTATGTGAGAGCCGGTGCCCGACAGGGCATTTCCTTAAATTGCCTGTCCCGTCTTAGATCCTGGCGTTGCTTTCCATCACACCAGCCTAGGGTCAAAAGCATTCAAGTAACTGGTAAAAAAAAGCAAGACACATCAAATCACATTTTAGTACGTATCCGTGTGGATTTAGAATACTCAATGTCACCAACCCATATAATCCTGAGCGTGTCGTAAGTCGACGACTAAAGGAACGCAAGGAGCAGGTCACCAAGCTGCAAGATAAGAAAAACTTGATACGAAACTTTAAAATAGCACTATTAGCAAATAACCTTTATGATAAATTTAAAACTTTTACCCTTAAATGAGCGAAGTTATCTGTATATTATATTATCATTACAGCCCATAAATGACCCACTACTGAATCGTGCCTCCTCTAAACTCTTGGAGGGTAATTTGTCTCCTGTGCCACGCTGGCAAGACGAGTTGGCACAGGTTTTATATGAAGTTTTCCTTCTCTTGCGGCTAGTTGAACTGCTTCTTGTGTTCTCTTAGACGTCTTTTACGACACCGACACACGGATAAATCAATAAGTTCTCTATACTATTATCGACAATTAGTCAACCAAAGCTACAATACAAACCCCATGCGCACATATGAAAAATAACTTGATAAATATTTAAAAGCAGGTCTGAGCCGAAAGAAAAATAAAATGGCTTAAAAATGAATATTTTAGGTGACCTGGCCATGCTTGTCTCTTCAGTTTTTTTTTTCAACCAAATATATTCAATTTACGACATAGGTATCTCATTAATGAAGGAAGGACAAAAATGATCAATTATTAATTCATCAATGTTCATAGTGATGCCAGCAATAAATTGGTGTGACCACTGAAGAGACTTCGTGATTGTCAAGGTTTCTTTTGTTCCTTAATTAAATTTTTATTCTGAACATCAACGGCATTGATGCCGTCTGATATATTTGTACTGATAGGCATAAAAAACCACCAAGCTGTTAACTGAGCCATATGTATATTCTTTGACCATTCTCATTCATTATGGAAACAATGAGACTCCTTTAAATTGTATTGCATTTTCTGGCCTAACAAAGGGGGGGGGGGGGTTACTGATATTGTTATTTATGAAAATTGCCAGTGCTATAATATTTTTATAAACGAACCTGCACTTTGTACTTGTGTGTGTGAACAAGTATCTTACATTACTATTTATTACTATAAAGGATGCCAATAGATACCTACTAAACGACTACTCAACCCATGCATGACCTTTTGCGGAATCGGGCCTCCTGCAATCACTGTGCCACGTTGGCCAGACGTGTTGGCACATGGTTTGGATACAATGTTTCCTTCTCTTGGGGCTAGGTTTAAGGCATTGTCATTTATCTTTGTCGGCTTTTACGACACCCTCAGGATGGAATGTGGTGATGACACTGTTTTTTAAATTCGTGCGATAACCTGATAAGCCACAAGAGAAGGAAAATTTGATACAAACATTGTGCCAACTGGTCCTGCCAGCAGCGTCGCACAGTATGCTAATTTCCCTCCATGAATTTGGAAGAGTCCTGACTCAATAGTGGATCATTTATAGGCTGAATCGACGATCACAAACATAATCATAAACCTGTCATGCCGTTGTGGTATGTGATCAGATCCAAACGCGTTGAAAAGGTGACCGGTTCACCGTACGTGCTTGCAATACGTGAATGCAGTAGCCGCTACAAAACAGATTCATTCATTACCACGCACGAAGTCGTGGTGAATGACTGGCGCCCAGCAGTTCAAATAACTAATAGCTTCTATGATCTGATACTGTTTAATTCTTTTATTTATCGCTATTGATTCTTAAATGGAGCCTAGAGATGTAGAAATTGGCTGGTAAAAATGCTCGTAAAGTTTATATAATTATGCGTTTTCTTTTCTCTCTTAATCTATTCTTAATTTATATTTATTAACATTTTTTACACTTTTCTCAATTTAAATTTATATATAAACTACCGCCCGGCTTCGCGCGGGTAGAATGATGAACATCTAAATTTATGCATGTATTATACATATAAACCTTCCTCTTGAAGAGTCTATCTATCAAAAAAACAGCTTCTAAATCCGTTGCGTAGTTTTAAAGATTTAAGCATACCTAGAGACGGACAGACGACAGCGACTTTGTTTTATACTATGTAGTGATAGTGATTATAGCTACAGGATCTACTGTACAGATATAAAATTAATCCTTAGTGAAAAAAATATCCCTAAAAACAGTCTTACTACAGTGTCATAGTGGCTTTGTATCCTTTTTTTTTTCATTTTTTCTTGTCTAACAATATTCTTTGGACTAAATACAAACTGTTTCCGACCCCAATACGTATCATGAATTAACTCGGTCTACTGAAACTTTCAAACGACTAATATTTGAAATGATCGACTACAACCCTGCGTGCTACACCCTCACCTTTCCGGATTGTGTTGTAAAATACTGATACTCGATCACAATGAAACGGAACCGAGTAAATTTCACACAAACCCAAAAAGTTTCATCCACAATTTCAACAGTTGTTTACAATTCACAAGCTCATATAATAGAACAATGAACGCAGTAAACGAAACGTAACGGGTGTCCCCGCGTCTAGTGTTTACAATGGACCCGGAACGTGAGAATTTCGTTCTAAATCAACATTATCCTGGATACTACGTGCCTGTACAAAGACAGGCATACGGCAGACGAATTTTAACATTTTATTGTTTATACGGTCTGCTCCTAATTCGGATTTATACGAAACTTCTTTGTGGACTGTAGTTTTCTAAATTTAATTAGCCATTCGCTTAGCCAATATGTCTTCACATAAAAAACTATCCATCGTCAAACGCAAGTTTAACCATCTTGAGGATGTGGACTAGTGTTATTTATGCAATATATTTCTTAATGTCGAGTGTCGTACATATCGCGTTAAAATATTCTTATGTCGTTGCATTCGCTAGATTTTGTAGCGAAAGATTCTGATTTTCTCGTCAAGCGGTCAAATTTCTTTAAAGGTATGTATGTGTCCGGAACCTTGTCATAATGTATTTCGTCGAGTGGCTTGATGAAACTAAAGAAGACCTTTGAATCAAACAAATATTTCTGTGAACGATTACACTTCATAATGCACCCTTAAGTAAACATGGCGTTGTCCCACTTATTGTTACTGGTGGTACATACTCCAACTTTAGAAGAAATAAGTAGATACGTACGTACTAGCAACTTCTCATGTACTAGAAGGTATTTCTATAATACTGTCATGTGTGTATCAATTGTAATTTTTCTGTCAAAGAATTATTGCCTTCATTAATATTATTTCGATATTTTGAATCAAATAGACAAATGCTGGAACAGGAACAGACTGTGTAGGCGGCCTATCACAAAAGGTGTCATAAACAATGAAAGCTATATTGGCCCGTGTTAAGCTCACTAGCTTGCATACAATCACGAAATGATTTTGGGAGAGAAAATGCAATTGTTATAGAGCCGTGGGAACGTTTCGTTTTTTATTTTGCATTCTCTCTTGTTTCCGGTTTAATATAAACAATAAGGTATGACCAGTGCAAAAATCTTAATAGAACTTCACAAAAAAATACTTTTTTTACATTACATTTTCCAGCGTGACGGATTAAGAATGTGACGGCACAGCCCATAAGATCCAGTGGATGAATGAGACGCCAAAATAGCCTACTGACAACTTAAACATCTTAATAGACTACTATGCCACGCTGGCTAGAAGGGTTGGCACATTCTTATCAAGCCAATTGTAAATTACACACGTGGTTTTTGTATGCGTTTGGGTAGCACCGAGGATGGTTTAGGTACGAGTAAGAATACACAATGTCACAAGCTCACACTATCCTGAGGGTATCGTAACAGGTGACTAAAGGAGCACAAGATGCAGATAAGCAAGCCGTAAGAAAAGGACATGTTGATACAAACCCTGTGCCGACCCATCCGACGTTGCCAGCGTGGTTGCACAGAGGCTAACTTCCCACCATGAATTGGGAGGAGGTGGGATATAACAGTGTTTCATTTTTGAGCTGAAATGTTGGTGATGATGTTGAAGAAACCGCTAGCCTTCCAGATAAAATAGATATTCGAGTTTGTATTGGTTCCCTACAATAGAGGCTGGAGTTTTGCACAGACCTTGATCATACGTCATTACGAATTATGTGTCAAAAGTACCCATCGGTTGTTACAGGAGTGTTAATTTAAAAAAAAGGGAGTGTTAATATAACAATACTTAAGTGAGGATGATGATAGTTTTAAGTGGAGAATTGCATGAAGTAATGATAAAATAAAAGAGTGTCCTATGTTAGGCATACCGGGTTGCATCTTAGATCTTAAATTAACCGACCAATAATGGTGCGGTTTTGTTTTCAATAAAAGCTCTCTAAAAGTTTTCTAGCATTATATAGTTTTATCGAAACCGGTTCAGCGGGTTCAAAACATTACCGCTTTTTAGTTATATAGCTCCTTAGAAATGTCTACTTAGGTTATTATAATTATAAATGGTTGTAGATATTTAAACCATATTCTTAAATGAATTATCCAAAGATCCCGTGGAAACTACCAAATATTCAGTCACTGGAAAGCGTGGTTGACATCGGTATTTTAACAACAAACAAAATATGTTCTGATTTTAAAACCTGCGGCTACTGTTTTACCGCCAACTAAACTCCACAACAACCGCATAGTTCATACGTACCCCGTAATTCCGGCCCACCAATGAGTGTTCACCGCTTGATCGATGGTGGGCTTCCGGCGGACACACGCGGGCTTCCGCCCCTCTATTGTCTATACCCCTCATATTAAACCTTTACCTCGCAATGAGCCCTCTTAAGTGCATCCCGTACAGCACGCGCTTCCCAGCATAGTGATGAGCTCATTGTGTCCTACATCCGATGACGGTATCGATTTAAATGTCTATCAATTAAGTTTTACTGTAATTTTTATAAAACCTTAAACGATATACTTACAAAATTAGTGTAAAATAATTCAAACTAACATATGGGGACATTTAACACGAATCCATGAGCATAAATTTATTTCCAGACTAGCATAGTGGGTCCCACCGCCATGTATTTAGGGAAGGTCCGAGTCAGGAGGGGGTCTTTTACAGAGTGAGTTGATAATGAAAATAATTCTAGTTACTTACATAAGAATAGACTAGGTAACCTGAAATAAAAAGTACTTTTTATGAAGGTTAATCGTAAAACAGAGATAATAAATATCGAAACGAAAATTAACAAACATGGAGACACTCGTAATTTTGTGTATATAGATCCTAGATACTCACTACCAGACGACGACCGAAGTGTGTTACCATCACCAGAGTGTTAGTGGTTCTCTTCTTGATCCAATACTCTCTCCATGGTTGCAACACGTCCTATTGGGACAAGACAACGAAAGTTTTTTCAACTGACTTCAAACAGGACGAGATACTCAACTAAATGGGGTTTCTTTCTTTCTCAATTCCATTGCTTGCTTTTCTACTCGATCTTATTTTTAACCCCCGACGCAAAACGAGGGGTGTTATAAGTCTGTCTGTCTGTCTGTCTGTGGCACCGTAGCTCGCGAACGGATGAAGCGATTTCAATACAGGGGGACCAGGGGTTAGGTAATAAATAAATAGGAGCGGTCCCCCAACGCGATGTATTTTTTTATTTTTTACATTTTATAGGATACTTAGGTCATTGTGTTTATTTAAATTAAAAATTTAATTTTTTTACTTTTTAAAGGTTATTGAGTCGGGGTTTTTTTTAAATAAGACCGGGTGCAAGCTATAAGATGCTCCATTCAACACCCGTATAATTGAATACAAAGCATAATATACAGAGGTATGTAATTACTTTAAAACTCAATACTAAATACTTAAAAAGCATCGTTTTGTGTTCGCCGAACACGAAAGAGGAAGTACGATAAATGCTAATTGATGTTAAACAACTGCTTAAACGGTCATTAAAGAGACATAATGGCCCGCGCAGCGATCATCTGTAATAAGCGCTGCCCCAAAATTAGTCGATAAGGATGGTACTGTTGGCTTTGACAATGTCATGGACATTTCAAGTAAGGAGAAGTGTCTTTAATCTATACTAATATATAAAGCTGCAGTGTTTGTTTGTTTGAACGCGCTAATCTCAGGAACTACTGGTCCGATTTCAAAAAATCTTTCAGTGTTAGATATTCCATTTATCGACGAAGGTTATAGGCTATATTTTATTTTCAAAAGAATTAGGGATCCGTATGGATATTGCGATTTTGTAAACCAAGGTGTAAAATCGAAAACCTATTTATGCGTGCGCTGCAAAAACTATTGACAATAGAACAAAATGATGTACTACGGGTTTGTAGGTCTTATAAAGATCTACAAAAAAAGCGAGAGCACATATCTAACTATCATAGTTTAGTCACAATAACCGATTTTATGTTCATAAAAAATATGCACGGGTTCGAAGCCCACGCGGGCGAAGCCGCGCGCAAAAGCTAGTTTGTGATAAGGTAAACACGTGTTCATAGGCGAAATCTTTCGAAGAATGAAATTTGTTTAGGTTCCGAATATTTAAAAAAAGAATACTAATAAGTGTTTCTTAAATATAAAAAACAAAACCCCTGCTCTAAGTATATCTTGGATCGCGGGGGCTGTTAACGAACATGTAATTCAAGTACACAAGTGACACCCAAACTCGGATCAAAAGGTTTTTGTTTACACACATGACAAGACTAGACACTTGCTCAACCCAGGAATCGAACCAGAGACCCGTTATCCAAAGGCAGCACTTACAACCCCTCGACCGACAAGACAATTATTAATAGTGCAGTAAGTTATCAATTTATAGTCGCAGTTCAAAGTTACCTTGTAAAATATAACATGTATTTTAACCTTTGGCGAACTCTTCAACAGTGCATGTTAGCTATGACAATAATAACGTATTTCAGCTTTTCACGCATAAATCTTCATTTCAGCCCATAAATGTTCCATTACTGGTAATTAGCCTACTGTGCCTCACTTACTGACTCTCTCTCTCTCTCTCTCTTATCTTTCTTAATAGATATATCTGTCTGTATTAATTTACCCTTCTCTTGCGCGTAGATTATCTTGCTTAAGCATGATGGGGCATTTATGTTATTAAGCCCCACATAATCTGAGTGTCTTCTCAGTAGCCAAGTACCTGTAGGACCTGGCCCAGTAGACTAATTTCCCTCTACGAAATTGGAGCGAGTCTGGTTGTGCAGTGGGGGCAGGATATGATGATGATAATTGATACCGTAACAGCGTTTTTTCCCAACAACAGGCTTCTCATGAATGCAGTTTTGTCGAATTTAGGTTAATCCACATCATTGGGACGGAAAGCTGCAGAGCACGTGCGTATGCGCACCTGCCGGCGTTGCCCCGCCCCTGGCCTTGAGCGCCAGTGTGACCTGCCCCTAATGCAGCTGGTTTCAATAAACTAGATATAGATGTCGCTACTTATGAGTTATTTGAATTTGAAACCCAAAATAAATATTTATAAAAACTCCAACACAATGGAGAGATCTCTTCCTCAGTTCTACTATTTGTTCGTCGTCACAATCATCGTTCTTCCCTTGCGGCTTGGTGATCTGCCTCTTACGTTCTTTTAGTAGACTCTTCCGACACGTTCTACATCGGTCACCACCGCCTTGCATATTAGTTTGCACTTAGTTACTAATTAGGCTACAATAATTTCGCACTACAGAGCTTGTGTACCGTATTTTTTAAGTTACATACGAAAAATAGTATATTTCATTACAAGTGCGGAAAGGCTGTCATTGCAAAGAGTTCAAGAACAAGTTGCAATGACGGTTCCGCATGTGTACTGAATGACTATTTTTAATACAGTTGCGAAAAAATGAAGCAATTTAATAAAATAATAAAAACACAATAAACTCAAAAATAACTAATCGCGCCAACCGCAGAATATAAGCAGAGAATTTTTTTTCTTCACCCATTCTAGTAGGCAGTAGGAACTATGCCCATACAGCCAAGTCTTTAGTAGATTTTTTTTTATTGATTTGAAATGAAAATGAAATTTAATGAGATGAAATGAAATGAAACCTAACCTAACTCATTCAATCAAATCATTAAATCTGATATTGAAACAAATTAGTAAGTAGTTTCTTTTTAGAAATATACGTATTTGCATGAATCATAAAAACTTCCATGATTTTTTTTAGTAAAATCTTCATACTTGGTATTCCTTTTAATAGACATTATTTTGACAGTTGGGAAAGAGTACGCACTAGTTCGGGAAAGGTAAAAAAAAAGCACGAGTGTGTAATAGCCCACATCCCGAACGCTATACGTCCCTGCAATACGCCACTTTTTGAGCAACTGTATTAAAAAGGTCTTATTACTTTACACGAAGACACTATTCTCTCCACCGCCATATATGGACACGTTAATATGCCAAGTTATCCGTTCTCCATATGCGAATGCAGTTTTTACCTACGACTTCACCTAATCAATTTCGTCATCCGAACGTGCTCCGGCCATTTTTAAAGATTAAATTGTGCTAGTCGAACTAATTAACAATTTCACACTGAATACTTATATTAAAGAAATGAGAGCCAAGTTCAATCTATACTAATATTATAAAGCTACAGAGTTTGTTTGTTTAAACGCGGTAATCTCAGGAAATATTGGACTGATTTCAAAAAATCTTTCAGTGTTATATAGTCCATTTATCGAGGAAGGATAAAGCCTATATTTTATTTTCAAAAAAAATCATCCGTAAGAATCCGTAAGAATATAGATATATGCGAAGCCGGCACAAGCGCGGGTATAAAGCGCGATTATAATATCTAGAATCTAGAATAATCTAGAATTAAGAATATACATCTTTGTCGACTTCGCCGACAGAAGGATTGAGATCTTTAAAGATGTCAAGTACTGTGTAGATTATCCTACTTAGAATATTAATTACAAGAACATCCCAGCCTTCAACCCATGCCCATCAGCCCATAGATGACAGCCCACTGCTGAGTCGGGCCTCCTCCAGTTACATGGAGGGTAGCCTACAGTGCCACGCCCTTCCCTCCCTTCCCTTCGTCACTCTTACAACACCCTGAGGATGGAATGGGGTAGTCACCACACGGGCCGCGTCCGGGTGACTTTGTTTTATAATATGTAAGGATGCAAAATTTTGAACTATGAAAAAAAATTCCATATAATTTTTATCGCATTTCACATTGAAGTAACTGCTCTGCGGTTCAGAACAGTACACCTGCCGACGTCATTTACCGGTCCGTTTACCACTCTGAAGACATAATGGCGGTATTGTCCGTACCGACATCCTGTGATGATGGGGCGCCTACACTATTCAAATTAACGCGCGTGCTTATTCTAAATACATTCGAAATATTTCCAACACTATTGTTAGGATAAAGGCGTACACACATCGGTTGTCATCAATAATTGCTGACTTACATAATAGTACGAATATGTGTTTAGCAACCCATTCTTGAAGTATAACTTCTTTACGCACGCTTGAGGAGTAAGCTGGTGAATGCGTGACGAGATCGTTACGAAAAGTGTGATCGGTCGAGGCGAACGGAAGTTTAGAGGGAGAGTTACGTTTCATATATGCCGTAGAGGCAAAAGAGAGACACATTGCACAATATTTAAGACACATAGCAGGCCTATTGTCTTTATCACACTGTAGGGGCAAGAGTAAGCCCTGCACGCGAACATTTTCTTTCTCTCATCCTTTCGTAGCCAGTGCATGGTTTGTGCAGTTTGCGAGCGTTACGAAAACGGTGTTTTCTTGATTATTTCATAATTTATATACATACGTACAGATGGAGCTGAAGAAGTTTTTATTCAGTTGTCTGGTGTAAAGCACACTCGTGTTTTAGTAAAGTTGCTTAGTTTATACTGTTAAAGTTGCTTAGTATTTCAATGGATTAGTCATTGTTAAAGAAATACAACGGTATACCATAAACAGTTTTTTATTAGAGCAAATTTCGCTCGTTATTGTCTCTCCGAGGACAAACCAATTTGACTGGATAATGGAAGACGTTAAAAATAACAAGATAACATCAAAGTGAAGTTAACCAAGATAGTGGACAAGGGAAAAAAGAGTCGGAATTTATGTATTTCTTGGCCGATGGAGAATGTACTTCCATAAGGGAGCAACCCGCGGCCCTGAAGTATTAGTGGGTTGGGTAGGTTGGGGCGCTAATCTTTCGCCGCCCCGGAGTCCCATACCCCGGCTTGTCCCCAATGGCCGGGTATCCATGAGTATTTCCAACTGAAAAAATGTTACCAGTATATACTATCCTTATGTTTCGGAACATAACTAGTTCGCTACTACAATGGCATAGTGAGGCAAGTAGCGCGTTGCCACATTGCCACCCGACACTACTGGAACCTGTCTGCCTCCGTACATTTCTACTGGCCGTGACACATTGTCATCTCGACTCGTTTATCATTATAACTGGATTAACTAGACTGAGACGTGGTCGCTCACTAAAGTCATCGATAAAAGGCTAAAAGTCACCCAATGGGTTATAGAGAGGACTATGCTCGGAGATTATCTACGAGATCGTATCAGAAATTAGGGTACATGCAGGTGAATCAGAGTAACCGACATAGCCCACAGGATTGCCAAACTTAAAGAGCAGTGGACAGACCGACGCCCGATGCTTCAGAAAAGTCCTCGAGTGGCGACTGCGTTCCAGAAAGCGCAGTGCTTGTAGGCCTTCAACACGGTGGACCGATGACCTGGTTAAGGTCGCCGGAAAACAATGGGTGCGAGCGGCTCAGAGCCAGCATTTAAGGAAATCCAGGGGGGAGGCCTATGTCCAGCAGTGGACTTTTGGCGGAAATGTTGACCATCTCATTTTCTTATATGTAATTGGAACAGGCTCGACACAGGGCCGATTAGTAATAACTATCCGTCTGGGTTGATAGTGGTCATACCAGCAATGTTAAAATAACGAAGATTCAGTGCTGTAATTACAGCAAACTGTGAAATATATGCGAGTACTATCTGTACTAGCCATAATCACCAAATGTAGGTACTACCTTTCAGTCACAATTAATGTTAGGTGCTTTTTAATGATTCCTTGAATTTTGGCTTCCTAGCTTTGTTTATGGCTAACTTAATAAACCCTAAAGCCCTCTTGCAAATATCCTTTCAATCCTGTAAATTCCTTTATAACAAAATAATCTTGAATATCAAGTCCCCTACCCGTGTTATGCTGTCAATGCTATGTCCACCCTCAAGTGCTCAAAGAGCAAGTACAATCGACCGGAAACGGAAGGCGCGTTTCGCGATCTCTCGGCGAAATTCGGTCGGCAGCTGCGCGTGCGCCAAACAGCTGCTATCTAATAGGTCATTTCCGCTTTGTTTACCGTAGTGTACCTTGTAATCATAATGAGGATACACTAAACTGAAGATCGCCATGATAAGTGAGGTTACGTTACCAACAAGAGCCTTGACTGATCCTACTAACTCGTATTATTTTATTATTATAATTACTTTACCAATTCCACCCATAAATTACCCAGTACTGAGTCGGTGCTCCTTCAAATTTAAGAAGGGATATGAGCCTACTGTGGCCCTCTGCTATTCCGTGTGGTGGTGGATTTAGAATATATAGTGTCACCACCTGAAGGTGTTTCCTACCTGAAGGTGTCGTAAGAGCAGACAAAAGGAAATGACAAGGCCGAAAACCTAGCCACAAGATAACGTCAAGGAAACTTGATACGAAACCCTGTGCCAACCCGTCTGGCCAGCGTCGCACAGTAGGCTAATGACCCTCCCTGTGATGAGAGTGCAGAAGTGGGTCATTTATGGGCTCAGTAGTAGTAGTGCCCCGCTGGTAAGACGGGTTGGTACAAGGTTTCTATCGAGTTTCCCTTAGATTGTGGCTAGGTTATCTGCTGTTCATTTAGTCGACTATTTCAGGAATATCCCACTCTCGGGCAAAGGCATTTTTTGCCTCCGTGTAAAAAAACTCCCCTCGAAGGGGGATTATAAAATGCAAACATCATTTTTGTTTTTTAGTCAAACCGCGGGGAAGGAAAGCTTCCGTTAATTTATCACCTGGATTTAAAAAAGTTCAGCGGAGAGTGTGGAGCTAAGTAGAGATTCCGTACATAGAACACTTTATAATAAATAAGAAGAAACATTTTATTTGAAATTGGTACTCTTTGAGACTATGTAACTTTTTAATTGTTGTGACTGTCATTTGGTTTTCACAAAGTTCAAAACATACATACAGGTATGTGGTGTTTGGTACTTACAAACATTTAGCTGAAAAGTTAAAGATAAACTGGAATAGGCAGAAATGTTGCTGCATTATGGCAGATTTAACTTAAAATATGGTAAGTTTAGATGAATATTTTAGCACAAAAAACACAAAACAGTATTTGTGCTCTTGAAGTAGCGAATTAAAATCAATAGGTATATTATTGTTAGTAGTGTGTGCATTATTTTTGTGGTGACGTCAATAAATTTATCACATAATATAGAACGTTATAGATAGTTTTTCTGTTTGCATTGCGGAACTACCATATCATATACCAAGATAATAGATTGCATAGGAAAAGGCAAAAAATGATTTAATTTTAGGACACGCAAACCGGGTGTCGCGTGCTCAAAATAAAAGCAGCAACAAAAACGGCTTTGACTGCAACGTTAATTTCTATTTGATTGCTTACAGTTAGTCGGAAGTATAAACAGATGTCGGTTTTAGTTGATATTAATATCTTCGTAAGACACAGCTTTAAGCTAAATGTACTTTGAACATTTCACTTTTCCTCCATAATTAGTAGAGTTAAAGTAAAAATGTTTGATACTAGAACCCGCGAAATCTGTGGTGACCCAAGGGTAGTCATTTGACCATGATAATTAAACTATAGTTCTTTTTATATGGTTCTCAATTTGTCCACAGACAATAAACAAAAGAGTTTAAATGCATGTGGATGTCAAAATTCAAATTCAAATGCATAGTATTTTAATGGATAACCAAACAATATACTTTTATTTAGATATTATATTATATATATTAAGCTTGGTTATACAATGGGCATATAAAAAGTTAATATGCTTTATTTATTGATCTAATGTACTTAATAAGTTTTTTAAAGTTTTATTTGAGCACGGTCTTTAAAAATAAACAAAAGAGTATATATGCGTGTGAGTGTGTCGAATACATGTTTTTTTATTGAATTAAGGCAACCTTAGGCATATTAAAAAAAAATACTATTCTGCACCGTTTCTCTGTATAAACTGTAAGTCCGTGCAATTTTCGTATGAAGGGAGTACAAAGTTTCACGTATTAATAAATATATATCAATTCACGATTTCCTTTCGTAACCACTTCTAGGGTTGCTTTTCAGTTGCCAAATCGGATTGTCATGTCACGATTGGTTTTTTTCGATCAACTCAATTGTTTAATCAAGTTAATTGGGTAAAAAAATTATAGATTAGTTCCAGCATTACTCGTAATATTAGCTGCCAAGTCTCAAGAAATACGTTCTTTAATTCACATGTTACACATTCACGACGAAAGGAAATTTAATAAAGCAAAAGGATTTATGACGTCAGTAAATGGGGCAGGAAACATCACTAACACTGGCAAGACGTGCGCCTCGCCGTTTCCGCAAAGTTCCCGCGTCGACGTTTACGTCGAGATCTAAACTGTGTGTGGTGACGGGTTTACAATACATAGTGTCACCACCCCACCGATACCTTTTAGAGAAAATGAAAAAGAAAATTTCATGGCCAAAAACCTTTCTTTTTTGTTTTTTTTTTCCTAGCCGTAAAAACGGCAACAGTAGTAACACTTCATATGAAACCCGTCTGGCTAGTGACACTGTAGGCCAATTACCCTCGTTGTTTGGAGGAGACCCGACTCAGCAGTGGGACATTTATGGGCCGAGTAATTGTAGAAGATCTGTACTATAGGTAATAATAAATAAATATCATTGGACATTTCACACAACGCCATCTCGTCCCACGCTAAGCAACTTAATGCTTGTGTTATGGTAACGAGATGGATGATAAACTACTTATATACATTTTTTTTGTAAATACATAGATGTTATAGATAGAAAACACCCAGACCCGGATCAAATACTTGTAGGTCGTACAAATATTTCTTCCGTGCGGGGATTTATGGTTACAAGTTTAGGTAGAATATCGCAGCAAATTTAAAAAAGGATCATGTTATTTTTGCTGACGCGGTAGTTTCGTTTGTGTCCATAATTTGTATAATTTTTTTTCCGGTTATGATTCGGAGAGTATTACAGGAAAAGGTACCTTTACCATATAATTCTTTAGTCCATAGTTTATCTAAATCATGTCTAACCAGAAGCGACATGATTTTTAGTCATATCTCCAATTGTATAAAGAGTCTCCAACCCTTGAGCCAACACTTATTGCCAAGGTGCCAATAAGTGTTGGCTCAAGGTTTATATCAAGTTTTCCTTCTTTCGCGGCTAGGTTTCTTATGAAACCCTCAGGATGGTATGGATTAGTGACACTGTGTATTCTAAATCCGTTACCAAACGGAATGCCTGGTACTACGATATAAATAGGGAAGGATATTCATTTTGCTAAAAAAACAGCTTATAAAAACAACAACTTACCAACTAATATTTTTTCAACCCTATTCAGAGGGTGAGCTGAGGAACCGCGAGCAGCGCCTGTACATTTTTTTGTTGAATCACTTGAAGTTAACCCCTCGATGCGCACATGTTAGTAAAACTTCGCGGTAACTCGATTATTTCACCAACAGTAAAAATAAAGAAGAAGGTAAAATATATTACTACTTTAGAAGAATAAAGGGCTTTAATATTATTACTAGCGACCCGCCCCGGCTTCGCAAGGGTGCAATGAAGTGCCTCTATGGTGCCTCAAAATTTGTCAGTGTTTCTCTACAATATTGTGTTACTAAATATATTATCACTACATAGTATAAAACAAAGTCGCTGTCATCTGTCCGTCCCTATGTATGCTTAAATCTTTAAAACTACGCAACGTATTTTGAAGCAATTTTTTTAATAGATAGAATGATTCAAGAGGAAGGTTTAGTATGATACGTGCAGTATTGTAGAGAAACACTGATTAATTTAATTGTTCATCATTGCACCCGTGCGAAGCCGGGGTAGGTCGCTAGTACATTATAAACCTTCCTCTTGAATCACTCTATCTATTAAAAAGCGCTTCAAAATCCGTTGCGTAGTTTTAAAGATTTAAGCATACATAGAGACGCACAGACGACAGCGACTTTGTTTTATACTATGTAGTGATAGTGATTACTACTTTCCAGCCCATTGATGACCCACTGTTGAGTCGGACCTCAAGTTACAAGTTGGCTAGACGGTTTCGTATCAAGTTTTCCGTCACTTACGGCTAGGTTATCGGCATTTTGTTGGCTCTTGCGACACCCTTAGGGTGGAATAGGGTGGTGGATGACACCATGATCTAAATCCGTTACAACACGGACAGTGTACCGCGTCCGTGCGTAACGCACAGGTAAAACATAGCAGGATATAAAAATATAGGAAGTCATAATGATTTCTTAGGTTTTCGCAATTATTACACATTGAAATTAAACACTTTTTAACGGATTTATCGCGTGTATATTACATTATTTAATTCCCGACGTTTCGAATGCTTTGCAGCGGTGGTCGCGGGAGAGACTAGATGACAGTTGTCTTCAAATTTTACGTTATATTGTTAATTTGTAAAAAAAAAACTATTGGATTATTTACTAAACGATTATAACATTACAACACTAATACTAATACAGAATAGAAACTCTGTTATTATCTTAAGTTAAGATAAAGGACAAATGTATATTTAATCTTCTGCCTATTTGTCTATGCATTGACAGTCAGCGGCACCTTTCCATCTGTCGGCAGCCCGCGCGCTGCGCCGACGCACAAAAAGCCACGCGCTGCCAAATACCCTCTTCCGCCAACCTGCTTCCGGTAGTGTTATCGCGTGTTAATTGACGAAATCTGTATTTATTTTGTATAAATTACATATTATATACTTTTTGATATGTTTATCTGCTTTTAGAAATAATCTTTTCAGCCTATAAAAGGCTAACTGTTGAGTCGGGCCAGCAGTGGGTCATTTAAGGGCGGAATAGTAGGAGTAGACCTAACCTAATACGATAGTCTAGCAATCCAATTTAACCACTGTTAGACTGTCATATTACGTTAGTGTACTTGTAATGATGGCTCTATGAAAAAATAAATAAATCTATAAGGGACATAACCCTATAATAGACAGAGATACAAATAAAAATATAGTAACTCTATAAATAATACTCTATTTACGGATGTGGTTTATCAATGATTTCGTCCCGGCGGAACCATATCTGTGCTTCATCTGGTAGCAAGCGTTGAAACTTAGATAACTACAGAAAAAATAGAGCACTTCAGTTGGTGTTGCCCGCTAATATTTAAATATACGTATGATACAATATATAAATATACGTATATACGTAGACGACACGGTTGGCGCAGTGGTTGAGCGATCGACTGCTGCGCAGCATGTCGAGGGTTCGATCCCCGCACGGAAGAAATATTTGTACGAGCTACAAGTATTTGTTCCGGGTCTGGGTGTTTTCTATCTATAATATGTATGTATTTACAAAAAAAATGTATATAAGTAGATTATCATCCATCTCGTTACCACAACACAAGCATTAAGTTGCTTAGCTTGGGACGAGATGGCGCTGTGTGGAATGTCCAAGGATATTTATTATTTATTTATACTAATAGTAGGCGACGCCGACGAGGCGATTCGCAACGTTATCTTCCGCTTGTCGCTCAGCCAGTTGTTGGATCACATACCCAGTAGCGGCGTTAGGGTAGGGCGTGGTTGGGCGACTGCCCAGGGCGCTGAAAGCGCCTCTTTATACCCCCTCGCTCATGAGTCCGACCTAATTACTCGTAAATCCCCTAAATCACCGATAGAAAGGCGAGAAGCGAGAATTTTATAATGTATATTACGTAAATTGACGTGAGAAATTTATATTACGTAAATTTTATAAAAATATGGTTATTTTTTAAAATAAATAATTTATTTCATTTTAGACATTTCCTTTTTTCGTATCTAATTGAATTGTAGTTAGAGGGCGCCATAAACGTCTCGCCCAGGGTGGTGGTAGTGCACTGCACATGGCAAGCGTAGCTACAGAAGACACGCAATACAGTCGGTTTCGGCAGCCATTCAAATATTGGTGGCAGTCGACATACTAAGGTAGCAACGAAACAACTGACGACTGGTCTAGCGAATAATTACTGATAGTATCATATGTTAAATGTCCGTGTGATGGCGGATTTAGAATACACAGTATCATCACCCCATTTCATCGTGAGGGAGTGAGTAAGACCCGACAAAAGGAAATGACACGGCCGATAACTTGATAACAAAACCCTGTGCCACCCTGTCCAGCCAGCGTGGCCAATTAGACTATATACTTCATGTAAATGGAGGAGGTCCGGCTCCGCAGTGGGTCACCAATGGGCTGAGTAGTAGTAATAGTAGTACCATAAGATTCGCAGGCGGTTTAAATAGATACTAATCAGGGCCGGATTTAGGGGTCCAGAGGCCTCGGGGCAACAAAGGAGTGGAGGCCCCCTTGGCCCAAATTATTTTCCAAATAAAATGAAAAAAAATTTTCAGTCGAGTTTTTATGATTAAGATAGTAATTAAGATTACTATAATCAAATAATCATGTATGTTTAAAGTACTTTAAGCTTAGGTAAAGGTAAAAAAAAATATCAAAGGAAAAGATGTTTACTAGATTTACTAGTTGAAATTTGAAAGATTTTTTTTTCCGAAGTCTATTGTGGAGGCCCCCTGCTTGTGGAGGCCCCGGGGCTTTCGCCCCGGTTGCCCCCCCCCCCCCTAAATCCGGCCCTGATACTAATAGTAAACCCAAACGTTTTGTATGCATAATTAATGTTTTTATGGTGCCTAATATATTGTTGTGTATGCTTTTACACACATATTCCAAAATTCGTCATGAATTTTAAAAAAACTAGCGCAAATTATACTTATTGCAATGGCAACACCACTTAGAATGTTGATGTTATTTTTATCTAAACACGTGCCAGTGCCTCGTAAGCTGCCGTATTTATTTACAAGCATGAATGGAGACGCATTGCTTAGACTTAGTTAACTTTTCATCACACATCAATTACACATACATATATGGAAATATTCAATCACTTCATTACTTTTTGGCTCTATCGTTCAATCGTAGAAATCATCTTAGGTAACGTAAAATAAAAATGGCGATCCAAAAAAAGCAACTACAGAGTTTCAGAACTACATGCGGCTCTTCTCTATAAAGCTGCACTCCGAACAGGCGGGAGATGGTAAATTATATTTTGTACAGTAGGCTAATTACCCTCCACGTAGCTGGAGGAAGCCCGACTTAACAGTGGGTCACCTATGGGTTGTGTAGTAGGAAGACATAGTCGTAATGGCTGAAACCATGGAGGGCCTC
This sequence comes from Clostera curtula, assembly GCA_905475355.2. Lineage (NCBI taxonomy): Eukaryota > Metazoa > Arthropoda > Insecta > Lepidoptera > Notodontidae > Clostera > Clostera curtula. The sequence continues at coordinate 6,406,026 of FR997806.1, read as the reverse complement.
ACTACGATGCTCAATGGCCTCTGTGGAGCCTCCGAACGAGTGGGCCTTAAGATGAACATGGAGAAGACGAAGATCATGTCTAACATCCATGTTCAAGCCACTCCTGTTAACATCGGAGGTTCTACCCTCGAAGTTGTTGACCAATTACATTTACCTGGGACACACTGTCCAGTTAGGTAAGTCCAACTTCGAGAAAGAGGTCAATCGTCGGATCCAACTCGGCTGGGCAGCGTTCGGGAAGCTGCCTAAGATCTTCTCGTCCACAATACCGCAGTGTCTGAAGACAAAAGTCTTCAACCAATGTGTGTTGCCAGTGATGACATATGGAACAGAGACGTGGTCGCTCACTATGGGCTCCATCAGAAGGCTCAAAGTCACCCAACGGGCAATGGAGAGGGCTATGCTCGGAGTTTCCCTGCGAGATCGAATCAGAAATGAGGAGATACGCAGGAAAACCAGGGTCACCGACATAGCCCACCGGATTGCCAAACTTAAGTGGCACATAGCTCGCAGGACCGACGCCCGATGGGGCAGAAAAGTCCTCGAGTGGCGACCGCGTTCCGGAAGGCGCAGAGCTGGTAGGCCTCCCACACGGTGGACCGACGACCTGGTTAAGGTCGCCGGAAAGCAGTGGATGCGGGTGGCCCTGGACCGGCCTTTGTGGAGATCCTTGGGGGAGGCCTATGTCCAGCAGTGGACGTCTTTTGGCTGAAATGAGAAGCCCCACTAGAAAGGGGAGGAGGGCAGACCGCAAATGCTCCGATAAAATACTGGCAGTAAGCCAAATCAGGTTAAACAGGTTAGTCCGGGTGGTGACGGATTCAGAATACATGGTGTTACCACCCCATTCCATCCTGAGGGTGTCGTAAGAGTCGAAAAAGTAAACGACAAGGGCAAATACCTAGCCGCATGGGAAGGAAAACTTGAAACGAAACTGTGCCAACCCGTCTGGCCCGCGTGGCACGGTAGGCTAATGGCCCTCCCTGTAATGGGGGAAGGCTGACTCAGCAGTGGGTCGTTTGTGGTCTGAGTAGTAGCAGTAGTAGTAGTCCCACTAGAAGGGTGGCGGAGGGCAGACGGCAAACGCTCCGATAAAATACTGCCAGTAAGCCAAATCAGGTTAGACGATCCCAAAATGGCCAAAATGCGGGGAGAGAAGAAGAAGAAATCTGCTATTACAGTAAAACATCTTCATTTGATCCCATGTACACAAGAAAGCGTCTCCAATTTCATCAGCACCTAATTTATAAATAATCTCGCTGTAATCTTATTATCTGCCGCCAAAACTAATGTAAAACGAGATTAAGCTCTTAGAGCGCTTTACAGCCGTGATCTATTGTACTCTTTTGTAATCCCATTGTGGAACAACACCTTGTGAAACCGCCTTATCTGTTATCTAAACGGTAGCAAATGATTTAGGTGCCGATAGTATTTTTTGTTACACTGCAGGATATCAGATTGATATCTATCCTATTTGTTGCTTTGTTAGAAATTCAACTAATTCGCAGTACGAATACAAATAAAAAATATGTCTGTACTAATATTCTTAGTAATGTTCAAAATAAGAAAACGAGGAAACGTTTTTAGTCTTATATCAATAGCGTATGAAAGAAACTAGCGTAATTCCAATCCATTCGAACTTCGAAGCGGTCGTACCAGTTTTGAGGAGACTCATAGCCAAATACTTGATGTTTTAAGGCAACTTTTTGTATTTTATACTACCTACTTATTAAGGAATTAGCTTTCCGAACAAATACTCAAAATCACGCGCAGAAAATATACTAACAAGTTTTAGGTGTAGTTTGCTCCTAGACTTTATTGTTTATGTATTTTAATGTTATTCATTTTTTATTTTCTGTTTGTTTTATAAATATATTTTTATCATTGAAAAAAAATTCTAACGAGTTTAAGCTTTTATGTGCTTTGAGAAAGGACAATTCCCCTGCACTGACCTGTAATTTGGTTTCGTTACGCTGGCACAATAGCTCAATTATTTTGGCCGATTGCCATGAATAGAAGAGAGAAAGAGAACCTAGTATCGCTGGGACTCCTTAAAAACATAGAGCACCAAGGCCTATGGCAAGTATTTCAAAGTTTATCCTTGCCCGATTATCTAAACAAACACGGTGTCAAATAAGATTTCATCAATGGTTGTTTTTTCATAAATATTTATAATCTGTTCTAGAGGTAAAGAGGAACAGGGTTACGCGAATAGTAAGTCGATAAAATCTACGTCGTTTAATTATATTTGAACTATAAAAGAACTAGCTTAACGTTGAAACAGTATTTCGTGCTGAGCAAGCATTAAGGCTTTATACGCTTAGGTATTCTAAAATGAATTAATAGGTTATGACACGAAATGGGAATTGAAAAAAATAAGCCACAGATATAAAATGAGCTATAGACAAGATTTATATTTGTTTCTATGGTGGCACTTCATTTCGCTATTCGTATGCTCGTGCGTATCGGTCATACCTATTTGCCATTAGGCGCAAAGTGTGGTTGTGTTCATTTGTCACAAAAGTCATACAAAAATCACAAATACCGCTTACGAATAGCGAACAAGGATACCACCATTAGA